>VDFB02047230.1:553738109-554451561 GCA_007258455.2 Sequoia sempervirens | reverse complement strand
GGGGTAGGGTGAGCTAGGGGATTGAAAATACAAACAAACAAAGAACCACATCCACAAAAAATGGATGTAAATTGAATATCGACTATTAAAAATATTGATATGGTTGATAATGACAAATAGGTTTGACTCAAAATACAATGATGCAAACAAAATATAAAGCTAGTAGGTCCTTGGGTTGCAATCGAGGTAAGAGGGAATGAAAATAAAAAAGATGACCAAAATGGCTATGGGGTTGATGCAAATGGACGAGGAAGGTTGAGGGATAGCCAATGAAAGAGGCTATGTAGATTACTAGTTGAATAAGAATAAAATCAAATTATTTTCATATAAAATTTAGAGTGGCTAATACAAAAGCTCAATAATGCTATATTATTGTTGTTTATTTCAGCTATATAAGTGAATGGAGGCACCATAAAAACTTTATATTGGTTTTCTATGAAAGCTAGCCCTTTGTATATATTTCATGATCGACAACAGAGACTTGTTCTATTGGAGGAAAATGCTCAAAAATCACACCCAAAACAAAAGTTTAGGGCCAAAATTGATTTTGGATGCTTATTTAATGAATGTTTAGAGGCAAATTGAACTTCAAATCTTGTGTGTGCTTTGTGCCATCATTAAATGAATCAATTGTGAAGATTTATCTTTTTTATTAGATAAAAAAGTCATTTTTAATCCCAAATTTGTCCAAGGGGTGGTCATTGCCCTTGAACCCCCAATTTTCTACGAGAAATCAACAATAAGGTTTTCCACTAAAAGATTCCAAAAGCAAGATTTTAAGAGGTCAAAGGTGATTATTTCACTAAGTTTAAGGGATAAGGTCTTATTAATTTGATCCATTTAAAAATGTGACAAGATGAGGGACGGGTCATGGAAAAAGGGAAGACACTTAAGATAAGGGAAGAAAGAAAAATTAACACTAAATTAAAAAGGACTAACACATTAAAAGGGCTAGGAGACATACATAACTAGGACATGACTAAGGAAAGTAATAAAGAGGGTCGAAAAGAAGTCAAAACATACATGTGACAAGACAACTAAAATAAATGAAAAACATGTAAAAGTAAATTGTAAAGCATGAAATGATCCATCTTACCATCATTATAAATCTTTTTTGTTGAGCCTTCCCTATCCTTGTATTAACTTTGACTTACAATCTATTGCTAATTTAATCTATTCTAATAATAAATTATAATATGATCTAATTTATAATTTATTTTTAATTATATTAAACTATACAATAGAAAATAAAATGTTAATATAAAAAACTCCCACACAATTTTAATCAATTAAATTATTAAAAATAGTATGATTAAATTGAAGGGTTCAATCATAACTGAAGACATAGGTAAAAGAAAAAAAAAAGGCTGCAAGATTGGACCAGCTTAAGAACTCACATAATTTTTATTCAAACTTCTTGTTCAAGGTTAAGATAACGTACATGTTCTCATCATTTTAACCTTAAAAATGAAGAGCTCTAGCACTAGGTATTAGGGTCGAATCTTTACTACAAGCATGGAAGAAAGAGTATCCCTTTGATATCCTGCTCAGACACTATGGACATCTCTGATAATTAAGTAAGGACTTTTAGAAACGAGTAATAAGTACGGAATTTAATAAGTGATTATGAATGACAAGGGCCATCACTTTAATTTTTCAACTGCATTGGCGGCCATTGTTTCTCCTGAAATGCTCGAGTAAAACTTTTCTGTAGTCATTCTGAGCTAGCACGGTTATGGCTCGGAATGGAAAATACAGAACCATCTCCAATAAAAATCTCCCCAAACTCTCAGCTGGCAAAAATCCTCTTGCTACGGTAGAGAGAAACAGCCCTGGATAATTGGTCTTCGCAATAAAAAATGACCCTTTCTTAGCACCTTCCAGAACCCTTTTGGCCACATCATTTGGATCTTCAGCTTTCTTACGATCATACATGTTCAGAATCTTCAGTAGTTTAATGTCTTCTTCGTCTTTTTCCACTGCCAATCCGAACAAGGAAAAACCCAAATTAATCTTCAGCTGAAATAAAAAAGGATATATAGCAGTGTAAGTTTCATTTAGTGAATAGTTCTGGAATTAAAACTATGATAAACCTTCATCCAGAAGAGGAGTGTCCACAAATCCAGGGCAAGCTAGGCTCACAGCAATGTTGTGTGGCATCAATTCAAATTTCAACGACTCTGCCAAGCCTTTAACAGCATATTTGGTGGCTGTATACACAGCTTGCCCATAAAATATAAACTGCCATTGAAATAAGAAAATTAATATCAAAATCAAGAAAATTAAGATGGGATTTAGCAAATCTTGTTAGTGCAAGTACCAACTGCTTGATATAAGTTTTCTTATATTGCTGAGATTTCTGAATTTAAACTGTGTTATTTTTGAACATCAAGGTTTTGGATCAAACTCCATGACCCATCATCAGGATGCAAAAATAAATAGAGAGAAGAGTGAAAAAAATTTTGCATCCTGATGATGGGTCATGGAGTTTGATCCGAAACCTTGATGTTCAAAAATATAACACAGTTTAAATCCAGAAATCTCAGGAATCTAATACCATAGAATGTGGAAACAAAATGTTGATAATAATTTTTCTTACCATAGAGGCAAGAGACCCAAAGAGGACAATGGATACAGGGTGTTCTTTGCTATGTTTCTTCAGCAATGGAAGAGCTGCATGTATTGGGTAAATTGTTCCATTTAAATTGGTCCCAATTGTTAGATCGATATCTTCAACAGATTGAGTCTCCAAGTTTCCACCACGAGTTAATCCAGCATTAGTAATAAGGACATCAATGGGTTTCCATTGAAAGGCCTCTCGGATTGCTTGGGTGATTGCTTTGAAATTACTAACATCTGCAGCCTTCACCATAGATGGCACTTAATCAGTTCTCAGAAAGATAAAAAAGTAGAGAGCCTATAGAACTAGACACCCATTTTTTCAGTTTATGCTATTCATCCTTCTGCTTTTGAGATATTAGCTTTTAACTGGTGATTTGCTTATACATCAGGCTGAGAGATACATGCTTCAAAATTTATCTAGTACATCTCCAATGCACGGCATGGATTCATATAATAGCAGTTGCTTCTGAGTACTAATAGTTGAGGGTTGAGACCATCGTATGCATATTGAAATTGCAATATGATATACAAAAGTCCCCAAATTAATCCCAGGGGCTGATAAGTTAAAAGAAATGAGCTAAACTGATCAGTTAAGAGAAATGGACTAAATGAATCTCGGGTGTAGTAGGACAAGGTGAATTCGAGATTAGGAGTTTGATATCTACAATTTCTAGATGCAATGAGTGCTAAGTGGATCATTCATCATCATGAGAGATGGGTTCTTGTGAACCACTACTCATGAAATATGGGTCAAATTAGGTCAATGAGTTTGACTCGTAAAACTACATGGTTGAATCTTGATAGCAATATCACAATCTCCAATTTTTTGCAATTTAATTGCAGGCAAATCTGAGAGCTTCTGAATTGAATTGTATGTTTTTTTATCATCAATGTTCTGAATCACACTATATGATCCATTCTCAGGATGAAGAGAATAGAAAATAGATCCCGATGATGGATCATATAGTGTCATCTAAAACATTGAAGATAAAAACACAGAATTAGATCCAGAAGCTTTCAGATTCACTACTATTAACTGTGGAAAAATCATATCTCTGAGTATTTCAGGCAACCAACATGAATTGCTCAGGAAACAGGCAAAATAAGTTGCAAAGACTCTACCATGAATCAGACAAACGTAGATCAGAACAGAGCAGTTTGGCTGTAGTTGGGGAGACACCAAAATCATTATCCACGCAAGCTTTCAAATGTCTATTTGTCAACACACACAAATGAGGCATTTTGTACAAACTTGGCAAAGCAAGACCAGTCATATGGTGTTATTTTAATGGAAAATTAGAATCTAAATAACTTTTAAAGAAATTTATACCCTTGTGAATATCCTGTCTGGATGGCAATGTATATCGTCAACAAGGCTCTCGACTGCTCTCTGAAGATTAGCAGAGCTTCTTGAAATCATACTCACAAAACCTCCCTGCAGAAGCACCTCTTTGGCCATTGCAAGCCCGATTCCACTGGATGCCCCAGTTATCACAACATGTTTATTCATCAGACTCTTGATGTGAGGACTTGTCTCCTTACAACACCAGTGAAGAATAGAAATTCCAGCCAAAAGGCCTGTCATGACACTCAAAACCAAGAAATCCATTGTAATACAATGATCAATGACTAATAGTCCAGTCCAAACACCTTATAACGTATATATAGAAATTTGGGACGAGAGACTTCTTTCAAAGGTTGAGTAGACCTCTTGAAACTCGCTCAACTCTTTCACTGAATGATTTGCATGGCTTTGACTTGGCATTAGAATGTGGAGCAGCTGCCCTGTTTTGTCAGCGTCTAATTCGGTTGCCTCTCTCTTATTTATTTACTTCTTAAATTGTACAATCCCTTAGGACATAAATATCGCAATTGATTAGTATGTATACTTAAGATTATCATTGACAAAATTGATTTATCCTGCAATCTACTTTGGTGGTATGCTTCTTATTCATTGGGGAAGAGAATAAACTGTTTGGTGTAGGGTGTACTGGCTATCTGTTCTAGTAAAATTGTTGCAACCGATCTTCTCCTTCATTACTGATTCCGGTGTCTAAATCGAACTACAATAAGCTTTTAAATAATAGAAATTAAAGTGGGTTCTTTAAATCCTCGCTGTTGTCCACCGAGACTGTGACAAAGACCGCCTACTTCTAGTTGTGTGTAGAGATGGTGTTAATAATATTCTATACAATTATACTTTAATGATTTTGTATTTGTTTTTATGAATATTTTTATTTAATTTTGTATTAATAAAAAGAAAATAGTACAAATAATAAAAGAGGACAGTAAAAAGGTACATCTACAAGTTTAAATGAAAAAACAAAAGAGTTTAGTCTTGAAATATTGAGCTATCATGGTTATACCAAGCGAAGGAGGAGGATCTTGATCATCAAGTTTCCTCCAAACATTATTGAGGGTATAGTCATCAATGGACTCCCATCCATTGAGAGCAACAATGTCTTCTTTGTTCTCCTCGGGAGGTTGTTGAATGTGAATCAAATAGATGGTGAGTATCACATGGGGGAACTTGGTGGTATTTGGCTAGCCAATGTCTCGCCTAGGCGATGGCGGACATGAAGGTTGAGGCCATCCTCCATGAGTAGCAGTCCCTAGGATTTTGAGGCACATGACCACAAGAGTGAGATCCACAATCTCCACGACTATCTTGTTGGGAAGAGTGACTGAATCCATGTTGATGCCCACGAGGGGATATGGAGTCGGGAGGAACCCAAACAACAATGCAAGGGGCATTACCTTAATGGTCTAGTAGCTCCTTAAGATGCGCAACTTCAAGTGCAATCTTGTTGGCTTGCACCTAAATCTGCATAAGAATATTAGAGCAAATGATAGCTTTAGTATACAATAAAAAATGTTTATCAATAATGCTATGATTAAAGAGAGCAACATTTTTATCTTTCAATATACTTGTAGTGTCCCCCCCCACAATTTTCCCTCTTCGCGATGTTTTGTAGTTAGTGCTTTGGGTTGCTTGATTTAGATTTGTTTTATTAATGTTGTTGAATTATTTGATGAATTAAATAAAATTATTAAGTAAAGGTATTTTATAACTAAAATAGACATAAATATATGTTTATTAATGGTCAATAATAAATGTAAAAGCACAAATAATATTTAATGTAATAAAATAAATTAGAATGTGAGAAAATATGATGATATAAAATAAAATATTATTATTTCTTTTGGAATGTGTAATTAATAAAAGGTTGAAATATTATAAAAGATAAGGAAAACGTTATTAAAGCAATGAGAAAAGATGGAAAGAGTTCCCATGCAGAGCATGCATAGTCTTGAACTCATTGTCGAAAGGGAAACTGAAAGCTTATTGGAGATTTTTATTAGACTTTTGTTTTCGAGAATCTAACAACTTTTCCTTCTTTTGCTTTTAATGATGATCATTTTTAAAGAGGTGTTTATCCTTTGATTTTTAGTTTTTTTTGGGAACGAGAACTTTGTCTCTAGAAAATTCTTTGTAGGATGGATGCATTTTGTGAATTGTTTTGAAAGAAAATATGGAAGTGGAAAAGTAGATCACTAGTGGATTGTTTGGATGAAGTGGATCATTGGCGAACGTAACGATGTATCTCGACACCATTCTTTCGTTGTTGTAGCGAATTGGATCTAGCTTCCATCATCTTTCAAATTTTATTCTCTTTTTGAAAATGAAAGCTTGAAGTGGTTATGCATGTTGCTTTAATTCTTGATTCGAATCATTTTCTTCAGTTTTGGGTGATTATATTTGAGTGAATGTGTTTTTCCCAACTAGAATGCTCTTCAACACGTTTTATGGAACCCAATCGATATTCCATTTCTTAAATTATGATTATAATATCTACGTGTATGTCGTTTGTGTTGTATTTTTCCATCTTTGCTTCCCTGGAAATTCTTTTGATTTTTGCTACCCTTTTTGACTCCTGTTGAACGCATTTCGAATTTGTATGGTGCTTGGTAAACGCCGAATCTATGTTCCTTGATTACAGCCTATTGTGATAGCTCTTCTTTTACCTTAGACATTCCATGGTGATTTTAGTCATTGCCTTCCTTTGCAAACTTGTTGTGACATTGTTGTATGTCAATTGTCAATTTTAGTTATGCTTTATTAGAATTCAATTTCTAGTGGAAATGCATCATACTTGCTAGTCGCCATTTGCAATTACCCTATCATGTTGATGGAAACTACAATCTGTTGTATGTGCATATTATTGGGTATTTGTGATAGGTTTGGGCATTCAAAGACTTGCTTCTTGAGGTATCCTGTGATTATCTTTTGTTTTAGGAGATCGTTGTGCTCCCATATAGTTTGGATTTGAAAGAGTGGGTTGTTCCTTAGATGAGCAAGAACTCAAGAGTTTTGCCACCTTTGGTTCTTCTTTAAAAGGCATATACTCCTGCATTTTGTTTGCTTCCTTGCCTCCTTAAATGGATATGTTGTGCGCCCTGGGCACTTCCTTCTCCCTCACTGCTCTAGCTATCTGCCAATCTCCAAAACAACAGGAATATTAAAAGATAAGCTGGAATATACCCCGCTGCCTTCATCTGCCAAGCTCTTTTTCTCCTAAATGTGGCTTAGATCCCCTGTGACTGTGGTACGAACTGCTACATACACAGAAAACATGTATCATGTTAAGCCTTCAATCAATTGCGTTCATGTATCTTTTTATTTCTTTTATCTTTCATCATTCTCTTAAACTTAAATCTAGAATAATTAAATAGTTGCATAATCTCTTTTTCTCAAATTCGAAGTGTTGTCAAACAGATTGCACCTGAACGCTTGAATGACTAAATTCAACAATTTGTTGAAACATGGGAACTATCTTCAGGCTGTGGGTATTCCTATGGCTAAGATAGACCTCCAGATTCTAGGCTGGTTCCTATATGATAATCAATTAGGTACTTGAATAATTTATTCTAAGAAAAGGGTAAGAAGGATTGAATTGAATGCATGAACTAAAACTAAAACTTCGGTGATGCGCCTAAATGATGGTGTTGCGTGCAACTTGTTTCACAATTACATTTCAATAATCCTATTCGCACAACTAAATCTGAACAGTTTAACCACATAAATAATTTATATGAAGGCTTGACTATATTACCATCTTTGAAGGAAAAGAACATCTTCACAACTAAAATAGTAAAGTAAGCCAAATGCACAACATACAACCTGTGGAATCAAACTTGATTGTATACAAGCACATATAAAATGAGATGGGAAAATAAAGGTTCCTGAGATTAAACACGATAGATTCCTTATCAAATCATTCACATAGCATGACACCTGAGATTCTGAAGGCAAACTCTTTAGCATACTAAAAGGTAAAAGGAAAGCTCTGCAAATTTAATGAAACTTGATTAACCTGTAATAACCTGCTACTGTATTAATTTTTAAATAAAGCTGAGTTACATGATAATTCATTTTGCAGAATGCAAAGGGTAAAAGACAAGAACAAGAGGAAAAAGATAAACTTTTTCCAATATATACAATGAGATGCAACTCCAAAGTGCATGAAAATGAAACTCAAAGTCAATTTCAGTACGCAGATGATATTCCCAAAGCAAAATCTAAGCAAAAATAAATATCCCTAAAAAGAAGGCTCAAACTCATGCAAAAATGAGTGAACTCAGCCTCAAACTTGCAGTCATAATGTATGCAACTGAAAAGTAGCTCAAACTGAACTGGAAATCCATGAAAACTAAGTCCAAGCATGCAAAAATTGCCTCATTTGTATCAATCTGCCCATAGTAATTAAAACTCCATCCTTGCACTATGCATGAGTAATCTTCAGTCAATAATCTGATATAAAATTGAAGTAAAGTGCTAAAAATCTCCATGACTTGCGTGATTAACTCGTCCTCCAGTTAGCTCTACTTGTATCTGCATGGATCTCTAATTAACTCAAATTCACATAACGTCCTTTATTTGCATTTTTAGATGTTGAATTAATTAAATGATTTATAGTGTATCATTTAATTAATTCAGTTACATTGAATAATACAAATAAAAGATAAAGAATAATGTTATGTGGAAAACTTAATCCCCACCTCATGGCTTCATACGCACACTTAGCATATATTTGAATACTCATTCACCATATTATCATAGTCAACCACCATGCACATTATAAATATTTCAATACAAATTGACCAGATTTAAAGCCACAGGAAAAATGATAGGATGATAATTCATAATGATTTTTGTTAAAACAATCATCGAAACTTTTGACTTAGGGAAAACAAACAAAAGCAAGGAAACCCTAAAATGATAATCATTTCACACTTTGCCTTTGAAGAAGAAGCTTCATGAAGAAGTTGTTCGCCGACCTGGTTAGGTTTTTTGAGAACTTGCTTGATCTAGAGTTCGACTTGCACATTCTTTGAGTATTTTCTGAGGAATTTCGATAGAAAAAAGCATGGTAAATCTGATTTTAACTGTTTTATGACTTTTTACTCCATTCCTGAGAAAATCTTGGCCCTAAAAGCCACGACCATGCATATTGTTTGATATATTCTGTGTTTTCACTTGTTCTGGGCCGCCATTGAAAAGTTTGAGCCTTTTGCATATATTCCTGTTGCTGTGCAAGCTCGACCTATGATTTTAAAGCTCAAAGAAAGCTCAGTCGTGACTTATTATTTCTCCAATAGGCATATAATATGGTGAGTTTTCATTTGTCTTTGTTTCCTTCTTAGAACACAAGCTTTTGGAAGCTTTTCTCCTATGCATAAAGTGAGTTGATAGATCTTTTATAAATAAAAGAAAAACTCCAGGCCACCATGAAATCTCTGATACTGACCCCTTTATGAGAGTTTGTTGAGATTTCAATACTCAGTTTTGTAAAAGACGTGACTGCACATTGCAGTTTGTGACAAAAAGAATGAAGATACCTCCTTTCTGTGGAATCCGCCATGAAGATTTTACTTTGAATGAAAAAAATAAAAGAAACCCTCACAGTTTGTTTCTCCAAGCTCTGTATCCTAGCTTTCTCCTGGATGGACCTTTCTTACGCATGACCATACTATAGCATAAAATCTTGATTTACTTATATTTACACTTGCATTTGATACTTAACTTTTATCGTTTCTTAGAAAGAATGAACATGGTTCCTTTCCATTCATGCAAAAACCTCAAGGGTTTAGTTTCTTTTTCATGGCCATCATAATGTTTCTCAGAAATTTCTCCATAACTTTCCATGCTTGAAATTCTGTAAATTCTTCCATGGGTTGCTTTTCTGACTTGATGACTATCCACCTCTATATGGTTGTCCTTTGGAATAGAGATTGTTACCTTTTTTGTTTTTACTATTTTGTATGCACTATACTCCATGTGCAAATGAGACTGCATTCCATAGCTCTATGTTGTATTCAATACTTGATAGAAACTACAACATTCACCATGGAAACTTGACTAATCTTATTTGATCATTGACATCATGGCATGCATACCTCTGTGTTCTTGTATTTTACTTGATAAAAATGATATCCTATTGTTGATTAGATCATTGGTCATTTATGTTGCTATTGAAAACTTTCAGTTTGACCATTTTCCTATAGCAATGTATACCAATTTCCTGTAGCATTAATGTCTAAATGCTTGACAATTGAATGATATTGATGAAAGAACAATCTTTGTTCTTTCTCCGATGCTTGTTCCATTTTCTTTATATAATGAACTTAAAGGTTGCTCTTATAAATCTATCTTATAGACCTGCAGCTTACTGTGTTATCAACACTTTCTTTGTCTACTACCCTCTAGTTATGCATTCATGCTATCATGATGGTCATCCTTGAACCTTTGTGTTCTTATGCTTGTAACCATCATTATCATTGTTGTGCTTTTAATCTCTGACGGTTGTCACACTCTTGTATTGATGTTTTTTCAAGTGTTTAATTGCTGCTCCATTAATGACTGTCAATGTCATGTTATACTGGTCATGGCGTTCAATAGTTATTGACATCTCTATTTATACCTGACTGATGGTACATATAAATGCCTCTGTGGATGTCTTTATTAATTATACTTGCAAATCTGCTTTGTAAATACTATCATCCTTCAGAAATATGCATCTGTTACTTGTCACTGAAAATTAATGACTGTCCTTTTATTTGCTCTAAACTCCATAGCCACTATTACATCCTTTTATCCTTTAATCCTGACAAGAAGATTGTCCTTGCAGAATCAACCATTGCATGACTTATTGTCTCTGTTATTCAATCAACTGCATTTGACAAATTTCCTGTCATGCTGATTATACCTCTAGCTTTTCCATTATTCTAAATCACTGTTCTCATCAAGCTTTGGTGTACTTGACAGTGCTTATGTCCTTTCTCTCCTTGTCTTGATGAAAGAACTATATTGATGTTGTGAATATTAAGTTGATGTGACCTCTGTCTGGCAACATTCATTTGTTCAGACCTTGCAGCTATGAATACATTCTGGTATTCTAAGTGAAGCACTATTTTATCTTTGTCTTCTTTTAATACTCTTCACAGTTTATCAAACTTTCCTTTCTTTGAAGTTCATGGAACAGTATTTGTGCTTGAAAAAAACATGCAGTTATGAATAACACACCGGATGGGGTAGTGTTATCCTTATGAAAATTTTCAAACTGGTTTAAACATACTGGATTGAAAACTGCTACTATGAGTTGCCTTTATGATAGCTTTCTTATTTCATGACTGTAACTGATATAAAAATCTCATATATGAATAGATAAGAGGTATCTGCCTGATATGTCGGGCTCTACCCTTGTGGGAGCCCGTTTTACTCCACATATCTGATAAAATGATCACGAATATGATGAACCTGTTCCTATTTGACCTCGTAGTGAAAAATAGGTAACACAAAGTAAATAGGGAAGCTTGGGAGGTTCGATGCATGTCTTATGTGCTGAGCGAATTCCAACTCTATGTTGTGTACTCTTGAAAAACATACTATTGTCTAAAAAATTGATTTATACAGCTTGTCCTTGGCATCCAGTGATATATATGTATATAGGTATATGAGTATATACACAAGTATTTATATATTTATGTTTCTTTACATGTGTTTATCTCAGCTTAATTTGAATTCTTGTCAATTGAAACAACATTTTGTATAGTAATTATATATATATTCATATAAGTTATGTATATGTGTTTATGTAGTTTTTTTTTTAATATCAAAGTTTAGAAAAATCACTTCGTGGTAGGATAATACAGGAAGCTCGGATTTCAATTCAAATGCAGTAGGGTGGAACAAAGTCTCTTAATAGAGTATTTAAAAAGACTCTTTATTATTCTCTAGGAATGGTGATTAATAAAAGACCGACGATGAGCTCTACTAGTAAACTTAACATATATGTGCTTGAGTCAGTATTCTTCTGAATTTTGTTTGTAAGCGTAGCATATAATGATGTAATCTTAGTCAGTATGCTTCTCAACAATTTGAATGTATATAAGTTTATAAATATTTAATGCCTCACTGTTTAAGATGATTTCCTCTTAATTTCTCTTTTAAAAGAATATGTATAAGGTGAAAAATATGCGAGGGTATGTTCTTTTATTGATATTGTGTAGTAATTATAGGGGTAGTTCAAAATGAATTAATATCTTGCTTTTATATTTAAGTAAATTGTCGTGAAAGAGAATTAGTTAATTAAGTGAATAAATTAGATTAAGTTAAAAGACAATGTTAATTTTATTTTAAGTTATGTTATTTTGAGGGGAAATTGACTTATCTATATTTTGTTAATTGAAGAAGTTGATTTACATCTCAGCTAGATAAATAATCTAGTAAATAAGGAAGTTAAATACATATCAAGATAATGGGAAGTTAAAAAAAAGGGGGTTATTATATTTAGAGAATCAAAGGGACTGTTTAGATAATGAATTAGATAATAAAAATATTTATTTGTATATGTATTTAGAAAATTAAAAAGATTTTTGCTAGGTTGTCTTTAGGTTAATTGTAAATGAAATTAGTGAATTTGTAGATTAAAATTAAATAAAAGAGTTCTATTTTTTTCTTGTAGAAAATTTAAATAAACGTTTTGGATATTTTAATCATTTCAAATAAGGGAATTGAGTAGGTAATTAAGTGAATTGAATTTGTTTGTTTATATAGATAGTTCAATGAATGTAGATCCGATAAATGATTTTGATTAATTCTATTTAGATAAATGAAGGGCCTATGCCGGTATTGGCATGGTGTGATGGTTTATTGGTGGCATTGTTGTTCTTGCCACCAAGGTTCAAACCCCGTTGGGGTGGTATTGTTGAATGGTTGTATCCGCTCCATAGCTCCAGTCAAAAGCGTTTACCCCTTGAATAAAAGATAAATGAAGGGCCTATGTAAATGAATGAAATTAGATGATCTTTTGAATGTCGATTTCCCTTATATTCACTTAATAGTTGATTTGTAAGTTCTCTTTGTGGATAGTTATTTAGAATACTTGTGATTGTCACTAGTACATTTTGACCCATTTTTTTATGATGTCGGGTCAGAATTTCGACGTTTCAAATGTCATCGAAAGTCTGACGAACGTTCGTCGAAAAATGGGTCAAAATGTACCAGTGTGTTATCATGATTGATTTGATTGTTTGAGTGGGTTGATTTTTTAATTGAGATTGTGAATTGGCTGATTGTTTGTTTTCATGGTGATGATTTTGTGCGAGTTGTTTATTAGCCAAATTATAAGTTTGATCGGGTTATTAGGGTTTTGGTATGTTGTGAGGAGAAAATTGAGATCTCCCTTGGATGCCTAGTTGGTCATTTTTATGATGGATTATTGTGGTTGAATTTTGATGTCAATTTTGAGATCATATCATTATTACCGACTTGGGGAAAGCCATTGTGTTATGAGTTGTTAGTCTTCCAGAGGTTAGAGGGGGGGTATGGTCTTTACTTGCAAGAGTTGGTATGGGGTTCGGGGATCCGGTGAGGCTGCCTGGGTAACCCAAGATGGGGGCTCACAACCTCGAAGGATCCGCATTGGGTAACCCATATCAAGCCTTGAGTGCTTACATGAGTTTTATATTGTTTCACTTGAAAGTGGGTTGTTCCATGATTTTGTCATTTTGATAATGGTTGATCTTTATACTTGGATTATGTTTATGTGGGTTTGAGCCTTGGACTATGGAAATGGTTTTATAACAGAGATATTTTGTGGGGTGGTGCATGCCTCATTTTATGTGCATATTTATATTATTTTGCTAGTTTGTGCAAGTTGGCATACCCAGTTGGTGACTGTGAGTCTCTTGTTGCTAGTAGGGGGAGTGGCTCTCAATGGGGGTCACTGCACAAAGTGTCACAGATAACTCATTGCGAGTTTCCTTAATCAATGATAACCTAATAATTAATTAGGGGGTTTGGGTAGTATCTCACATTAATTTAGATAAGTTAGCCTCACTCATGGCTCAAGTGCTTGCTTAGGCTTAAGATGAGTGGGAAGGCCTGGAATGGAAAAGATCAGCTACCTCGTCCTCTTGAAAAGTATGTTGATCTCGCATGAGTGAGAATGGGGGTCAGGCACCGGTTGAGGTTGTCAGGGTTTAACTAGGTAGGGGGTCGGTAACCTATGAAGATCTGCATTGGGTAACCCATGACGAGCTTATGTGATGACACTCCATCATTTAGCAACCTTGCATGTTTGTTGCTCCCCCCTTGTTGTTCTTGCACCTCTAGAAGCAAATGTTTCTTGTGTTTGTTGTTGCTCTTGTCATGGAGTCTCGTTAGCCATTGTTCACTTGACTATTTTAGGTGTGGGTCCTTCTTCTCATCTCCTAGCACGGGGGGTGGGCCTTAGGGTCCACATGGTCAGGTGGAACATGCTATGCACCCCAATGGGTCCCCAGCCAAAGATCAAGATGCACGAAGATGTACCATTTGTAGTGACTCCAAAGTTGTACTAGAGTTGGATCCAATCTTGATGCTTTGTATTCATACATTTCAGTTGTATTATTCCATGTTATTGTACTATTCCTATTCATGTTGGGAAGTACTATTGTATTGATGTAATTCTTAAAATGATGTATCTTCTTTTATAAATGTAATGTATATTGATCCTTGTATTACTATGTGGTTATTGCTTCACAATATGCAATCCTTAATGGTGTTGTATCTATGTAAATATTTATAATTAAATTCATAAGTGTGAAGGATGTAACGTAGTGTAACCTAGTTGTGGTTATATAATCATCGTTATGGATTTGGGGATGAAGTTAGAGATATTCAAATGTAATGCAGTAATGTTACCCCAAAGGATTAGATAAGTGATTTGTATGTATGATTTAATACTAGTGATATATGTTAATGTACATGTGTTGTTTGTTTACTTAAAAAAAAAATTGTGTCATAAATGTTAGATGTTTTAGTGTCCTTTGGGATTGTGTGGTGGGGCTTTACATCATGGTATCAGAGCCTAGGTTCAGACTCTGGGCACTATGAGCCCATTATGTTAACCTTGTGTTTAGACACTTGAGTTTAGGTTTTCACCCTTTAGTTGTTCTCGCTTAGTAATATGAGTTTTTCCTTAGGTGGTGTTGGTTCAATGGTGCATAAAACCAGTGGAAGGATAGGACCCTCAGTGTAGTGCGCAATGCACCGATATTCTTCCTACTGGGGATGCATTATGGACCTTTGTGTTGCCTCTCGTGTTATTTCCTTTATGTTGATACTTTTTATGTTGTGTTGTCTACCTTGAGATTGTGTTGGTGGTTGTTTCACCATTTTGTTTTGATTGGTTGATAGTTTAGTTGACTTGGATGATTATGACACTCGTTATTGATGTTTATGTTATGATGATGCATGGAGTTTGATGTTGTGTTTGGATTAAATTGGTTATGTTTATCATATAGACTTGTACTATGCTTGTTATGTTGTTGATTAGTGAATGATTTATGATGTGATTATGATGTGGTTACTATTTGGAGTCTTGGTGAGAGGGATGACCTATAGCATCACTCGTTCATGAGTGCCCTGCTACACTACGAATTCCTCTCACGGTGTGTTTGTTATTTGATATATATATATATATATATATATATATATGCTAGACATCTTGTTTGATGCAGGTTGCAGGTACCAGGCATTATCTCCACCTGCATTGTCAGGTCTGAGCGTGCCTTATAGAACCCAATGGGTATGGTGTGGAAAAACAAAGTTGACAAGAAGGTCCCCAACCCCTACCATCATCCTTGATGAGGATGAGTACCCCAATCCTGTAACCCTATCGGTATGGTTTTTATGTTTTGTCAGTTGTCTTATTTGTTGTCTTCTGCTAATTGATTTAATTGTGATGATGTTGCTTAGAATTGCATACATTTTAGTTTTCCTTGCAACTTCCAGCAGTAAGTCAAATCTTAGGGGGGCAGGATGTAGTGTTCCCACCACGATTCGCCCTCATCGCGATGTTCTGTAGTTAGTGCTTTGGTTTGCTTGATTTAGATTTGTTTTTATTAATGTTGTTGAATTATTTGATGAATTAAATAAAATTATCAAGTAAAGGTATTTTATAATTAAAATAGACATAAAAATATGTTTATTAATGGTCAATAATAAATGTGAAAGTGCAAATAATATTTAATGTAATAAAATAAATTAGAATGTGAGAAAATATGATAATTTAAAATAAAATATTATTATTTCTTTTGGAATGCACGTAATTAATATAAGGTTGAAATATTATAAAAGATAAGGTAAACATTGCTAAAGCAATGAGAAAAGATGGAAAGAGTTCACATGCAGAGCATGCATAGTCCTGAACTCATTGTCGAAAGGGAAACTGAAAGCTTATTGGAGATTTTTATTAGATTTTTGTTTTCGAGAATATAACAACTTTTCCTTCTTTTTTTAATGATGATCATTTTTAAAGAGGCGTTCATCCTTTGATTTTTAGTTTTTTTGGCAATGATAACTTTGTCTGTAGAAAATTCTTTGTAGAATGGATGCATTTTATGAAATGTTTTGAAAAAAAATATGGAAGTGGAAAAGTAGATCGCTAGTGGATTGCTTTCCAATGAAGTGGATCGTTGGCGAACATAACGATGGATCCCAACACCATTCTTTTGTTGTTGTAGCAAATTGGATCCAGGTTCCATCGTCTTTCGAATTTTATTCTCTTTTTGAAAATGAAAGCTTGAAGTGGTTATGCGTGTTGTTGTAATTCTTGATTCAAACCATTTTCTTGAATTTTGAGTGATTATATTTGAGTGAATGTATTTTTCCCAACTCGAATGCTCTTATGCACGTTTTATGGAACCCAATTGATATTCCATTTCTTAAATTATGATTACAATAACTAGGTGTATGTCATTTGTGTTGTGTTTTTCCACTGTTGCTTCCCCGGAAATTCTTTTGCTTTTTGATACCCTTTTTGACTCCTGTTGAATGCATTTCGAATTTGTATGGTGCTTGGTAAACTTTGAATCTATGTTCCTTGATTACTGCCTATTGTGATAGCTCTTCTTTTACCTTCGATACTCCATGGTGATTTCAGTTGTCACTTTCCTTTGCAAACTTGTTGTGACATTGTTGTATGTCAATTGTCGATTTTAGTTTTGCTTTATGATGTAGACTTGGGAGGCTCATTCACTACCAACTTGAAAAAATTCCTTTAGGAGGCATCTAACAAGATTAAGATGACCTATTTGAACAATCTAAATCACCCTCAAAGCTTGACAAACAATAGAAGTCAGATTTCCCACTTTCACCCCTTGAACCCTAGTAGTAGTGGAAACTCAATTTTTTCCCAATAACACAAATGGTTCCAAAAACACCAGAAAAAATATTGATGGATTTAAGCACCCATTTTAGAGTTACAGCACATATCACAAGATCAGATGCAAGTCCTTTGGACCAAATCCCAAAAACACCCTTCCTAGGTTGACCTAATTAGGTTGATTAGGCCTATTTTACAAAGAAAAATTCCTTTAAACCTATCACAGGCCCATGAAACCTTGGGTCAGAAATTTATATGCCTCCAAAACCACAAAAATATTCCACTGGTACAAACTAATTCATGCTAAACCTGAAAACCCTTGTTTTAGGCATAAATCATGAGGGTTTATTGAATCTAGTCCTTCCACAACCTCCCAGACCTTGAAACCAACTTGAAAACAACCCAATAGCCTTTAACATGCTCAAAATTTCATAAAATAAGACCTCCAATACAGATTTGATCAAACCCTAGGTTTAAGCCCCCATTCTCATGCATTTTGTACACCAAAATTCATATGAACAACATGTTGATTGCTCTTATTTCTTCCACAACATTCAAATCATGCAACCTACTATTTATATATACTCCATAGGGCCCCTTACACAAGTCACAGTAACCATAGAAGGTGTAAGGGCCCCTTAATTCATATTTTGTTCACAAAAACCCTCAAAACATGGTATATCGGTTGTTTTCAAGAAAATGCTTAAAGGAGGCTTTAAAACCTTTATTAAGCTTTCAAACCAGATAAAGATCAATGTCAACATAGACCCCTACGTAGGAAAAAATATTACATAGCTTACATCAGCCTGTACGGCTTGTACAAAACTGCAAAATAAGGAAGAAACACAGAAAATTAGAGCAAACTCAGAATTCTTATTATTAAAACCTTGTTTCTTGAATCAACAACCTTACAATGATGTCTTCATTCCTTTTTAAAAGCCTCTCTATCTCAACCATTGACCAACCACCTTCCAACTGAATTTCAAAAGCTTAATGACCGTTGGGAACATAAACACACCATTTACAACTTTTGTTAACATATACTACCATACATTGAAGTGCTTACACCTTTTGACCTTAAATGCATTGAAACACCTATGACTTCTCTAAAACCACACTAGTGGCTTAAAAATAGACTTATTACATTGACAAGACACTATTCTTGCACATTTACATGTAAATTCAAAAACTTTCCTTCAAAGGCTATAAAACCATTCCAAGTGCAAGATCACAATTTCACTTCTTAACACCTAAACTCAAAACTGTTAGGGTTAGAAAGGTAGATATCTAACAATTAAATGTAGATTTAATTAATAAACAGAGAAACTAAAACACACATAGAATAAATCATAACACAAAGAATTTAACGTGGTTCACCCAATCCGGGCTACATCCACCAAACTGCAGCCATCCAATACTTTTATTATCCAGTGTAAAACTTATTACAATCTTGCGAATAATCGCATTTTTCATCATACTGTAATACCCATCCGAACCCCTTTTTAACAAGCTTAGAAGCTTCCAGATTTTGGGTTCTACAAAATCAGATTTTTCCTTTTTCGTTGATTTTTCCCTTTTTCGATGATGACGCGAAAAAGTAGGAGGAAAATTTTTCTCGAGGGCTGCCGCCCCTGGACCCCAGCAAGGATATGTGTCGGGGTGTACAATATACCATGGGCTATACCATATAGCATGATTAGTCACCACATACCAACAATCTCCCACTTGGAGACTAATCCTAGACGACACTGCTGCAATTATAGCTCCCACTGGAAATAAGTACCTTGGACCCTGCTGCTTTGTTATTATTGAATTCAACCTTTGAAGGCCAACTGAAGTTGAAGAGGATCTCAACTTCTCCCTTGTCACCGCCTTCATAAACATATCCGCTGGATTGACATCTGTATGTATCTTGTCCAGCTTGACCTGTCCATCCTCCAACACCGACCGAATGCAATGATATCTCAACTGTATGTGTTTTGTTTTAGAATGCAAGGCATAATTCTTTGCAAGATGTATAACACTCTAGCTATCTATAAACAAGTAATTTTCAGCTTGTTTTTTGCCCAACTCATCCATGAAAAGTTGCAGCCATATCATCTCCTTTGCTGCCTCTGTTGCAGCAACATACTCTACCTCTGTGGTGGATAAAGCAACCACCTTTTGCAATCGAGAAATCCAACTCACTGCTGTCCCACCAACTGTAAATACATAACCTGTGGTGCTCCACCTGGTATCTATATCCACACTTGAAATGCAGTCCGCGCAGCACCCAAGTAATTATCAGGCCCCCCAAAACATAAACATTTATTGGATATATACCTCTCATTACGAGAATCCATTTTACCACATTCCAATGCTCAACTCAAAGAGACCAAGACTCAAATACTTTTGCTAACAACTCCTATGTATGTAATATCCGATCGTGCATACCATGGCATACATTAAACTACCTCAATTTGAAGCATATGGTACCTTGGACATTTTCCAACATATCCTCTTGTGTCTTTGGACATATCTTTAATCAATTTGGCATGACAAACGAAAGGGTGTCTTGACAACTTTTGCATTCTCCATATGAAATCTCGCAACACCTTTTTCTGACATAATTGCTTTGAGATAAAAACAATTTTCTATTTTCCTAGCTCTCCTGATTTTCATACCAAAGTTTGTTTTTATTAAATCCTTCACAGCAAAAGTTTGCTATTGTTTTAGCTCACTTATGTGATCCATGTTAGACCACCTGCTGCAAGCATGTCATCAACATATAGACATAAAATAATGTAGCTATCATTATCCAACCTCTTAAAATAAGCACAATGGTTAGAATTACACATGTTGTAGCCTTGCTTAGCCATAAAACTATCAAATTTCAAGTACCATTGGCGAGGTGCTTGCTTCAAGCCATATAAACTTTTCTTCAATCTGCACACTAGTTTCTCCTTACCTTTGACCTCAAATCCTTGTGGCTGTTCCATATATATTCCCTCTTCCAAATCACCATGGAGAAAGGCTGTTTTAACATCAAGCTGTTCTAAATGCAAATCTTTAATGACCGTACTTAAAACAATATGAATGAAGTCATTTAACAAGCTTTGGAGAAAAAATCTCATCAAAATCAGCGCCGCTTTTACGTGCAAATCCCTTTACAACTAATCTAGCTTCAAATCTCTTCTTCACCTCCATCCTCCTTTTTCTGACCTATAAACCCATTTGTTTGGTAAAAGTCTTTTCTTGAGGAAACATAATTCCCAGTTTGATTTTTCAACAAGGTCATTTCTTCTTCCATTCCATTCTCCCACTGAACCTTGTTATCCACCTACATAGTTTCATTATAATATTATGGTTCACCAACATCAGTTAACAAAATAGTATACAAAGAGGGAGAGAATATTTTAGGAGGTCTACTTATCCTTGAAGATCGTCTAATAGGAGTTTGTGGTATTTGTTGTTGTTGTTGTTGCCTAGCATGAGGAACCACTGAAAAATAATTGTTTGGAATATCATCCAACACTGCATAATCATTTTCTTTCTTCTCATGTTGCAACTGTGAGATCTTTGTACAATTTCTCATTGAATATGACATCCCTACTTCTCACAATTTTCGATTTTCATCATAAATTCATCAATGTCATATCCAACAAATACACATTTCTTTGATTTTGCATCAAGCTTGCTTCTATTTTCAGAATCTACATGTGCAAATGCTTCACAATCGAAGGTTTTTAGAAAAGAATAACTCACCTTCTTACCTTTCCATGCTTCCTCTGGAATACCACAACCCAAAAGATTAGTGGGACCTTTATTAATTAAATAAACAATAGTGTTTACAGTCTCTGCCCACATTTTTAAAGGAATCCCAACATGTAATCGCATAGTCTGTACATGCTCCATTATTGTTCTATGTGTACTCAGCCACTCCATTTTCTGTGGAGTCCTTGGAACCGTTTTCTGCCTACAAATACCATTAGAGGAACAATAATGTAAACTCTTTGTTGCAATACTCACCACCGTGTCGGATCCCGAGACATTTAGCTTTTTACTGATCTCATTTCTCAACCAAGCTTCTCCATTTTAAAGAAGTTTCAAATGTCATATTTCTTCCCTAAGGAAATAAATCCATACCTTCTAGTTGCATCATCAATAGATGTAACATAATATATGAAACCGCAGGAAATGCGAGACTGAGTCCCCCATACATCCGTATGCACAAGCTCCAATTTTTCATCTTTTTTTTGCTTCCCATCCTTGAGAAAACTTACTCTCTTTTATTTTCCATACACAAATCTTTCACAAAAATCCATATTAACACATTTTAGACCTGGTAAAACATTATTTGAATGAAGTACTTTCATACCTTTTGCTCTCATATGCCCAAGTCTATTATGCCTGTCTTTGATTCATAGTCCGGCAACTGTTCCTAAACATTGACCTCTTTTTGTAACAATTAAAGTAGAAGGAATAGTATGACCTATACAAAGATATAAGGTGCCTACTTTCACACCTTTTGCTACCACTAAGACACCCTTTGTGACCCTCCAGTTTTTATCACTAAATGGCTCTGACCTTCATCCATCTAGTTTTTCTTCTTTGAAATTAAATTTACCTTAACTTTTTTGGAACATGTACCTCATGTAGTAGCCAATGATTCCCCGTGCATAAATTAATCTACAGTTCTTCCACTTTCCAACAATCGTGAGGGGTTCATTTATCTCCTAAATAAACATTTGAGAATCCCACATGGTTAATCAAGAAAATAACTTCTATGGGGGGTAGCATGGAAGCATTTGAATCACTTACCCAAAAGGTAGTGACATTATCAAGGAAAATCAAAGCATCGTCATGATTTATTACTTGCCACATTTTGCCTCTTTGCTTCCTTCCTTTGTCTCATATTTTTGAGACCAACAATCTTTCTTTAAAATGGCCGGTTTACCACGATTACCGTATCCCTCTTGTCTCTAGATTGGGACCTTCTGTCCTTTGATTTTCCTCGTGACTTCCCACGATTTTTGAAATTGTTTCCTCTCTCCTTTGTTCTGCCCCTGCTTTTTGCATTCAAAACACCGCTTGATGTGGATGTTCCACCTGAGCTTTTCCTACGAATTTCCTCACTCAAAATAACACCAACAACATCATCAAATTTCAATGTATTCAAACTAGAAACATAATTTCTAACAAAAATTACCAAGCTATTCCAGCTTTCAGGCAAAGAACACAAAATCAAAAGAGCCCTAACTTCTTCATCAAAGTTTAATTTTACAGAAGTTAATTGACTAGTGATCGTATTAAACTCATTTAAATGATCAGTAACTGACCCACCTTCTACCATTTTCATATTAAATAAACGCTTCATAAGAAATACCTTATTCAAAGCAGAAGGCTTTTCATATAACTTCACCGGGGTTTCCATCAAATCTTGAGTTGTCTTTGCTGTTGTAATATTGAACGCCGCCGATTGTGTCAGGCATAAACAAATACTGCCAAGAGACTTTCTATCCAAAATCTCCTAGTCCTCATCTGACATTGCTGCGGGTTTCTTGGTTTTCCCTTCCAATGGCCGCCATAAATCCTTCTGATAGAGATAGTCCTCCATCTGCATCTTCCATAACTGATAGTTCTGCCCATTAAAATTCTCAACCTTCTTACCCTTGTTTTCCATTGCTCCCACTCAATCGTGAGACTCCCACTCAACCGTGAGACCTTTCCTATAGACGATAATCGAAAAACAACCCGCTCTGATACCACTTGTTAGGGTTAGAAAGACAGATATCTGACAATTAAATGCAGATTTAATTAATAAACAGAGAAACTAAAACACACACAAAATAAATCATAACACAAAGAATTTAACGTGGTTCACCCAATCCAGGCTACATCCACCAAACTGTAGCCATCCAATACTTTTGTTATCCAGTGTAAAACTTATTACAATATTGCGAATAATCGCATTTTTCATTATACTGTAATACCCATCTGAACCCCTTTTTAACAAGCTTAGAAGCTTCTAGATTTTGGGTTCTACAAAATCAGATTTTTCCTTTTTCGTTGATTTTTCCCTTTTTCGGTGATGACGCAAAAAAGTAGGAGGAAAAATTTTCTCAAGGGTTGTCGCCCCCGAACCCCAGAAAGGATACATGCCGGGGTGTACAGTATACCATGGGCTATACAGTATAGCATGATCAATCGCCACATACCAACAAAAACCTTACCTTAACACTTAATTAGGGGTCTAGAGTGACCTTAATCAAAACCAATAACATCAAAACAACTTTATTCTTTGCTATCATTTTAGTGCTCAACAATTAGTGTTCCAATTGTAGGAATAAGGTGGAGGTGCTCTTGCACCACTATATTAGAATTCAATTTCTAGTGGAAATGCATCATACTTGCTAGTCGTCGTTTGCAATTACCCTCTCATGTCGATGGAAACTACAATCTGTTGTATGTGCATACTATTGGATATTTGTGATAGGTTTGGGAATTCGAAGACTTTCTTTTTGAGGTATCCTGTGATTATCTTTTGTTTTAGGAGATCTTTGCATGCTCCCATATAGTTTGGATTTGAAAGAATAGGTCATTCCTTCCTTAGATGAGCAAGAACTCGAGAGTTTTACCACCTTTGGTTCTTCTTTAAAAGGAATATACTCATGCATTTTGTTCATTTCCTTGCCTCCTTAGATGGATCTGTTGTGTGCCCTGGGTGCTTCCTTCTCCCTCACTGGTCTAGCTATGCACCAATTTGCAAAATAATAGGAACACTAAAAGATAAGATGGAATATACCCCGCCGCCTTCATTTTCCAAGCTCTTTTTCTCCCAAATGTGGCTTAGATCCCCTGTGACTATGGTGCAAACTGTTGCATACACAGAAAACATGTATCATGTTAAGCCTTCAATCAACTGCGTTCAAGTATCTTTTTTATTTCTTTTATCTTTCATCATCCTCTTAAACTTAAATCTAGAATAATTAAATAGTTGCATAATCTATTTTCTCAAATTCAAAGTAAATAGGGAAGCTTGGGAGGTTCGATGCATGTCTTATGTGTTGAGCGAATTCCAACTGTATGCTATGTACTCTTGACAAGCATACTATTGTTTGAAAATTGATTTATCCAGCTTGTCCTTGGCATTCGGTGATATATATGTATATAGCTATATGAGTATATACACAAGTATTATTATATTTATGTTTCTTTACATGTGTTTATCTCAACTTAATTTTAATTCTTGTCAATTGAAACAACATTTTGTATAGTAACTATGTATATATTCATCTAAGTTATGTATATGTGTTTATGTAGTTTTTTTTTAATATCAAAGTTTAGAGAAATCTCTCTGTGGTAGGATAATACAGGAAGCTCAGATTTCAATTCAAATGTAGTAGGGTGGAACAAAGTCTCTTAATAGAGTATTTAAAAAGACTCTTTATTATTCTCTAGGAATGGTGATTAACAGAAGAACGACGATGAGCTCTACTAGTAAACTTAACATATATGTGCTTGAGTTAGTATTCTTCTAAATTTTTCTTGTAAGCGTAGCATACAATGATGTAATCTTAGTTAGTATGCTTCTCAATAGTTTGAATATATATATAAGTTTATAAATATTTAATGCCTCACTATTTAAGATGATTTCCTCTTAATTTCTCTTTTAAAAGAATATGTATAAGGTGAACAATATGTGAGGGATATGTTCTTTTATTGATATTGTGTATTAATTATAGGGGTAGTTCGAAATGAATTAATATCTTGCTTTTATATTTAAGTAAATTGTCATGAAAGAGAATTAGTTAATTAAGTGAATAAATTAGATTAAGTTAAAAGACAATGTTAATTTTATTTTAAGTTATGTTATTTTGAGGGGAAATTAACTTATCTATTTTCCGTTAATTGAAGAAGTTGATTTACATCTTAGCTAGATAAATAATCTAGTAAATAAGGAATGTAATAGATATCAAGATAATGGGAATTTTTTTTAAAAAGGGGTTATTATATATAGAGAATCGAAGGGACTATTTAGATAATGAATTAGATAATAAAAAGATTTATTTGTATATGTATTTAGACAATTAAAATGATTTGTGCTAGGTTGTCTTTAGGTTAATTGTAAATGAAATTAGTGAATTTGTAAATTAAAATTAAATAAAAGAGTTCTATTTTTTTCTTTTAGAAAATTTGAATAAATGTTTTGGATATTTTAATCATTTTAGATAAGGGAATTGAGTAGGTAATTAAGTGAATTGAATTTTTATGTTTATATAGATAGTTGAATGAATGTAGATTCGATAAACGATTTTGATTAATTCTATTTAGATAAATGAAGGGCCTATGTAAGTGGATGAAATTAGATGATCTTTTGAATGTCGAATTCCCTTGTATTCACTTAATAGTTGATTTGTAAGTTCTCCTTGTGGATAGTTATTTAGAATACTTGTGATTGTTATCATGATTGATTTGATTGTTTGAGTGGGTTGATTTTTGAATTGAGATTGTGAATCGGCTGATTGTTTGTTGTCATGGTGATGATTTTGTGTGAGTTGTTTATTAGCCAAATTATAAGTTTGATTGGGTTATTAGGGGTTGGGTATTTTAGGAGAAAATTGAGGTCTCCCCTAGATGCCCAGTTGGTCATTTTTACAATGGATTATTGTGGTTGAATTTTGATATTGATTTTGAGACCGTATCAGTATTGTTGAATTGGGGAAAACCATTGTGTTATGAGTTGTTAGTCTTCCAAAGGTTAGAGGGGGGATATGGTATTTACTTGCAAGAGTTGGTATGGAGGTTGGGGATCTAGTGAGGCTGCTTGGGTAACCCGGGATGGGGGCCGACAACTTGGGAGGATCCGCATTGGGTAACCCTTATCAAGCCTTGAGTGTTTACATGAGTTTTATATTGTTTCACCTGAAAGTGGGTGGTTCCATGATTTTGTCATTTTGATAATGGTTGATCTATATACTTGGATTATGTTTATGTGGGTTTGAGCCTTGCATTGTGGAAATGGTTTTATAATGGAGATCTTGTGCGGGGTGGTGCATGCCTCGTTTTAGGTGCATTTTTATATGGTTTTGCTATTTTGTGCAAGTTGGCATACCCAATTGGTGACTGTGAGTCTCTTGTTGCTAGTAGGGGGAGTGGCTCTCAATGGGGGCCAACACACAAAGTGGTGTATGGGTAACTCATTGAGAGTTTCCTTAATCAGTGATAACCTAATAATTAATTAAGGGGTTTGGGTAGTATCTCACATTAATCTAGATAAGTTAGCCTCACTCATGGCTCAAGTGCTCGCTTAGGCTTGAGATGAGTGGGAAGGCCTAGAATGACAAAGATCAGTTGCCTTGTCCTCTTGAAAGGTATGTTGATCCCACATGAGTGAGAATGGGGGTCAGGCATCGGTTGAGTTTGCCTAGGTTTAACCAAGTACGGGGTTGGTAACCTATGAAGATCCACAATGGGTAACCCATGTTGAGCTTATGTGATGACACTCAACCCTTTAGCAACCTTGTATGTTTTTTGTTTCCCCCTCATTGTTCTTGTACCTCTCGAAGCAGATGTTTCTTGTGTTTGTTTTTTCTCTTGTCGTGGAGTCTTGTTAGCTATTGTTCATTGGACTATTTTAGTTGTGGGTCCTTCTCATCCCCTAGCACGGGGGGTGGGCCTTAGGGTCCACATGGTTGGGTGGAATGTGTTATGCACCCCATTGGGTCCCCAGCCAAAGATCGAGATGCACAGAGATGTACCATTTGTAATGACTCCAAATTTGTACTAGAGTTGGATCCAATCTTGATGCTTTTAATTCATATATTTTAGTTGTATTATTCCATGTTATTGTACTATTCCCATTCATGTTGGGAAGTACTATTGTATTGATGTAATTCTTGAAATGATGTATCTTCTTTTATAAATGTAATGTATATTGATCCTTGTATTACTATGTGGTTATTGCTTCACAAAATGCGATCCTTAATGGTGTTGTATCTGTGGAAATATTTGTAATTAAATTCATAAGTGTGAAGGATGTAATGTAATGTAACCTAGTTGTGGTTAGATAATCATCGTTCTGGATTTGGGGATGAAGTTAGAGTATTCAAATGTAATGCAGTCATGTTACCCTAGAGGATTAGATGAGTGATTTGTATGTATGATTTAATACTAGTGATATATGTTAATGTACATGTGTTGTTTGTTTACTTTTAAAAAAATTTGTGTCATAAATGTTAGATGTTTTAGTGTCCTTTGGGGTTGCGTGGTAGGGCTTTATAATACTGAAGAGAATTTCCACCATGAAAGAGTTCAGAATTTGGGTATATTTGTGAGGAAGGAAAGGGAAATCCTTAAGTAAAACCATACGCTAAGATAAAAGGGGTAGGCCTGAAAGGCCTAAAGAAATCATGAATCCAATTCCAAGCTTCTTGAGTTTGCAGACAAAACCAAAAGAGATACTTGAGAGACTCAATTCAACAATAAAATTGACAATTAGGATTGAGAATTCTCATATGAGTAAGACAAGACCCTAAAGGAAGGCCTTGACACAATAAACACCATGCAAAGTGAGCCAATTTAGGTTCCAATACTGTAGACCAAACACCTTGGAATTGTTTTTTCCTTATCTCATGAGAAGATTGTAGCTACTAGTGAGAATTAAGATGATCCACCATATGCAAATGTGGAGACAACCAAGAATATCATTTAGAGGGTTTTTAACTCCAAAAGGGAGTATCAAGAAACCACTTCCAATCTTTCCACCAAGGCTTGAAGCAATGCACTCCTAGTTCGTGGTGCAACTACAGAGGGATGACATCAATAACTGTCTAGGAAGTCTTCTGGTCTTAATTAAAAATCTTGTACTTCAATATAAAAGCATGCTAAGGAAGAAGGTTATTAGTGGTTGGGTGAATGAAATATGGTAAATTTCTTGCTCCTCTTTTGAAAATTTTCAATAGTTATCTATATTACCATTAAACAAATAGTGTTACACATTCACAAAAAAAAGGTGGATGAAAATAGTCACACCCTTAATGTCTAGATAGGGCATCAACCCAAAGCATAAAATCATAAAATAAAGCCGCTAAGTGACAAGAGTAGTAGGAAAGGGGGGAGGAGGATCCTAGCCATCTAGCTTACCCAATACATCAATGGGGATTAGAGTGTCCATGAGAGGTTCCCACCCATTAGTATTTTTTCCCTTATTATTATCTTCTTTTTCATTTGCATGACTAGGTGAGATAGCAAGATCAAATTGAGGGAATTTGTTAAAATCAAACCAATCAGTAGCACCTCTTGTTGGCCACCTAGAAGCTCCTCTTGTAGGCAATAGAAAGGTGGAGTGTCGAGGAGTAGGTTGTGACTAGCCTTGTTGACCATAGTCCCTTCTCATAGTAGGGGACAAGCCTATGAGTGATTTATACAGTTTCCTCAAGTGGAGAAGCTACATCCATAGTGACACCCAGAAGGATGGGAGCAACCTCAAGAGGAAGAGGAACACAAAGTAACTCTATCAACATCACATGGGGAAATACCTTAGTGATCAAGTAGTACGTGCAAGTAAGTCACCTCAAGTGAAACTTTACTAGATTGCACTTGAATCTATAGTAAAACATTAGAATAAATCATAGCTTTAGCATAAAGTAAAACATGACAATTCATATAACAATTTTAAAAAATAGTAGAATTTCTATCTTTCCATATGATAAATAGAATCTACACTTTGAAAGCATGTCAAGTATGCATGAATTTGTGGGAGATGTGAGACCAGTCCTCTACAAGAACCATATGCCATGAAAAAAGGATTTAGTCTAAATGGCTTAAAAAATTGATGTACCGAGGTCCAAACATTCTAAGCTCTAGGACAAATCTAGAAAAGGTGTTTGAGAGTCTCCTATTGTCCACAAAAGGGACACTTGGGGTCAGAGATTCCAAAATGAGAAAACCTAGAGCCAATGGGGAGGCCTTGAAAAAGAAGACATGGGGGAAAAGCGAGCCAATTTTGGTTCTAGAACTGCCATCCAAATGGTGTGAAATATGTGTTTCCAAATAAAAACAGTGATTGTAAATGCCACCATTGATTCAAGGTGGGTACCATGGAAAAATAAGAGAGAGCTCATGATATCCTTGTCTTTTATATTTAGATGACAATGCATTTGGTGGACGACATAACTAAAGTGTTAGTGTCTGAGTTGAAACCTCTCATATTTCTTCTTGATATTCCTACCAACCCTAGGTTTGTTGCTTTATAGTTTATTTTTATATTTAGTTTATCTATTTTTAGTATTTTGTTGTTTTCATTTCTTGCTCATTTTTTATATGGGATAAATGTAGTTTGATTAGGGAAATGTACACTTAGATAAGGTTGAGCATATTTCTTTTTTATCAATGAAATCAATGTTAATGGAGGCAACTCTCTAATATGTTAATTCAAGAAGGAAAATGGCAACTCCATAGAGTACCTAAATATATTTGTACCATGCATACATCTTTAAAAAAGTTAAGTGTTTGAAATTATAAAATCATTTGTCACTTTTTAGGTAGGACCCATGTATCTTCATCCATAATTGAGACAAAGTGCACGAAATCCAAGGAAAAGGACTAATCCACACCATTTGCTTTCAACACACCGTTACAACTTTTAAGAACTCCAACCCCCACTTTGGCACTTTTCCTTCTTACAAGCAACCTCATCAATGCCCACTATATTAATAATAAACAATATCCATGATCTATTATAATTTAGAAGAATGACTGACCAAGGGCTTAGATTTGGGTGAAACCCCAAACCAACCACAATATTAGCCACAATTTTCTTTAAACCCCCACACCAAACTCAACGGATGTAATCCTCTCTTCGCCCAAGTCTAACATGACCACTACAAACATGGATGCAAGATCTGAATTAACCCCACGTGTATGAGTAGAAGCCATTAAAATATGTGTTACGGCCCGTCTAGTTGTTACTGTTTTACTTTACCTTCACGGGTAAATAAGATGGTAAATGCAACCATGAGATTGATATGCTTGCTAAAAGAATGGAATAATGGAATAGGTATTATGTGAAAGTATTGATAAATGCTTAATATATCTTTGAAGAGTAAATATGTTTACATTTATTGCTTTATGAATATACTTAAGTTATGATGCATATGGATTTATTGTGAACGTCTAACTACCATTGCAAGTGTGTTGAGCTGGTTACATGGACAGGTTCATTCCTCCAGGTGGAGGGGAAGTATCACTCAGGAGAAGATCTTGGTTAGGTAACTAGTAACATAACCTATCTGAGCTTACACACACACTCACAATAGAATGATTGAGTTTAGTCAATGTGTTCTGAATTGGTAATTCATCCTTAGTTTAATGTGTCTACATTAGTAAGGGTCTTGATTACTATTGAATGCATGCTTAGGTGATATTTATTTGTTTGAGCTTGTGAGTTCTTCCCTATATTGATATGCTTGTATCAATAAGGTGAGCACATGTGGAATGGATGTATTGTATATATTCATCACATGTATATTTCCTATCAATAAGATAGTAAATATGTATGTGCTTAATTGTACAATCGAATGTATACATATATATACATAAAAACATGTGTATGTATGTATACATGAGCATAGAGGAATATGTATATATTTACAATATTCATCTATGCTCATATATATATATATATATCGACGTAATCATTTGATTATGGAATGGATTATTACTTTATTGCTTGAATGATATGTATATATGTATATATATACATATAAACACATGAGCATTAATGCTTATTAGAGGGTGTGTGTATATATATATTAGCATACACACACACATATGTGATGAAACGTTATCATTAATTATCGACATATATATACATATATATGTGTGTGTGTGTGTGTGTGTGTGTGATAGGTCAAATCTATGTACTAGAATACGAGCAGCAAATAAGAGAATGCAAAATAACACTAAAAACTACTTACACCTCAAGATTAGCCTAATTGGATTCAACATAAAATAAAGACAACAAATGAAACCTTTTACCTTGTGTAGAATTGATCATTTGGTTGGCCCTTCGATCTTCGGTGTTGTATTCTCCTTGGATGGCACAAGATGCAAGCTAGATGGTGATATGATAATGGATGAAAGTGGATGCAAGTGTGAAAAATGGCTAAGTATGGCTTCTAGAAATTTTTTTGCAAGATTTTGGCTGCAATGCATGATCTCTCCACAAATAAGAGAAAAGAGGGGGTATTTATAGAGATTTTGAAAATCTCTAGGGAAATGGATGGTCAAGATTGAGCCACCAAGATCAAGATGTAGGGCTAAGGTGAATTGAGAACTCACAAGCCCTCACATCTTGACATGTGGCATGTGAAGTGGCTCAAAAATGTGGAGTGGTAGTACATGATATGGATGGGGTACATAGTACCTTGGGATTGGGACAAGATCTCCTTATAAAGGAGGTACTTTTCCCCATGTGGGTGAAAGGACATGTGAGAAATTAAAAATTCCTCAAATATTTTCATGGGGATGACAAAAGAAATTTAAAATTCCTTTAAATGCATTGGGGGATTAAATGTGAATTAAAAATTCACATAGGGAATGGAGTGCCTTCTTCAAAAGGAGAAAACATTTAATAGGGTTGACTCAATTAAGTGATTAAGGTTGTGCAAGTACTTGATTAGACTAATTAATGACATATTAGAAGAGGGTTAGATTTCACATGTGACTTGATGTGACAAGTCAAAGATCACATGGAGAAGAGTAAAAGGAATTTAATATTCTTTGGAAGGATAAAAGGAATTAAAAATTCTTTGAGAGGTTGATTAGGCTAGTTAGTAAAGGATTAAAGGAGGGTTAGGTGGATAAGAGAGATTAGAGGCCAACTTGCAAAAGTTGGAGGATGTGACACATCCTAATCAAGGATTAGGCATGTGCACACCCCTAATGATGAGATTAGAAGATGGATTAGGATGAGATAAAAATGATGGAGGATGTGACATATGAGGAATTAAATAAATGTGATATTTATTTAATTCATTTGATGAAAAGGAGGGTTAAATAGATAAGGTATTTATTTATTAATTAAATACCTTAGGGACTTGGCAGAATTAAGGATATTAATTAAATAATAGTGATATTACTTAATTAATACAAATAAGGGGATGTTTAGACGAAAGGGGATAAATTTGGATAAATTAAGTGTCCAAATTTAGGTGTCTACATTTTTCCCCTCTTTGAGATGGTGTTACGAAGAAGCATCATTTCAAAGAATATTAAAACATAGAACCTAGAAGAAGATGGTTAGATTGGGAAAGATGCCCTAGTCATTCAAAGGAGTGACTAGGAAGGGAATATGATGGGGGTGAAGATGAAAGTTAGGGATTGAGGATGCCCCTTTGAGAGGACATGCGGGTGCAAGAGAACATGGGTGTGCTCTCAAAATGGATGAGGTGATGCAAGGGGAGATGAAGAAGATGATGCAAAGTGATGGGTAAGAAAGGATGAAAAGGCGACAAGAGATTGGGAGGGGAGCGTGATGAAGGATGAATGGATGGGGGGGATTTTTATAGATGATAGGATGGGGGATACATGTAAGAGGATGGAATGGAAAGTGAAATGAAATCCTAATGCAATTTTTCATCTTCGGAGCACTGATTTTTGCTATAGCAGAAGAAACGATACACCAAGGTATAAATGACCAAGGCAAATTAGTGTCTAATGCATGAAACAAACACATCAAACAAGAAGGCTATCCCAACACCCCAAAGTCATGATGACCTTGGTCGGGCCAGAAATTGGGATAACCAAAAGCACACAAGGATGCCCCAGTGTAACACAAGACCTCAGGGATCTTGGTGGATACTATGTGGGACAACTGAGAAGAAAAAAAAAGATCAAGATAGACCCCTATGTTGACTAGTCAAAGCACACCATGATATGATGGATCAAGGCGACCATGACAAGTGATGATAGGGAGCTCAAATGATAAAAAAAAGCCAAAAGGATCAAAAGATCACAATCAATTTCAAACGTCCTTTGCCATAGAATCAAGGGGATGGATGGGATTGATGAGGTTTGTTAGGAATGATACATCCTGTTGAGACCGACGATGGATACTAAACTATAAGACCAATATGACACAGGATATTCAAAATCGATTGGATCTTGTTTGTTAAGAACCAGCGAGACAAGGGCATAGCTTGATGACACGACACAAGAGACATGACACAAGATAGGAGACTGACACATCGTAGCAACCTAGGGGGGCTCGGGGACCGATCAAAGATTAGCCTTGCCTACGTGAAAACGCAGAGCCCACATAGTTCGATAAAAGGCTAACGACGGACCATGGTGGAGACCTCGATGGATGGTAAAGATGGAATGGAGAAAAGGAGAAAAGGAGAAAAGGAGAAAAGACTGATAAGAGACGATAAAAGAGCAAACAGACAAAGCAGAAAGATCGATGATAGGCGATAAAGGAATGGATGGACAGAACCTCGGGGGTGGATCAAATGATCGACCTTGCCTACGTGAAAGCGTAGGGGCAACGTAGTTCGACAAAAGACAATCGATAGAAAATGGATGAAGGATGATGAGATAACCCCAAAGTAGGGGATAAGATGATTAGATTGACATGATGGGACATGATAGAGCTGTTCGATTGGATTGGAGGATGGTGACTACACAAAGCTCAGGGATGGGATAGTTATCCAAATCATCAAAGATGAAGTGGGAGGATGACATGACAGATAGATGAATGATGAAGTGATAAGATAGATGACATTGAATTGTATGGGGAGTAGGCAATGACAAGGGATTAAGAGATGTGATGTGGATAGAGATAAATGGATAGGAAGATAATGATGGGGAGACAGAAGGGATGCTATGATGGATGGATAGGGGGATAAGGATAGGGAGGTTAAAAGGGTTGTTTGGATGGATTGGATAGAGGGATAAGGATGGGGAGATGGATATAACGATAAGGAGACGAAGATAGGAAACATAAGGGATTGCTCGAATGGAATGAATGATGTCTCCAAGGACTATATCACAAAGTAACATTGATGGAGATAATTGGAGGAGGATAGGATGGGTGATTAAGGGATATGATAGAGCATGTGTGAAGGGAATGTATACCAAGAGGTGTCCAAAAAATGCATAGATAGGTGCCCCTATTTTTTTATCAAGATCACAAGAAGGATGGAGGGACAGGATAAATGAGATATTCCAAGCAGGATGTGTAAGATAGGAAGGATGGAGGGGATGAATGAAGAGGACGTATAGCAAGAAGATGGGTGCATAACTAGAAGCATAGCATAAAGCATAGCAGATGGAGGGAATGCATACCAGGAAACTGCCCCCAAGTGCATATGGGGATTTACGCATGACGCCTATTTGCTAGGTTTTCATCATGGTACTTATCCAAGGTGCTTGTTTGCCAAGTTTTCACCATTGGACAAATTATTTCTCTTTACTATTTTATTTTTTTGATTTTTCTAATTTTTTCAGATTTTTTGACTTTTTTGGATTTTTTGACTTTTTGGATTTGTTGGCTTTTTTGGATTTTTTGGATAGCATGCAGAAGGAGATGGATAAGGATAGGGAGGAGAATAAGTGGATTTAGAAGACATTCAATAAGGATATGGATGAAGGACTCAAGCATCAAGTTCCATACAAGGTATTAAGAGCTCATGTTCGAATCGACTATTGGATGTTGGTACAACCTTATTAGGAGAAATGGATTATGCAAAAGGATGAATTAGAGGGATTTGATGGGGGAGATATGTGGGGTAATGGATGGGATGCTGAAAAGGGGATGGATAGAATGATGGGGTGGATGTGTGATGGGGTGGTGAGTTCAGGACCAACATTGGCACATATGGTGATGGATGTTTAAAGATAAGAGGATTAATGGATGGAGAATGTGGGGATAATGGAGGAGATGGAATAGTGAATTTCGGGACATAGGGACCCAAAACAGACTTAGGAGATGAAAGGGGTGTATGATTAGCTTTTGTATTAGCAACTTTGGATGTTCTTACAGATTTTTCATTTGATGGCATTGCATCTTTTTGCTTTGGGATCCACATGGTTTTGATTTTTTCTTTAGTGGGCCTTTGTGGCCGATGGGTTTGATTTAGATTTAGATTTTTCTTCTCTTCACCATGTCTTTTGGAGGGGACATGGGGAGCCTTAGATTCATGTGGATGTTTGGATTTATGCATTTTTTCTTTAACATCCAAAGTGCTTTTAGTAGCAATGGGATGGGTGTGACGAGATGGGTGATGTGGAGTGATGGAGGTAGGATTATAAGGATTACGTGTAGATGGAGAATGTGTCGGTATGCACCTTTGTTGATCCTGATTATGGGATATGCGAGAGGGATGTTTATGATGGATGACATGGATAGGTATTGGATGGATGAAAGGATGAGATAGAGGAGGTGATCTTGGGATATACAGACCCAAGATGGATGGAGTAGATGAAGGATGGGAGATGGTGGATGGAGGGATGTAAGGACCCAAAATGGATGGAGTAGATGAAGGAGGAATATGGACAGTTGTTTTGAGGCGATATGATAGAGGAGGAGGGATGGCAACATATGATCTGGTGGAGCGATGGGAAGAGCTAGTATTTCTTTTGGAAAAGGCTCGTTGAGGATGTCTAGAGGTTGTACCAACATCTTTAGATTGTGAGTCTTGGGAAATAGGTCCAAGACCTTGCATGTAGATTTGTTCTTTGACTTGGATGGGCTCTAAATTACCTTGCTCATGAAGGCCTAGACCTTTTCCTTCATACTTCATTTTTTTGAACATGTGATCCATGATAGGATTTGTGTTATTCTGAAAACATGATGCGAATCCATTATTAGGTGGAGGATGATGGGTAGTATATACATTGTGTTTTTCTTCTGCGAGGAGGCCACCATGGAAGAATGTGAGAGTACCAAGGGGATATGAAAGTGGTGTAGGGATAGTAGTTTTAGGTGATGATGGCGGATCATGAGAGGGAGATGATGGGATAGCAACATTTGGATGGGTAGTATTAGGAGAGGGATTAGGGGATATGATAGGATTTGGATTTGTGGTAGTGGGCTCATGCGATGGAGATGGAGCAGTGGAATCTTGAATGACAAGGGGATCATGGAATGGAATGGATGGGGGACTGTGATCTTGAGGTGGACTAGATGGGATGGTAGGATCGTGATCTAGAGAAGGGGATATGTTGGCATGCTTTGGATCAGGCTCTTGGCATGACTCATCATGTGTGGGAGGCATGATAATGAAGTCTTGGTGGGACTCTTTAGGTGGGGAAGATGGAGGGATGGAGGATTCAAAAAACTCATGGGAATGGATTTTAGTGACACTAGGAGTGGGAGAAGTGGATTGGATTTGGATGTTGTCGATGGGTTCGACAACTCTCGGAGTTGGAGGTGGGTGTTCAATGGATTCGATAGATGTGACGGTAGGAGATGGTGGCTCAATGGATTCAAAGGATGTGATGGTTTCAATGGTCTGAGTGGTGCTAGGGGTGGTATCATCAATGATAGGTGTTGGGTGGAGAAGGGTCTTGTCACTAATGATCGTGGATGAGGGCATGGGATGGCATGATTCCACAACTTCTAGGTGTGGAGTGGGAGATGTCTTCTTTGTTATAAGTCCTTGGAGAACTTCTGGAGTGAGGAACTTGCATACTCTAGGTTTGGATGGCGAGGTAGGAGTGGATGAAGGATTATGGGTTGGTGGGGGATTAGGACTAGAGATTGGTGGACTAGGATTAGATAGGGGAATGGGATTGGATGCAGGACTGGGAATAGATAGGGGATTAGGTGAAGGGTTAAGTTAGGGGTATTGGAATGGTGAATTAGGACACGACGATACGGGTGGTGGATTGCAGTAAGGGTATGGGGATGGTGGTGGATGGAGATAGGGAACTGCTGATGTCAGATTAGGATAAGGATAGGTTGGTGTGGATGTTGGATTAGAATAGGAAGGTGCGAATGTAGGATTAGGGTGACCAGATTGGCATGGGAGATTGAGGTAGTGGGTATATGCGGATGAACAATGGAGATAGGAGGATGTGGACGAGGGATTAGGATAGGGGTATTGTGATGGCAGACTAGGATAAGCGGATGATGTAGATTAAGGATATGATGGATATGATGGGTATCCCTTGTCACAGGTAGCATAGGGAGCATGATTAGGCATGGATGAAGACATAACAGGATAACTCGAATGGATGATTGGATTTTGGAAAGCGGGTGGAGAAAACTTACTAGCAATGATAGTGTCAAAGGGATCTATGTCACATTCTTCTTGATCGACAAGACTTTCATTATCGTTGTCGACATAATTAGGGTTTCCCTTGACCACTATTGATGGAGGATAAGAATTCATGATGATGAAAGGATAAAGAGGATGGATCAAAGATTTTGTATGGGAATGGACTAAAGCTCAAATCAGGATTTAGGGTAAGCTCAGATCGGGATTGGATTAAAGCTCAAATTATGATGATTGGATGATGTGATGGGATTGATTCTGATGATCGACACTGAATCCGCTTCGACATGGAAGTAGATTGATTGGGATGAAGGTGATTGGATAGGGATGTGATTGGATTGGATTGGATAATATCAATCGATGATTGATAAGATTGACTGAGGGATTAGATAGGATGACGAAAGGGACTATAAACCCTGTTCAGAGATTACCCTAGGTGACGTAGGATACTAATTGATTGGATTAAAGGATGAATGAACGATTACGGCACCAAATCCACTTTGAGATTGAAAATGGATTGATTGGGCCGACGATGATGATTGACTTAGGATGGATGACAATCCTAAGCAGATGTTGATGATAACGATCAAATTAGACCCTTAGGTCAATTTTGATAATAACCTAAAACGAAGTTTAGAGGATTTGGATGGGGAAAATGACAATTTGATTAGAGAAACGAATGATAAAAATGGATGAATGAATACTCAAAACGAGTAAACGACTTCTCAAAATAGACAAATGATTCTCGGAACGAGAAGATGAAGGTTTGGAATAGATGAAAGATTACTCGGAATGAGTAAAAGATTGATTAGGACTGTTGAATGAGAGTTCAAAATGATAGGAAGGAGGTTTGGAACATTTATTCAGAATGAGTAACTGGATGATAGGAATGATAGAATGAGAGTTCGAAATGATAGACGAAGGTGCAAAATGGATGAACATTTACTCAGAATGAGTATACAGATGATTGGAATGATAGAACGAGAGTTCAAAATGATGAAAGGATGTGTTAAATGGATGAATGTTTACTCGGAACGAGTAAATGGATGATCAGAATGATAGAACGAGAGTTCGAAATGATGAAAGGATGTGTTAAATGGATGAAATTTTACTTAGAACGAGTAAACAGATGATCAGAATGATAGAATGAGAGTTTGGAATGATGAAAGGGTGTGTTAAATGGATGAACGTTTACTCGGAATGAGTAAACAGATGATCAGAATGATGAAAGGATGTGTTAAATGGATGAACATTTACTCGAAATGTGTAAACGGATGATCAAAATGATAGAATGAGAGTTCAGAATGATGAAGGGGTGTGTTAAATGGATGAACATTTACTCGGAACAAGTAAACGGATGATCAGAATGATAGAACAAGAGTTCAGAATGATGAAAGGGTGTGTTAAATGGATGAATGTTTACTCAAAACGAGTAAACGGATGATCGAGAGCTCGAAATGGATGGATGAATAATCGAAACGAGTAAACGATTGATCAGAATGAATGAATGAATGCTTGGATTAGGAGGTTGACTTGTCGAATGGATGAATGATTCTTGAAACGAGAAGATGAAGGTTTGGAATAGCTGAAAGATTACTCAGAATGAGTAAATGATTGATCGGGATTGTTGAGGAGGGAAGGAATTGCTCCAGAGGAGGACGGGTATGGATATGGAGGAGGGCATATATGGTTGTCTAGAGGGGATGCCCCGGTCTTGCAAGGGAAGGTTTATGATGGAAGATTGAGAGAGAATGGTAGGGTATCCCCCCCTCGAGAAGGCGGACGAGGAAGGAAAAGGGGCCCTGGGAAACTTCTTGAAAGTATGAAGTGGTATATGTTGTTGGAAAGAGCACAAAAAATCGAGAAGATTGGCTCTTGAATGGAGAAAAATGAGTTAACAATGTGCAAATGGTGGGGCATATATGGCTGTCTATCAAGGCAAATCCGGCTGAGTAGAGGTCAAGGAAAATCCAGCTGAGTAGAGGTCAGGGCAAGTTCGCCAAAGGAGAAAAAGTTGGTAAAAAATGGCCAAAACATGCTCCAAAAGGACTGGTTAGTAGGGAAAGTCCGCCCAAGGAGCAAAAATTGGTCAAAAACGGTCAAAATAGGCTCCAAAAGAACTGGTTAACAGGTCAAGTCCACCCAAGGAAAAAAAGTTGGTCAAAAGTATGAAGTGGTATATGTTGTTGGAAAGAGCACAAAAAATCGAGAAGATTGGTGCTTGAACGGAGGAAAATGGGTTTATAGTGTGGAAATGGCGGGGCATATATGGTTGTCTGTTAGGGCAAATTCGGTTGTTTATGGGTCAAATCTGACTGTTTGTGAGGGAAAATCTGCCTGTTTGTGAGAGAAAATCTGCCTGTTTGTGAGGGAAAATCTACCTATTCGTGAAAATTTTGCCAAAAACCACTTTTGAGGTATGTGGAGGGCAAGTCCACCCCTAGGAAAGGTCAGGTTCGCTTGTCTGTGAGGGAAAATCCACCTATTCATGAAAAGTTTTCCAAAAACCACTTCTGAGGTCTATGGAGGGCAAGTTCACCCCTGGGAAAGGTTAGGTCCGCCTATGTAGGGCGGGTCCGCCTGTCTGTGAGGGAAAATCCACCTATTCTTGAGTTTGACTTTATTTTTGATAAAAAGACTAAGGAAAAAGACTCAAAACATAACAATCATCAATCAAAAGACTATGGCTGAGTGAAATAGATCAGATAATCACTAGTTTCGCACAAAGAAGACAATTCAAACAGTACAAGCCTAAGTCTAATAAAGAGGGTATGGTCGACAAAGTCCTCTAATCTAAGATGAACATGGTTACTAGGGAGTCCTCGATATACACCTAGTATGTGAGGCCCAAACCGTGAACACCAACCCGTTACAAGCGTGAGTCGGGAACCTAAAAGGCTCAGACCAACTCTTCACATCATCCTAATGCTTCACCAATTACATGGTTGGATTGAGGTACAACTTTCATTCTCCCCCTTTATATACCCCGCTGGTACGCGTGGTTGGAATAATCCCTTGGGGTGATGAAATCCCCAAGCAGGTCTCGCTAAGAAAAATAAAAGGGTAGACACAAAAGACGTGGTAAGCTACAATTTCTCGTCACCCAGGATTGTCGAATGGCGCAAGGGGGTTGGATACGTCAAATAGCTCACCTAGCAAACATGACAAACAAGGTTGATTGACACATCCTAATTACACTATGTACCTAAATTAGGGGTTAAAAACTCTTAAAACGGCCAAAAGATTGTGAAAAATTGAAATTTTACCTTCTAAAAAAAATTGTCTAGGACAAATCCGCTTGTTCGTGAGGGAAAATCCGCCTGTTTGTGAGGGAAAATCTGCCTATTCATGAAAATTTTGCCAAAAATAACTTCTGAGGTCTGTGGAGGGGCAGGTCCACCCCTGGGGAAGGTCAGGTTTGCTTGTGTAGGTTAGGTCCGCCTGTCTGTCAGGTCAGGTCCACCCAAGTAGGTCGGGTCCGCCCCAGGAAGGTCAAATCCACCCCTGTGTAGGTCGGGTCCACCCCTTTGTAACCTGTACCTACAAAAAGTCAAAAAATAGAAAACGTGAAAGCAACAGACCCATTTGTGGGTCCCACCGGGTGTGCCAGAAATGTGATAGGTCGAATCTATGTGCTAGAATACGAGCAGCAAACAAAAGAATGTAAAATAACACTAAAAACTACCTACACCTCAAGATTAGCCTAGTTGGATTCAACACAAAATAAAGACAACAAATAGAACCTTTTACCTTGTGTAGAATCGATCCTTTGGTTGGCCCTTCAATTTTTTGTGTTGTATTCTCTTTAGATGGCACAAGATGCAAGCTAGATGGTGATATGATAATGGATGAAAGTGGATGCAAGTGTGAAAAATGGCTAAGTATGGCTTCTAGAAAAATTTTGCAAGATTTTGGCTACAATGCATGATCTCTCCACAAATGAGAGAAAAGAGGGGGTATTTATAGAGATTTTGGATATCTCTAAGGAAATAGACGGTCAAAATTGAGCCACCAAGATCAAGATGTAGGGCTAAGGTGAATTGAGAACTCACAAGCCCTCACATCTTGACATGTGGCATGTGAAGTGGCTCAAAAAGGTGGAGTGGTAGTACATGACATGGATGGGGTACATAGTACCTTGGGATTGGGACAAGATCTCCTCATAAAGGAGGTACTTGTCCCCATGTGGGTAAAAGGACATGTGAGGAATTAAATATTCCTCAAATATCCTCATGGGGATGACAAAAGGAATTTAAAATTCCTTTAAATGCATTGGGGGATTAAATGTGAATTAAAAATTCACATAGGGAATGGAGTGCCTTCTCCAAAAGGAGAAAACATTTAATAGGGTCGACTCAATTAAGTGATTAATGTTGTGCAAGTACTTGATTAGATTAATTAATAACATATTAGAAGAGGGTTAGATTTCACATGTGACTTGATGTGACAAGTCAAAGATCACATAGGGAAGAGTAAAAGGAATTTAATATTCTTTGGAAGGATGAAAGGAATTAAAAATTCTTTGAGAGGTTGATTAGGCTAGTTAGTAAAGGATTAAAGGAGGGTTAGGTGGATAAGAGAGATTAGATGCCAACTTACAAAAGTTGGAGGATGTGACACATCCTAATCAAGGATTAGACATGTGCACACCCCTAATGATGAGATTAGAAGATAGATTAGGATGAGATAAAAATGATGGAGGATGTGACATATGAGGAATTAAATAAATGTGATATTTATTTAATTCATTTGATGAAAAAGATGATTAAATAGATAAGGTATTTATTTATTAATTAAATACCTTAAGGATTTGGCAGAATTAAGGATATTAATTAAATAATAGCGATATTACTTAATTAATGCAAATAAGGGGATGTTTAGACGAAAGGGGGATAAATTTGGATAAATAAGTGTCCAAATTTAAGTGTTTACATTATGTATATATATGTACATATATAAATATATATTTATATATCTATATAGTGAATAGGAGAGTGAATGATATATATATATATATATTTGGATGTCGATTAATATATATAATCATGATCAATATTATCAAGAGCTTTGAATAGTTCAGATTTGTAAACTAAACATCAAGGCGCAAAGCTTATAGTTTAAAAAGTTGAAACATTGAACCATGACAATGCCTATTTATATAAGCAAAACTTTATAAGAGAAAAAGACTTACATAAAAGCCACACGCTACCTTTGGAAATAGCAAAAAGGAATTCCAAATTTGGTGATCAAATGAAGAACCCGACGCTTGAAGTCTTATATGGACTTAGTCAAAATAATGAAGGTCGATCTTATGAGAATGTAGCGCTATATTTGACAGTGCATTGCTCTTATAATGGAACACATCTTTCAAAGGATCATTGGCATTATAATTCGCAACCATTAAGTCGATTTGGAGATTGAGACTTGGTTGACACCTTGTGTTGGAATATCTTTGACTTAGTAAACTAAAAAATGCCTTACCATGAAGTAAATATCAACAACAAATAAATGCATGAAAGCATAAGCTACAACAGTTCGATGAACTACTGAAACTGATTTATGAGATAAAGTGACTCACCATGGACTTAGTCAACTATTTGCAAGTGTTGTATTTTACCATGTGCTATTTTGAAATGGTCTTATGTTGTTGTCAATATTTGAGGGTGATTTGAAGCTTTATTTTTCTAAGTACACTCTCAACTTGCTACCACCTTTTTGATAAGTTAAGTGAGTCGAATAAGGTGGAGTTTGTTGTCAATACTCATGCTTTTTTCTATAGGATGAGAAGTCTTCGACCTACTGTATAAATAATGAGGTTGAGCTCTCATTTGGGACAACCTTTTCTACACATTTCATAAGCATTCTTATGCATTGTATTTGCAATTCCATATGCACTTCTTATCGACATCATCCTATTATAATTTGAGAGAGAGCTTTAAGTAATTGTGAGAGTATTTTATCATATTGAGAAAAGAATATTATCAAAAATGTGAGATATAGGTTATTTGTGGCATTGCTTGAGAGATCAATGCTAAGCTAGTTTCTATCTTGCGAAGTTGAGTTGCAGCCCAGTTGATTGGATAAGTGTATACAGGCATGAGGATAATCTTTCTTTAATTATATTAGCTTATGAAAGGTTGATTTCTCGAGTGCTTTCATTGGTTTATTATGATTACTTGCATTTTTGAAAGATAACATTTGATTTAAAAGGTACTGTTACCCACTTTTTACTTACAACTCAGGTCAAGTCAAGTTTATTGGTTTAGTTTCAACATTGTTGAGGAAACTGAAAAGCAAAGGTAGAACTGGATGAAGTTCATTATTTTTAGGTACATAAATTTTCATGTTTTGCTGATTGAGTGTTCATCGATCATCATTGAGACCATCTTACATGTGAATCATAGTTTATTGTGCAAACGTTTAAAACAGAAAATTGAAAAGATTTGCATAGTAATGTTTTTATTCATTATGTAAAAATGTTGAATCCCACACAAGCTGTGGAAGTAACTTTTTCTGGATTTTTTACAATCAAATAAAGAATGCATAAACAATGGTATGCTATACAACTAAAAATAACGGAAACATAGGGTAGGAGGTGATTCTTCATTGCCTGGAATGACGAATCGTTGACAGTTGAGGTTTCCGGTCGAGACATCAGCTCTAGCTCCATTTTAAGTTTAAGATTCCGTTCCAACTCCAAAAGCGTCTGCAAGGAAGATAAGATATGACATTAGAGATAGTCTCTAAGCAAAGACGGATCAGATCCTATCATATATCTACGCTACCAACAGAAATATAGCATACAGTCAATTAGGCATCCATCAGATAATTGTGAAAAATTAGAGAAGGAATGTAATTCAATGGAAGCTTTTAGCTTCTTTTATTTTGTTGACATGTATGTTTCAGTGTACAGGAACATTTTCATCATGTTCAAGATCAGATATGTGGAGTAAAACGGGCTCCCACAAGGGTTGAACTCGGCATATCAAAAAGGAAATATTCACAATTTTCATACAAAGCACATGAATATTGATAACGGATATTTAAAAGCAACATATTGCACTCATCTATTTCATTTTCTATTTAGCTCTACTTTGTTTTTGAAGAGAAACATAGTATTCAAGTATAGGACAGATTTGCAATAATTTAATTTTCTATGAGTTCTTCAACAAAAAGCAACAAATTCTGTTTTAAGTCAACATCTAAGAATAATGAAAGATACGGATATGCATTATCTTTTATCAAACAGGAAAACAATGTCACAAGTGCCAATGAGACGGTAATGGAGTGAGCTTTGACATTAAATGGAGTATCTGTTCTCATGATAATCATTAGTTACAAAGTTATTCAAGAGCAGAAATACAACAGTGAACAGGGCCAATGAACAATTGGCAATACCTCATTAAATGCTCTATTAGTTATTTCTATTTTTCAGTCAAAGTGAGCTTTGAAGGATCAAGTAATAGACAGATAGGTATGATTTTTTTTAGGTTGCTTTATAGTGATGAATACACATATAATAGAACAGCAGTAAAGAGCAAAGCCATTTTCTGTTACAGCAAAAGATTAAGCAATAAATGCTACAGGTTTGCATTATAAACAGCAGTGTTCAATTCGTATGTTTAAGCCAGTTTTGAACAATTTCATAACAATAACACTGCCCCATGAGATAGAGGTCACTTTGACTTAATACTCAATATCAACATAGTTCTTTCATCAAGTCAAGAAAGGAGAATGACATTGCTCATTATATGCATTTTACAGTCAAGGAATATGAAAGACAACAACAACATTCATGATATGAGAGATGGTCATAAAAGTCTCTTGCAAATGAATTCCAAGAAAACAAAATGTCAAACAGCCAACAGCTATGGAGATACAGTAACCATCAAGCAAAAGAGGAGATAGTGAAACGGTGAATGGTTGGTCATGCATATCAAGTATTCATTTTCAGCTTAAGAGGATAACATATTCTTGGTTAAGTTTATGCACAGCAGTATGGAGGACAACAATGATAGTCATTTGAAAGCTTCTTTAGTCAAGAACAACAGAGTTATAGCATGACATTGATCTTAAGCTCACAAGGTATGCATATTCGTGAAAGTCACAAAGTGTATTGAAACCGGTTTTTGTTTTCATGGATAAATAGTTCAGATTTAAAATCCATCAGCACAGGAAAACAAAAAAAGAGCTACAGCAGTGAAGATTAAAGAGAATATGAACCTGAAAGTGAATGTTATTCAGCACAGAAGGCAGGGCAACTATTTTTTTCACTTCTTTGCAGGGAAGAGAAGAAAAGAAAAATTTCTGTACAAGACAATGTATCAATGCTCTTTGGTAAAAAGAGTGAAAATGTGCCATTTGAGAGCTTGTTTCTTTTTCAAAACAGGAAAATCAACAAATGAAATGCCCAAATTTAAAAAAACGTGGCTGTAGAATACAGAAAATTGAAAGCATTTCATCTGTTATGAGTTCATGCTATGTTTTTTGCAGAAAATCAGAACTTTATCAGCATGGCGCAGCTTACTAAAATAAGTTTTTGCAAAGTCAAAGAGAACAAAGACCAGATTTGTTCTTTTTTAAGCAAACTTTGTTCTTTGTTTTAAAAAATTCTTCAAGAAAATTACATGGCAGCTTCATAGAGGTGCAAGAAGCTTTCAGAAATTCAAAAAAGCTAAAAACAAACTGATATCTCAAAATACCTCTTAAAATCTTCAAGTTTTTCGAATTTGAAGGGGTATTAATCAAGTTCATGGCTCAGAGATCTCATGGCGGCCAGAAAAGAAGCAGATTTGTGCCCAAATTACCAGCAAAGTCTTAGAAAAATGAAAGAGCCTCATTTAGAACAGAAAATCGCGTCCAAAATGCTCCATGTTTTTTTAAAAACGTCTTATGCTCTTGATTTGGCCAACAAAAACCAAGTTCGAAGTTGTTAGAATCCAAGATCACCTGTATGCAAGATGAATACCTATCACATGCAAAAGATATGAAGAACCAAAAAGATGTTCTCTGAACCTCAAAGTGTAAAATGCATTAAGAGAATCGATTATTACAAAGTGATCAATCCTTATGAAGGAGATCAAGAAACCCTAAAAGGGAAACCCAAATGAAACCCTAGTGTGCACACTTAATAATTAATAATTAATTATTAATGTGCCTAAGTTTAGCTTAAGTACTAAAGAGGAATAAGTGACTTAATTAATTAATCAATGTGATGTAATTAATTAAGCATAATAACTTATTACTCTAACACCCCCCCTTAAGATGAACTTAGGAAGAAGCTAAAACACTAGAATAAGATGCATGAAAGCAAAGATGGATCCGCAACAAGGCTGTCCGGTACCCATTTACAAATGCAATAATGAGTAAGAGAAGGAAAAACCCAGTGGGACAAAACCCCCCTTACAATGAGATAACATGCTGCAAAGAAGCACTGGAAGAACTCTGTAGAGTAACACTGGAACTTGATATAGGCAAGCAAGGAAATATTCTTCTGTATACTACTGAAATTGGATGAGAGTCACTGATTGACTCAAGGAATCATGATAAAGCAACAGAAAACTCGATGCCACAGAACACTCGAAAACTCCAAACGGGAACAACTCTGGAATCTATGAAGCAGCAAGCAATTATTGAATGATGTATTACTGAAAATGAAATGCAAAGATGCAAGATGCACTCTCCCAACTGCCAAAACATCCAAGTAATCGCCAAACAACCCATCAGGACAAATCTGGACTAAGTGATAAACTTGGGATAGATACAAAAAAAGTGCATAGACAGCAACCTAGAGCTCCTCAATACCTTTCCGACGCTTCAAACGAGGTGAAAAATGGAGATCGTGGCAAAAAGTTATGAGCTCGGAAGCATAAAAAGTACATCTGACTTCAAACAACAATAAATGCAGGAAAACAGTAAAATACTGAAAAATAAATAGCACTACTAGAAAGTGCTCGGAACCAGCTTTCCGGTGATATCTCGTTTTCCCGATTTCGATACCATATGCCCAAGTTATGGCCAAAAGAAAAAAAATTGCTCTTTTAGGGAAAACTAGGGTTAGGAGGGGCAAGGAGGGGCCGTACGGCCGATGATGTCATGCTAACGTCAGCGAGTCACGGGAAAAAATTTGACGACCATCTGGCCGTCGGCAGAAAAAATCCCCCCTGCAAAAATATTGACGGCCGTCGGTATATTTTGCAGTAATCAGAATATTCTCTGCAACAAAATATTCCCAGGCGGATGGGCGGACTTTGGGCGCCAGGTCACAGATATGACCGCCGGCTAGCGAAAAAAGGGCCCACGGGGGCTGGCAGGGACAAGCGGCGGGTGGGTGGAGGAGCCCGGCTGCGGTGGCAGGCCGGTGGCCGCCCGGTGGCCGCCGGGCGGCGGATCTTTGCTGCACTGGGCGCACCGGCATGGATGCCCAAAAAACACATTTTTTCAATTTTTTTTTCGATTTTTGTGCATCGAAAGATGCGTTGGGGAGGCTGTACGGCTCCTCAGACAAAAAATTTTTGCCCCCCGGAATCAACTGCACCAAAATGGACGATTTGACAGGCATTTCTAGGGTTTTGGGGATGCTGCGAACGCGATGGCGTCCGTTTGAGGCTAGTGTCCCAAAAAATGGCTACCCCCAGATCTTGCAAAAAAGATGCATGTGGAAACCCTTGCACTTGAAACTCACAGAGAGACCATATCTTTAGATCACGAACAAGCAGCTAGAGTCTGGAGCTCTGATACCATGTTACAATCCAAGATCACGCATGCAAGATGATGAATACTGTCACATGCAAAAGATATGAAGAACCAAAAAGATGTTCTCTGAACCTCAAAGTGTAAAAATGCATTAAGAGAATCGATTATTACAAAGTGATCAATCCTTATGAAGGAGATCAAGAAACCCTAAAAGGGAAACCCTAAATGAAACCCTAGTGTGCACACTTAATAATTAATAATTAATTATTAATGTGCCTAAGTTTAGCTTAAGTAATAAAGAGGAATAAGTGACTTAATTAATTAATCAATGTGATGTAATTAATTAAGCATAATAACTTATTACTCTAACAGAAGTTCTTCAATGGGAGAAAATACAGAGAACATCAAATGTGCAGCTAGGGTTTCAGTGGCGGCCCCCAAAATGAATGACTTGAAGCCAAAACGAAAATCAAAATGAAGTCTTTGTCTTATTTTAGGGTTCAAACCCTAAGTAAGTTCGACCTTTTGCCTTTTACTAAAGCTTTCCTCATTCTTTTCAAAGCCATAAGCTCTAAGGCTTTTAAAATTAAATATAATGCTTAGAGAAGATCTTTTAATTTTGTATTTTATTATCAAATGAACATCTTTGTTAAAAATGTTTAACAAATCATTTCTAATAAATGATTTTATAAAATGCAAAGTTAGTGCTTAGGAATTTTTTTTTAATTTTGCATTTTAAAATCCAATGTAAATCTTTATTAAAATGATTTATTTAATCATCTTAAATAAATGATATTCAAATGCAGAATTAAAATAATTTGAGCTAGGTGGTATTCCAACTTGCAATTTTAAAAAATTGTAAAACTTTATTTTTAAAGTGATAAATTATAAATCACTTTTGAAAATAAATGTTATTAATGCAAGTTGAAGATATTTGATGTATTCTTTTAAAAAACCTAGTCAAGAGGAGCCTTTAAGTGGAGCATTAAATCTTGGAGATATGACAATCTGTTTATGTCAAGTGGAGGTTTTGAGTTGCTGGATTCAAGGGAGGAGTTTTTGACTGATGGGACACCTTTTTTGGAGTCTTTTGAGTCCTCTTTATGAGGATTTTTGTTCCTATCCGGGTCTGGGAGACTTTTTCCTGTTTTTGGTAAGTTGATAAGTTTGAGAGCCTTCTTTTAGGGTTTTTTTACCAAATCTGACCCCTTATCCAAGGTGGGGCCCTTTTTCTAGAGTTAGGGTGGAGAGTTTGAGCTTATTTATTCTCTTCCTCATTTCTATTTTAAGGATGCAAAATTCTGGAGTGGAAGAGACTTTGTACTTTCTGAAGGACATGGTGTTATTTTGTTCCAAGCTTTGTATCAGACTTTGGAGTATGCATTTCCAGGGCCTTTGAGAGCCTTTATACAACATCTTTGATCTATTTCTGGTGTCATATTTGTATGCAGATTGGTGATTGATCTTTCTTTTCTGTGTTTCTTATCTGAAACCTTTTAAGTTTGTCTCAATTTGGCATCTTTGTGACTAGGAATTCTCTTCACAGGTCAAGGGTTGTATTAATTTTTAGGATTATTTACTGTGATTAACATCCTTTAAATATTATTCTGATCTCAGTTTTTCCTTTGAAATATTTATGTGTTGATGGTTTTACCAGTTATTGCATCATTATTAATGGTTGTGGGTTCATTCTGTGCTAAGGAAAGTGATTTTGGTGTATCACCCATTAATTAGTTTCAGTCTTCAAGTTCCTTTTATCTCTTTTCTCCCCCTTTTCCTCTAAAGTCTTTAGGTTTGAAGAGAAAAAATAGAGGTTTATTTAACAGGAACCGGCCCAGAATCCGAAGGTCTCATTTTCAATATTGCATATCCCACATGTAGAATTTGAGTCCCATGTTATGCCAGATTGCTGAGCTTGAAAATCTTAGTAGGGTGCAAATTTGGTGCATAATGGTTTTGGAACGCTCGGTGGGATATAAGAAGTCATAATTTTTTATCAATTCTTGTTGTTTTGATATGCTACAGCAGGTTTACAGCTTTAAAGAAGCTCAGTTTCAGCATCTTTGGCGACTCCGTTGTGAAGGAAAGTGACCAATGCAAAATGTTATATGAGAAAGGTGGAAACTAGAAGTTCAAAGTCTTTTGAATATTTGCAACTGTCATCAACCAAGAGGAAAGGAAGGACTCTTGATCGAACTCCTCATGCAAAAAGAGTGCAAACAACTCCTCCAAGAGTATATCTCAGAAGAGGAAGATCATTGCATAGTGAACGTCCTGTGAGACACTCAACATCACCAACTGTCAGAGAAGAGCCACCTATTGCTGTTTCTAGGAATTTCAACTTCCCAAAAGGTAGGAGCAATTTTGGTACAGCAAGTGTAAGCTTTTCTACTACAATTACAAGTACTTTTTCATCATTTTCGAGTACTATACCAGCAAGTGCAAGCTCAGTTTCAGCAAGTATATCAACACAGATTCATAGTATGGTTGTACCAAGAGCATTTGCTTTTGTTCCATTTGATCAGGGTAGTCCCCTTAATTTAGTGCAGCATAATGATATTCCTTTGGCAGCATTAAAGGGATTGCCAAAATTCACTAGAGAAGGGAAAATAACGTTGTTTGAACATATAAGAGATGTGGCAGCGTTGTGCAATGTGCATCATGTAATGCAAGAGAATGTAGCAGTAAGGTTATTGGCTGCATATTTCAAGAAGAAGGCACTGGAATGGTTTAGAAGCTTGCCAGTGGCCTCTATTGCAACATGGGATTAGCTTGGTGACAAATTTGCCACATTTTTTGAAGACAAGTCTGATCACTTATCTTTGGTAGAGTAGTTGAAAACTATTAAAAGAGCCCCTCAAGAGCGAATGAGGGATTTCAACATCCGTTTCTAGAAGACTTGGAATAGGATACTTGCTACGGTAAGGCCTTCTGCTGATTACGCATTTTTGTATTACTTAAAGAGTCTCAATAGTGATATATCAGTGATGATACAATCCATGGGAGGTCAATCATTACCTCAAGCTTATAGTATAGCTATAAGAGCAGAAAATAGTCTTATTCAGGCAGGAAAAATAGCTCCTAGGCCCCCTATGCCATATTTTCCAGATATTCACCAAAATATACCATTGCATATACCTCCTCTTGCTGCAATACCAACTATTCCAACTATAGAGATTGTTGGACCTTCAACTGAGCTGCAAGAGATTAAAAGCAACCAGCAAAAGATTGAAATGGTTTTTTAGACTTTGGGAAATGAGCTAACTAGCATGAAAAAGCAGCAGTACCAAGGTCCAAGGCCATCATTTCAATAGTATAACCCGCAACAGTAAGGAGTGAATTAGCCTTATCAAAATCAAGGGTTCAATCAGCAGTATCAACAAAATAGATAACTATACCAAGGAAATTATATAGGACAGCGACAAAATGTTAACTAGAGGTCATTTCTGACACATAATACAACGCCTATGAATGCAACAAATCTGATAAAAGATATTGTTCTAGCTCAGAATAATCTTGCAGTAGATTATGAATGGTGTTTTCCATGTAATCAAGCAACATGTTCCAATGGTATTATCAATCAAGCACTGATGGTTCAAAATGCCACAAGTTCACAACTGGATGCATCTACTGAAGTACCAGAGCAGCAACGAGATGTGCATCCCAATGAGACTGGATTCCTAAACTAGTAAAGTGAAGAGTTCTGTGGCGTGAATGGTGATCCAACAATTGCAATGATCACCCGAGAAAAGAAGAGGGCTCTAGAAGCAAATCAAATAGTTGGTAAAGAAAAAGAACCTGCAACTGCAGGACCATCATTCACAAAAAATTCCAATATCCCACAGAAGTCTTCAAATCAGCCAACCAGCAATCAGCCTCACAAAGAAATAGATCTGGTTGTTGCTAAGATACACTAGAAAGTGCATTCAACTATGCCCTACAGCATTGTAGACAGCATGAAAAGAATGAACGTATCAATGACTATGTGGGATTCTTTATCCATTCCCGGACAAGCTGAGATGTTAAAGAAAGCATTGAGTGGTGAAGATACGCAAGAACATGCAGCCGGTGATCATGAGAAGGTAGTCATGACAAATGTTGATCAAGTAAAAGAGATGGACAACAAACCAAATGTCACAGTTCAAGGTAAGGATGTGAGAGCTCCTCCATTCTATGTTTCTTTAGTCATTGGAAATAACTTGGTACATAATTGTATGGTTGATAGTAGGGCAACTTGTTCTGTAATGCCAAAAAGGGTAGCTGATCAGTTAGGATTAAAATATGAGCCTATAGAAAAGGGAGTAGTCCAGTTAGATGGTACATCTGTCAATTCAATAGGCCTCATAAAAATTGCTATTCTGACCTTACATGCCTGACCTACTTTCTCCATTCCACACGACATATATGTAATGGATTTACCTCCCTATTTTGGCCTTTGCTTATCAAGATAATTTACAGCCAAGATATGAGGTTATCTCTCATCCAATTGGTCTCACATGGTTTTCCGTACAAGGTATGGAACAAAAGTAAACATAAAGTCAGAATCACTTGCAAAGGATATCATTGAACCTTATACACCCAGTACAATGAATGAAAATTGTGTCATTTTTGACCAAGATGATCATGCTACTCCTGTTTCACATACATCTACTGCTGGAATTCCCGATATTCTTTTAGATGAATGGGCTGAAAGTAGTACTCATCACACTGGAAGTGATTTAGTATTAGACACTGGTATGGGTAACTATATGTTTCAGGAGGCTGGTTCAGTTACGCCAAATTTGGTTAAAAGGGAGGATGCTGACTCTGAACAACACAATGAGGTCTGGAATATGTTTTTTGACTGATATAGAAGTAGGCATGGTGCTGGTGGAGGTGCGATGTTAGTGTCGCCTGAGGGAGTTGAGTACTATGCAGCCTTTAGATTTAGTTTTTCTTGCACCAACAATACAGCCGAGTATGAAGGCTTAATTAATGGGCTAGAATGGGCAAGAAAGAGAGGTATTAAGGCTCTAAAGGTTCATGGTGATAGTGAGCTCGTGGTGAATCAGGTGAGAGGATTAGTTTCTGTTAAGAACAATACTCTGAAGGCATATAAACATAGAATATGGGATGTTATTGAAGATTTTTCTGCTTTCAATATTGTTGCTATTCCTAGAAAGCTGAATCAACATGTTGATAGATTGGCTGCTATAGGGGCACAGTTTGATATTCCTAATAATATTAAAAGGGGGTGTGATCAGCAACATATTAAGATTATTGTTAGGCGATCAATTCCTGACAATAATGTGAGTTGGCAAGTCTTTGAGAGTGATGAGCAGATTTTGCAGTTTCTGCTAGAAGAGGACGTGTTTGTAGCTTCAAATCAAGATAGACTAAAAGGGAACTATGAAGATCAGGTGGTGCAACTTAGGTCTAACAAGTTTCCCAAGGGGCTTGTTACATTGGAATCTATCTTCAATACAGATGATCAAGCCAAAAAGAATAAAACTAGCCTGTTGATTCAGCAAGAACACTATGCAGATTTTGAGATTGAACCGGGTAAGACTTTGAAGTTTGGAAAAGTAGTTACAGATTCTGAAAAATAGTCTTACATTGAATTATTTCAAGAATTTAGTTATATATTTGCATGGAAATATGAAGATCTAAAAGGTTTTGACCCAGCCCTTGCACATCATACTATAGAGTTAGAGCCTAACTCCAAACCCATCAGACAAAAACAGAGACCAATTAACCCCAAATTAGAGACTCTTATGCATGAGGAGGTTATGAAGCTGATGGAGAGTAGCATCATATATCCTATTAAACACACTAGTTGGGTGTCTAACCTTGTCCCAGTTAGGAAGAAGAATGGGGAGTTGAGATTGTGTGTAGATTTCAGAGATCTAAATAGGGCGTCCTTGAAGGACCGTCACCCATTGCCCTCCATGGAGTAGATCTTGCAGTATGTTTCTAGTTCAGAATATATTCGTTGTTGGATGGTTATTCAGGATATAACCAAATTCTTGTCAAAGAGGAAGACCAGTTTAAAACAACTTTTACAACTAAGTGGGGAACCATGGCTTATCGAAAGATGCCTTTCGGTCTTTCTAACGCAGGTGCAACCTTCCAAAAGGCAATGGAAATGGCATTAGCAACCTTATGTATCAGTTTGTCCTAGTGTATTTGGATGACATCACCGTTTATTCAAAGAAAGTAGTAGATCACCTAAGTCATCTAAGATAGATTTTTGAACGCTGCAGGGAGTTTGGAGTATCTCTTAATCCTAAAAAGTGTGTGTTTGTTGTGCATGAAGGCAAACTATTAGGGTATATCATTTCTAAGCAAGGTGTCATAGTGGATCCTGATAGAGTAGTAGCTATTTTAGAGTTGCCTTTACCATATCACAAAAAGGGGTTGCAGTCTTTCATTGGAAGAATTAATTTTGTGGGGCGTTTTCTGCCTAACATTGCAGATTTATTGAAACCTTTGACAACCATGTTAAAGAAAAACACTATTTTTAGCTGGACTAAGGAAGTAAAGAATAGCTTTCAAGCTATCAAGGAAGCTTTAGCAGCAGCTCCTACTTTAATGAACCCAGATTTCAGCAAAGACTTTATCTTGTATGCCTATGGGGGTAGTGAAGTGATATCTGCTATGCTAGTCTAGCAAAGTTCAGAAGGATTGGAACATCCAATCGCTTTTTTCAGCAAAGGATTGGCAGAGTATGAACAGAGGTATAGTTTTGTTGAAAAACACGTCCTTGTTGTTGTCAAAAGTCTTAAAAAATTCAGACATTTGTTATCACACAATAAAATTCATTTAAGGGTAGCTCATCCGAGTGTCAAAGAATTTCTGCTCAGCAAGGATTTGAATGAGAAAAGAGCAGGTTGGATAACCAGAGTCATGGAATATGATGTGACAATTGAAGTTACCAAGCTAGTGAGGGGTAAAGGACTTTGCGAACAACTGAGTTGTGAAGGAATTTTAGATGCAAAATAATCTGAAACAACTTTAGTACTTCGTTTGGCTGTTAATGATGGTATGAAAACAAGCTGGTTAAAGGATATGGTCCATTTCCTCAAGACAAGTCAATGCCCACTCGATTTAGATAAGGCAAAACATAGGTACTATAGGCTACAGTCTATTCCATATGTGTTGATCAATGATATTTTATATCGCAAAGATCATAGTGGTGTCCTTCTTAGATGTGTTGATTCAGATCAGATTGGAGAAATATTACATGAATTTCATGATGGGCATTCAGGAGGCCACTTCTCTCCAAGGACTACTGCATTCAAGATTATGCGGGCTGGCTACTATTGGCCCAATGTTTTCAAAGACAACCATGCATATGTTAGAAAGTGCGTAAAGTGTGTTATGTTTGTAGGGAAAGAAAGGCTTGTAGCTTTACCTCTACAGCCTATTAAGACTGAACAACCATTCGTAAGGTGGGGAGTCGATTTTATAGGTCCTATTAATCCTCCATCTAGTGCTGGACACAAGTGGATAATCACGGCAACTGATTATTTCACTCGCTGGTCAGAAGTAGTAGTGTTAAAGGATGCCAATGAGACTGATGTTCTAAATTTTTATGATGATATTATTCATAGATTTGGAATCCCTGATTCTATTATCTCTGATAATGCACTTGCTTTCATTGTTCTACGGGTAACTGAGTGGGCGCTCAAGCATGGAATTTACCTCAGCAATAGTTCTAACTATTACCCACAAGGCAACGGATTAGTAGAATCCACAAACAAGAATTTGATCAGAATATTGAAGAAGAATCTGCAAGAGAATCAGTGTGAGTGGCATTCTAAACTGAAGGCTACCCTATGGGTTGACCGAATCACACCTAAGAAAATCATTGACAATTCACCTTACATGATAGTCTATGGTAAAGAGGCCAAGTTGTCTATTTCAACCGAGGTACCAGCCCTTGACCTTGCTAGTCAGCTAGTTTTGTTTGAAGAAGGGGATCCTATGCAAGTGCGTTATGCTTAGTTGATGGAATTAGAGGAAAATAGATTTAAAGCAATGCAAGCTATGGAATATCAGCAAATGTAAGTAAAAAGGAGCTTTGACAAAAAAGCGAGAGCAAGGGATTTCAATGTGGGTGATGTTGTTCTTAAGTGGGATGAACTTAAAAACAGGCCGGGTAAGCACACAAAATTTGATTCTTTTTGGGGAGGCCCATTTGTTATCTCAGAATGTAAAGAACATAACACTTATCAATTGTCAACTATGGAAGGAGATATACTACTAATACCAATCAATGGTATTCACCTCAAACACTATTTTGAGGTATGATCAATTAGCCTCGTCTTATATATATTAGGTTAGATTTCATGCTTATAATAAATGCATCTGCATACTCGTTTTGGTTATCCCTAAGTGTTGTCCAAGCGCATCTGTTTGTTTTCTTTCCTAGGTAGTTTTCCTATTTTCCTTAGATCCTAAGATGCGTATTTTCAGACTCCATGCCCTATGCATTACATAGGAAACTAGTCAAACGTTTAGCAGGCAAACATCTAGCAGAAGTCACCAGAAATGTTACCCACTTTTTACTTACAGCTCAGGTCAAGTCAAGTTTATTGGTTTAGTTTCAACATTGTTGAGGAAACTGAAAAGAAAAGGTAGAACTGGATGAAGTTCATTGTTTTTAGGTACAAAAATTTTCATGTTTTGCTGATTGAGTGTTCATCGATCATCATTGAGACCATCTTACATGTGAATCATAGTTTATTGTGCAAGTTTAAAATAGAAAATTGAAAAGATTTGCATAGTAATGATTTTATTCATTTTGTAAAAATGTTGAATCCCACACAAGCCGTGGAAGTAACTTTTTCTGGATTTTTTACAATCAAATAAAGAATGCATAAACAATGGTATGCTATACAACTGAAAATAATGGAAACATAGGGTAGGAGGTGATTCGTCATTGCCTAGAATGACGAATCGTTGACAGTTGAGGTTTCCAGTCGAGACGTCAGCTCTAGCTCCATTTTTAGTTTAAGCTTTCGTTCCAACTCCAAAAGCGTCTGCAAGGAAGATAAGAGATGACATTAGAGATAGTCTCTAAGCAAAGATGGATCAGATCCTATCATATATCTACACTACCAATAGAAATATAGCATATAGTCGATCAGGCATCCATCAGATAATTGCAAAAAATCAGAGAAGAAGGAATGTAATTCAATGGAAGCTTTCAGCTTCTTTTATTTTGTTGACATGTTTGTTTCAGTGTACAGGAACAGGTTCGTCATGTTCAATATCAGATATGTGGAGTAAAACGGGCTCCCACAAGGGTTGAGCTCGGCATATCAAAAAGGAAATATTCACAATTTTCATACGAAGCACATGAATATTGATAACGGATATTTAAAAGCAGCATATTGCACTCATCTATTTCATTTTCTGTTCAGCTCTACTTTGTTTTTGAAGAGAAACATAGTATTCAAGTATAGGATAGATTTGCAATAATTTAATTTTCTATGAGTTCTTCAACAGAAAGCAGCAAATTCTGTTTTAAGTCAGCATCTAAGAATAATGAAAGATACGGATATGCATTATCTTTTATCAAACAGGAAAACAATGTCACAAGTGCCAATGAGACGGTAATGGAGTGAGCTTTGACATTAAATGGAGTATCTGTTCTCAATGATAATCATTAGTTACAAAGTTATTCAAGAGCATAAATACAACAGTGAACAGGGCCAATGAACAATTGGCAATACCTCGTTAAATGCTCTATTAGTTATTTCTATTTTTTAAGTCAAAGTGAGCTTTGAAGGATCAAGTAACAGACAGACAGGTATGATTTTTTTTTTAGGTTGCTTTATAGTGATGAATACACATATAATAGAACAACAGTAAAGCGCAAAGCCATTTTCTGTTACATCAAAAGATTAAGCAATAAATGCTACAGGTTTGCATTATAAACAGCAGTGTTCAATTCGTATGTTTAAGCCAGTTTTGAACAATTTCATAACAATAACACTGCCCCATGAGATAGGGGTCACTTTGACTTAATACTCAATATCAACATAGTTCTTTCATCAAGTCAAGAAAGGAGAATGACATTGCTCATTATATGCATTTTACAGTCAAGGAATATGAAAGACAACAACAACATTCATGATATGAGAGATGGTCATAAAAGTCTCTTGCAAATGAATTCCAAGAAAACAAAATGTCAAACAGCCAACAGTTATGGAGATACAGTAACCATCAAGCAAAAGAGGAGATAGTGAAATGGTGAATGGTTGGTCATGCATATCAAGTATTCATTTTTAGCTTAAGAGGATAACATATTCTTGGTTAAGTTTATGCACAGCAGTATGGAGGACAAAAATGATAGTCATTTGAAAGCTTCTTTAGTCAAGAACAACAGAGTTATAGCATGACATTGATCTTAAGCTCACAAGGTATGCATATTCGTGAAAGTCACAAAGTGTATTGAAACCGGTTTTTGTTTTCATGGATAAATAGTTCAGATTTAAAATCCATCAGCACAGGAAAACAAAAAAAGAGCTACAGCAGTGAAGATTAAAGAGAATATGAACCTGAAAGTGAATGTTATTCAGCACAGAAGGCAGGGAAACTATTTTTTTCACTTCTTTGCAGGGAAGAGAAGAAAAGAAAAATTTCTGTACAAGACAATGTATCAATGCTCTTTGGTAAAAAGAGTGAAAATGTGCCATTTGAGAGCTTGTTTCTTTTTCAAAACAGGAAAATCAACAAATGAAATGCCCAAATTTAAAAAAACATGGCTGTAGAATACAGAAAATCGAAAGTATTTCATCTGTTATGAGTTCATGCTATGTTTTTTGCAGAAAATCAGAACTCTATCAGCATGGTGCAGCTTACTAAAATAAGTTTTTGCAAATTCAAAGAGAACAAAGACCAGATTCGTTCTTTTTTAAGCAAAGTTTGTTCTTTGTTTTAAAAAATTCTTCAAGAAAATTACATGGCAGCTTCATAGAGGCGCAAGAAGCTTTCAGAAATTCAAAAAAGCTAAAAAATGAACTGATATCTCAAAATACCTCTTAAAATCTTCATGTTTTTTGAATTTGAAGGGGTATTCATCAAGTTCGTGGCTCAGAGATCTCATGGCGGCTAGAAAAGAAGCAGATTCGTGCCCAGATTACCAGCAAAGTCTCAGAAAAATGAAAGAGCCTCATTTAAAATAGAAAATCATGTCCAAAATGCTCCACATTTTTTTAAAAACATCTTATGCTCTTGATTCGGCCAACAAAAACCAAGTTCGAAGTTCTTCAATGGGAGAAAATACAGAGAACATCAAATATGTGGCTAGGGTTTCAGTGGCGGTGCCCAAAATGAATGACCTGAAGCCAAAACGAAAATCAAAATGAAGTCTTTGTCTTATTTTAGGGTTTGAACCCTAAGTAAGTTTGACCTTTTGCCTTTTACTAAAGCTTTCTTCATTCTTTTCAAAGCCATAAGCTCTAAGGCTTTTAAAATTAAATACAATGCTTAGAGAAGATCTTTTAATTTTGCATTTTATTATCAAATGAACATCTTTGTTAAAAATGGTTAACAAATCATTTTTAATAAATGATTTTATAAAATGCAAAGTTAGTGCTTAGGAAATCTTTTTTAATTTTGCATTTTAAAAATCCAATGTAAATCTTTATTAAAATGATTTATTTAATCATTTTTAATAAATAATATTCAAATGCATAATTATAATAATTTGAGCTAGGTGGTATTCCAACTTGCAATTTTAAAAAATTGTAAAACTTTATTTTTAAAGTGATAAATTATAAATCACTTTTGAAAATAAATGTTATTAATGCAAGTTGAAGATATTTGATGTATTCTTTAAAAAAAATAGTCAAGAGGAGCCTTTAAGTGGAGCATTAAATCTTGGAGATATGACAATCTGTTTATGTCAAGTGGAGGTTTTGAGTTGCTGGATTTAGGGGAGGAGTTTTTGACTAATTGGACACCTTTTTTGGAGTCTTTTGAGTCCTCTTTATGAGGATTTTTGTTCCTATCTGGGTCTGGGAGACTTTTTCCTGTTTTGGGTAAGTTGTTGATAAGTTTGAGAGCCTTCTTTTAGGGTTTTTTTACCAAATCCGACCCCTTATCCAAGGTGGGACCCTTTTTCTAGGGTTAGGGTGGAGAGTTTGAGCTTATTTATTCTCTTCCTCATTTCTATTTTAAGGATGCAAAATTATGGAGTGGAAGAGTACTTTCTGAAGGACATGGTGTTATTTTGTTCCAAGCTTTGTATCAGACTTTGGAGTATGCATTTCCAGGGCCTTTGAGAGCCTTTATACAGCATCTTTGATCTATTTCTGGTGTCATATTTGTATGCAGATTAGTGATTGATCTTTCTTTTCTGTGTTTCTTATCTGAAACCTTTTAAGTTTGTCTCATTTTGGCATCTTTGTGACTAGGAATTCTCTTCACAGGTCAAGGGTTGTATTAATTTTTAGATGTATTTACTATGATTAACATCCTTTAAATATTATTTTGATCTCATATCTTCCTTTGAAATATTTATGTGTTGAGGGTTTTACTAGTTATTGCATCATTATTAATGGCCGTGGGTTCATTCTGTGCTAAGGAAAGTGATTTTGGTGTATCACCCATTAATTAGTTTCAGTCTTCAAGTTCCTTTTATCTCTTTTCTTCCCCTTTTCCTCTAAAGTCTTTAGGTTTGAAGAGCAAAAATAAAAATTTATTTAACAGGAACCGGCCTAGAATCCGGAGGTCTCATTTTCAATATTGCATATCCCACATATAGAATTTGAGTCCCATGTTATGCCAGATTGTTGAGCTTGAAAATCTCAGTAGGGTGCAAATTTGGTGCATAACAGGTACATTAGAGTTGTTTATGTTGTTTGTGAAGTGTTTGTAATTACTCCATGATAGGAGGATTTTTTTGTGATAAGTATTAATATTATACTAGATATGATTAAACAATGGTAGCTTAAGAGTTACTAATAGTTAAGTTATTTGATTATACTATATAGTTAGTGTGTTACTTTGGGGATAAGTACTTGAATACTCGTTGATACTATAGGTTGGGAATAACTTCTAGTTCAAGTTGTACACTCGATTTTGATTGGAATATATAGGGTTAGAGTAACCTATATAATTTGGCTAGTCATTGGATGATGACTTTATCCTAAGATTATGGCATTTTAAGGTTGAGACTCACCTTTGTGATTAAGTAAATCACTTGAGCTTATGAGATACTATGTGTATAGGGACATAGGTGTGTTTACCTATTGAGTTAGTGTTGCTACATGATTAGTTACATTACAATCTTAATACGAAGTTAGAGTATTGACATGAGTAGACTCTTTGTTTACCCTTTTTATTAATGGGTTACACTCTCAAATGGAAGCACCTATTGCTATGATTATTCTTCGATTGAGGTCAATCACTGATGTGGCTATTCTCTTGGTGAGGTCCACGCATTAATGTGTTATATTGCTAATTGGAGTCAGTTATTTATGAGTAATTAATCTATGAATGGAAGAAGCTTATATAGCTATACTCTTGATTATAAAGTTATACTTGGGACTAGATTGTCTTTTTGAAGTGAATTGCTTGTCTATGTAAAGTTAATTTGTAGACTAGGAAGCTATTAAGTTATACCTAGGATGGGAATATCCATTGAAGGGGTAACTAGTACTTAGGTTTAATTATTAGAGATACCATATCATCTTGGGAAAAGGGGAATAGGTTATTTTTGAGGTTAGGGATTACCTAAGGAAGGAAATTACCTAATCATAGTATATGAACGGTTAAGATCCAAACCAAGCTATAGAAGTGTATGTGATTAGAATGACCTTCACTCGAAGTACTAAGTGAGAACACTTTGGCCAAAGTAGTGTAAGTTTCCATTGATTACACTGTCAATTCACCATGATCCATTTGTATGCATGTTAGTCCTATATTGTGTGTTTACAAGTTCTAGTCATGGAGGACACAACACTAAGCTCAGATAGGCTATTTTTATGAGGTTTACCAACCAATCTCTTCGTTGAAGGGTAGGGCCATCTTGTCATATGTGACAGATGTGTGGGGGACCGCATTTGAGTCTGTGGTTGGCGTATAAGCGCTTGAGTCATGCTTCTCCTCATTAGTTGGTGGCCGAAGTTTGCATATTTTTACGCCAGTATTGGGGAAAAATGGAGTGTTTGCACCAGTGAGAAAGGATATTCAGAATGTATGTGCTAGTGCGGCGACATCAGGATCAGTTTGTATATATATTTCTAGATGAAGCTTAGAGGAGCTATGTATGTAGATCATGCACCCATTTTATATGCAAGGATGTAATCATGAAAGATTGACTTGAGTTCATTCAATATGACATCTATGTGTTGGAAATATTTGAGAAATTACAATGGAATGCAATTGAAGTTTGGAAATAGTGTTATTTCAATTATTCATGTAATTTACATTATGCAAAGAAATTTTTTTATTGCTATGTTATGACATCGTGGAACTTATTCACTTACGGTGAAAAAATTGGAAATTTTACTGAGTAGAACATCGAGGTTGTTACATGTGGTATATGAGCTACCAGGCTTAGCTCTAGAACCTATGAGCTCATTACACAAATAATGTGTAAACCTTATCAGAAGATAATAGATAAAAAGCTCTTACGCCAAGATGGCAAGAGAAAAAAACAATAGGAAGATAAGATTCTTGGAAACTTGTTTAATTTTGGGACTAGATAAGAGTTGTCCTTGGAGTGGAAACTCCTAAACCAACTTATTATTATATTCCCTAGGATTGCAGAAGATTATACAATCGGGTTATGTAGGAAGGTTAGGAGGTTTAACCAACAAGTACCTTCATCCTACTAGATATCTAAGTGACTCTAATGGGATGGGAAGAAATGAGATAACCCCTTTATTAGTAGCAACTTATAGTTGTAAAGAGTCAAGAATTATTGATCTAGTAAGTATACTATGAATCTATGAGTATGCATTATTGGCATAAATTGGAAACTTCAAACAAAGTAGATAGTCAATAGAGGAGGTATCCAAGAGCGTGGAGAACTCTTGACTTGAATCTAATTTATGTGCAAGGCTAGGAACTTGTAAGAAAGGAGATAGTACCTTAGGAATAAGGGAAAAGACCTAAATGGTTAGAAAAGAGTAATCAACGAAGTGGATGTGATTCCACCAACCAAAAATTGACGAGATCAATTTGGAGTTTTGATTAAGATGAGAAAATGAAACCAACAACATGAGAGTGCTTAAGATTATGAATTCACCAAGAATTGGGACAAAGTCACTTGAAAAGGTGATTGTAGGAAAGAAACTTGTAAAAGATAAATAAGGTTTGGTTTGACAAAGGTTTTGGATATTACATAGATTGGTTGGAGTATAAGTAGAACTCACCAACGTGTCAACATAAACCTACATTTAGAGGTTCCAAAAAAATGGAATACAATATGGCACTATGTGTCAAATCAATAGAAGTTGTAAAGAAACAATGCTCTAAGTTGAAAGGTGCGTCAACCAAAGAGGCTTTGTGGGTATGGATATTCCTCCACAAAAAGGATATTGGAAAGAGAATGAGAATATTAGTGTGCCTCTTAACTTGTAAAGTTGTTGATTATTCATTAGATCTCTTAGTTGACGATCCAAAACATTAAATCTATGGGATTAGAGAACTATGGTGAATCTAACTTTGGGAATAAGTATAGGTCAAGGTATGTCATGAAGGTGAGAAATAGGCAATAGAAAGCCAATAACAAGGAATGATAAATCATTTTGAGAAATCAAATGACTGCTAGGAGTTCAACTTTGAGTTGATCAAATGTTGTGGAAACACAAAGGGGGAAGGAAGAGAGTGGATTGACTTAGATAAAATACCCCACCCAAAGGAAATAAAAAATTAATGATGAATATATTTTCGATTTGGAAGAACTTTTGACTTCTTCGTAAGTCATGATGTCAATTAAGTCATGTACTTCACGACCACAAGGATAAGGTATTGGAATTTTTGGAGAAGATTGGTGGAAAGGTCAAGGATTGTGACCTATTATCATACCATACCTTATATATATGATTGATTGAAAGATCAAATGATATAATCATTTATGCCTTAGAAAAAGATAGGCAGATTACTTGATCATGAAAGGGAAGATCATTGCCAAAGAATAGGTAAGGAGAGATCTAAATTACTCATGATTTGGAGTTATTGAGAAACGGTCATTATTGGTAGTTAGGTATGCAACTAAATTCGATACCTTCTAGGAATCAACATGATTGAACAATGATTAATACTAAAAAATTAGTACCAATTCTTATCAAGAAAATTATATTGAGTTAAAAGATGGATTACATCTTTGGAAATAATCCAAGGACAGAAGAAATCCAAGTTATGGATGTCCTAAGATGAAGTATATTTATCTCCACAATACTCCTAACCATTATTACTTAGGAAGTAAATGTGGAATGAGACCATAAAATAGGTTTTCAATTAGTCAAATAATAGACTATTATTGGATATAAAAGAACCTATGTTTCCCAAAATTTTGGAAGATTTAGGAATGGAATGAGGAAATTGATGCCAAAGGTAGGACATTGGGGTGACAAAGTTATTTTTCAAATTAGGAACCACTATAACCTGGAAAATATGGAGTGAGATGTTGTTGAGTATATAGCAAGTTATGGTCCAATGTGCCAAGAAATGAAGACTATATGTCATCATCGATAGGACATGTGTACTCTCTTGAGATTCCAAAGGGGGAGTGGTAGAACACAAGATAGTTTAACTTGTCTATGTTAGTAGAACTGACATAATATTATGATGGATAGACTCACCAAGGTAACCAACGCTAGTTGGAAACTTGACTTATAGGATTTCGGTCCTAAATAATATATTGTGAGAGGCAGTTGCTTAATATTCCTGAGAAGGTTGTCTTAGTTGTTAACGAGCAACTAATGATGAGGTTGTGTGAACCGTGATCATCTTGCGAGACATTCAAATAAATGAATGTGCAATGTATTATTGTAGTCGAACAAGAAAAAGTGTTAAACCAAATCTTGAATGATTTGTTGAATACTTATAAATTTCTAACATTGAGGTTTGATCCATTGTGCATGGAAAGAAAGGTTGGAAACTATACTAATTTGAAATAGGCTAAGAAATAGGGTTAACCTTAGACTTGATAGATTGTAAAAAATGAGTAATAGATCAAAGAGATTGATGAAACTTTGTCGATACCAAGCTTGAAGTATGAAGCAGTATTGAAATTTGGCAAGTGTCCAAGAGCAATGTTATGCTCAAGATGGAAAAATAGTCAAGAAAACATACTTTTATGTTTAAGGGAAATGGATGTGTACGTGATGGGAGATCTCAACTTTTGAGTTGTCCAAGGTGTAAATACCAAAGAAAAGCAAGGGACCCACGGTGCAGTGTACAATGCACCAACATTCCTTATCTATTTGGATTACATTAAGGATAAAATCATTAGCCAATGAGAACATGTTCGCCGATCACTAGGTCATAGGTCTTTTATGGTATACAAATATTGTAGTACATATGAGGTATTGTAATACCCATGCATAAGCTCTATGAGAGAGTAAGTATGTGTGAGGCATACCAAGTTTTTCCTTATGGGTCAACAAGGCCACTCAATGCAAGGTCCACGAAGGACAAGATTGCAAGGAGTGGTGATGTTATGAGGGAGGATTATTTAATAAATCTTACATGATTTGGAAAGGGTAAGTAAAACATTTATTTGACTGTATCTAAATGTTAAAGTGTTCTAAATCATTAGGGACGATGATTCACAAGGGGCGAAGTATGTTACACCCTGTTTAGTTGTTACTTTCTTACTTTTACCTTCACGGGTAAATAAGATGGTAAATACAATCATGAGATTGATATACTTGCTAAAAGAATGGAATATTGGAATAGGTATTATGTGAAAGCATTGATAAATGCTTAATACAACTTTAAAGAGTAAATATGTTTACATTTATTGCTTTATGAATATACTTAACTTATGATGCATATGGATTTATTGTAAATGTCTAACTACCATTGCAAGTGTGTTGAGCTGGTTGTAGGGATAGGTTCATTCCTCTAGGCGAAGGGGAAGTATCACTCAAGAGAAGATCTTGGTCCGCTAACCAATAAAGTAACCTATCTGTGTAAGAGTTGTTGATGCACTCGAGCACCTAGGATCACCTGCAAAACCAAGATAAACCTTCTACACGAGAGCAGCAAGAGATAAAATGCAGGAATATAGTGCAATAACAAAATGATGTTATTACCACACACTAAATGATACAATATGCCTCAACTCTCCTTTGAATTGATTGAGTTAATATGAACTCATCTTGACTAGATTTGAACTAGACCTGAACTAGATAGGAGGGAGAGGTGAGTGCAGAATATATAGTAGAATATGGGCAAATAATTCCAAGAGGGGTAATAACTCCCAAATAACCAAATTAGGTGGGAGTTATGCCTACTTGGAAAATGCCAAATAGGTGGCATAACCTACTCAAAAAGAGACAGATGAGTGGTTTTGTGAGGTGGCATATAAGGCCAAAAGAGGGTGTGAAACTCAACCACCCAAGTGTGAGTGGGAGCAACACATGTAATCGATGGATTATGCCACGTGTCCTCACATGAACCACATCTCCTATAACCTAAGGTATGCTTAATAATGTGTAGGAAAAATAATATTAAAAAACCTACACTAACACCCCCCCTTAAGCATAGCTTAGGTGGGTGAAAGGATGAAAGAATGCAAAGATGCAAATATGGGTCCCGGCTACTAGGCCATGTTAGGTACCCATGTACAAAATACTCTCTCACAAATGGAGTAAAGGAGAAAACCCAGTGGGACAAAACTCCTCCCCAAAAGAGAGAAAAGAAAACAAGTTTCCCAACACAAGAAGAATCCCATGCAAGGAAGAAGTCCCCTCCAAAATAGAAAGGATAGGAAAGACCATGTAGCCTTCCCCAAAGTAGTCAACTATGCCAATGGTTGAAGCTCGAAGCTGAATGTAGAACATGGTCCATGATCGTCGAACAATGTTCCTCCCCTTAGGAAGAAACAAAACCAAAGGTGTATGAAGAATGTCTTCCCATTCCTGAAAGGAATATGAGGGAAGAAAGCTCAAAATGTATGAAGTCTCTGAACTCTGCTCAGGTGTCTCCATGTTGATGTCGAAAGATGTCACCATCAAATCAAGTGTTCTAGGCCACACTGATGAAGATGAAAATCCAGAACCTAGTAGAAATGTATGTAGAGCAAGATCCAAAGACTCAACTATCTTCTCTGAAGACAAAGATGCCTCCTCCAAATGCTGCTCAAAAGTATCCATAATCATGCCAAACTGTAATGAATGATCATGTGGAGAATGAACAAGAGGATACAAAGGTTCCTCCACAACAACTGAAGAAGAATCAACTTCATCAAAGAGAAGATGAATGTCATGAATAGTGTCTCCCAAGTCTGAAACATGAGACTCCATAAATAAGTCTGAAATCCCTGTCAAGAATCCATCCAAAGTAGCTATATCTAGAAGACAATGTGTATCCTGCTGCACTGAATCACAAGAAGCCATGAATGTAGCAACACAAGTATCTTCAAATGCAATAGTAGATGAGGATGTGATCTCAATAGGAGGAGGAGAAGCAAGAAGAGAAGTCTCTTTATCAACTAGAAATTCAAGACATTTATTATCCTCAAGCTCCTCTAAAGTATCATCATCATAGGGTATATTATTAGCATCATCAAGGGGAATTAAACAATCTGCAATAGGATCATCTGGGAATGGAGAGATATGATGGTCTCCAAAAATCTCCCAAATCTTGGTCCAAAGTGTGTATGGGCACTCAATATGTGAGATCTCCACATAAATATCAACACCAATATATGTACCAATTAATCCTATAATGTGATCATTATTATTACCCCAAACTGATTGCTTCCAAGGTGTGTCTGGTTCAGGTATGAGCCCATAAAGGTATGGCAAGAGCTTAAGCCACCTGAGATGTGTTAGGATGCCATTCTTCCAAGACTCATAATTATCCTTATTCAACATTACCACGGAAGGATGAATAGAAAAACCCATGATACCTCCTCAACTGGTCAACACAAAAGAATCAACTACAAGATTACCCCCCCAAATTTACTCAATCATGACCCCCCCAGAAAAATATAATGGTGGCACTTTATAATTAGTGCATTTACAATTCTGGATTTATTTTCCAAAGTTTTTTCAAGTGTCCAAAATGGACTCAAATACTGAAAGTACAATTAAATCTCAAAATTAGAACCTCAAAATAGTACCAATGTATAGTTCTCAAAAAAATATCAACTTTCAAAAAAAGAATCACCTCGATCCGAGGTCATATGTGAAAGTTATAGCCATTTGAAGTTCCAAAAACGAGAACTGTCCTTCAGATCTGCTGATAAAACTGATTTTCTGGAAAATTCAGATCACTTGAGCAAAAACGGATCATACCACTACAAATCCTGTGAAATCTAACCCAAATAAAAAAAAATTGCTCTGAAAAAGAAGCTCGTATGACTGAATTATGGCCCTCCAAAGATTGACTGCAAAATCAAAAATGCAATTGGAGAGGGGGTCTGCTGAAATGTTCTGATTTAGTTTCTGCAAAATATGTAACCTTTATGTAGAAAATAGCAATGACCCAGATGGTTTTTTTCTGCTGTAAACAAAACCCAGATGGCGGATTTTCTTCAAAATATACAGAAAATTTGGATCTAGTGTAAAAAAAATGCCTTTAGCAACATAAAACGACCCCAACAACCAAAAAACAGCATGAAAAGGTAGAATCAACTACTTAAGACAAGTAAAGGCATGCTGCAACCTGCAATACTGATTAAAAACTCACAAATCTCTCAAATTTGAGAAGGGGCTTGCAGATCTGACGCTCTGATACCATGTAAGAGTTGTTGATGAACTCGAGCACCTAGGATCACCTGCAAAACCAAGATAAACCTTCTACACGAGAGCAGCAAGAGATAAAATGCAGGAATATAGTGCAATAACAAAATGATGTTATTACCACACACTAAATGATACAATATGCCTCAACTCTCCTTTGAATTGATTGAGTTAATATGAACTCATCTTGACTAGATTTGAACTAGACCTGAACTAGATAGGAGGGAGAGGTGAGTGCAGAATATATAGTAGAATATGGGCAAATAATTCCAAGAGGGGTAATAACTCCCAAATAACCAAATTAGGTGGGAGTTATGCCTACTTGGAAAATGCCAAATAGGTGGCATAACCTACTCAGTAAAAGACAAATGAGTGGTTTTGTGAGGTGGCATATAAGGCCAAAAGAGGGTGTGAAACTCAACCACCCAAGTGTGAGTGGGAGCAACACATGTAATCGATGGATTATGCCACGTGTCCTCACATGAACCACATCTCCTATAACCTAAGGTATGCTTAATAATGTGTAGGAAAAATAATATTAAAAAACCTACACTAACAATCTGAGCTTACACACACACTCATAATAGAATGATTGAGTCTAGTCATTGTGTTGGGAATTGGTAAGTCATCCTTAGTGTAATGTGTCTGCATTAGTAAGGGTCTTGATTACTATTGAATGCATGCTTAGGTGATATTTATCTGTTTGAGCTTGTGAGTTCTTCCCTATATTGCTATGCTTGTGTTGATAAGGTGAGCACACGTGGAATGGATGCATTGTATATATTCATCACACATATATCTCCTATCAATAAGATAGTAAATATGTGTGTGCTTAATTGTACAATTGAATATATACATACATACATATATATATAAGATATATACATAAATACATGTATATGTATGTATACATGAGCATAGAGGAATATGTATGTGTATATATATATATATATCACTTAGATGTAAACATTTGATTATGGAATGGATTATTACTTTATTGCTTGAACGATATGTATATATATGTTTGGATATATATGTATATATACATATACACACACGAGAATTAATGCTTATTAGAGGGTGTGTGTGTGTGTATATATTATTAATATTATGTGACTATTGACTTGTTTGTATTCATTTGTATATTGAGTATATATTTATTTGATTAACAAGTGTTATATATATATTACACACACACACACACACACACACACACACACACACACACATATATATAAATGTGATGAAATGTTATTGTCAATTATCAACATATATATATATATATATGTACATATATAAATATATATTTATATATCTATATAGTGAATTGGTGATTGAATGATATATATTTTGGAGGCCGATTAATATATATAATCATGATCGATATTATCAAGAGCTTTGAATAGTTCAAATTTATAAACTAAATATCAAGGCGTAATAAATCTTACAGCTTAAAAAGCTGAAACATTGAACCATGATAACACCTATTTATATAAGCAAAACTTTATAAGAGAAAAAGTCTTATGTAAAAGCCACACACTGCCTTTGGAAACAATAGAAAGGCATTTCAAAGTTGGTGATCAAATGAAGAACCCAACACTTGAAGTATTATATGGACTTAGTCAAAATAATGAAGGTCAATCTTATGAGAATGTAGCGATATATTTGATAGTGCATTGCTCTTATAATGGAACACATCTTTCAAAGGATCATTGGAAATATAATTCGCAACCATTAAGTCAATTTGGAGATTGAGACTTGGTTGACACCTTGTGTTGGAATATATTTGACTTAGTAAACGACAAAATGCCTTATTATGAAGTAAATATCAACAACAAATAAATGCATGAAAGGATAAGCTACAACAGGTCGATGAACTAGTCAAACTGATTTATGAGATAAAGCAATGCACCATGGACTTAGTCGACTATTTGCAAGTAATGTATTTTACCATGTGCTATTTTGAAATAGTCTTATGCTGCTATCAATATTTGAGGGTGATTTGTAGCTTTATTTTGCTGACTACGCTCTCAACTTGCTGCCACCTTTTTGATAAGTTAAGTGAGTCGACTAAGGTGGAGTTTGTTGTCAATACTCGTGCCTTTTTTGTAGGATGAGAAGTCTCCAACCTGCTATATAAATAGTGAGTTTGATCTCTCATTTGGGATGACTTTTGCTACACATTCCATAAGCATTCTTATGCATTCTATTTTCAATTCCATGTGCACTTCTTATCTACATCATCCTGATATAATTTGAGAGAGAGCTTTGAGTAATTGTGAGAGTATTTCATCATATTGAGAGAAGAATACTATCAACATTGTGAGATAGAGGTTATTTGTGGCATTGCTTGAGAGATAAATGCTAAGCTAGTTGCTATCTTGCGAAGTTGAGTTATAGCCCAGTCAATTGGATAAGCATATATAGGCATGAGTATATTCTTCTTTTAATTGTCTTAGCTTATGAAAGATTATTTTCTCGAGTGCTTTCATTGGTTTATTATGATTACTTGCATTTGTAAAAGATAGCTTTTGCTTTAAAAGTTACATTGAATCTGTTTATGTTGTTTGTGAAGTGTTTGTAATTACTCCATGATAGGAGGATTTGCTTGTCACTTGAGTATTATTATTATACTAGATATGATTAAACAAGGGTAGCTTAAGAGTTACTCATAGCTAAGTTAGTGGGTTACTTCAGTGATAAGTAATTGAATACTAGTTGATACCTATAGGTTGGGAATAACTTACTCAGTCGGGTTGTATACTCGGTTTTGATTGGAATATATATGGCTAGGGTAACCTATATAATAGGGTTAGTTAATGGATGATGAATTTATCCTAAGATTAGGGAATTTTAAGGTTGAGACTCACCTTTGTGATTAATTAAATCACTTGAGCTTATGAGAAACTATGTTTATAGAGACATAGGTGGGTTTACCTATTGAGTTAGTGTTGCTACATGATTAGTTACATTACACAATACTCGTGCAGGGCACCATGTCAATTTTGTAAATATGGTCATATGATAGATTTTGGTATGTTGAGTCTTATTTGGTGTAATAAGGTCATAATAGAGCATTTCAAATGTTTTAAGTCACTTTGAGTTAGTTCTAGGTAAGGGTGTCAAGTTTTGTGGTTTGTTGCAAAAGTTGCATTACAACTTTGCAATTATTGGCTTGGTTTGGGAAGTTGAAGGGTCATAAGTTCAAAAGATAGTTGTAGCCGTTGGTTTGAGGTTGGAAAACATTTAAATATGTGTAAAAACCTTGAGGCAGGGGTTGGAGAGTTGTTTGAGAAGTTTAAACAATAAGATTTCCCTATTTTTCTCTAAAAAATTATGTGTTCTCATTCAACTTTACTACTACATGTTATTGTATTGTTCCGTACAGAGGAATATTATTCTAAAGGATCTTGAATTTTATGGAGGCATGAAGTAACTTCATTTTGGATTTGATTTGGTTTGATTTCATAGAGTTTGAAGAATTTTATTGACATTTTATTGAGGATGGGTTGAAAACCCTGTTTGGAGGGTTTTGAGAGTGCTTAAAATGCATTAATGACCCATTCCACTGATAGAATTCTTTGAAACATGGTGGAATGGGTGAATTTAGGTAGGTTTAGATGTTCATGTAGGTTTTAGGAACAAGGAGTAGGGTTTGATAAATTGTTGGTGCTACCCTAGTTGATAATTTAATGGGTTTGTGGTTAATTTGATGGCTAAAAGTGGAAGTTTGATTAAAATGCATTGATAAAGGATGGGAGATGGTTTGGAAAGACTGTGAAGACCCTAAAATGTGTGTTTGAGGTATTGGTAAAGTGAAATAGGGATTGCAGTTGGTAGTTTCAATAAACCCTCACATGTGCAAGCATAAATAGGCCTAAACAAGGGTTTTGTGATTTGGTGAGTTTGTAGGTGTTTATTTTGTCAAAAGTTATTGAATCAATCCATTTGTGACCTATGTTGAACATTGGAATTGAGTTTGGTGGATTGGGTGAAGGAATTTACAAAGTTGTTTTGTAAAAGTGACCTATTTGGGGCTCAAAGGCAGCATAGCAACAATTTTTAAGAGGGTATGTTCTGAAACAACCCTACCTACAAATTGGATATGTCAAACTAGAGGATAAAGGGTATCTAAAATGATGAGTGGCTTGTGGGTTTTTAGTTTATTTTGAAAGTTGTCAGAAAACACTATTTGGAATGTTACAAGGGAATAAGAGTGAATGGTGAGTTGGACATCAAGTTGGGGTTTTGGAGATTGAAAAATTGTTCCAAGTAGTTTGAATTGTGATTGTTTGAAAAAATCCTCCCTGCTCTTCATCAAGTGGTATCAAAGCATAGGTTTTGATCTTTTGACGGAGAAAGGTTGCAATTTGAAGAAGGGAAAAGTTGTTTGAAAGGACAAGATGCCTCCTCAGGAAGTGGAGCCCTTGGTAGGGAAATATGGTTGTTAAAAGAATCACAAGAAGCACTTTTAGCCAAATTTGTAGCATTGGAGACAAAGAAAAGAAGAGGAAAGGCCACTAGAGAGGAATTTGACCAAGAGGAAGAGGAAGAGGGTTAGAATGAAGACCCTCCAAGAAGAGTCCAAGGTGATGATGAATTGGACCCTAATGAAAGAAGGATGGTGAGATGTTGAAGGATGTCAAAGGAGATGCTTCTGGTGAGAAAATAGATTTGCCAATGTATAGAGGAAAGTTGGATGCAGAAAAAGTACCAGATTGGATTGATGCAATGGAAAATTACTTTGAGTACAAGGAGGTTGTGGATGATCATAAGGTAAATTTTGCTAAGACTAAGTTGAAAGGCCCTACTCTAACTTGGTGGAACTATGTACAAGAGGAAAGAGTGAAAAAAGGAAAAACAAAAATCAGTTCATGGGATAGGATGGTGTCAAAGATCAAGAGCCAATTTTTTTCAGGTGATCATACAATACAAACATTTATGAAGCTACAAACTTAAAGAAGAAGGAAAAGGATTTCATGGCTATACTGAAGAATTTCACAAGTTGAGCATTAGGGCTAGTCATTTTGAAGATGAAAATGAGAAAATAGCAAGGTATATGAATGGTTTGAGATTCCAAATTCAGGATGAATTGAGTCTTGCTACTCTTAGGACAGTTCAAGAATGTTTTTAGTTGGCTGCTAGGGAAAAAGAGAAGTTAAAAAGAAGGAAAGAAAGACAAGGAAGAGGCAGAGGAAGCAGTAGTAGAGGAAGAGGTACAAGGAAGTCCTATGAAGACCAAGAAGATGCAAGTAAAACAAAAGACCAAGTTGTTGATCAAAGAGGTGGATTTATAGGCTTTAGAGGAAGATTTGGTGGACAAGGTAGAGGTTCAAGCACATTTTCAGGAAGATGTTATCATTGCAATTAGTTTTTTCATCAAGCATGGAAGTTCCCATATAAACAATCTTCTACTTCAACCGGTGGTGATAAGAGAGTTCAATTGGTGCAAGAGGAAGATTGTGAGAGTGTTAACTCTCCTAATCAGCTTGCTGCTCCAGAAGTTGGAGAATCCTTGATGGTTAGAAGAACACTATTCAAAGAATCAAAGGAGAAGGAGCCACAAAAAAGGAAAACACTATTAAGGACAACCTACAAATGCAATGGAAAGGTATGCAAAGTTGTAATAGACTCTGGAAGTACTAATAACATGGTGTCCATAGAAATGGTTGATAAACTTAAGTTGGAAAAGATACCTCATGAAACACCTTATAAAGTGTCTTGGTTGAATGAAAGTCAAACTATTTTAGTGAATGAGCAAGCTTGGGTTGAATTTAATATTGGTGTATATAAGAACAAAATTCTTTGTGATGTGTTGCCTATGGATATATGTCATTTGTTGCTAGGAAGACCATGGCAGTTTGATAGACATGCAATTTATGATGGTAGAAACAATACTTATGATATTGAAAAGGATGGAAACTATTTCACTTTGAATCCATTACTATAAGATGATAAAGGACAAAGTAAGGCAGCTAAAGTGATAATGTTAGGGAGAAAGGAATTCATCACAGTAGAGAAAGAAGAAAACATGACACTTGCAGCCACTTCCAAGCATGGAGATGCTAAAACATCAAATTTGAAGGATGATTCAATTTTGATGGGGAAAGATGATGAATTGGTGTCAAAACCTGATATGGAGAAGTTCAAGGATGAATTGATTGTGGGAATGCAAGATTGGTTGGAGAAGCATGTTGAGGGGATGATCAACAAGGTGTTTTGTTCATTGTTTTTCAAAGAGGACAATTGCCATTCAAAGTTTGGTAAATTTGAGGTTGGTAAGCCTAATGTTAGTTCTTTCATATCAAAGGTCTGCAAATCTGATCAAGGAATAGTTGTAGATACACCATGGCAAGTGGAAAAGGTGAAAGGTAAAGGTAAAGAGATGGAAGGTGAGTTACAAAGAAATGTGGCCAAATTTGAGTACACGAGGAGAGTAAAGAAAAAAGCAGTTCTTTTCAATGTACAAGGAGGTGTGGGAGAAAATAAAGAAACCACTTTGATAGCATTTTCAAGTGTAGCATAGATGAAGGATCACACATCAAGTGAAGAGCAACATTTCCAAGGAAAAAATTGGTCAAAAGCAAGAGACAATGCAAATTTTTAGTACCTAACTCATTGGAAAGGGTTACCAGGTGAAGGGAAATTTCGAGATCAAAGCAATGATGTGTTCAAGCATAATTTGGTGTTGCAACATGGTACTCAAGGGACTTGAGTTCTTTTTTTGTCTGGGTGTATGGTGTAGGGGTACCATGTCAATTTTGTAAATATGGTCATATGATCATTTTTGGTATGTTGAGTCTTATTTGGTGTAATAAGGTCATAATAGAGCATTTCAAATGTTTTAAGTCACTTTGAGTCAGTTCTAGGTAAGGGTGTCAAGTTTTGTGGTTTGTTGCAAAAGTTGCATTACAACTTTGCAATTTTTGGCTTGGTTTGGGAAGTTGAAGGTTCATAAGTTGAAAAGATAGTTGTAGCCATTGGTTTGAGGTTGGAAAAAAATTAAATATGCTTGTAAACCTCGAGGCAGGGGTTGGAGAGTTGTTTGAGAAGTTTAAACAATAAGATTTCCCTGTTTTTCTTAGAAAATTATATGTGTTTTCATTCAACTTTTTTGCTACAGGTTACTGTATGGTTCTATACAAAGCAATATTGTTCTAAAGGATCTTGAATTTGATGGAGGCATGAAGTAACTTCATCTTGGATTTGATTTGGTTGTATTTCATAGAATTTGAAGAATTTTATTGGCATTTTACTAAGGATGAGTTTGAAACCCGGTTTGGAGGGTTTTGAGAGTGCTTAAAATGCATTAATGACCCATTCCATCAGTAGAATTATTTTAAACATGGTGGAATGGGTGCATTTAGGTAGGGTTATATTTTCTTGTAGGTTTTAGGAGCAGGGAGTAGGGTTTGATAACTTTTTGGTGCTACCCTAGTTGATAATTTTATGGGTTTGTGCTTAATTTGATGGGTAAGAGTGGGAGTTTATTTAAAATGCATTGATAAAGGATGGGAGATGGCTTGGAAAGCATGTGTAGACCCTTCAAGATGTGTTTGAGGTATTGGTAACGATAAATAGGGATTGAAGGTGGTAGTTTCAATAAACCCTCTCATGTGCAAGCATAAATAGGCCTAAACAAGGGTTTTGTGATTTGGTGAGTTTGTAGGCATTCCTTTTGTCAAAAGTTGTTGAATTTGTCCATTTGTGACCTGTGTTGAACATTGGAATTGAGTTTGGTGGATTGGGTGAAGGAATTCACCAAGTTATTTTGTAAATGTGACCTATATGAGGCTTAAGCGCAACGTAGAAACAATTTTTAAGAGGATATGTTCTTAAATAACTCTACCTACAAATTGGATATGCCAAAGTAGAGAATAAAGGGTATCTAAAATGATGAGTGGCTTGTGGGTTTTCAGTTTCTTTTGAAAGTTGTGGTTAGAAAAAACCTTTTGGAATGCTACAAGGGAATAAGAGTGAATGGTGAGTTGGACATCAAGTTGGGGTTTTGGAGATTGAAAAAATGTTCCAAGTAGTTTGAATTGTGATTTTTTTACAAACTCCTCCCTGCTCTGCATCAAGTGGTATCAAAGCATAGGTTTTGATCTTTTGAATGAGAAAGGTTACAATTTGAAGAAGGGAAAAGTTGTAATTTGAAAGGACAAGATGCCTCCTAAAGGAAGTGGAGCCTTTTGTAGGGAAACAAGGTTGTTAAAAGAATCATAAGAAGCACTTTTAACTAGATTTGCAGAATTGGAGACAAAGAAAAGAAGAGAAAAAGCTACTAAAGAGGAAAGTTGGATGCAGAAGTACTAAATTGGATTGATGCAATGAACAATTACTTTGATTACAATGAGGTCGTAGATGATCAGAAGGTAAAGTTTTCTAAGACTAAATTGAAAGGCCCTGTTCTAACCTGGTGGAACTATGTACAAGAGGAAATAGTGAAAAAAGGAAAAAAAAATCAATTCATGGGATAAGATGGTGTCAAAGATCAAGGGCCAATTTTTTCCAAGTGATCATACAATACAAACTTTCAAGAAGCTACAAAACTTAAAGTAGAAGGAAAAGGATTTCATGGCCTCTACTGAAGAATTTCAAAAATTGAGCATTAGGGTTGGTCATGTTGAAGATGAAAATAAGAAAATAGTAAAGTATATGAATGGTTTGAGATTCCAAATTTAGGATGAATTGAGTCTTGCTACTCCTAGGACGGTTGAAGAATGTTTTCAGTTGGCTACTAGGGAAAAAGAGAAGTTAAAAGAAGGAAAAAAAGAGAAGGAAGAGGTAGAGGAAGCACTAGTAGAGGAAGAAGTACAAGGCAGTCCTATGAAGACCAAGAAGATGCAAGTAAAAATAAAGACCAATATGTTAATTAAAGAGGTGGATTTAGAGGCTTTAGAGGAAGATTTGGTGGACAAGATAGAGGGTCAAGCACATGTTGAGGAAGATGTTATCATTGCAATTAGTTTGGCCATAAAGCATGGAAGTGTCCAAATAAACAAGCTTCTACTTCAACCGGTGGTGATAAGAGAGTTCAGTTCGTGCAAGAGGAAGATTGTGAGAGTGTTAACTCTCCTAATCAACTTGTTGCTCCAGAAGTTGGAGAATCCTTGATGGTTAAAAGAACACTACTCAAAGCATCAAAGGAGAAGGATTCACAACAAAGGAGAAAACTATTCAGGACAACTAGAAAATGCAATGGAAAGGTATGTAAAGTTGTAATAGACTCTGGAAGTACTAATAACATGGTGTCCATAGAAATGATTGATAAACTTAAGTTGGAAAAGATACCTCATGAAACACCTTATAAAGTGTCTTGGTTGAATGAAAGTCAATCTGTTTTAGTGAATGAGCAAGCTCGGGTTGAGTTTAATATTGGTGGATATAAGGACAAAAAAAATTGTGATGTGTTGCCTATGGATATATGCCATTTGCTACTAGGAAGACCATGGCAGTTTGATAGACATGCAATTTATGATGGTAGAAGCAATACTTATGATATTGAAAAGGATGGAAAATCTTTCACTTTGACTCCATTACTAAAAGATGATAAAGGACAAAGTAAGGCAACTAAAGTGATAATGTTAGGGAGAAAGGAATTCATCATAGTAGAGAAAGAAGAAAACATGACTCTTGCAACCACTTCCAAGCATGGAGATGCTAAAACATCAGATTTGAAGGATGATTAAATTTTGATGGGGAAAGATGATGAATTGGTGTCAAAACTTGATATGGAGAAGGTCAAGGATGAATTGATTGTGGGAATGCAAGATTGGTTGGAGAAGCATGTTGAGGGGATGATCAACAAGGTGTTTTGTTCATTGTTTTTCAAAGAGGATAGTATCCATTCAAGGTTTGGTAAATTTGAGGTTGGTAAGATTGATGTTAGTTGTTTCATATTATAGATCTACAAATCTAAACAAGGAATAGTTGTAGGTACACCATATTAGGTGGAAAAGGTGAAAGGTAAAGGTAAAGAGATGGAAGGTGAGTTACAAAGAAATGTGGCCAAATTTGAGTACACAAGGAGAGTAAAGAAGAAGGTAGTGCTTTTCAAGGTACAAGGAGGTGTGGGAGCAGATAAAGAAACCACTTTGATAGCATTTTCAGGTGTAGCATAGATGAAGGATCACACATCAAGTCAAGAGCAACATTTCCAAGGAAAAAATTGGTCAAAAGAAAGAGACAATGCAAATTTTTAGTACCTGACTCATCAAAAAGGGTTACCAGGTGAAGGGACATTTGGAGATCAAAGCAATGATGTGGTCAAGCATAATTTGGTGTTGCAGCATGGTACTCAAGGGACTTGAGTTATTTTTTTGTCTGGGTGTATGGTGTAGGGGCACCATGTCAATTTTGTAAATATGGTCATATGATAGTTTTTGGTATGTTGAGTCTTATTTGGTGTAATAAGGTCATAATATAGCATTTCAAATGTTTTAAGTCGCTTTGAGTTAGCTCTAGGTAAGGGTGTCAAGTTTTGTGGTTTGTTGCAAAAGTTGCATTACAACTTTGCAATTTTTGGCTTAGTTTGGGAAATTCAAGGGTCATAAGTTTAAAAGATAGTTGTAGCCATTGGTTTGAGGTTGGAAAAAATTTAAATATTCTTGTAAACCTCAAGGAATGGGATGGATAGTTGTTTGAGAAGTTTAAACAATAAGATTTCCCTGTTTTTCTCTAAAAAATTTGTGTGTTTTCATTCAACTTTGCTGCTACAGGTTATTGTATGGTTCCATACAGAGGAATATTGTTCTAAAGTCTCTTGAATTTGATGGAGGCATGAGGTAAATTCATTTTGGATTTGATTTGGTTGGATTTCATAGAGTTTGAAGAATTTTATTAGCATTTTACTGAGGATGGGTTGAAAACCCTGTTTAGAGGGTTTTGAGAGTGCTTAAAATACATTAATGACCCATTCCATCAATAGAATTGCTTGAAACATGGTGGCATGGGTGAATTTAGGTAGGTTTAGATGTTCATGTAGGTTTCAAGAGCAAGGAGTAGGGTTTCATAACTTTTTGGTGCTACCCTAGTTGATAATTTCATGGCTTTGTGCTTAGTTTGATGGGTAAGAGTGGGAGTTTGATTAAAATGCATTGATAAAGGATGGGAGATGGTTTGGAAAGAATGTGTAGATCCTAAAAGAAGTGTTTGAGGTGTTTTCAAGGTTAAATAGGGATTGGAGTTGGTATTTTCAATAGATCCTCTCATGTGCAAACATAAATAGGCCTAAACAAGGGTTTCGTGATTTAGTGAGTTTGGAGGCGTACCTTTTGTCAAAATTTGTCAAATCAGTCCATTTGTGACCTGTTTTGAACATTGGAATTGAGTTTGGTGGATTGGGTGAAGGAATTCACCAAGTTGTTTTGTAAAAGTGACCTATTTAGGGCTCAAGGGAAGCATATCAACAATTTTTAAGAGGGTATGTTCTAAAACAACCCTACCTACAAATTGGATATGTCAAAGTAGAGGATAAAGGGTATCTAAAATGATGAGTGGCTTGTGGGTTTTCAATTTCTTTTGAAATTTGTGGTCAAAAAACACCGTTTAGAATGCTACAAGGGAATAAGAGTGAATGGTGATTTGGACATCAAGTTGGGGTTTTGGAGATTGAAAAATTGTTCCAAGTAGTTTGAATTGTGATTGTTTGACAAATTCCTCCCTAATCTACATCAAGTGGTATCAGAGCATGGGTTTTAATCTTTTGAAGGAGAAAGGTTTCAATTTGAAGAAGGGAAAAATTGTAATTTGAAAGGACAAGATTCCTCCAAAAGGAAGTGGAGCCATTGGTAGGGAAATAAGGTTATTAAAGGAATCACAAGAAGCACTTTTATCTAGATTTGTAGCATTGGAGATCAAGCAAAGAAGAGGAAAGGCCACTAGAGAGGAATGTGACCGAGAGGAAGAGGAAGAGGGTGAGAATGAAGACCCTCCAAGAAGAGTTCAAGGTGATGATGAATTGGACCCTGATGAAAGAAGGATGGTGAAGATGCTAAAGGATGTCAAAGGAGATGCTTCTAGTGAGAAAAATAGATTTGCCAATGTATAGAGGAAAGAGGGATGCAAAAGAAGTATTGGATTGGATTGATACAATGGACAATTACTTTGAGCACAAGGAGGTTGTAGATGATCAGAAGGTAAAGTTTTCTAAGACTAAGTTAAAAGGCCCTACTCTAAGTTTGTGGAACTATGTACAAGAGGAAAGAGTGAAAAAAGGAAAAACAAAAATCAATTCATGGGATAGGATGGTGTCAAAGATCAAGAGCCAATTTTTGCCACGTGATCATACAATACAAACTTTCAAGAAGCTGCAAAACTTAAAGTAGAAGGAAAAGGATGGCATGACCTATACTCAAGAATTTCACAAGTTGAGCATTAGGGTTGGTCATGTTGAAGATGAAAATGAGAAAATAGCAAGGTATATGAATGGTTTGAGATTCCAAATTCAGGATGAAGTGAGTCTTGCTACTCCTAGGACGGTTGAAGAATGTTTTCAGTTGGCTGCTAGGGAAAAAGAGAAGTTAAAAAGAAGGCAAGAAATACGAGGAAGAGGAAAAGGAAGCACTAGTAGAGGAAGAGGTACAAGGAAGTCCTATGAAGACCAAGAACATGCAAGTAAAAGCAAAGACCAAGCTATTGATCAAAGAGGTGGATTTAGAGGCTTTAGAGGAATATTTGGTGGACAAGGTAGAGGTTCAAGCACATTTTCAGGAAGATGTTATCATTGTAATTAGTTTGTCCATCAAGCATGGAAGTGTCCAGATAAACAAGCTTCTACTTCAACTGGTGGTGATAAGAGAGTTCATTTGGTGCAAGAGGAATATTGTGAGAGTGTTTTCTCTCCTAATCAGCGTGTTGCTCCAGAAGTTGGAGAATCCTTGATGGTTAGAAGAACACTAGTCAAAGCATCAAAGGAGAAGGAGCCACAACAAAGGAGAACACTATTTTGGACAACTTGCAAATGCAATGGAAAGGTATGTAAAGTTGTAATAGACTCTGGAAGTACTAATAACATTGTGTCCATAGAAATGGTTGATAAACTTAAGTTGGAAAAGATACCTCATGAAACACCTTATAAAGTGTCTTGGTTGAATGAAAGTCAATTCGTTTTAGTGAATGAGCAAGCTTGGGTTGAGTTTAATATTGGTGGATATAAGGACAAAATTCTTTGTGATGTGTTGCCTATGGATATATGCCATTTGCTGCTAGGAAGACCATGTCAGTTTGATAAACATGCAATTAATGATGGTAGAAACAATATGTATGATATTGAAAAGGATAGAAACTCTTTCACTTTGACTCCATTACTAGAAGATGATAAAGGACAAGGTAAGGCAACTAAAGTGATAATGTTAGGGAGAAAGGAATTCATCACAATAGAGAAAGAAGAAAAAATGACACTTGCAGCCACTTCCAAGCATGGAGATGCTAAAACATTAGATTTGAATGATGACTCAATTTTGATGGGGAAAGATGACGAATTGGTGTCAAAACTTGCTATGGAGAAGGTCAAGGATGAATTGATTGTGGGAATGCAAGATTGATTGGAGAAGCATGTTGAGGGGATGATCAACAAGGTGTTTTGTTTATTATTTTTCAAAGAGGATAGTAGCCATTCAAGGTTTGGTAAATTTGAGGTTGGTAAGCCTGATGTTAGTTCTTTCATATCAGAGGTCTACAAATCTGATCAAGGAACAGTTGTAGGTACACCAGAGCAAGTGGAAAAGGTGAAAGGTAAAGGTAAAGAGATGGAAGGTGAGTTACAAAGAAATGTGGCCAAATTTGAGTACACAAGGAGAGTAAAGAAGGAGGTAGTGATTTTCGAGGTACAAGGAGGTGTGGGAGCAGATAAAGAAACCACTTTGATAGCATTTCCAGTTGTAGCATAGATGAAGGATCACACATCAAGTGAAGAGCAACATTTCCAAGGAAAAAATTGGTCAAAATCAAGAGACAATGCAAATTTTTAGTTTCTGACTCATTGGAAAGGGTTACCAGGTGAAGGGACATTTGGAGATCAAAGCAATGATGTGGTCAAGCATAATTTGGTGTTGCAGCATGGTACTCAAGGGACTTGAGTTCCTTTTTTTTCCGGGCGTATGGTGCAGGGGCACCAAGTCAATTTTGTAAATATGGTCATATGATAGTTTTTGGTATGTTGAATCTTATTTGGTGTAATAAGGTCATAATAGAGTATTTCAAATTTTTTAAGTCACTTTTAGTTGGCTCTAGGTAAGGGTGTCAAGTTTTGTGGTTTGTTGCAAAAGTTGCATTACAACTTTATAATTTTTGGCTTGGTTTGGGAAGTTGAATGGTCATAAGTTCAAAAGATAGTTGTATCCATTGGTTTGAGGTTGGAAAAAATTTAAATATGCTTGTAAACCTTGAGGCAAGGGTTGGAGAGTTGTTTGAGAAGTTTAAACAATAAGATTTCCCTATTTTTCTCTAAAAATTTTGCGTGTTTTCATTTAACTTTGCTGCTACATGTTACTGTACAATTCCATACAGAGGAATATTGTTCTAAAGGCTCTTGAATTTGATGGAGGCATGAATTAAATTCATTTTGGATTTGATTTGGTTAGATTTCATAGAGTTTGAAGAATTTTATTGGAATTTTACTGAGGACGGGTTGAAAACCCTGTTTGGAGGGTTTTGAGAGTGCTTAAAATGCATTAATGACCCATTTTAGCAGTAAAATTGCTTAAAACTTGGTGGAATGGGTGCATTTGGGTAGGGTTATATTTTCATATAGGTTTCAAGAGCAGGGAGCAGGGTTTGATAACTTGTTGGTGTTGCCTTAGTTGATAATTTCATGGGTTTGGGCTTAATTTGATGGGTAAGAGTGGGAGTCTGATGAAAATGCATTGATAAAGGATGGGAGATGGTTTGGAAATCCTGTGTAGACCCTACAATATTTTTTTGAGGTATTGGTAAGGTTAAATAGGGATTGGAGTTGGTAGTTTCAATAAACCCTCTCATGTGCAAACATAAATAGGCCTAAACAAGGGTTTTGTGATTTGGTGAGTTTGTAGGCGTTCCTTTTGTCAAAAGTTGTTGAATCAGTCATTTTGTGACCTGTGTTGAACATTGAAATTGAGTTTGGTGGATTGGGTTAATGGATTCACAAAGTTGTTTTGTAATAGTGACCTATTTGGGGCTCAAGGGCAGCATAGCAACAATTTTTAAGATGGTATGTTCTGAATTAACCCTAACTACAAATTGGATATGTCAAAGTAGAGGATAAAGGGTATCTAAAATGATGAGTGGCTTGTCATTTTTTAGTTGCTTTTGAAAGTTGTGGTCAGAAAACACCGTTTGGAATGCTACATGGGAATAAGAGTGAATGGTGAGTTGGACATCAAGTTGGGGTTTTGGAGATTGAAAATTTGTTTCAAGTAGTTTGAATTGTGATTGTTTGACAAACCTCTCCCTGCTCTGCATCAAATACGAAGTTAAAGTATTGATATGAGTAGACTCTTTGTTTACCCTTTTTATTAATGGGTTACACTCTCGAATGGAAGTACCTATTGCTATGATTACTCTTTGATTGAGGTCAATCACTGATGTGGCTATTCTTTTGGTGAGATCCACTTATTAATGTGATATATTACTAACTGGAGTCAGTCATTATTGAGCAATTAATCTATGAATGGAAGAAGCTTATATAGTTATACTCTAGATTAAAAAGTTATACTTGGGACTAGATTGTCTTTTGAAGTGAATTGCTTGTCTATGTAAAGTTAATTCGTAGAGTAGGAAGCTCCTATGTTATACCTAGGATGGGAATATCCATTGAAGGGGTAACTAGTGCTTAGGCTTAATTGGTAGAGATACCATAACTTCTTGGGAAAAGGGGAATAGGTTATTTTTGAGGTTAGGGATTACCTAAGGAAGGAAATTACCTAAGCATAGTGTATGAATGGTTAAGATCCAAACTGAGCTATAGAAGTTTATGCGATTAGAGTGACCTTCACTCGAAGTACTAAGTGAGAACACTTTGGCCAAAGTAGTGTAAGTTGCCACTGATTACATTGTCAATTCACCGTGATCATTTGTATGCATGCTAGTCCTAGATTGTGGGTTTACAAGTTCTATTCATGTAGGACACAACACTAAGCTTAGATAGGCTATTGTTATGAGGTATACAAACCAATCTCTTTTTCGAAGGGTAGGGCCATCTTTTCATATGTGACAGATGTGTGGGGGACCGCATTTGAGTTTGTGGTTGGTGGAAAAGTGCTTTAGTGATGCTTCTCCTCATCAATTGGTGGCCGAGCTTTGCGGATGTTTGCGCCAGTATCGAGGACAACTGGAGTGTTTGCACCAGCGAGCAAGGATATTTAGAATGTATGCGCCTATGTGGCAACATCCAGACCAATTTGTATATCTATTTCTAGATGAAGCTTAGAGGAGCTATGTATGTATCATGTACCCATTTTATATGGAAGCATGTAATCATGAAAGATTGACTTGAATTCATTCAATATGACATCTATGTGTTGGAAAGATTTGAAAAATTACAATGGAATGCAATTGAAGTTTGGAAATAGTGTTATTTCAATTATGCATGTAATTTACATTATGGAAAGAAAAAAAATTATTACTATGTTATGACATCATGGTTTGTTCACTTAATTTGAAAACATTGGAAATTTTATTGAGTAGAACATCGGGGTTGTTACAATATGGCTAAGATCAGCCTCATAGTGTGCAAGACCACATAAGATTTTTTTAATACTTTCTTCAAGTGCAACCTTGTGATTCACCCCTAAAATCCATTTGTCTCACATTAGTGGTAAGACACATTGTAGTATCCACTAAACCATAAACAATGCACAAATTCCATCAACCTAAGAAATATATTATTGGGATCAATGTACAAGTCCTATCATATTGCCACTTAAATATTGTAACACACATGTATCTCTCAAAAGCAAGCTTGTGCAGAGAGTAACCATCCTAAGAAATCAATTGATGGGACTTCCAGATGCCCACTACTACACCCAATTGCAATATGATGTCCTTACCAAGTGCCAATTTGGCAAGTTTTTCAGTTTATAGAATCAAGGGAGGGATGTGCCAACAACTAAAGCATTTCCTTACATGTTTATCACTAATTTTTCTACCGTATCCACCATATAAGGAAAAGGGAGAAGGAATACATGGAAATTAAACTAATTCTATGGTGATACACCGAACTGACAGGAACAATGAAACACTCAACTTACACTTGAACACCAGTGATAGCCATGGGATTATACAACAAGATCCTGTAGATCACACATACAAACAGGTTTGACATGCACATACCTTCAAGAAGGAAAGGCAGATTTTCACAACTAGAAACTCATGTGCAGGATTAAGTAAACACAGTTTGCAACCTACATGATACTACTTCTGCAAAGAAAGGCACGACATGAAACAAAAGCTATAAGGAAAGAGAAAATTTCACTAAGTAGCTCAATGAATCACTAAAGAATGCACAATACTTCACAAGAATCAGAAGGCAAAAGATGGACCATCAATGGCAACCAAGGTAGATTTTGTATATTATGTTCCAAGTTGAGTTACAAAAACGTGCTAGTCTGAGAGAGGACTGCAAAAGGGTCACAGACTTTAGAGGAGCATAACATCCCCAACTCCTAACAAGAAGGCAAAAATGCCTTATATATAGATTGTGAGGTCGGCCCCTTAGGGCTTACAAAATATCAGTCTTAGAAAATATCTCTCATAGATCTTTTGATCGAATTTAATGCTGCATCCCTGCGTGTCCCTGCTGTTGGTGTTGGTGAAGAAACTTTCTCAAAGAAGTCCCCTCCTGATCTTTCTGCAACCACCACCTTCAATTCCTGGCATCGTGTCCTATCGAGCTAGTCGGTCGAACGCCTTGAATGCTACTGAGTTCACTGTGATGCGGGTTGCATTCATCCTGTGTTGTCATTTTGTTGATTTTCTCCCTGTCGATCAAGCTGCCACGACTTGCCTCTAGCTCCCCTTGATTGGTTGAGAGTATTCCCCATGGACCCTGTGGGTGGTCAAAAGCTCTTCGATCATAATCGCATCTCGTCAAGCTTCTTTTTGTTTCACAAATCGCTCCCGTCAAGGTGACTTTTGGCTTTCGGTGAGACTTCCCACCGAGCTTTCCTTGCTTTAGCGATGCTGCTTTCCTTCGGTGAGACCTCTTGACTTCACCCAGACCTTATGTCGGGATCTCCTTCCTTGGCTGACACTTCTTTTTGTCGAGACCACTCATTATCGCTGAGACCTCTGCCGAACGCTTTGTCTTGGTGAGCTCCTTTGATGTTGGCGAGACATTGGCCTATCGGCCAGACCTCTCATCGAGCTCCTTATCTCTCGGCGATGGGTTTTCTTTTTCTTCAGTCGGGGATACTTTCTTCATATCGGCAAGAGGTTGTGCCGAAGAAACCTTGCTTTGGTGAGGGATCATTTTGCTTTACTTTGGCAAGACTCCTCTTATCGCTGAGACCTCCCGGCAAAGCCTTCTTGCTTTACCGATGCCGCTTGTCGGTGAGACACCAAAAATATCTTGCCAATAGGAAACACAAACATTTCAAAAATGGATCGGGGGGACCCTGCCATTCTCACGCCGAAACCCTATTGTTGCCGGGGAGACCTCCCTTGTCGGTGAGACATCACCTTATCGCCGAGACATCTTGTAAACTTCCCTTTCGCTAGGTCCTTGGCTTGTCAGCCAGACTTCATACCAACACCACAACTCATGCCGAAAGGAACTTGTGTGAAGTCGGTAAGACATTTGGGGTCGCCATGACATCCCCACGAAAAAATTTAACTCATGCCAAATGATGCACTCTGTTTATCCAATCGGCGAGACAGGAAAACCTCGCTGAGACATAATGCCGATAGAAACCACCACGGTCGCCAAAACACTAGAACCGTCCTGTCGAATGAAGAATGCAGAAAACCTGTGATTGTCGTAACATCGGATGAGTCTTGCCGATAGGCAACACAGACTCATGCAAGCAGAACACGTAACATGAGTCGAGGAAACAGTGACGGACCTACGCCGATAGGAACCAGAAAATAGAAAATGCAAGACCCAAGGGAACATATGATGCAACATAGTAAAATATGGGCAGGAAGTGTTCAAGAGGGCACTTATTTGGAAAAATATGAATGAAAACATATGTAAAACAACGGATTTTTACAGCTCCAACAAGATGACAGAAATAATCCTTAATGGAGAAAACCCATTCGGACCTTATGAACACCTGCAACATAGATGCTTTGCCTGATTGAGCCTTAGGGTGAAAATTGGGTAACAGTTAACAAAGTACAAAGAAGGTCCTAGGGTTGCAATCAAGGTAGGGTGAGCTAGGGGAGTTGGAAATTGAAATAAACAAAGGCCTAAAAATAAAATTATAATTCAAATATTATATTGAATAATACTATTGATATGGTAAATGAGTTTGATTCAAATATATGATGTAAACAAAATGAAAAGCTAAGAGGTCCTAGGATTGTAATGAGGGTAGGGTGAGCCTGGCGAATGAATATACAAACAAACAAAGAACCACATCCATATATTGGATGTAAAATGAATATTGACTATTAAAAATATTGATATGGGTGATACAAAAAATGGGCTTGACTCAAAATACAAATATGAAAACAAAATATAAAGCTAGCATGTCCTTGGATTGTAATGGAGGAAAGAGGGAATGAAAATAAAAAGATGACCAAAATGGCTATGAGGGTTGATGGAAAAGGATGGGAAAGGTTGAGGGATGGCCAATGAAAGAGACTATGTAGATTACTAGCCAAAATAAAAATAAAATAAAATTATTTCATATACAATTTCTAGAGTGGCTAATACATAAACTCAAAAATGCTATATTATTGTTGTTTATTTCAGCTATATAGGTGAATGGAGGCACCATAAAAAATTCATACTGGTTTTCAATTAAAGCTAGGGCCCTTTGTATATAGTTTATGTTCGCTAACATAGGTTTGTTCTAGTGGAGGAAAATTCTCAAAAATCACACCTGAAACAAAAATTTAGGGCCAAAATTGATTTTGGATGCTTATTTAATGAATGCTTTAGAGGAAAATTGAACTTCAAAGCTTGTGTGTGCTTTGTGCCATTATTAAATGAATCAATTGCAAATATTTATCTTTTTTATTGGATAACAAAGATATGTTTAATCCCAAATTTTCCCAAGGGGTGGGCATTGCCCTTGAACCCCTAATTTTCTAAGAGAAATCAATGACAAGGTTTTCCACCAAAGGGTAGTGGGATTAAGCACAAAGAGATTCCAAAAGGAATATTTTAAGAGGTCAAAGGTGATTGCTTCACTAAGATTAAGGATAAGGTCTTATTAATTTGATGCATTTTAAAATGTGACAAAATGAGGGGGGGGGTCATGGAAAAGGGGAAGACACCTAGGATAATGAAAGAAAAGAAGATGAACACTAAATTAAAAAGAAATAACACATTAAAAGGGCTACAAGACATACATAATGAGGACATGACTAAGTAATAAGAGAGTTGAAAAGAGGTAAAAACATACATGTGACAAGACAACTAAAGTAAAAGAGGACATGTAAAAGTGAATTGTCAAGCATGGAACATTCCATCTTACAATCACTATAAATCTTGTTTCTCGAGCCTTCCTCGTCCTTGTATTAACTTATATTTACAATCTCTTTTTCTTTTTTCTTTTTTAATTTATATATATAAATTATACTAGCAATCACACCTTGGTGTGCAATGGATACGTCAAAGAGCTTTGGAAGGTCAATTAGGATAAATTTTGGTCTTTTTTTTGCATAAATTTGTGCAAGACATAAGGTCAATTGGTAGGCCATTCAACAAATGATGTTGTTTGTGCAACATAGGTCTCAAAGGAGAAGTGATAGCTTCAAATCAATTATGCATCAATTTACAGGGAGATGGTGCGCAAATAATGTAGATTTTTTGTTAAAATAATTAGTACGATAATAATTGTTTAATATAAAATATCATTACAAAAGCAATACTCATATTATGTACAAACACATATTACTAAAAACTAATATTGTAATGCAAATAAGTGTCAAATAGTGATGTATACTTGTCTTAAAAATAGTATATCAATAAAATATGTTTTGTAGAAGAATTTATTTTATCCATATAATGTTTTAATAATTCAACTTCTTCTTTTTTTAAGAGGGGTAAACGCTTTTGGAGCTATGAACGAGGTCACAAACGGGGGACCTCATCTCCAAGATAAATTCTCAACAATTTTCACCCCAATGGGGTTGAATCTTGATGGTAAGAATAACAACACAACAACTCAACCATCACACCATCACACCATGCCACTATTGGCTTCAACTTTTTATTATTGTCATAATGTAGTATTAGTCATTTAACATGTAAATTAAAATAGTAAGATCTACTTAAAAATTATTTTATTATAGTGTAAATCTATTTAAGAGTTATTTTTATTATTATCTAAAATAACTTTTAGATTTTCCCTACACTTATATTTAACAATAATTTTTTTATTTACATTTTTTAATCAATAATTTTTTTTAATTCACTTAACAATAATAAATAAAATAGCTCTAGTAGAATATCTATAAAATAATTTTAAGTAAATAAATGATGTGAATAAAGTAATATATTTTTTAATAATTCTCAACTAAATAAAAAAAACTTTTTAATTAAAAATAAAATAAATAAATAAAAACAATATTTTAATATTCTCTTAAAAAATCATTAATTTTTTTATATAAATATATTTAAAATATTATTTTGTTTCTCACTTTAAAAATAATTTTATATTTATTTAAAAAAAAATATATTTATTTTAAAATTATATTAACAATAACTAACTATAATAATATATTTATAAAAATAAATACTAACTAATATTTTATTAATATACTGATTGATTTTAAAATAACTAAAAATATTTTTAATTTTATAAATATTATTATTACATTTAATTATTTAATTGATTAATTAAAAATAACTAATCTAAAAACATTATATAGACGTGCAGTTTGTAAAGGTGTGACATTAAAAAAAATTATTTTTGAAAAATTAAATATTTTCATGAAAGGTGCAGGACAATACAATTTTCAGACTTTCACTTCTAAAAAAATAAACTTAAAATAATTTGCTTCTTACTGAAAAATTATATTTTACCATTGCTTTCAAATTTCACCTGCCAAATGATTTAAATCACGTGAAAGTAATTTTGGGAGATGAAAAATCGAAATTTATTTTGTTTCTACGGCTTCATTTATTGATACACTCCTTGTGAGAAAGTATAAGGTGAGATTCCACGGTAACAGAAAAAGTGACGAAAGCGAACAGTAAAATGAACGGCTAACATTCAATTAATCGTCTTGCATCTCTTTTGAGACCCGTCGAACAATCGATTTTACAGTCTTAGTTCACTCTTCTCACGTGGGTAACTTCACCTTTTGCAGCCGTGCTTGGTCTCTTTTTCTGCCTCACCACCGTACAGTGTATTAAATTATGTGAACAACTTGAGCATTTTATAACCTGATTTCTACAGAGGCACTGACAGATTATCGAACAACTTGCATTTCGTAACGCCTTTTTTAAAAATATAGTCATTCTCAAAGCATATGAAGTACCAATTTACCGCTATGGTGGTCCCTTCATATTAAATACAACTTGCTCTAAAATGCAAGTTGCATTTCGACCTCATGAATGCCGTGCAATCCACATCCTATCAGAGGTAGCAGCTTTTAACAGACTGTTGAACAGGTTTTAGACTGTCGGTAAATAAACTGCATTTAAAAAATAAATTTCGGCTGTCCATAAAAATGAACGGTCAATATGACCTGAATGGAATACATTCAACCTTCGATCATCAATTCAGCTCGCTCATCTCAGATAGGATAGAGGTAAATTAGGGGAAAAGACACTACTGAGCATGTTTCAATAGTTGTATTAGTAGTTGTTTATATAATGTCTAATAGTTGTGATAGTAGTTGTTTATATAATGCTCAATAGTTGTGACTTGACTATCCATAATTAAACAAAATGTATTCCTTTGATCTAAAAAACAACGAATCATGTGATGCCACATCAGTTCTCAACTATCTATGAGCACAAGTATTGGTAGCACTTCCTTTTTGGGCCTTTTTGGACACCTTGACAAAAACATGCTGATGCGGCATCATATTTGATGATGTGGCCCTGAAATGAAAGTTATAAGCAGGTGACTTGCCATGTAAGCTGCTGTAAAAAATTGGGAGTGATTTGAAATTTCCACATAGGATAATTAGAAGCGCAAAGTTAGGGTGCACAACTAGTGGGTCCTCTCCCCTATACAACCTAAAATGTTAATATAAAAAACTTACACACAATTTTAATCAATTAAATTATTAATTTTCTATCCCTATCTCTCCCTCTCTCCCTATTGCAAACATAAAATGAGCTTGTTTGTAATGGAGTGATTGTCTCCTTGATTCAGAGGTTTTGTTTAAGTTGTGTTTGGATTCCAATAAGTAGATGCCTAGTTAATTTCAAGCTATCACTTTTTCATTAAAACTTTTGTTGAACAATTTTTTTTTTCTTAATGACCTACCAATTCACTCATATATTACACACATGCATACAAAATTTCCCTTTATTGACCTTCCACAAATCTTCCACAAATCTTCAACGTACCCATTGCACACCCAAGTGCTATTTCTATATTTAAAAAAGAGGGGTTTTAGTTTTTTTTTTTTGGGTAAAGGATTCAATCATATCTGAAGACATAGGTAAAAGAAAACAGGAAGGCTGCAAAATTGGAACAGCGTAAGAACTCGCATAATTTTTATTCAACCTTCCTGTTCAAGGTGAAGATGTATACATGTTCTCATCTTTTTTAACCTTAAAAATGAAGAGCTCTAGAACTAGGTATGTTTACTACATGCATGCACAAGTGATATCTCTCCTAAACCGCCATACACTGGTTAACCCAACTATCTTAGTTATGGAAGAAAGAGTAGGTATCCCTTTGATATCCTGCTCCGACACTATAGACATCTCTGATATGTAAGTACAGAATGTAATAAGTGATTATGAATGACAATGGCCATCACTTTAATTTTTCGACTTCATTTTTGGCCATTGTTTCTCCTAAAATGCTCGAGTAAAGCTTTTCTGTAGTCATTCTGAGCTAGCACGGTTATGGCTCGGAATGGAAAATACAGAACCATCTCCAACAAAAATCTCCCCAAACTCTCAGCTGGCAAAAATCCTCTTCCTATGGTAGAGACATACAGCCCTGGATAATTGGTCTTTACAATCAGATATGACCCCTTCTTGGCGCCTTCCAAAACCCTTTTGGCCACATCATTTGGATCTTCAGCTTTCTTACGCTCATACAAGTTCACAATCTTCAGTAGCTTGAGGTCTTCTTCGTCTTTTTCCACTGCCAATCCAAACAAGGAAAAACCCAAATTAATCTTCAGCTGAAATAAAAAAAGGCTATATAGCAGTGTAAGTTTCATTCATTGAATACTTCTGGATTTGAAACTATGATAAACCTTCATCCAGAAAAGGAGTGTCCACAAATCCAGGGCAAGCTAGGGTCACAGCAATGTTGTGTGGCATCAATTCAAGTTTCAACGACTCTGCCAAGCCTTTAACAGCATATTTGGTGGCTGTATACACACCTTGACCATAAAATACAAACTGCCATAGAAATAACAAAATTAAGATGGGATTTAGCAAATCTTGTTAGTCCAAGTACCAATTGTTTGATATAAGTTTTCTTACCATAGAGGCTAGAGATCCAAAGAGGACAATGGATACAGGGTGTTCCTTGCTATGTTTCTTCAGCAATGGAAGAGCTGCATGTATTGGGTAAATTGTTCCATTTAAATTGGTCCCAATTGTTAGATCGATATCTTCAACAGATTGAGTCTCCAAGTTTCCACCACGAGTTAATCCAGCATTAGTAATAAGGACATCAATGGGTTTCCATTGAAAGGCCTCTCGGATTGCTTGGGTGATTGCTTTGAAATTACTAACATCTGCAGCCTTCACCATAGATGGCACTTAATCAGTTCTCAGAAAGATAAAAAAGTAGAGAGCCTATAGAACTAGACACCCATTTTTTCAGTTTATGCTATTCATCCTTCTGCTTTTGAGATATTAGCTTTTAACTGGTGATTTGCTTATACATCAGGCTGAGAGACACATGCTTCAAAATTTATCTAGTACATCTCCATTGCACGGCATGGATTCATATAATAGCAGTTGCTTCTGAGTACTAATAGTTGAGGGTTGAGACCATCGTATGCATATTGAAATTGCAATATGATATACAAAAGTCCCCAAATTAATCCCAGGGGCTGATCAGTTAAAAGAAATGAGCTAAACTGATCGGTTAAGAGAAATGGACTAAATGAATCTTGGGTGTAGTAGGACAAGGCGAATTCGAGATTAGGAGTTTGATATTTGCAATTTAATTGCAGGAAAATCTGAGAGCTTCTGAATATTGTATGTTTTTTTTATCATCAATATTCTCAATCACACTATATGATCCATTATCAGGTTGAAGAGAAGAAAAAAGATACTGATGATGGATCATATAGTGTCATCTAAAACATTGAAGATAAAAAACACAGAATTAGATCCAGAAGCTTTCAGATTCACTACTATGAACTGTGGAAAATCCATATCTCTGAGTATTTCAGGCAACCAACATGAATTGCTCAGGAAACAGGCAAAATAAGTTGCAAAGACTCTACCAGGAATCAGACAAATGTAGATCAGAACAGAGCAGTTTGGCTGTAGTTGGGGAGAACCAAAATCATTATCCACACAAGCTTTCAAATGTCTATTTGTCAACACACACAAATCAGGCATTTTGTACAAACTTGGCAAGGCAAGACCAGTCATATGGTGTTATTTTAATCGAATATTAGAATCTAAATAACTTCAAAAGAAATTTATACCCTGGTGAATATCCTGTCTGGATGGCAATGTATATCCTCAACAAGGCTCTCGACTGCTCTCTGAAGATTAGCAGAGTTTCTTGAAATCATACTCACAAAACCTCCCTGCAGAAGCACCTCTTTGGCCATTGCAAGCCCGATTCCACTGGATGCCCCAGTTATCACAACATGTTTATTCATCAGACTCTTGATGTGAGGACGAGTCTCCTTACAACACCAGTGAATAATAGAAATTCCAGCCAGAAGGCCTGTCATGGCACTCAAAACCAAGAAATCCATTGGAATACTATGATCAATGACTAATAGTCCAGTCCAAACACCTTATAACGTATATATAGAAATTTGTGACCAGAAGCTTTCTTCAAAGGTTGAGTAGACCTCTTGAAACTCACTCTACTCTTTCACTGGATGATTTGCATGGCTTTGACTTGGCATTAGTATGTGGAGCAGCTGCCCTGTTTTGTCATCGTCTAATTCGGTCGCCTCTCTCTTATTTACTTCTTAAATTATACAATCCCTTCGGACATAAATATCGCAATCATTGACAAGATTGATTGATCCTGCAATCCACTTTGAAGTGGTATGCCTCTTATGCAACGGGGAAGAGAATAAACTGTTTGGTATGGGGTGTACGTGCTATCTGTTCCACTAAAATTGTTGCAACTAATCTTATCCTTCATTAATATTACCGGTGGTTAAATCGAACTACAATAAGCTTTTCAATGATAGAAACTAAAGTGGGTTCACTAAAACCACCTCTTCTCCCCCAAGACTGTAACAAAGACCGCCTAGTTCTAGTTGTAGTTGTGGGTAGAGATGGTATTAATAATATTATGTAGAATTATACTTTAATGATTTTGTTTTTGTTTTTATGAATATTTTTTATTTAATTTTGTATTAATAAAAATAAAATAGTATAATATTTATTAAAAAAGAGGATGGCAAAAAGGTGCATCTACAAGTTCAATTGGAAAAACAAAAAGAGTCTAGCCCCGAAACATTAAGTTGTCATGATTATGCCAGGTGAAGGAGGAGGATCTTGATCATCAAGTTTCCTCCAAACATTATTGAGGGTGTAGTCATCAATGGGCTCCCATCCATTGAGAGCAATAATGTCTTCTTTGTTCTCCTCAAGAGGTTGTTGAGTGTGAATCATAGAGATGGTGAGTATCACATGGGGGAACTTGTTGGTGTTTGACTAGCCAACATCTTGTCTAGGAGATGGTGGAAATGAAGGTTCAGGTCATCCTCCATGAGTAGCAGTCCCTAGGATTTTGAGGCACATGACCACAGGAGCGAGATCCACGGTCTCCATGACTGTCTCATTGGGAAGAGTGACTATATCCATGTTGACACCCATGAGGGGATGTGGATTCGGGAGGAACCCAAACAATAATTCAAGGGGCATTACCTTAGTGGTCCAGTAGCTCCTAAAGATGTGCAACTTCAAGTGCAAACTTATTGGCTTGCACCTAAATCTACATAAGAACATTAGAGCAAATGATAACTTTAGTATACCATGAAAAATGTTTATCAATAATGCTATGATTAAAGAGATCAACATTCCTATCTTTCCATATACTAAAGAGAATTTTCACCATGAAAGCATGTCAAATCTGGGTATATCTGTGAGGAAGGCAAGGTCAAACCCCAAGTAAAACCATATGCTAAGATAAAAGGGGTAGGCCTGAAAGGCCTAAAGAAATCATGAATCCAATTCCAAGCTTCTTGAGCCTAGGGACAAAACCAAAAGAGATGCTTGAGAGACTCAATTTGACCTCAAAATGGACAATTAGGATTGAGAATGCCTACATGAGTAAGACAAGACCCCAAAGGAAGTTCTTGACACAATAAACACCATGCAAAGTGAGCCAATTTATGCTCCAACACCACAGAACAAACACCTTGGAACCCTTTTTTCCTTATCTCATGAGAGGATTGCAACTGCTAGTGAGAATTAAGTTGATCCACCATATGCAAATGTGGAGACAACCAAGAATAACCTTTAGAGGGTTTGTAACTCTGAAAGAGAGTATCTGAAAATCACTTCCAATCTTTCCACCAAGGATTGAGGTAGTGCACTCCTAGTTTGCGGTGCAACTGTGGAGAGATGTCATTAATAATTGTCTAATAATTCTTTTGGTCCTAATTAAAAAGTTTACACTTCAATTTGGAAGTAGGCCAAGGAAAAAGATTATTGGTGGTTGGGTGAATGAATTCTAGTAAAGTTCTTGCTCCTCTTTTAAAAATTTCAATAAGTATCTATTTTACCATTTAACAAATATTGTTAAACATATTCATAAAAAAAGGTAGATCAAAGTAGGCACACCCTTAATGTCTAGATAGAGCATTTGTTAGTGTAAATAGAGTCATTATCATACCTAGTTAGCTAATCACCCTTCTAGGATTAGCCTTTTCACACCTAGCTTAAGCTTACTTAGTATTATTTTGTTGTTGTCTCACTTCATAGCATTGAAACATGTGTTCTCATGACTTGAGACACCTATTGACACTTGCTCACACACTTTGCTGAGATCACAAGTGTTCCATCTTTGGAGGGTTAGTCAAATGTTCAATCCTATCTTCCCACCTCTTCATCCTTGCCTATATATGCAAGACTTCATCATTGTATTACACACACTTCATATTATTTGATAGACATACTATTATGCTCATATTTTCACTTGTGGAAGGCTATCAATTCAAGCTCTTTGATCTTGGCATTCTCCAACATGGTATTTGAGCCATGAGATGCATCGAGGTGACTTAGGCACACATAGCCCTATCAACAAAGAATTGTGGAGCCAAGCGAACACTATCATTGCATCTAGAAGGCTCAGGAAATGAAAATATAACTTTCGTTTCATCAATTTTGTGGGATAGAGTTAGGTGTGTGTAAAGAGGAGTGTAGTGCATCACACACGACTTCATCCCCTTGAATGAACACATTTATTTGTTGTTTCTTACATCGAACTCTACAACTTGGCACAAAAGCCCCCAAGCTCCAATGTCTCAATCAATCCCTTCCACACAACATCAAGCACATTATATTATTATTTGCTACAAATTTTTTTGTAGCAATAACACTTGTCACTGATAGCATTTATTGTTAACCTCTAACTATCAAGCTAACTATCAAATCATTTCCAAAGTGCTTGTAAGGGGAGGTTTCATTTTTACATAACTTACAAATAGGGGGGTATTTTTTCGAGTGTAAATAGTCAATAGGAAGCTGGTTACATCACTAACATTTTAATGTTGACATTTTCGATTTTATGTTGTTTAATAGCAAATTTTGGCCTCCAAAGTCAATTTTGTAAGCAAATTTTGATAGGGCATAACTTTCACCTTGGTTATCAAAATTTGGCAAACTTTTTATAGATATCTATCATAATTTTACAAGGAATTTGATTTTGCATGTAAAATCATATTTAGATAGTCCATTTTTGTAAAAATCACCATACATTATAAACAATCGATTTGGCATTTGATCTTCACAACTTGTAAAAATATCTTGCACATTAATCTGGGGAGGCTATGTCTTAGCACTAATCATTTTGGGGGGGCATCAATCTTGCATTTCACATTGTTTTTTCTTATAATTAGACTGTCTATAAAATGCAACAAGAAGTGCAAATATTATGGGAGCAATCAACATATATGGACATGAATTTTGTCCTCATGTCTCCTATCAAATCATTGACTTACTATTGGAGCTTGCAAAAAGTAATCTCACCAAGGCATCATGTGAGACACTATCATTTGGGGATGAACAATGTAGTCCCATGACTTGCATTTCTATCTCATCTCCCACAATAATTGTTGCTACATTTGAATCTAGTGTTGACTCATTCATGAGTCCCACATATTCTTTGCATAAGGACATTACTATCGTCATTTTGAATCTACCGCATTGGGACGCATATCTACCATACATCACATATTTATTTGTAAAAACTCATATTGAAAATTTGGATGACATCATTGAGGACATTCATCTCCTCTATGATGTTAGCTTCGATGAAGTTGCATTACTATTGCCACCTTTCGGTATTTCTCTCATCTTGCCTACATCAACTTCTACTATGATAGATTGTGTAGATAATAATGATTTGAACTACCTGACTTAGTCATCATCTATAATAGTATTAGATTCACATCAATCTAGTTGTTTCCATACATCCATGGTCCCTATTCCTGAATCATATATGATACCTAATCCAAATTATCAACATTGGCTTGGAGATCATTGAGCATAATATGAAGGCATCATTGGTATCATATCAATATTTGGATCATGTGTAGAATTCAAAGATGGTCATCTTACTTCCTACATATTCCTATCAGGAATCAAAAGTCATATTACACACATGTGTAGTGTTGTTTCTTTCCAAGGAGAGAAATGTTGTTCAATGTTTATGGGTCATCTTCAACATCCAATTTCAAGCATCTACCATCACTACATGCATCATTTTGAGAGGATGTTACGTGGTTTCTCTTCTCCTATCAATTTTGGGAGGAAGCATTTCCTCACATGGAGTTTATCACTTCACATTTCTAGAAGGTCACATAGACCTCTCTTTTCTCTCCTATGGGGGAACATTCATTGTACGTTGTGCTAGAAGTAGTCCTTGGGGGGTCATCATGATTCCTTCTATCTTCTTCACTTGTATATTTTATTTCATTACATCATTTCTCTTTTGCAGAGGGTTTTTTTATTTCCCATTGGGTTTTTCTCCTTTACTCCACTTTATGAGATATTTGTACATGAGTATCTTGCATGACCTCATAGATGAGACTCATCATTAGTGCATACATTACTCCCTAAGTTGAACTTAAGGGGGGTTGTTGGTGTGAATATAGTCATTATCATATCTAGTTAGCTAATCACCTTTCTAGGATTGACCTATTCACACCTAGCTTAAGTTTACTTAGATTTCTTTTTATTTTGTCTCACTTCATAGCATTGATACATGTATCCTCATGACTTGAGACACCTATTGAAACTTCCTCACATTCTTGTCAAGTGAGATCACAAGTGTTCCATCTTTAGAGGGTTAGTTATTGTTTAGTCCTACCTTTCTACCTCTTCATCCTTGCCTATACATGCAAGGCTTCATCATTGTATTATACACTCTTCATATTATTTGAAAGACATATTATTGTGCTCATATTTTCACTTGTGGAAGATTATCAATTCAAGCTCTTTGATCTTGGTATTCTCCAATAACAACAAATCGAAGCATAAAATCATAAAATAAAGATGCTAAATGGTGAGAGCAATAGAAAATGGAGGAGGAGGTTCCTAGTCATCTAGCTTACCCAATACATCAATGGGGCTTGGAGTGTCCACGAGAGGATCTCACCCATTAGTATTCTCTCCTCATTATTATCTTCTTCTTCATTTGCATGACCAAGTGATATAGCAAGAGCCATTCAAAGGGAATTTGCTAGAATCAAACCAATCAGTAGCACCTCTTATTGGCCACTTAGAAGCTCATCTTATAGGTGATGGAGAGGTGGAGTGTTGAAGAGTAGTTTGTGACTAACCTTACTGAACATAGTCCCTTCTCATAACTTATGGGAGAAGCCTATGAGTGATTTTCCTGGTTGCCTCAAGTGGAGAATGTTGAAAATGAAGGTAATATTGTAGATTAAAACTTGTAAAACTATGAGACTGTAGATCTAATTAAGTGTTCTTTGTCACAATTCTTTGTGTATGATTAATCTGTTTAGATCAATTTTACCACTTGTAGAAAGAGATAGAAGATTGTAGAAGAATGAGACAAGAAGATAGAAGTGACATAGCATATACGTGGAGAAACCCTTATAGGAAAAAAATCCACCATAATCAATAGTGCTTGTATTATTTAAACTTAGAACAAGATTACAATAATACTATATCAATCCTTGATTGATATGCTTCCTTGCCTTCAACAATCCTTCTTCACAACCTGCAATAAAATCTCATGGAACTCTCATCCACTTGCTACAATTAATAGAAAATTATGAGCATGTAAATTCATTGGAGTTGTACAATACAAGAGCATAAAGCTCTTCATAAAAATCTACGCCTAGATTGGGCAAGTAGAGTTCCACAATGTAAGCATAAGTCAAACCAAAGTCTTCCTTAATTTAGGTGCCCCAAACTGAACACTTAACTGAACTTTGGTCAAGAAAATATCTTGCAAACTCCACCTCAAAGTTGGCACCCAAGAATGGGCCCATTGAATAAGCCTTGTAAATATCTTCTCATGCAAAAGGTGTTAACTGAAAGATGCCAACTTGGGCACCCAAGGTGGTCCCAAGTCAATCTTAGTTAACTGAAACATACCTCTCCACCAATTTATGCAAACATTATGCATGATTGATCATCCCCACTTAACTGAAAGTATCCACCTATTATCTTCCATGCAACTGAAGTCATTAGTCATGCAACTCAAGTCAACTAAAGTAAACTAGCATTCAACTCAAAATAACTACATGCAACTGAAGATAACTAAACCATAATTGAACTGAATTGAATTGATACTAAACTAATAGTGCCACTCCATTCATGTTAAATATCAAATCCCTAATTTGTAGGATCAAGAAACATGCATTATTGAAGTGTTATCAATCCTCCAAACAGTTAACTGAAGCAAGGTGGGTTCCACCTTCCATGTGGGCGCCCCATGTGGGTGACCCATGTGCTCATGTTTTGTAGGAGTTCTTCTTGGACGTCCCCACATGCTCCTATCATTTAGGAATAATTACAAATGTCAATTTACATGTTCATTTCATTCAAATTTACTCTCTTTCTAATCCTAGTGTTGGGGAACACTTTCCAAGGACTTAGGAGATACATGAAATATGTTTAGGATTGCAATTAAATGGCATCCTATTCCCAACAGAGAAGCTACATCCATAGTGGCACCAACAAGGTGGGTAGCAACCTCAAGAGGAAGAGGAAGACAAAGGAACTCTAGCAACATCGCAAGGGTCAATACCTCAGTGATAAAGTAGCACCTGCAAGTGAGCCACTTCAAGTGAAAAATTATTAGCTTGCACTAGAATATATTGTAAAACATTAGAATAAATCATAGCTTTAGAATAAAGTAAAACATGGCAATCCATATAACAATTTTGAAAAATAGTAGAATTTATTTATATATAATAAATAGAATATCCAACTTGAAAGCATGCCAAATATGCACAAATATGTGGGAGATGTGAGGCCAGTCCCCTAAAATAACCATATGCCATGAAAAAAGGTTCTCGTTTGAATGACTTAAAAAATTCATGTACCTAGGTACAAACATTCTAAGCTCTAGGATAAAACTAAAAAAGGGTGTTTGAGAAACTCCTATTGTCCACAAAATGGACACTTGGGTTCAAAGATTCCCAAATGGGATAACCTAGAGCCAATGGGGAGGCCTTGAAAAAGAAGACATGGGCGAAAGTGAGCTAATTTTGGTTCTAGAACTACCAATCAAATGGTGTGAAATATGTGTTTCCAAACAAAATCTAGTGATTGCAAATGCCACCAATGGTTCAAGGTGGGCACCATGGAAAAATTAGGAGAGAGCTAGTGATATCCTTATTGAGGCTTATAATTTTGGAAAATGGTGCTTGGACACCACTTCTAATCTTTCAACCAAGGTTTGTACGAATTGATGCCAATTTTGTAAACTATATTAGCCAAGATGGTCTTTATAACTATATCAAAAGTTTCACAATATTGATTAGAAAGGTGAAACTTGGCCTTGGCTTCATTCCATGAAATGGAATCATGGAAGCTATAAAAAAAAGGTCATGAGGAGTTTTAATTCCTTTTAAAAAAACTCATATCATCAACCCAAGGTGCCTTCACAAAAGGACCATTGTTTCCTTGAAAAATAAGAGACCACCAAATATTTTATTGATTTATGGAAATCCATCACAAAAGCCTGAGTCATTCTAGAGGAGCCAACATTTAATGGCTTTCCAAGGCTTTCAAATGATTTTTTTATCACAAAAGTCTATTGGATGTAAACAACATTTTCATAATTAGAAGGGTATGAAGCTTAATCCCTTTTCAATTGGGCCACCAAGTAGGATGACCATAATAGATACAATGCCACATTAAAAAAATTCAAGTTTTGTTGCCCTAAAGGGCACAAATAATCCACTTACTTTAAAGAGCCAAACTCTAAAGGTAAGTGGATAGTAATCCCAATTCTCCAAATTCCTAGGAGAGGAAACAAAAATCCTAAGCCACTTGATGAAATCCCCTATGATTCTTTGAATATTCCCAAAGAAAATCACAAAGAAACTTTTCCAACTTCATATAGGAAGCCTTAAAGGGAGCTCAACATGAAGAGTAATAAACATGAGTAGCATCAAGTATCTTAGAACAAACTTGAAGTTTCCCTGCTAGAGAAATGTTTTGTGACCTAGTACAAGCAAATTTATTTTTAATTCTAGAAAGAACAACTTGTGAAAAAGATGTTTAGAAAGCTTGGAAAGCAAAGTGAATACCCACAAATCTAAAAATTTCACCATGATTAGTTTGTTTCTAACCATAAGAATTGGTCCAAGAATGTGTGGGTAGGAAGGATTGTCCATAACACTGATTCTTATGTTGTTGAATGATAGAACTAGAGGATTTACAAAAATATCCAAATAGTTCAAGGTTCGATTGATATTTTTATTCTCTTCTAAGAGATTAAGAAAAGAGTCATTAGCAGAAAGGCCATTAACAAGCTAAGCTAAAAATTGGGCAGATAAATACCTTTAACCAATACTTGAGACACAAAATGAGCCTAAAGGAAACCAAACCCTTTAACAATAAGTACATAGAGAGTAAAAGGTAGAGGACAACCTTGTTGAATGGATTTGAAAAGACAAAAAGCACTAGATTGTTGACTGTTGATATTAATGCAAGTAGAGGAATTTGCAAAAATAATGCTAACAAATTGAATGAATTGAGGCCCAAACGATAGGGCCTATAACATGGCTAGGATAAGAGGCCATTTAATTCGATTGTAGGCCTGAGTGAAATCAATTTTGATGAAGAAAGCATGTTGATGAGAGAATTGTTATCATTACTTATCTTCCCAAACTATTATATTATCTAATATATATCTAGACTTGATTAAACTAATTTTCTTAGGCCTCACTATTTGAGGAAGGAGATGGTGCAACTTTAGATCCAAGGATTCAATAACGATCTTATAAGAGACATTGGGTACAATAATATGCCTCCAGTTCCAAATATGCTCTGGGTCTCTAGAGTTAGGTATCAATTTGATATTCCCTTTATTAATAAATTTTTATAATAATTTGTAATGGAAAAATTTAAGATAGAATCTATGTGGGTCATCACTGACATAATCTCAAAGGGCCTTATAAAATTCACAAGGAAAGCCATCACAACTAGACACCTTGTCATTGGCCATGGTATGGACTTCTTCTTTGAGGTTATCAATAGATAGTGACTGATCACAAAAATCTTGGTGAGTGAAGGAAATCCAAAAAGGAATAACTATGAGGTACTCCTGTAAGGTGAGATTGTGTTCAAGAAAATTTTCTTGTGCTTTGAAAAATTTCTCATGGTGTTTAACAAAAGCATAAAGAATATCAGGAATTTTTTTAAGAAAATTCTACCCATCTTTAATATATTTAATACCAAGTGAAGTACGATGAGCTTTGAGAGCTTGAAAGAAATCTTCGAAGGCTTGATCCCCAACCTTCAATCAATGAAATATGGTTTTGATTTGAGTACCTCTAGCCGAATAATTATCATTAATTTTCTTATGGAGGAAAAGCTCAACCACCCTAACCTATAAAGAAAGAGATAAAGGGTCATCATTGAGATCTACAATAGATTGGTGAAGCTTTGAGGTTATCACCTCATATTTCATGGCATCCAAAGATGGCCAAATCATGTCCATAAATGCAAAGGAAATGGGAAGTACACTTGATGGATCTATTCCACCAAGTAATCCAACCAATTGTGTGAGGAGGCTTCAATTTTAAGTTTCACACTTGTATGATGTGGGTCAATAAGGGTTGATGAGTCAATAGAGAAGTATTAAAAAAGAATTAAGATTTTCTACCCTAAGGGATTACCCACTTGCCATTGAATTTTAAACTTGATGGAACTATAGTTAGAGAAAGTGACCTCCAGTAAACGCTTAACTAGAAGTGAAAAATAAATATCAAAAGATAAAAATTATTGAGAAAAGATCATAGCATGATTCATGAATTTCAATAATTTATTTTCTTGTGGATGCATGAAATACATCTCCCAATTATAGCTTATGAAGGGGGGAGATCTTATCCAAATCAACACTACCTTGTTGCAACAGTAATTATAGTAGTTGTGATGATACAATAGGTTGGAACTTGGGATGCATACTCAATAGATTTTCAAGGAATCTCCAGAGGAGCTAGAGGATTCACCAGAAACATTTGTTAACTTCCTAGCTTTTCCCTTTGGATCCTTTTGTTCACCATTTTTGGAGTCTATTGGTTCTTCTTTTTCTGCTTGTGCATCTCCAGATGTATCCTTGTCTTCATTTCTCTTTTATTTCTCTCCTTCCTTCTCTACATCAACATTATCATTGTCATTATCCTTGTTTTCTTCCTCTACAGTGTTTTCAGTGTTAATCGGAGGTGTAACTTCTTCTTGTACCGGAGGAGGAGTGATTTTTTCCTTTGCAATGTCTTCTCCGATCACTGCATCCTCATCATTTTTTTCTATCATGTCCTCCACTTTCAAAGGAGTGTTGTCCAATGTAGCATCTTCATTTGTGTCATGCTCATGTTGAGCGTCATCTATTTTCACATCTTCTTCTATATTTGGTTCTGAGGAAGGGGTATCCACATTTATTTCTTCTTTATTATCTGTTATCATCCCCAATTTTTGTACAATCTCCTCAGCTTTTTTGTTGCTCTCCTTCCTAATACTTTCAAGATCACTTTGATATTTTCCTATAAGGGTTGTCACCCTTTTCTCATTTCTTAACTCTTTTCTGAATATTATGGCCAAGGTTGCTCTGTCATCCTCAGAGAGAGGAGCACTTATTCTTTCCAATGCTTCTTCCTTGATCCTTGCTTCTTTTTCTACAACTTCTTACCTTCCCTCTAACAAAATATTCCATAAGTCTTCAAGAATATGTTTCTTGATATTCCTCATATCCACCTTTTTTACAGGTTCATTCCTCATTGCCGAATTATCTTTCCTTGTATTTTTGCATCTACAAAAATTAGCAATATGTCTAGGTCTATTGTAATTGTAACATGTGACATTCATCTAAACGGTATTCCTTCTATTCACTCTAGATTTGCATTGATTAGCTTTGTGTCCAAATCCATAGCATGTATAATAGTAGTCATTGAAAGATTGAATCATTCTACCATTGTTATAGCCATTCATCATTTGACTTCTACATTCACTAGTTTTATGACCAAATATATTGCATGTAAAACATTGACCAAAAAAGGATAGGACATTTTGATTCATTCTGCTTCTACATTCCATTGCCTTACGTCCAAATTTATTGCAAGAATAACAAAAACCATTGAAATATGGGTACCTTTGAGCATTTGGTTGTCTAACCGGTGGTCTTCTAGCTTCATTTCTTTGATTCTAGATCTACTTTCCATAACTCTGCTTGTCTTTAGTCTTATTTGGTTCATTGATCTTCTTTTCTATATTTGAGATTTCACCTTTTTCAAATCCTAAAAATTCTTTGTCTTTAGAGCCTTTATGATTTGTAATCATTTCATCAAGCTTTGCAACACTCATTTTGAATTTTTCTTCATGACTTCTCGCTTTCTCCAAATCTGATCTCAGATTTACCACTTCTTGCTCAAGCCTTGTACATTCCTCTGATTTTCTTTTCACCATTGTATTCAAACATTCTTTAATTCTTTTCTTTTCTTCAACTTGCACTTTTAGACCAGTGATGGATTCATTTGCTTCTTTGATATTTTATTGGCTTGCTTCAATTGCTCAGTGACTTCCTTATGCCTTATTTGAACTTCTTGATTTGCTCTCTCAATTTTTTGATGCATTCATTTGCTTCTTTGATATTTTATTTCATATCTCTATTTTAATCTTCAGTATTTTCAAGATCTTCAAGGGAAACTGAGTTCTCTGTCTTTGTCAAGCATGCAATCTTCTTCTATGAATCCAATTGTTGGAATCTCTTTTGGAGGAATAGGAAATTTTCTATCATCCATGTGTTCAACCTCCAAGATCTTCCCAAAGTAGTTAAGCTCCTTCCAAGGAACTAGGCTTTGATACCAATTGTTGAACACCCAGAATACTAAGGGGGGAGAGGGGGGTGAATCAATATTCTCTTAAACCATTCAAACATCAAACATCCAATCACCAAAGCATATTCAACTATAATAAAGAAGGAAAGCATGAAACATTCACAACATCACATAACAAATGAACACTAGGATTTTACATGGACACCCCAAAATGGGAAAAACCATAGTGAGGATTAGCTCAAAATATATTATAATCAATTATAGTATAATTACAAAAGTGCTCGCTACAAGTGGACTCACTATCCACAGAGAAAAAGATAGAAGAGAAATGGTGGCTCACTACCTATTTGAATTGTTACAATTGCATCTTTCATATGCATGAAATATAGTTCCAATGAAGCTCAATAAACTAATTTTACACACTTCATATGAACCAGATCTAACACTATGGTTTCCTCTACATTCACATCACTTCAATCTTCTACTCAACATTCACAACTTAAATTCGCTATGCTCTGATAATATTCACATGTAGAATCTTCACATCACAAATCATATATTTATATCATTCATAAAAACACTAAAATGATCCAACATATATATTCGCATCAACTCTAACATCAATTAGGTTGCCCTAATTAGATGTAAAACTCAAAATATAACTTGTCGGCTCTAAAATTGGCATACATATATCATGCTAAGATTCAAAACTAAAAATAACTTAAAATAGGTTGGCATGGACCTATAATAGATCCCACAAAAGACTATAACACTTATTTATCCTTTATATACCTTCAAACTTGTTAGGTTGGCATGACATAAGACCTAATAGAAAAATCCTTGAACTGTGTATGCACATCTTGACACGTGGACCTCAAAAATCAATGCAAACTTGAATTCATACTCTACTACCATCTAGAAACTTATCCTCAAAAGTGCAAAGCCAAAGAATCATCCACAGAGAAGTGTAAAATCTCCCACACACATGCACTGCACAAAGAATAACTATATTTTGCTAGGCCAACTTTGTTACTCATAACTTTCAATCCATTTGTCAAAACATGATGAAAACTTGGAATCAAATACAACTAATATCCACCAAAATTATGTTAGAAGTGTAGAGTGAAGCATTTATTTGTGGACTGGTGTGGACCCAAAAATTGATGCATTGTTACACTAAATCGACAGTATTGACACTCATTCAATTTCCCATTACAACCATCTTTACTGGACCAAACCACTATGCAAAAATGTCTTCCTCAACAACTCAAAAACCTATTAGAATTGATCAAAATGGTCTGCAACCAAAATCTTCACATAAATTACAATGTTGACATCAATGACAATGCCACAACACATCATTATGTACCTTTGCTTGTTCCTCATGCTCATGTTGCCAACTTCCAACAATCTCAGAACTTTCAACACCAACTATGATGCAATCTAATCATTACAATTGAACATGAATACATTTAACTTTAAATAAAGAAAGAATTTAGAATTTGCACAAATATAACATTTCTTGAGTAACCTTAATATATAATTATTATTATCCTTTATTATTTTATAGTCAAAATAAATAGAATTAAAATATTCCATCAACAGAGCCCACAACTATTATCAAATATATATAATGATAGATAAAATACTTTTAACATTTTGAAATTCATTTGATAAATCATGTACATTAGAAAATATGACAACACTATTTTAAATTTATTTTCTTATTGATTTATTTGTTACCAACTAATAAAACTTAACAAACACATTAATACTTTTGACTTTGATAGAAACCAACAAGACACTAGATAGTGTAAAATAAACCACTTTTATCTATAAAAATGGAATTTGAAATGACAAGGAATGAATGAAAGGAAGCAAGGTGTCTGGAAATGCTTCCTACACCAATATTTTGAGGAAAGATTGTGCAATTTTATTTTTAAAACCTTAAAAAATTACTGTGAAGGGATACATGAAATATAAGAATATCACATAAATAAATGCTCACAACACAAGATGTACATGGGGAAAACCCTTTCAGGAGAAAAACTCCACACTCCAAAAGTATGCTCAATGTATTATATTAAACAATCTAGTTACATACACTTGCAAAACACGTTTCTTCTGAGAGTACACAAGTGTTGAATTTTAAAATAGTTTTGGCAACATAATAGTACATGAAAATAATCTCATAATGCAACTCCTATCCTAACACTTGTATTTATATAGTTTACAAAATGCAAAGCACATGCACACACATGTGCAAAAAAAAATGCACATGCAAAACTCCACATGCAAAGCACATGCACATATAAAGCTCAATGTGCAAAACACATGCACATGCAAAATTCAGACCTCTCCTATCAACTTTCTATTTTTGACTTTATCTTGAGTTATCTTCAACAAATGAAGATCACAAAGTAAATAATAACATAGGAAAATAAATAAATAATCATGCTAGAAACCATCAAAGGTTGAGACACCTTTTTCCTAACAATGAAAATGTATAACTAAATAAAATTTAAAATTTATTTTTATAATGAACCTACTAGTTCATTAACTGGAAAATGCTCTAATATTTTTATAAAAAATAACATAATAATTTAATTGAAAAATATATCAACATAAGGAAGATGGATTTTCTATTTAACATAAAAGTATAAAAGAGTGAAAATTCTATCATTATAAAATACCAAAAACCATTTAACTCATTTATTTGACAAGATAAGAATATTGAACATTTTTTTCTTTAAATCATAACAACATGCATTTATATCAAGAGTACAATTTGTTTCATCAAGTATTACATCTTTCAAGATTGGATCAATATAAAATTTTACAAACATCATACCATAGACATGATGTATAATATACTAAAAATAATAATACAATGCCATGTAAAATCAATGTAATGTCTCGGATAAATCGAGTCTTCAACATCTCAACTACAAGAGGGAGATAAGCACTCGAGTTCTTTTTGTCCAACCATAGATCAATGGTCCGCCACATACCTTCCATATGGAAGTGGCCCTACCCTTCATGAGAGTAGCAGTTTTGGAGAAACTCCAAGATCACCATGCCATCTAAGAAATAGTGTAACTAGTTTTATGTACTAAATACAAACAAATTTTTCATACAACTCTAGATACCCTCTAGCTAAGCAATATGACATATCTAACTGATTTGCAATGTTAGACATTGTGAATCGATAATACAAGAATTTATTTTTTATTACTTTGGCCAAAGATTTAATAATAAGATAAACATGTTTTATTAAGACAATGTGTGGTGTATGTTCACACACCTCTTTCTCAAACTAATTATCAAAAAAAAAGATTTCACATTCTAATCAAAAATTAGTATTGCATAATAGTTCGACCATTTTAATCTTTTGAAAACATATGACAATCTTAAATCTCATTCATAGACATTGTTGTCTTACTTTCTACAACAATTTTCTAAATTTTCCACATAATAAGAACATGATTTCATAGAATCTGTCATAAATATATACATGCATATATATACATACTTATTATACTTTTACTATAGAGGATAGTGATACATAAAAATGGTACTAATATTAGTATATATGTATACATTCTTTATACATAGGTATAAATTCTTAGAATTTTGAATAAACACAAGACACATGACCAAACAACAAACAAAAACACCTTGCCTTCCTTCTGAGAGGGTTGTAGGTCCCTTCAAAACCATTTTGTACTGGGTTTCTGGTCCCATAAAAACATGTTTTCCCATAGTAAAAAAAAAACAAAAACACCTTCCACACAAAGAGAGTTGCAAACAATATTCTATTATATCATCAAGTAGAAAAACTTATAGAATGAACCACAAGCTTGTCTTCAAGGAGATTGAGGGAACAAGCTCGTAGATAATGTAATGAGGGTGCGTGCCTTATAAGAGAAACCTTAAATGATAAAAGGATTAGATCATGACAAGTGTCAACATCCTATGTGATGAGACAAAATGATCTAATAAAATCAATCTAGTTAAAAAACCACTCCTAAGTTTAGCTTAAGTGTATGAGAATAAATTAGCCTAACAATCATTTAAATATTAATTAATTATTAGTTAATGCATGATTACTCTAACACCTACCCTTAAGATGAACTTAGGGAGAAGCTAAAAACCCTAAAAAATGAATCCATAAAAAGTAAATAATACATGATGGGTCCCAAAAATAAGGCCCAATGAGGTACCCATGTACAAACAATCTAATCTCTCACAATTGGAGAAAAAAGGAGAAAGCATCATTAGAAAAAATCCTCTCTAAAAGAGAGGTGAATGAAGGATTGAAAATCCTCCAAAATAATGTCCCAAAAAGAATAGGAACATGAAGAACATCACTGAAGCATAAAGAAGATATAAACAACTATAAAAATAATGACTACTAGAGTTTTGAAATGAAGAACCTCCTATGAAATTGATGATGATCAAGATCAAGAAGACAAGAATCCACATGATTTCCCCTAATGACACCACTTGAATCAGATGGGAAAAAAGGACAAACATTTGGATGTTGAAGATATAAATGGAATAGGTACCAATAGTCTAAAGAATAGTGATCAAGTGAAAATGGAAGATCGCCTCTAGAAATAGGAATGCAAGAGTGTCCATATGGTAAATTTTCCATCTCATTGAAGTGCATGGGTAACCAACTATTGCATCTACCTAGTACATAGGAACAAGAACTAGATGCATAGATAACTCCAAAGCAAAACCAAGGAAGCATTAGCACCAACAGTAGAAACCCCCCATAACACGGAAAGGGAGAGCCATGATAGGTCTATTGAAATTGTGTCACCAAGAAGTGCATGTAGGAGAATTAAGAACATTTGAATGTGCACAAAATTGTACCTATAAATAAAAAGGTGTGCAAACTAGGTACACATGCATGAGGCAAGAATTATTGAGATTTGATGTTGTTGTGGAAGGGACACTCAATTGAAAAAGGTGTGATGACAAATCAAAAGGCTTGCATAATTCCCCATAGAACTTTATAATATAATGTGAGTACAAAAGGCACAACAAGATGTGTAAAAATCCCCAAAAAACACACCAGAATGGAACTTTATCTTAGTGTGTCTACAAAAGAAAAATTGCATGCAAAAGATCTTCAAAATGTCCAAATATGATAAAAATATAGAAATAAATGTAGAATATTCTAAAACAAGTCATCCCACTCAAATAGAAAGTTTCTAGGAGCTAAAATGTCCAAGTAATTCACTAGAATGTGAAAACAAAAAAACTATATAAAATGTATGTGGAGAATTTTTTTGAATAAGAGCATGGATTTTTGTGAAGAGCTCTGAAAGACCTTTCCAACATCGCGAGAATCATGAAAAATGAAGAAAATGGTCAAAATTTGTAAGCTCAAGAATGAAAACAAAACATTTGACTTTGATAGGCAATAAAATGTAATAGAAACAAAATTTTAGAAAATAACTAGCACCATTGGATAATTCTTGGAACCAGATTTTTGACGATATCTTTCTTTCCCAATTTCGATACCTAAGCAAAAATTTATTGTGATTTTCCTAATCTTGCTAAGTTGCCACAAAAATAAAAAAAGAAATTAGCCCCTAAGGGTTGGGTACTGATCGCCCATGTGACCCTAGGGTGGAAAGGGTTAAAAGAATAATATATGTATATTTTTGAAAAAAAGCATAGTGCAGTACGTGCACTGAAAATTCATCCAACTCCAAAAATTGGAAAAAAACAATGAAGATTCTAGATTTTCTCTTGTAACCCTAGTTGAGAAAAAAACTCATAAATGGAGAAGGGGTTCACTAAATCCACATCTAATACCATGTTATAATTATGAACAAACATGATATGCAAGATCAAACAATGAATAAAAACACCTTCCACACAAAGGAAATGATTTGCTATATCCTTTGCATGGAAGCTGTTTTTGTTTGTTGTTTGATCTAGTGTCTCATGCTTATTCATAGGTATAACATGGTATCAGAGTGTGGATTCAGTGAACCCCTTCTCCATTTTTGAGTTTTTTTCTCAACTAGGGTTACAAGAGAAAATATGGAATCTTCATTATGTATACTATATTTTCTTCATGTTAACATCAAATAATTTTAATTGATATGAATTCAGATGGAAAAATAATATAGTTCTCAAAATATTTCAGCCTTCAGACCTTTGACCTATATTTATTTATCAATCCACATAGAATCAACAAAGTCTACATAGTTAAATTGAATCACAAAGACTATTATTTGAATATCAAAATATTAAAACAGTAGACCTAATCGATCATAAAATATTTCACCAAAGGAGGGATACTAGTGACCTATTTATTAACAAATTATTTTACATAATACAATCAATAATAACAACCTATTCGATCACATGCATACAATTGAAATTGAAACATTATTGACTTAAAAAATTATCATATAATACTACCATAAATATTTACAATGCGGATTCATTCAACCACAAGATAAACCCAAAGAATGCAATTACAAAAAATCACTCAATGTCTTTCTTATATAAACTGAGTAGGGTTTGAGTGAAAGATAAACTTCTCCGATCATAATATAGAGGCCAAACCTTAGTCTTATTACAATAATGGTCTTAGAGATATTTTATAATACAAACACATGCATTTGCATACTTAGATTATGAAGCCCAAAGAGAAGTCATAACTTTCACAAGGTCGAGCAACATAGTTAAATAACATTGTCTAGGCCAAAAGGCTAACATACATAATTGAATGACTACTACAGATTCATTTTCCATTGATCAAAAAAAAATCTTATGACTACATGGACATACTATTAACATATATCTCAAATACTTAAATATAAAAGCCGACATAGTCATACATCAATTATTAATCTGTAAGGATTATAAAAAATCCATTATTGCCTGCATCAATGACTAAGCCGTTAGGCTTATAGACAAAAACCGACATTGTCATATATTAATGACTAAGTTGTAAGGCTTATAAAAAAACCACATAGTCATATAAATGACAAAGTTGAAAGGATTTCAAAAACATTCAAACCATAATGCAGAGAAGTACCTTTATTTGGGTTTAAACCTTAACTCGACATATTAATAGATAAAAATTCCCTCCTTATAATTAATGCAAACTTAAGATCCATGAACCAAGATTATCAATAAGTTATATTTTGGAGAACCATGATACATATACATTCATTATAAAGATTGGGCCTTAATGGCTGATCAAATTGTAACTTAATAGAACTCACTAATTCCATTAAGTTGGTTGAGGGTTAAAATACCTCAACCCAAACATCAAAATTCTAAACCATGAAGCATTATAGACAAATGGATAATTTGATAATTTACTTGATAAAAACACTTTTTCAAACAAATTAGTTTTGCATACTGATGTACCGTGTGAATAAGGATATCTTACATACCGAAATCTCACACTTGGAAAAGTATCTTCAACAAGAATATTCTCTTTCTTTCCTCTCCTCTCCTTTATCTTCCCAAAAAACTTGATATTTCTCCCTATTTCTCTTGCATGTCCATTGAAATCTATCAAAATCCATTCCTTATGAAAGCAATAAAGAATCCCCTTTACTTTATTTAGTATGAATTTAGTTGCACATATGTTTGGCATTGTTTGTCACTAATGTCAACACTTTGTTTGGGAGATTGTTGCACATATGTTCAAAATTGTTTGTATTTGATGTACACTCAGTTTGGGTCGCCATTGATGTATGATGTTGTGCTAATAGTGATGTTGTTGATATTCATGGTTGGATGTCATGCCTTGTTTGATGACATGTAAAGATGTATTGAGTATGGTTGTTGTCAGAAGAGATGATATCATGATGATATATTAAGATGAGGATTAGAAGCATTAAGATGAGGATTAGAAGTATTAAGATGAGGATCAAAAGTTGGAGAGATGTTGTTGATGGTCTCTAGTATGTTTTATGCTCTCTCCTATTGTTCTTGAGGAAGTATGTGTTGCTACAAAGATGTTCTGGTCTCCACATGTTGGTGAAAGTAACTATCCAAAGAAGTTGCTTTGAAGACTATTTGGAAGAATGCTTCACATTCCTTCACCTTTGAAGATGTGGTCTTGTGGTTTGGGATTTCGTGTTTATGTTATGTGGATGTTACACTCCTATATTTACAGGTCTCCAATGTTGTAGTGGAGGTTTTTGGTTATTGCAGTGGGTTGGTAGTTTTGTTGCTTGTCAGGATTGGTCCAAAAAATTCTTCATATTTCTCCGCATTGATGCTTTTGCTCATGCAGCTTGGCAGAAGTTCTCTTAGTGTTTGTGTAGCATCTCAGTTCAATTTTCATGTGTTGGTGTTTATTGGAAGTTGGTTTATTAATGTTCCATCTCATGGTTGTGTATTTTGTGCTTTGGGGATGAAATGTTATGTTTTTGTTTAGTTTGTTGTGACTGTTTGTGGCATGACAGTGTAAAAGAAGTGTCCGTAAGTGTTGTTGGATGTTCATGGAACATCTCTTTGTGATATTCACATCAGTGGTTGATCTCTTTTGTGCCGCATTGTGTTTGAGCTAGCTTTTTGGGTAATTTGTGGATGTCTGGCTGACATGGATTGTTCTCTTGCTTGCACTATGTGCTTGGGGATCTATGCCAAAATTTGGAAGTTGTGTTATGATGCATTTGGGTCCTAACCTATCTTGTTGAGAACCACATTGAGTAAATTCAGTTGAGTGTATGTTTTTGGGCCGACTGGTAATGTGCTACATGTTTCATCTACATGTTTCCCTGTTGTTGACTTGGGATGTTGTGCGCCAGCGTGTGTGTTGCTTGGGATCACATTGGAAGATAATAAGTTTTTTTTGGTCCTCTCTATCTCTTGGATAGGACTGCACTATGTTTTTGTGGCCGACTTGTTGATATTATTTTTTATCTTCTATTATAGCTGACCTAATTGGTGTTTTGTGATCTTGTGGAGGATATAAATGAAAGAAAAAATTAGTTGCAATTTGAGCGAGTGTGTTGGTGTGTAAGTATGGATTGATGCAGTGAATTGTGAAAAGAAAGATTAGATGAGCTTTAACACCTTAGTCAGCTCAAAATGTATTGTTGACATATGGTTTAATTTCCAAATCTTCATGTATCCTGCTATCAGATAGTAAGTCTCTTTAGTAGGTCCTTGTAATTTATATATTGCCCTAGGGTTGTGTGCCTCAGTACTACAAGTCCTTTGTATCTTTCCCTAAGGTTATGCACCTTAGCCAACAATTCCTTCAGGGAGCAGTATGCTTCCTTAGGCCGTGAGCCTTAAAATAAATTGTAATTCTATAAGCAATGAGCTTCCTATATTGTGAGATTTCTCACCATGGTTTTTCCCTTGATTTTTCCATGTAAATCTGGTGTTATCTTGTGCATGTTTGTTCATTACCTTATCTTTCCTTTCTATTGATTTGATTAAGTATTACTAATCTATGTAAGGGTTTTTGATCTTGTTAAAAGTTTGTATTTGCATGTTGCTGAAGGGTTTAACTATCTGAAGGGTTTAAGTTTTTATAGATACTAATTCACCCCCCTCTTAGTATCCAGGTGAGTTCAAAAATTTTGTATCAGATCCAAGTTCCTTTGAAGAAGTTTATCCTCTTGAGGAAAGGTCTGGGATGGAACATGATGGATCTTACAAGGGTCCTAGGTTTGATGGGACAAATTACACCTTTTAGAAAGTAAGAATGGAAGGCCATCTAAACTCTCTAGGGTTTAGTGTTTGACAATTTGACAAGGATGGTTACACTACTCCTATTGCTCCTCCAATAGATCTAGCTGAGATTAGGTTGTAGGAGAACAATGCCAAGGAAAATAATGCTATCATGTGTTGGTTAGTTTATTTAGAACTTCTAAAGGTGATGAGTTGCAGTTTTGCCAAGGATGTATGGGAAAAGTTGAGCAACATTTATGAAGGAGATAATAAAGTGAAGCAAGCCAAGATGCAAATCTTCAAGATAATATTTGAGACCTTGAGGATGATAGAGAATGAAGAAATTGATAGTTATATGCTCCAAGTGGATGAAATAGGTACTAGAATCAGAGGTCTTGGTGGAGAAGTGAAAGAAGATGAGATTGTGAAGAAGGTTATGAGATCTATCTTATAGTCATAAGGTATCTGCTATTGAGGAGTCTAAGGACTTGGATAAGTATTCAATAGATGAAATGTTTGGTGCTCTCACATCCTTTGAAATGAGAGAGTTTGAGAAAGAAGCTCCAAAGAAGGAAGCAATATTCAAAACCAGTAAAAAGATAGAAGACAAAACAACAAATCAAAATGATGACTTTGATGAGGTAGAAGCAAACGTTGTGAGAAGATTGAAGAAATACACCAACAAATACAAATTTAAGTTACCTCTCAAGTGCTTCAATTGTGGGAGAATTGGTCATTTTCCCTCTAAATTTCCTTTTAAATAATAAGAAGATAGCAACAAAAGAGAGAAGTTTAAAAGAAGTCTCTATTCCAAGGAGAGTAGTTTTTCTTCATAAGATGATGATAATGATTCAAATGATGAAGCCCTATTCATGGTTGTGAAATACAAAAAGGGTGATATTAAAAATATAAGAAGTTTGATACTTTATTGGCTGACAGAAATAATGAAAAATCAATGGCTGTGTGGACTACCTTTTATGCAAGGGAAGAATAAAATACTTGGGTGATTGACGCCAAATTCTCTAACCACATCACTAGTGACAAGGGAAAGTTCATCAGTCTTAAGAAGTGTAATGGTGGAGCTATTAAGTTTGGTGGTGATGAGTTAGAAAAATTTGTGGAAAGGGTGTTATATCCATTGATGGAAAGAGCAAGACTGGGGATGTACTCTATGTCTAAGGGTTGAAGCATAATCTCTTCAATGCCAGTCAGATGTGCAACAAAGAGTATAACCTTACATTTCATGCCAAAGGTTGTGAGATCAGGAAGGAAGGGTTCAAAAGATTAGTTGCAGAAGGCACTAGGACAAATGGAAATGTCTATCATATAAAGGAGGCAAATGGAAGAATATGTATGTTGGCTCAATATGATGAGTGTTGGTTGTGGTGCAAGAGGATGGGACACATTAAATTTGACAATATGGTAATGATCAGATCTACTCATGTAGTGAGAGATATTCCTAAGATAACTAAGCTTGCAAAAATATCAAATGGGAAAGCAAACAAAAGAAAAATTTCAAGAGAAAGGAGTGTTCTATAATTCCATTGGAGTTGATTCACACCGACCTATGCAGACCTACAAGAACATAGAGTCAAAAAGGTGAAATTTATTTCATGTTTCTTATTGATGACTACTCTAGAATGACTTGGGTTACATTTTTAAGAGAAAAATCAAAAGAATTTGATAAGTTTAATATTTTCAAAGTAAAAGTTGAGAATGAAATGGATGCTAAGATCAAATTCTTAAGATTTGATAGAGGAGGTGAATTTAGTTCAAATGAATTTGAAAATTTCTGTGAAGATCATAGTATTAGGAGATATCTTTTTGCTCCTAGAACCCCTCAACAAAATGGGGTAGTGGAAAGGAAGAATAGGAATATGAAAGAGATGGCTAGGGCTATATTGAAAGATGTTAATCTTCCTGATATGTATTGCAAGGAAGCAACTCACACTACTATCTACTTGTTTAACAAAGTAAAGTTGAGGGTCAATAGAACTAAGACCCCTTATGAGCTATGGTATGGAAGGCCTCCCACTATTAGATACTTCAAAATCTTTGGCAGAAGATACTGCATCAAGAGAGATGAAGAAGAAATTAGAAAGTTTGATTCAAGGTGTGATGAAGGGATCTTCCTTGGTTACTCAACCAAAAGCAAAGCTTATAGATGTTACAACAAGAGATTGGGAAAGATGATTAAAAGAACAAATGTTAATGTAGATGAATATTTGTGTTAGATCTCACAAGAACTAGAGGTTTGCGGATCTAATATACCTCCTTGCATTGAAGAAGAAGAAGAAGAGAAAGAAGAGAAGAAATGAGAATAAAAAAAGGTTCCTAAGACTCCAACAAAGTATGTGCAGAAGAACCATTCAATAGATCCGATCATTGGAGATAAGAATGAAGGTGTGCTAACTAGGAAAAAGCTTGTAAAAGCAAGTGAGTAAGTGAATTTATGTTTACTGTCAAAGGTTAAGCCTAAGAACTTTTCTGATGCTAGCAAATATGAAGATTGGATGAAGGAAATGGAAGAGGAATTGAATTAGATAGAAAAGAATATGACATGGGATTTGGTTCCCATACCAACTAATAAGAATGTTATAGGAACAAAGTGGGTGTTCTAGAACAAGCTGAAGATGGTGAAGTTGTAAGGAACAAAGAAATATTAGTATGCAAGGGTTATTCACAAGTTGAAGGTATTGATTTTGAGGATAATTTTACTCCAGTAGCTAGAATGGAAGCAATGCAGATGTTTCTTGCCTTTGCTGCTCACAAGAATTTCAAAGTCTATCAGATGGATGTCAAGTCAACTTTATTGAATGGTGATTTAGAGGAGGAGGTATATATTGAGAAAATAGATGGTTTCCAACTATCAAAAGACTTGGGCATGGTGTGCAGACTTAAGAAATCTTTGTATGGACTCAAACAAGCTCCTAGAGCTTGGTATGCTCAGTTGGATAAGTATTTACTTAAGCAAGGATTCAAGAAAGGTACTGCAAATAGTAATCTTTGCATTAAGGTAGAGGAAGACAATATTTTGATAGTTTTTGTATATGTTGATGACATTATCTTTGGTGGAGATGATAATATGTGTAAGAATTTTGTAGAAGAGATGCATAAAGAGTTTGAGATTTCTATGATTGGTGAGTTGTCTTCCCTCCTTGGGCTTCAAATTGTTCAACAAGATGGTGGTATATTCATTTTTTAGGCTAAGTATGTTGAGAGATGTTGAAGAAGTTTGGAATGGAGGATTCCAAACCTGTAAGTACTCCTATGGTCATTATTTGTCACTTGAGCAAGACTGATGAGTCACTTGAAGTTGATCAAACTCTTTATAGGTCTATGATTGGAGGTTTATTGTCTTGAATAATTCTAGACTTGATGTTATGCATGCAATATTTTTTGTTGTTAGATATCAAGCTAGTCTTAAGAAAACTCATGAGAAATTAGTAAAAAGAATATTCAGATATTTGAAGGGACTTCGGATTATAGTTTGTGGTATAAGAAGGATGATAATTTCTCGTTGAGTGCTTATACTGATGCTGATTGGGAAGGATGTGTGGATGAACTGAGAAGCACCAGTGGACGTGAATTTTTCTTAGGAGATAAATTGGTCTCTTGGTTTAGTAATAATTAGGACTCGGTGCCCTTATCCACAACAAAAGTTGAGTATATTGCTATAGCATCTTGCTGCACCCAAGTGCTTTGGATGAAACAAACCTTAAAGGATATAAAGGTAGCATATGATGAACCCATTCCCATATTATGTGATAATAATAGTGCAATTAACATTTCCAAGAATCTGGTGATGCATTCAAGGACCAAACATATTTCTATCTGGTATCACTTTCTAAGGGGAAATATTGTAGAACAAGTTAGATTAGAGTATGCGCCTACCAAGAGTCGAATTGCAGATATCTTCACTAAGGAAATTTCAAAGGATACTTTTAAGTATCTTTGGAAGAAGTTAGGGGTTATTTCCCCTCCTTCTAACTAGATGTATAAAGGTGTATCTATCCAGGGGGAGACATTCATATCACACTCTTGCCTCCTAGATTGATGTGTACTACCTCTCAAGGGTAGTCGGTAGTTGGTTGGTTGTTGTTGATAGGGTGAGCATGTGCATATGCTAGGGATAATGTGTTGTTGTTTCAAATGAAGAACTTGGTCCTTTCTCCTTGATTTCAAATGGGTAGAATGTGGAGGTGTGTGTTTCCATCTATTCCAAAGGGGGGATTGTTGCACATACATTTGACATTATTTCTCATTGATGTCAACACTTTATTTGGGAGATTTTTGCACATATGTTTGGCATTGTTTTTCTTTGATGTACAATCATTTTCGGTTATCATTGATGTATGATGTTGTGTTAATAGTGATATTGTTGATGTTCATGATTGAATGCCATGCCTTTTTTGATGACATATAAAGATGTATTGAGTATGATTGATGTTAGAATAGATGATATCATGATGATGGATTAAGATGAGGATTAGGAGCATTAAGATAAGGATTAGAAGTATTAAGATGAGGATCATAAGTTGGAGAGATGTCATTGATGGTCTCTAGTATGTTTTATGTTCTCTCCTATTGTTCTTGAGGAAGTATGTGTTGCTACAAGGATGTTTTGGTCTTCGCATGTTGGTGAAATTTTTTGTCTTAGGAAGTTGCTTTGAAGACTGTTTGGAAGAATTCTCTGCATTCCTCGGCCTTTGAAGATGTGGTCTTGCGGTTTGGGATTCAGTGTTTATGTTCTTTGGATGTTGCACTCCTATCTTTTCAGATCACCAATGTTTCCATGGAGGTTTTTGGTTATTGCAATGGGTTGGCAATTTTGTTTCTTGTTAGGATTGGTCCAAAAAATTATTCCCATTTCTTTGTATTAATGTTTTTGCTCATGCGGCTTGGTGGAAATGATCTTAGTGTTTGTGTAGTGTCTTAGTTTAGTTTTCATGTGTTGATGTTTACCACAAGTTGGTTAATGTTCCATCTCATGGTTATGTATTTTATGTTTTTGTTTGTTTTTTTGTGGTTGTTTGTGGCATGGCAATGTAAAATAAGTGTCTAGAAGTGTTGTTGGATGTTCATGGAACATCTCTTTGTGATTTTCACATTAGTGGTTGATCTCTTTTGTGTTGCATTATGTTTGAATTGAATTTTTGGGTAATCTGTGGATGTATGGCTGATGTGGCTTGTTCTCTTGCTTACGCTATGTGCTTGGGGATCTGTGCGAATATTTGAGGTTGTGTTAAGATGTATTTGGGTCTTGACCTATATTATTGAGAGCTACATTGAGTAAATTCAGTTGAGTGTATGTTTTTGGGACAACTGGTAATGCACTACATGTTTCATCTACATGTTTTCCTGTTGCCGACTTGGGATGTTGTGCACCAACGTGTGAGTTGTTTGGGATCACATTGGAAGATAATAAGTTGTTTTTGGTCCTCTCTATCTCTTGGATAGGACCGTATTATGTTTTTGTGGCCGACTTGTTAGAATTATTATTTATCTTTTGTTCTAGCCCATTTGTTGGAATTATTATTAATCTTTTGTTCTAGCCCACCTAATTGGTGTTTTGTGATCTCGCAAAGGATATAAATGAAAGAACAAATCAGTTGTGAGTTAAGCGAGAGTGCGGTGGTGTGTTAGTATGGATTGATGCAGTGAATTGTGAAAATAAAGATCATATGAGCTTTAATGCCTCAGTTAGCACAGTGTATTGTTGACATATGTTGTAATTTCCAAATATTCATGTATCTTGCTATCAGATAGTGAGTCTCTTTTGCAGGTACTTGTAATTTGTATCTTGCCCTAGGGTTGTGCGACTTAGTATTACAAGTCCTTTGTATCTTGCCCCAAGGTTGCATGCCTTAGCTTGCAAGTCCTTTAGGGAGTAGTGTGCTTCCTTAGGCAGTGAGCCTTAAAATAAATTATAATTTTGTAAGCAGCAAGCTTCCTATATTATGAGATTTATCATAGTAGTTTTTCCCTTCTTCGGTTTTCCACGTAAATTTGGTATTATCTTGTGCATGTGTGTTCATTGCCTTATATTTCATTGATGTTGATTTGATTAAGTATTGTCAATTTGTGTAAGGGTTTCTAATCTTGTCAAAAGTCTGTATTTGCATATTGCTGAAGGGTTTAAGTTTTTATAGATATCGATTCACCCCCCTCTCAATATTTGGGTGTGTTCAACAAAGTTAATGTTTAAGCTACCACATACACTTTCTACTTCATGGAGTTACCAATTCAATGAACTTGTTAATAAAATTTGAAGTATTCTTCATTTATTGCCACTCCCGATGATAACAATAGTAATTATACTCATATATATATAATTGGAAATTCAAGTCTTATATAAATAGATGTTTGTGTGTGTGTATACATGTATGCTCATATATATAAATTATATATAAATACATATATATTTATAAATATTTACATCTTTATAAATTAACTCAAAATTTGATAGTCTTGAATAATTCTAACTGCATGAATATAAAAAATATATACTTATTTATATAAACAAAAAGGTGTATTTTCTTGGGTTGTTATTTTTTCAATAACATACCACTATTCACAAGTAAAAGATCACACTTAGCTTTTAAAGGTGGTATTCATACAAGATAGAAAATATGTAGAAAGAGTAGTTAAAGCAATATTCCTGGCAATATGACTCAAAAGATAATATCAATCACAATATAATGATAAAAAAACTCAAAACACACACACACCAAAATTTATTACCAAACATTATTTGTGTGTGTGTGTGTGTGTGTGTGTGTGTGTGTGTGTGTGTGTGAAGGTTCTTATATACATTGTGATCTTGATATTCTTCCAAATCTGCTTTCCTCTCTCCGATGATGCTCTCCCTCCTTGTTTGGGAAAGAAAAACTATCTCTTGCATCCACCTTTCAAGGTAGTTAATCTAACAAATCATATCACTAAAACACAATATAATCATTTATTATCTCAAGATAATTCAACTTCACACATACATCAATTAAAACAATATCAAACCGATATAAAGTTGAATCATTATTGTAGCATAAATTTTGTTCATAAAACAAGTATTGACATTATAATCAAAATATAGAACAAAATATAACATAATCCAGAGGACTCAAAATGGGATGTGAATTTCTACTTGTAATTTGTAATATTAATTTTGTGACACTTGAATTTATAAGGTGCCATTATAAATAACATGACTATTCTTAAATATCATTTAGTTTAATAGTCAAAGGTAAATTTTGTCCAATAAAAACAAGACAATTGTTTGCCACTTTTTGATAAAGATAGCATATATAATTACTATTAACTATTTGAAATGTGAAGTTTTTTAAGTGGAATTACATAGATATCAATAAGTACGAGGTATTTTCCACGACATATCAAATTGTGATATTCCTATCAGGGTTCAACCATGTCAAATTGATACTCCTATCATGATTCAACCATGCCAAATGTATCAAATTACATAAATGTGAGCATAGATTTACCTATGTATAATTGATTACAAGATGAATAAACATCCATATAATCAAAAATCATTTTTGACTAAACCATGAACAAGATAATCCATGACCTTGAAAGATTCCAACCTTGATAAATACCTTTTTAATCATATTCCATCATTTTCACCATTTAGACTCAACCAAAATATGATATTTAAGTAAAGAAAAACAAGATAGGGTTGGTGGTTCATTAATTAGATTGTGGAAGACAGCGCATTCCACGACATCTATGGTACACTTCCGGCTGTGAGAAGCCCAACTCGCCATCACTGTTGAATAAGATAAGTTGGTACAGCTTAATTGCACCGCTTTAAATGGTAGACACAACAACCAATAATTAAAATGTTCTGTATCTCTTCACATTTTTCTGTGTTTACAAGGACCATAAACAATTTTCTTTCCCCATCATTAAACAAACGCTTTCAAGCTGTTGGGTCTGAGAAAACGGTGCATTTAGGAGGTGCCTCTGTTTCTGCTGGCGACGTTGATAGGAATGATAACTATTAGTACATTTGTTTTGTACAGACTTTACCAAAATAAATGATTTCAAAACAGTCAATGAATTATTAGTTGATAAGTTACATGCAGTGTGGGATTTGAGTCTGAAATAAGTCTCACATGTGTAAATTATTGTTGAGTTGTCGGAAAATAAGTTTTAATTGTCGTTTAATGCAAACCCGCTGCTGTTTTATGGTAAAAGCCTCCAAAATATCAAGTAAAAGGTCAATTTGATGGCAACTTTCTTTTTTCATTTGCATTGCTTTATGTCTTAAATATATATGCAAATATTTCATTATCAGACAATACTTAATTTCTTTAAGGAAAAAATCTAAGTTTGTCTAAGTTTATTCCATTCCATTAATTAGCACTTATTATTAATAGAATTTGCAACGCAATAAATTATAAGACAACAACCAAGAAAATATTTGGTTAGCGGTAGATAACTTTTTGGTCCTTTTGTGTCTTTATAATTCATCAAAGTAAAATAATTAGTTCTTTTAGGTAAATTAAGTTTTAATTATACATATGAATTTTGATAAATGATGTAATTAAAAAATACGTTATTATTTTTATTAAACAAGTTATAATTTTTTGTTACTAATTTTTTTACATAGTAATTAATTATACAACAATTTAGATTTAAATTAGTTAGGTTGATAAATTAAATGACTGATTTTAGAAATTAAATGTAAATAGATGGAGTATTTATTTTAAGAAATAATGAAAAGTAATCAACAATATTGATGTTGTACATAATCTAATTAGCTAGGTATAATAATTTAATGCTTTTTGAATGACACATGTTATCATTTCAGAATAGACCTAGATTTTTTTGTGGATCATTTTTGAGCCTCTTGAGTTTGACTTTGAGTGTATGGAACACATTTTTATTGCAAGATTGATTTGTAACTTACGAGATTGACTTGGCAAAAGGTAGACTCTTAAATCTTGCTTGCCCTAGTCTTTGATATTTGAAAGCATGTAAGGATGGTAGTATATAAAAATACATTCTGAGAATTTGTTGGATTGTTATGGTTAAGTTCTCTTAGGTCAATCCCCTATTTGGGTCAAAATTACAATTATGAACAAATTATCAAAGACAACATTCTCAAGTATATAGATGACCTATGTAATTTTAAAATAATTATATTATTTTTAGTCTCCATAATTTAAAATGTCTTCAAATACCTATACATGACACCAAGTCACACAAATGTGTATAAAGTTGACTCATAACAAATATTCGAAAAGGGTGGGAGTCTAATATTCTTAATTAATAGCCGGCTCGGGTAGCGGGATTGGCTTGAGGCTGTGGGATGGCTCCTCATGGTCTCGGGTTCGACTCCGCTCTCGGTACTTACCTGGTGAATGTGGTGGCCGGTGCTGCAAACACTCGCAGGGACTAGTCTCGCCCCCCCGCTCGCCTCTAGGTGACGCTGGGCGGGGGGCTGTGGGGACACCCTGTTGTAACCAAAAAAATAAATAAAAATTCTTAATTAAAAATTAAAAATTTGGGTTCAATCTCGAGGTGCTCAAATTGACCTGGGCAATATGGTGTTAGATTCAATGCATGGAGTGAATGTGTGGACATGGGTGTGATAAGGTCAAATACATGGAAACAAGTGTAAATAAATTATGTGGTAATCGTTAAGTTATGAGCTCGACTGAACATACGAGTGTGGAACTTGTTGTTATGTAATTATATCAAGTGATTTTATCATAATGGGCACAAAACTAAATAGGAATTGGCATGTGTATGCAAATTTCACCATCACATTTTAATCTCCACTTTGAGGCACATGAAAATTTAAAATGAGCATCTATTTCAAGTTATATGAGGTTTCTTAACCAAGATGAAATGTAAATCCTTAGATATTTCAAGAGGATATTTGGTCCATGTAAAGTAATGGACCATAATTTAATTCTTCTTATGTTCCTCTCCTTGACATGAACACTACATAGGAACTTACAAAATAGATAAAACATGTGCAATGAGTAGCTTCTATCGCATAAGTGAAATAAGTACAAACAATAAGAAATTTTAATTGTCCAAAAAAGAAAGAGAGAAGGGTTATAAATTTTCCTTCAAAAAATTATATAAAAATTATTTTGCTCAATTGTGGTAATGCAATATGGCACATTTGATGTGGCCACATGTGAATTTGGACTAAATTGTGAATAAAACATTTTTCTCAATTGGATTAATGCTCTATGACACATTCAATATGGCTATGCAATTCCACTCAATATTGATAAAATACAATATGACACATTAAATATAGCTTTGTGACTCTACTCAACATCAAAAATATGATAGAACTATGTTTAATTATGAGAATGAAATGAGATCAAAATCCATCTAGGTATAGTGACGAGTCTCTATGTAGCACAAGCCACTTATTCAAATGTCAACAATAAGAGTGTTAGCAACAATTTATGTCTCCCTTTGATTAGTTGTATTTGGGTAAGTGCACAAAGATGGGGGACCAAAAAGGGGTCTTAAGTGGTCACTTTTTTCTGAAATTAGGAAAGACTGATCTTGGATGAGAAATTGAAGATCTAGTTACACTCAAAATGTTAAGATGCAATGAAAAAGGAGTCACGGTGCTTTGAATCTACTTTCTAAATTGCTATTTTTTTGAAAATGGTAGAGATTAAGGGGTTCAAAAAAGAGGGCCACACAAATTGGTCTTGTTGTTTCAAAAAAACATAACATAGTGTCTAGTGTGGCCCCCTTAAAATGTTAACATTTTATTATTATTTCAAAAATCGTTTTGGTGAGAAATTAGCTAACACCATGTATTTTATGCTTTTTTTTTGCTAATTTTTTAATGAATATATGATTTTTTACTAATTTTAAAAGTGGACACATCTTTAGAAGCAAAAATTTGAGTGTTCTCCCCCCTTAAATTTTTGAAAACTGTTCGAAAATCAATTTTTTTAATGTGTAGAATGGAGTCTAGTTTCTAAAAATGTAATTTATCTAAAATTTTGATGAACAGTTCAAAAAAGTAAAAAATACCACTATTGGTTTTTGAAAAAAAGTGGATATGACAACAAAAGAAATTAAAGATAAAAACCTTAACATACTCCAATGTGAAAAAAATTACATGGTTAGATAGCTAAGAGAGCTTAACATTATCATGGTATTTTTTTGGCTTGACATTGAAACGTGTGCAAACTTAATGGGGAGAACACTTGAGATTATGTCAATTTTATTACTATTTGCAAAAAAAAATCCTTAGATGTTGAAAAGTCACTCCAAACCTTTGGGTTGAAATCCCAAGGGAAATCCAAGCCAAAGGCTTAGAAATTTCCAAAACAAGACATAACATGAGTGTATTATAATACACTCTTGTTATGTTTTTCTTTATATATTTATCTCCCTCACGTTATCTCTCTCTCCTACTCTCTATCAATCCTTCCCTCCATTTTTTTGTTCTCTCTCTCTCACTCTCTATCGATCCTTCCCTCTCTCCATCCCTTTGTTCTCTCTCCCACTCTCTATTGATCCTTCCCTCTCTCCATCCCTTAGTTCTCTCTCTCTCTCTCTCCCAATCTCTATTGATCATTTCCTCTCTCCATCCCTCTATTCTCACTCTCTCTCCCCTTTATAGGTCTCTCCCTCTCTCCCTCTCCATCCCTTCTTACCCCTCTCTATGTTCTTCTCTCCCCATCTCTTCTCTCTCTCTCTCCCCTTCTCTAGGTCATTACCTCTTGGTTTTTTAATTAAGGGTATATATTTTAGGATTGATGGTATAATATTTAGGGTTGAGTGTATAAGTTTTAGGTTTAAGGGAGTTTAGGGTTGAGGGTTTAGCATATAGGCTTTACAACCTAGGGTTGAGGGATAGTGTTTAATTGTTAGGGTATAGAGTTGAGTGTATAGGGTTTAAGGTATTGGGTATATGGTTGAGGGTGTATGGTTTACGATGGAGGGTATAAGGTATAGAGTTAAGAGTGTAGGGTTTGGGTTGAGAGTATGGATTGACGGTATTGGGTATAAGGTATAGGGTATAGAGTATATGAATTAGGTTATAGGGTTGAGGTTTGAGGGTACAATGTCAAGGGTATAGGGTTTACAAGTTAAGGTATAAGGTATAAGGTTTAGGGTATGGATTTTATGGTTGAGTGTTTAGCATATAGGCTTTAGGACCTAGCATTGAGGGATGGTGTTTATGGTTGAGAGTATAGGGTTGAGTGTTTAGGTTATAGAGTTTAGGGTTGAGGTTATTGGGTATAGGGTCAATGCTATAGGGTTTACAATGGAGGGTGTAAGGTATAGGGTTGATGGTATTGGGTATAAAGTATAAGGTTGAGGTTTGAGGGTGTGTTTAGGGTTTAAGCTGTTTAGGATTTAGGTTATAGTGTCAAGGGTATGTTGTTTAAGCTATAGGGTTTAGGATTTAGGTTATAGTGTCAAGGGTATGTTGTTTAAGCTTTAGGGTTGAGGGTATAGGGTTTAGGTTTTAGGGTTTATAGTTGTTGAAAAGTGATCCTAGATCCAATTAGATTAACTAGGATTATCTCCTTTTCACTTGAATCCACATTTGAACATAAACCAAGTAGGGTTTTATGATTGGCTTGTTTCCACAAGGGAGAGCCAACCTTATAGGGTTATTTTGTTTTGAGTTGTAAAAGAGATAAATTTTATGTGTGATTTAACAAGCCTAATTGACATATAACTCTAGATATGAAATATAATTTATTGCATAGATGAAAATGGAAAGTTACAAAAAAGTTTCAGATCTAAGACTAAGATACAAAGAGGAACATGTGGTAGAAATTTGGAGTTGATTTGCAAGGTCAGGGGTGTGGGGAGCCCTAGACTAGCCTCCTTTTTCAGATTTGCAAAGAATGAACTATAGATTATGGTTTGCATTGCTTTTTCTAAAACTGTCTCCTATTAGAACTCCCAGATCTGGCCTAGACACATGAAAAGAGGGAGAATGGTTGTGTTCTATAGGGGCTTGCCTAATTCAAATCCCATTTTGGTATCTCTACCTCCACATTCAAAAAATGATGATGATCAAGAGGGCATACCCTAGGTCGAGTAGAGGCCAAAACAATAATAATTGACTAAAATGATAAATAACAATGCTACCTTGATGTTCAAAACCTTTGATGAAGTGATTTCACACAATTTTCCACAAAATTTGATTGATGGATGCCTTGATTTCTTAATAGATTCACAAAAGGTTACTTCCCAAAACATAATAGCTTGTTGTAGATAACATGTAGAGGATAACTCGATACTTATCCATAGCTGCATCATAATCACTTCTCATTCATGATTGCCTCCTTAATGTTCAAATTGAGAGGGAAAACATGTTTATGTATGCAATTTTAATTAATCTTTTTGGGTAGGGGCCAACATGGGATCATTTTTATATCACAAAAGGCTGCCAATCAAGATTTTGAATATTTTAAAATTTTCTTTTAGGTCTAGGGCACCCAATATCCATGATCGATGATTTTTGGCCCAAATTCTAGAGATGATGGGGATTTAAATATATTTTATTGATTTGGCCCCGAAATGAGTAAATTATTATTATAATTAATGTTATAAGCAAAATAGAGTGTCAAGGTAGACTGAAAATGTCAGGGGTGACAATTTAGAATGTTGCAATAGTATTGGGTATACAATATATGGTATATAGTTTATAATTGAGGGTATAAGGTATAGGGTTGAGGGTTGAGGGTGTAGGGTATAGGGTTTAAGGTATAGGGTTGAGGCTATAAGGTTTACGGTTAAGGGTATTGGGTATAGGGTTAAGGGTTGAGGGTCTAAGGTATAGGGTCAAGGGTACATGATTTAGAGTTGAGGGTATAGAGTTTAGGGTTGAGGGTTTAGCATATAGGATTTAGGGCCTATAGTTGAGGGATAGTGTATAGGATTGACGGTATAGGGTATAAGGTTGAGGGTATAGGGTTTAGGATTTAGGGTTGAGGGTATAGGCTTTAGGATTTAGAGTTGATGGTGTTGAGTATAAGGTATAGGGTTTGGATTGAGGGTATAAGGTATAGGGTTGAGGGATGAGGGTTTAGGGTATAGGGTTAAGGGAATAGTATTGAGGGTTGAGGGAATAGGGTTGAGTGTATAGGGTATATGGTTTAGGGTTGAGGATATTGGGTATAGGGTTGAGGGTATTGGGTGTACGTTTGAGGGTATAATGTATAGAGTATAGGGTTTAGGCTTTAGGATTGAGTGTATATTGTTTAGGCTTTAGGGTTGATGGTATTGGGTATAAGGTATATGGTATATGATTTAGGGTTGAAAAGGAGAAAATTATGGGCTCTCTTTCACCTTTAGGGTTTTGGACCTAAAAGGAGGGAGACAATTCTCACTCCTCACTCAAGAACAAACCCTTGAGATTTCAATGCAAAGGAGATTGAAATCTTGCAAAGAGACTGTCTTAAAGGCTAAATGATATCTAATGAAGGGTTCACCACCAAGTTTAGACTTGGAAAATAAAACGTAATGCAAGTTGTAAGACAAAGCCCTAATTGAATGCAGTGACCTAAAAAGATGAATAAAATGTAATAGAAAGCTATGAAATAGAAAATGTGCACCTGAGAGACTAAAGAAGGCAAAATGGAGGTCTAGAATTCTAGAAAATCTATTGTTAATGCTGATTGGGACTGATTCGCCAGGTTGGGTGAATTAATCCAATTTCTAGAAAAATGTGCAGCTACAAGTTTCAACCAAAAGGGTATCCAGATATGTGAAAATATTTTTCAGGAATGTATAGTGGGACTCATTCACCAATAGTGGTGAATTAGTCCACTTCTACTTTTCTAGAAGTTTTGAAATGGATTTTGTTCCTCTTGGTCCACTCTGCTCTTCTTAACTAGTTTTCGGATCCGAAACTGCAAATTGCCACCTGTAGACCTTCTCCAAGTTTCTCCAAGGCTTGATGACAGTTTTAGGGATTCTCCAACTTTTTTCCAACTTTTCTTCTTGAAAAATATACAACCTAGTCCTACAAATCACACAAAAGAAGAGGGAAAAATGTTGTGGGGGTTAGTGAATAGGGGTTTGCCATGGTCAAGCCCCTTGTTGGTAATTAAACCTTGAAATGAAAGCAAATATGAATGGAGAATGATGAATGAACAAAAGACAATGTTGCAATGTCTCACCAAACCCTAGCAATAAGGTGCTACAAATGTGCTTGAAATGGATGCAATGGATGTGGTTCTTGACTCTTGCTTGAATCATAAACTCTACATCACAATTGTTAGCACAATAACAAACATGATAGGTGAAATCTTTGACATGATGATTGACACTTGAATGCTACTTTAAGATGCTTGATAATATTCCCTTGAATGCCTTTAAATTCTCTTGTGAATGCTTAATGCTCTTGTGAACTCTCTTGAATGCTAGGTGTTGAATATGAGTGAAAGAACCTTTTATTTATACTCAATTATGCAAGAATTCCTGAAATTACAACACTACAAGCTGACTTCAGATCTAGGAGAATAAAATCCCACCAAAAATTTGAATTAAATTTGAATTTTGGCCAGACAGGACTCATTTTCCCAAGGTGGCGAATGAATCCCACCAGACATAATGTATGGGACCAAAAATGAAAAGTGCTTAGAAATGTGTGAAACTTGCATAGGGGCAAAAAAGACCTAGGTGGGACTCATTTTCCCAAGGTGGTGAATGAGTCCCAAACACTAAATCTAGGCCACACAAGATAGAAACACTTGAATTATGATTGATCAATGATTGGTGTTGGGATTATCCTCGAAAAAATGCAATAAATGAGGCTTGTGGATGAAAAATAGGGCCAATTAAAGCATGAGAAAGCCCAATTATTAATGAAAAGCCTAGATAAATGTGAAAGTGTGTTATAGCACTTTACAAAACTCCAAATAAGGCAAGATTAAGGTTGATTTTGATTAAAATTATGTTTATTATGCTTAGTTAATTGATAAAACCCTAGTAAAGTGTGAAAGTGTGTTACAACACTTTAGCAATGCACCATTAAATTTCATTAGTTTATAAGGGCCCAAGACCTAATGTGAATGTTTTATCCACATTTCAACACTAAATCAAGGCAACATTAAGCCAAAATCCACAAGGAGGACCCAAACGAGTGTGAAAATGTCAAGGGATCCATTTTACTACACTACATTTAGCCCCCACTTTAGTGAGAGGATGAACTTGCTTCAAACTCACACTAAAATAGAAAAACATGCACCAAGAGGGGTTCAAATGTACCAATTCTAGCAAGATGAGATGAAAACAATCAAGAGGGGTGATCAAGCCCCTAGGATCAAGATCCCATGACAAACCAACATAAACACAAAGGAACACACATGAGAATGATACAAAGAACAATGACAAGGAACAAGCATACATTGCCAAAGATGAAAAAGGGAAAAGGTGAAATAAAAGAATCAGATCAAGCTTCGATTGTTTGTCCATCATGATGTGGATCAGATTTAGGCTATTTGTCTGAAAAATGCATACTCACTCTGAGGTGACAAAACTCCTGGCTGTCTGTTGGGTGAAAAGTCCTAAAAGGTGAGAGACATACACTCATGGCTGGTATGCACTCACACACACGCAAGTGGCTATGGGGAAAGCCATGCCCTAGTCAGGGCTTCTCGCTCAAACCATACCAAAGTTATACCTCCTGATAACTTTAATAAGGAACCACACAAAAATGATTATTTTTGAGCTTCATGAGGCAAGAAAAACTTTGTATGCTTAGAGCTCATGAACAAACAACATGACACTACAGGCATGCAAGCTATGTTATGCAAGGTGGCCATATATCAACTAATGAAAAATTCAAAATAGGAAATGTTCAAAGGAGTCTTGCTTAGTTCATGCGAGGTCCTTAACTTAGGGAACATTGTGCCTAATATCGCCAAGAGAGGATCGATCAAAGAATAGAAGATTCACAACTTAGGGGATGCAGTGTGTTGCATCAAGCCACTAAGAGGAATGCAATATGTTAAGAGATATCACACTCCTAAAGGACATTACACCCAATGTCACCCACAACACAACAAACACATCATATGAGGAAGGCTACACTAAGAATTGAGAAAAAGAAAAATGCCAATGTATGCCCCCACTTTAAATAAATTGCTAAACACCATGCTGTGAGTGATTACTTTAAAGTAGAAAATGAAAAATGCAAACAAGAAAGAAGACATGAGAGCTAACTTGGAAAGCCCTATGCCAAGTCATATGTTTCCAAGTAAAGTTGCATCATGTGAGAGAAAAAAGAGAGGGGTTGCCCCCAAAATGAAAACACCAAACACATAAGGGATCTATGGATTTGGGGTCAGTATGTTCTTTGCTATAATATTTTTAGAGAGCTTGGAACTGTCATCATCCCCCAAATACACATAGAACTAGAAGAATGACACAAAGAGAGCAAAAACAAAGAAAAACCTTTTAGGTCAACATGGAAGAGACATGAATGTCTCGATCATCGCCAAAAGGAAAACACAAGACAAATGAAAAAGAGAAATTGAAAAGGAAAAAGGAAAAAGAAATCCTTTTGGGTCAACATGGAAGAGACATAGGGTGTCTTGACACTTTACATCATCCCCAAAAGGAAAACACAAGACAAATAAAAAAGAAGCAAAAGGAAAAGCTTTTGGGTCAACATGGAAGAGACATAGGGTGTCTTGATGCCTTGCATCATCCCCAAAAGGAAAACACAAGACAAAAGGAAAATTTTGGGTCAACATGGAAGAGACATAGGGTGTCTCGATGCCTTGTGTCATCCCCAACAGGAAAAAGAAAGAAAAATGGAAAAGAGAAGCAAAAGGAAAAGCTTTTGGGTCAACATGGAAGAGACATAGGGTGTCTCGATGCCTTGCGTCATCCCCAAAAGGAAAACACAAGACAAATGAAAAAGAGATAAAAAGCGCGAAGAGATTTATGACATAGAGAAGAATGAAGGTACAAATAGAGGAAAGTCACAAAGAGAGAAAGAATATCAAACAAAATGTCACAAGGGATCACATTACTTACATGAAATCACACAAAAGAAAATGAAAAATAAATAATGTGAAAGGCTAGTAAGGCAAATGCGAGTCAACCTATGAGCAAGTAATTCGCCTCCCAGTCATGTTTTGTGTATACCAAAGGTGGGAAACTAGCCAAAGGGACAAGAGAAAGTGTTGAACTAGGAGAAACACCAGGTTCAACACTCTTTGTAGAAGGTTTGTCGTTTAAGCTCATGAAAGAGGAAAATAATGTATTCAGTTCATTATGCACCTCTTCGTCAATTTGAGCAACCTCGTCATCATCATCTAAGTTAATCACAACAGGAGGTTGAAGGATAATGTCCATGGAAGAGGTCAACTCTTGTTGTGGAGGTTGCATTGAATTGTCTTCTTTTGGGGTAGAGTCATCATGTATTGCTTTAGTCAAGTTTGGATTTTGATTTTATTTGTTTAATTCTTCATGTAACTTGCGAGTAAGGGCACAACGTCTATGCCTACGCTCTATATCACCTCTATTTCTTTTGGTTTTGTTTTCAAGTTGCATTTGTGTAGGAGCGGGTTGATCAACCATATGTTTCTTTTCTTCCCTAAGGGGAGGAATGAAAGGAACCACAGTCCAAGTTGTTCAACCGCTTTCTCTTTGAATTTTTAAACTTTTTTTATTCTAGAAGGTGTGACGGGGTTGGTTTCACTGTCTCTTGGTTGTTTGTAGGATGTAGGTGAAGTTTTATTTTTAGGTTGGTCTTGGTTGTTTGGGTCTTCTTTAGGATCAAGCATGGTTTCATTAAGGATGGTAGGTTGAGAGGTTGATGGGGACATGTTTCGAAGAGACAATTCAACGATTTTCTTTGCTTTGAATTTTTGGTATGATTTGAAAAAGAAGTCTTTTCATGGCTTTATAAGTTTGATGGGCTTGGGCCAAAATGAATCTAAGGAAAAGTTTCCTTTGGATGAAAAAGGGTTGAAGCCACTATGGTGGAAAGTGAACATTTCATTGTCAAAGGGAAACTTTAAGCATTTATGCTCAACCGAAGGGACAAATTTCATGGAGTGAAGCCATGGGTGACCTAGCTTCACACGAAATTGGTCTGACTACAGGATGATGGAGAATGTGACATCTAATGTTTTTGGCCCTATCTGCAATGGTAAGGTGATCAATCGTAGTGTAGGGAAAGAAAAACCATTATTTGTCTTGATCCTTGCTTTTGGTTTATCATATTCATCTTGATAGAGTTCATGCAAAAGTAAAAATTATTCAGTGATCACATTCTCTCCATAGGCAGGATCTATTAATATCCCATTGGTGGGATTATCATGGATACAACCAGCTATGTAAAGAGGACCATTAGGCAAATGTTTAAGTATGTATCCTTAGAGGAGAAAGCAATGCCAAGAAAATTCATAGGCCAACCCTTACGAGGGATGATGTCTATCGCCCCTACCATTTCATCTATAGGATTGATATTGATAGCATTATTTAGAACATAATCATTATTTTCATCATCTGTATCAACATTCATCACATCATTCTTTGTAGTTTCACTGGATTTGAAAAATGAAGTATTATGTTTTGGCATGCAATTGGTGAAAATTTGCAAGTTTTGTTTTGGAGGGGCAACAAACTTATTTCCTTGATCACTAACTCCTCTAATAGATAGACAACCGAAATCAATGAGGTCTTGCACAAGATGTTTAAAATGCTTGCAATGTTCTATGCCATGTCCATTTTGTCGATGATAGTGGCAATAAGCATTTGATTTAAAGCTCAGAGGTAAAGGATTATTAGGGTCAGGTGTTCTGACGGGAGGTAAGGTAATCATTTGTTCTAGAAGTTGAGACATGGTATTATGAAGGGTATCGGGTATGGGAGTGAATTGTCTTTTTGGATCTCCATAGTTAAAGGACATTGTGGCTTTAACAACAACTACTTGGTTATTGAAATTTTGAGTGGTTTGCTGATGAGGGTTAAATTGAAGGAACCCTTTATTTTGTTTTCTAAAGGGTTGGGAATTGTTTTGGCTTACAGGCTCAGATCTCTTGATTCAGTTAGAAGTGGGCCTTGTATCTTGACTGCTAACCAAATTTTGATAATCGCGGAGGGCAGTGCACACATGCATGAAGGCTAAGAATTTCATCATGGTAAGTTTGTCTCGAATCTTAGTTTGCAATTTTTCTATGAACATCTTTTGAAGGTGTGGGTTGGGGACCTTGACATCGATTTTGGAATAAAGCAATTGATAGAGTGAGATAAAATTAGTTATCTATTCTTCCTCTTTTTCCTTTCATCTCATCAAATCAGCCAAGGTCATCTTGGGAGTCATATGCACTTGGAAATGGTTTATAAATGCCTCAACAAGTTCATTGAATGAATGAATTGAGTTGTTTAGTAAAGAAGAGAACCATTCCAAGGTGGTATCTTTGAAGGACCTATGAAAAAGCTTTGCTAACAGTTTATCATGAAGGACAAAGTCACTACATAAGGCAGTTTAGGCATTAACATGGTTAGAAGGATCTCCCTTCCCTCCATATTTCTCAAATCTAGGCACCTCTATACCTTGTAGCATGGATGTTTGTAATGTATCCAAGGAAAATGGGCTGCTTTTGACATAATATGTAGGTGGGCCATTTTGATTTTGGTTGATGGTGGAAATTTGGTTTTGAAGGGATGGCATGGTTTCAAAAAGTTGATTTATGAGAGGGCCATTCCTTGTGTTATGAGATGGAAGTTATAAAGGTGAAGGGGTGTATGTATTCGTAGGAAAAGTGAATGGAATGGCTATAGGTGGTAAGGTAGGAAATATAACTTGTGATTCCACATAGGAACTAGGGATGCTAGAAGGAATACCCAGGGAAGGAATCACATTACTAACTTGTTGCATTGTTGTTGTGACTTGAGGATTAGTGTAGGTAGGTATTGAGGCTATTGTTGTGGGAGGAGGAATTTGAGTTCCTCCTTGGCTTGTAACATTGCTTGTTGGTAAAGGAAAACTAGTGGTTAGAGTGAGATGTTTTCCAAAGATTTGAACTATGTTCTTCACAAGGTGTTGAAGGCCATCTTCACTTTCAAGCATGTGGTGAATGTTTTCTATGGTAGGAATTGCAGTTGTTGAATTTTTTTCAAGGCTTATTTGATGTTGTAATTTTACTAAATCCTCATGAATTTGAATTATGTTTTCTTGTGGGATACTATCATTCCTTGTTTCAACTTGCATGCTACTTGGAGGCAAAGAGTTACTAAGGGTGTTATCCATGCCTAATGTACTAGTGTCAATACTAGGAGTGGAAGCTCTAGATAACCCAAGATCCACAATGATTGTGCTATCACAGGATGACATGAGTCTCAAACTTCTTCTCACTATGGTATTAACAATAGGACACCAAGAACTCATACAAAGGATACTAAATGTGGGGTGAATGCAAGTGCAATGTAGGCTAATATGTTCAATGAAATGCTTATAACTAAAATTCTAGAAACTAAAACAGAAAAGCAGACAAAAATTTAGAAAATGAATTTTAAATGCCAAAAAATGCAATACAAAATATGTGAAGGGACTGATTCACCCAAAGTGGCGAATGAGTCTAGGTACTAATTTTTTGAAAAATTTCAAAATTTTTGAATTGAATTTTGCGCTTTTTATGTTTTCTAATGCAAATCTAAGATGCAAATGTAGAATTTGATTATTTTTCAATGAAATTAAATGCAGTAATGCAAGATAAATGAGCTTTTCACTAATGCAAAATGTGAAACCCTAGAATGCAAGTTAACCAATGCAAAACCCAATGCATGTTAATGCAAGTTAAATATAGGGTGTAAATGCACTCCAAATCAGAATTATGATGTTCTAAATGCAGGTTCACCAAAATGAAAAGCTAAAAATTGTGGGCTCTCTTTCACCTTTAGGGTTTTGGACCTAAAAGGTGAGACAATTCTCACACTCTTCACTCAAGAACAAAACCTTGAGATTTCAATGCAAAGGGGATTGAAATCTTGCAAAGGGACTGTCCTAAAGGCTGAATGATATCTAATGAGGGGTTCACCACCAAGTTTAGACTTGGAAAAGACAATGCAATGCAAGTTGTAAGACAAAGCCCTAATTGAATGCAATGACCTAGAAATATGAGGAAAATGTAATAGAAAGCTATGAAATAGAAAATGTGCACTTGAAAGAATGAAGAAGGAAAAATGAAGGTCTGGAATTCTAGAAAATCTACTGTTAATGCTGACTGTGACTCATTTGCTAGGCTGGGTGAATCGGTCTAGTTTCTAGAAAAATGTGCAGATACAGGTTTCAGCCAAAAGGGTATCCAGATCTGTGAAAATATTTTTCAGGCCTATACAGTGGGACTTACTTTCCAATAGTGGTGAATTAGTCCACTTCTACTTTTTTGGAAATTCTAAATTGGATTATGTTCCTCTTGTTCTTCTCTGCTCTTCTTGGCTGGTTTCTAGATCTGAAACTGCAAATTGCCACTTGTAGACCGTCTCCAAGCTTCTCCAAGGCTTGATGACAGTTTTAGGGATTTGAAAACTTTTCTCGAACTTTAATTCTTAACAAATATATAACCTAGCTCTACAAATCACACACAAGAAGAGGGAAAAATGTTGTGGGGTTAGTGAATAGGGGTTTTCCTTGGTCAAACCCCTTGTTGGTAATTAAACCTTGAAATGAAAGCAAATATGAATGGAGAATGATGAATGAACAAAATACAATGTTGCAACTCACTAAACCCTAACAATAAGGCGTTGTAAATGTGCTTGAGATGGTTGCAATGTATGTAGTTCTTGAATCATGCTCAAATGATGTTGATCTTGCTTGAAACACTTTCTTGAATCATAAACTCTACATCACAATTGTTAGCACAATAACAAACATGATGGGTGAAATATTTAACATGATGATTGAAACTTGAATGTTGCTTTGAGATGTTTGATAATCTTCCCTTGAATTCCTTTGAATGATCTTGTGAATTCTTAATGTTCTTGTGAACTCTCTTGAATGATAGGTGTTGAATATGAGTGAAAGAACCTTGTATTTATACTCAATTATGCAAGAATTCCTGAAATTAAAACACTACAAGTTGACATCAGATCTAGGAGAATAAAATACCACCAAAAAATTAAATTAAATTTGAATTTGGGCCACACATGACTCATTCGCCCAAGGTGGCAAATGAGTCCTACCAAACATAATGTATGGGACCAAAAATGAAAAGTGCTAAGAAATGTGTGAAACCTACATCGGGGCCAAAAAGACCTAGGTGGAACTCATTCACCCAAGGTGGTGAATGAGTCCTAGACATTAAATCTGTGCCACACAAGCCAGGAACACCTGAATTATGATTGGTCAATGATTGGTGTCAGTATTATCCTCAAAAAGATGTAATAAATGAGGCTTGTGGATGAAAACTAGGGCCAATTAAAGCATAAGAAAGCCAATTATTGATGAAAAGCATAGAGAAATGTGAAATTGTGTTACAACACTTTACAACACTCCAAATAAGGAAAGATTAAGGTTGATTGATAAAATCCTAAAAAAGTGTGAAAGTGTGTTACGACACTTCACAACACGTTAGCAAGGCACCATTAAATTCCATTAGTTTACAAGGGCCCAAGACCTAATGTGAATGTGTTATCCACATTACAACAGTAAATCAAGGCAACACTAAACCAAAATCCACAAGGAGGACCCAAACAAGTGTGAAAATGTCCAGGGATCCATTTTACTACACTACAAGGGTATAAAATTAAGGGTATAAGGTTTAAGGTTAAGGGTATGAGGTATAGGATTGAGGGTATATGGTTTAGGGTTGAGGGTATAAGGTATAGGGCTTAGGGTTGAGGGTATGAATTTTAGGGTTGAGGGTTTAGTGTATATGCTTTATGGCCTAGGGTTGAGGGATAGTGTTTAGGGTTGAGGGTATAGGTTCTAGTGTATAGGGTATGTGTTTAGAATTGAGGATATTGGGTATAGGGTATACAATTTAGTGTTGAGGATATTGGGTATTGGGTATACGATTTAGTGTTGAGGATATTAAGTATAGGGTTTGTTATCTCCTGAAATTGCACCCTTGTTGAAACTGATGTTCAACACCTCAGTGTAACATTGGAAGACCTATAAAGATGTGGGTTTCTTGCAGACAGAGGTCAATCTCTGGAGAAGGCCGGCTTCCTTTAGGTATCACCTAAACTATCAATTCTATAGGGGTAAAAGGAGAAGGAAAGCATACACATGAAACTAAATTTTGAGGTGATACACTGAATTGATGAGGAATTATGAAATAAAAACAAGATGAACATACACTGGGAAACTTAACTTCAACCATTTCACATACTCAACACAACTTCTTTTAGACTTATGCATCAATCTTAACAGGCTCGATCTACATAGATCTTAGGAAGGAAAGTTAAATTTCATGGCTTTAAGGTATGAATGTAGACTTATAAAACACAATTAAAGACTTGCATAATCAAAAGAAAAATACAGAAATGAGAGTAGTACAAACATGAACACTAGCTTCCAAGGTAAACTCTGTGTTGTATTCCAGATTCTAGTTGAGTTACAAAACATACATTTAGTCGAGAAAGGATTGATAAAAAAAATCACTAACTCTTCAGAGTGTATAATTTGAACTATTTACAAAAAGGAAAAAAATGCCTTATATATCAAAATGTGTCGGCCCCTTAGGGCTTACAAAAAATATCTGGGCTCAGAAAGATCTGCCCCTTAGATCTTTTGATTGAAATTAAATGCTGCACCCTACGTGTCCAGGTCGGTGAAGAGTCATCCCCAGAGAAGCCTTCTTCAGATCTTTCTGCAACCACCACATTTACTTCTTGGTATCGTGTCCGCCTTCAACCTCCTCAGCTGAGTGCTTTGAATCCTCCTGAGCTCAGAATAGATACACGTCACTTTTCATTCTGTTGATGTTCTTCATCGTGGTCAGACTGCCATGGCTCACTTTCAGATCTCTCTGATTGGTTGAGTAAACTCCACGTAGATTCTTTAGGCAGTCAAAAACTCCTCCTGTAGGATCGCATCTCGGCGAGACACTGAAAGTGTCTCACTGATGCGATTATGCCCTTCTAAAGCTATCGACATAACATGATACTATCGATGAGAGCTCTTATCGAGCTCGCAAAGTCATACCGATATCATTGAAGCCATTGGCAAGACACAATTCTATCGATGGGACATTATGACAAAATCCCTATTCTTTAGTGAAGGCATCCATTTTGGGGAGACCTTCTGCATTCGGCGAGACCTCCTGGCGATGTTAAATCCTTCTCCCCGAGCTAGTTCTCCTTCGGCAAGACCTCAGTTAGTCACTAGGACCTTTTGGCTAACGCCTCAACTCCTTGAGCTCCCTCTATTTTTTGAGGAGACACTGGCAAGTCGGGAAGACTTCAAAGCGAGGTCTTCTAGTTAGGCCAATTCCCACTTTCTGTCACTGAGACCACCTTCATTCGTGGAGACATCTTATAGAATTCCTTTTCCTTAGACAAAATCTTCATGTCGGGAAGACTCTTGGTGAGAACCTTTGTTGTCGGCAAGACATTGGCCTGTCGGCCAGACCTCTTGCTGGGCTCCTTATCTTTCAGTGATGAGCTACTTTCTCTTCGGTCGGGGAGACCTCAGGTTGAAATCTTCAACTCTTGGCGAGCTTAGCTTGCTTTCGACGAGACCTTTTGGGTTGGCAAGACCTCACCACGACCTCAAAATGTTACATCGAAGACATCCCCTCGATCGGCAAGACATCCATGGGTCGCTGAGACCTTATGCCGAAGGCCAAATCCTTTGGCAAGCTCCATTTCTTCTGTCAGCAAGACACTTGAGTGTTGATGAGAGATCTTATCGAAAGTAAGAGGCTACCCCGAGACCCTCCATCTTCTATTGGCGAGACATCTTGATGTCACCCGAGACATCTCATTCCACTAAGCTCTAGATCTCCATCGGTGTGACTCGCATCGGTCGGGGAGACATCTCCCCGAAAACATGACCATTTGCCGCACTCTTGTCTTGTCGCTAAAAATTTGGCCCGTCATCCAGACCCTTGGACGAACACACTCCAGTCTCCCTAAACTTGCATCTTTCCACCAGACTACCTGTTTGTTGCCGGAGACTCACGCCGAACTCCTCCATTCTACCCGAGCTCTCCTCGATTTGCTGAGACTCCCACCGGTTGGTGAGACATTTCACCGAGCTCCCTATCCTTTCGGTGATGAGTTCACTTTTCTTCAGTCGGGGATACATCGCTAGGTCAGTAAGACCTCACGTTGATCCCTTTATCTTTGGGCGAGCACAAAACATTTCGGGGAGACAAGCCTCGTTTGCCAAGACCTTATGGCGAATCTACTTTCTATTGCCGAGACATTTCCTGTTGGCCAAACCTTATCCCAACGACAAGACGTTATACCAAATATGACACCTCAACTAGGCCCCTGTGTTGTCATTGGTGTGACCTTTATCCTTCGGCAAGACATTATGCCGAAGGCAATATCCTTTGCCGAGCTCCATTTCTTTTGGTGGGGTCCCCCTTCCATCGGTGAGACATCTCCTAATCGCCAAGACCTTGTGGCGATGAAATCCTACTTTGTCGATGCCGTTTCGTTCATTGAGACTTTGATGGATCGGAAAGACCTATGTCGATATACGTTATGTCGGTGAGACATCTTTCCTTCGCCAAGACATTATACCAAAAGCCAAATCCTTCGGCGGGCTCTTTTCCTGTCGGGGAGACATTCCTTTCTTCAGTAAGAACTCTTGCCGAAGTCAAACTTTCTCAGCGAGACTCCTGAGTGTCGGTGAGAGATCATGCTGAAGGCACTTTGCTTTGGCAAGGGCCCATTTCAGTCAGCATGAATTTTCTTTATCGCTGAGACTTCTTAGCAAACTCAATCTCCTACGCCAAGAGCCTTTAGAGTCGGGGAGACCATTTGACTTCGGTGAGACCCGACAGCGAAGTTTGCCTGCTTTGCCGATGCCGCCTCCTTTTGGTAAGACTTCAAGAAGTTGTCGAGACTCTATGGTGAAGGCTTTATCCTTCGCCGATATGCATAACCTTTTGTCGCCAGGACGATGATCGATGTCTTGCCAATAGGAACCTGCAAGTGAATTCCACTCGCCGTGACATTCCTAGGGTCTTTCCGATTTCTCCTTAGAGAATTTTCATGCCAAACTTGAACAAGGAAGGCTTCCAAACCGAGTTTCCTATAACCTAGCATATGATTCATGACTTTTTCCCTTGTGCGAATGCTCCATTTGGCCTCTCGAAGATCTATCACATGATTATCCTGCCTAATTGAGCCTGCGGGTGAAAATTAGGTAACATTTATGGCAACCTTAGTTGGATGTTTGCATGCTAAACATAGAAATCAGTAGCCAAAAATCGTCTATTGGGCATGGAGTCATTAAGAGGCTAAAAAAAAAATTAAAAAAAATATCAATTTTGCACATGGCAGCAATTCGCTTGAGACCCATAGGACACAATAGGTTGCCAAAAAACCAAATAGGGGAAAACAAAAGAGAAAACTTATTGTGCCATCACAACACCTAGGAAATAGAAAATAATTAACCTGAAACATAGAAGCACTTATTGAAAACATAAACCTAAACTAATATGTACAATAGAGGGACTCTATCAAAATTGAAAACAAGGTTTGAGGTGTATCCCATTAACTGGGATAGGAAGCACTTCCCCTTCTGTTGTGGCCAGTTGGTAAGCATTGTGCTCCTTACAGTCTTTGATAATGAATGGGCCTGTCCACATGTTGTCAAACTTAGTGTGATGGCCTGGCTTGCTTTTCAGAACATCCCATTTCAGCATGGGATCTCCCACCTTGAAAACTTTTTCTGTAGCCTTTTTGTCAAATGTTCTTTTTGTTTGGAGCTGATGATACTCCAAAGCTTTCATAGCTTGGTCCCTTGATTCTTCGAGCTCCATGAGCTCTGCATACCTTACAGACATGGGGTCCTGTCCCTCAAACATCTCTAACTGGTGAACAATGTCTAGAGCTGGAAGCTCCACAGATAGAGGTAATCTTGCCTCTCTACCATAGACTAACATGTATGGTGAGTTAGTAATAGACTTCTTAGGAGTCACCCTATTTTCCCACAGTGCATACTTTAATTTGATGTTCCAGGTCCTTTGATTATCCTCCATTGTTCTCTTGATAATCCTGATGAGATTCTTATTTGTTCTTTCAGCTAAGCCATTACCCTAAGGGTAATAATTTGAAGATGTATTCAAATGAATACCCTGTTTAATGACCCAATCAGTTACTCTTAGACCTACAAATGGCAGCGCATTATTAGATATGACAGAGTCGGGAACTCCAAATCTGGTGACTATATCTTCATAGAAGCTCAAAATTGAAGATTCTTTTGCTTATTTCAATGCAACTGCTTCTGTCCACCTTGTAAAATAGTCAGTGGCTGTAAGTACCCACTTGTGACCAGCACTAGAAGGTGGATTTATTGGCCCAATGAAATCAATGCCCCATCTCATGAAGGTCTGCTCCACTTGAATTGGATGCAGGGGCATAGCAGGCAGTTTTTTCTTTCCTGAAAATAGAGCACATTTGATACACTTTCTTGACCAGGCATATGCATCTTTGAACAAGCTAGGCCAGTAGTAACCAACTCTCATGATTTTCCAAGTAGTAGTTCTTGGGGAAAAGTGACCTCCGACAGCTCCATCATGAAACTCATGAAGCACCTTCTCAATTTGATGACTGTGAATGCATCTTAATACGACGCCATACAGATCCCTTTTGAAAAGAACATTGTTTAGCAGCACATACGGTATGGACTGCAACCTAAAGTATCTTCTTTTGGCTCTATTCAAACCATATGGAAACTCACTAGTCTGTAAAAAATGGGTCATGTCTTGAACCCAATTTGTCATTCCCATAGGTACATCATCTTGAGAAACCTGAGACTCATTTATATTAGCAAAAATAACATCGCTTTCTAATTCATTTTCGTTGATTGACTCTATAGCAAGCTGTTCACAAAGACCCTTATCTCTAACCAGTTTGGTGATCTTAATATCTACATCATACTCCATGACCTTGGTGACCCACCCTACTCTTTTTTCATTCAAATCTTTGTTGAATAGAAACTCCTTCACACTTGAGTGCGCGACCAAAATATGAATCTTATTGTTTGACACTAGAGGCTTAAACTTATTTAGGCTTGTAATCACAACGAGAACATGTTTCTCAACAAAGGTATACCTCTCTTCATAATCAGTAAGTACTTGGCTAAAGAAAGCTATGCGTTGTTCTAAGTTATCACTATTTTTCTGAACCAACATGGTAGAAATTGAACTGCTACTACCAAAAGCATACAAAAAGAAGTCTTTGGAGAAATCTGGATTTACCAATGTCGGAGCAGATGGTAAAGCCTCCTTGATTTCTTCAAAACTACGCTTTGCCTCTTGTGTCCAATTAAAAACTTTATTCTTTTTGAGCATGGCAGTCAAAGGCTATAGCAAATTTGCAACATTAGGGAAAAATCTTCTCAGAAAGTTAATCCTCCCCAAAAAGCTTTACAGTCCCTTCTTGTGATTGGGCAATTGCAGTTCAAGTATAGCTTTGACTCTTTCCGGATCAATGGTAACTCCATCCTTTGATACTATATGGCCTAACAGTCTACCTTCATGAACTGCAAAAATAATTTTTGTAGGACTAAGGGATATCCCAAATTCTCTGCACTTCTTAAAAACCTGCTTGAGATTTGACAAATGTTCACTTGCAAGTTTTGAATATACAGTTATATCATCTAGATAAATGAGAAAATTTTTATGGATTAAACTTTGAAATGCCATGTCCATGGCACACTGAAAGGTAGCACCAGCATTAGATAAACCGAAAGGCATTCTCTTGTAGGCCATAGTGCCCCATTTTGTTGTAAATGTTGTTTTATACTGATCCTCCTCTTTGACTAGAATCTGGTTATAACTAGAATACCGATCCAGAAGAGAAAATATTTCTAAACCAACAATAGCTTGGAGAATTTGTTCCATAGATGGTAATGGATAACGATCCTTCAGAGATGCTCTATTAAGATCTCTAAAATCTACACAGTCTTATCTCACCGCTCTTTTCCTAACCGAAACAAGGTTAGAAACCCATGAAGTATGCTTAATAGGAAAGATGATACCCCTCTCAACTAGTTTGGTCAACTCTTTAATCATTAAGGGCTCAATCTTAGGATTTAAGGGTCTTTATTTCTGTCTAACAGGCTTGACACTATGTTCTAACTCAATTGTATGTTGTGCAATATGAGGATCAAACCCTCTTAAATCAAAATATTGCCAAGCAAGAACATCATGATATTCTTGGCATAAAACAATGAAAGCCGTCTTATCTTCAGCTGAACAAATTTTACCTAATTTGAGGAGCTTACCTTTAAAGATTTCCACTTCCTCGTAATGATCTTCCTTGACTTGAATGCTAACTTTATTCTTCTTAAACTGATCATCAGAATTAAATATGGATTCCAAAGTAACCATCCCTTTGGGAAGTTTATTGTTCTTTAGTTGTATCACTTGATCGTCATACTATTGTTTGACTTTTTCTTGGTTTACTACAAAAAATTGATCCTATTGGAGCAGAAGGTGACTATCTGTTCATCACTTTCAAAAACCTGCTAGTTAATGTTGTTATCAAGAATTGATAGCCTGATAACCACCTTGACATACTGCTGTATTTTATCTTTTTTAATATCACCTGGGATATCAAAATGTGCTCCAATTGCTGCAAGTCTGTCAGCATGTTGGTTCTGATTCCTTGGGATAGATACTAAGTTGAAGGCATTAAATTCCTCAATCATATTCCACACTCTATTTCTATAAGACTTTAGTGTGTCATTTTTAGCAACATTGACCCCCTTGACCTGATTGACTTTAATTTACTATCTCCATAGACTCTCAAAGAGTCAATTCCTCTATTCCTTGCCCATTCAAGGCCTTGGATAAGTCCTTCATACTCAGCACTATTGTTAGAACATGCAAAAGAAAAATAGAAGGCTGAAAAGTACTTATCACCTTGTGGAGAAATCAACATTGCACCTCCACCTGCCCCATTCTTGCTCCTGGAACCATCAAAGAACATCTCCCAAAGTCCACCCTACTGTTGTAGCTACTGATTTGGATTCTTCTCAAGATTTGGAATCTCTGCGTCAGGCTTAAGTATGACATAGTTACCATTACCAGCATCTTGAATAAGGTCTTCCAGAATGTCTAACACATTTTCAACTGCCCATTCATGTAGAAACATGACCGAAATAGCTTCTGCTTGAAGTTCTTGAGCGACAGCCAGCTCACTGTCAGTGAAAATGACACAATTTGTGTTTGCAGCAACATGAGCAAAATTGATGGGACTTGGGTTATATGGCTCAATATGATCCTTAGCCAATCTTTCAGATTTAATGGTAACCTTGGTTCCATATCTTGTTCTAAATAGCATATGTGACCAATTAGCTGATACATAACCACCTATCTTGGCTGTAAAGTCTTTTGATAAGCAGAAGGAAAAGAAAGGTGGAAGGTCTATGACACAGATGTCTCGGGGAACTAAAAAATTAGGACAAGCATGGAGGGTAAGACTCAAATCTTTAATGATGTCCAGTGTATTAATAGAGGTACCATCCAATTGGATTACTCCTTTCTCTAAAGGCTGATACTTTAGCCCAAGCTTGTCCGCAATCTGCTTTGGCATCATAGAGCTACTAGCTCCACTTTCCACCATACAGTTATGAACTAACTTGTCACCTATAATCACTGACATGAAAATGGAGGTGGCTTAACTCCTTTTCCTGTCTCTTTGCTAGACTATTGATCATTTCCTTGGGGATTATTTGTTAACAAAACTCTAACTTGGCCTATTGGAGACTCAACTTTATCATACATTTTGAAACTTGACAAGGCTGACTGTAACATGTCTTTTTGACCTGGGATAGCTAATGAGTCCCACATAGACATTGTAACATTCATCTTTTTCATGCTATCAAGAATATTATAGGGTACAGCTAGGGTTACTTTACAATGTACCTTTACGCCAACATGATCAACCTACAAGAGTGGTTGCTCTTTAACTAGGAGTTGCTGATTCTTGTGCCAAATAGGAGTCGTTTGAGATGGGGATGATTATGCAGTTTCCGCCTTTCCTCTATCAGCTACTAGATCAAACTCAAGTCCTCTCTTCTTTGCCCTAGTGTTAGCTGCAACTGAGGAATTATCTACATTTAATCCACAGAATTATTCACCTTGCCAGTTGAGTAGAGTAGCATCATTTGCAAACTGATCTTGGTGTGGTGGAGATGACTCATTAAGTGCATGTTGTTTTGAGCCAGAGACATTCTGTACCATAAGTGCCTGATTGATAAGTCCATTTGAATAGGTGGCCTGATTGTGGGACTGGTTGCAAGGGTAGCACCACTCATAATCGGCTGCTAAGTTATTTTGAATAGGAACCAGGTCCTTGATTGCACTAACAGGTGCTGGAGCATAGGCCTGAAAAGGTCTTGTGTTCACATTCTATCTTGGGCCCTGATAATTGTCCTAGTATGCTTGTCTATTACCTTGATATGCTTGTTGCTGGCCTAGATTCTATTGCTGATAAGGCCTACTATATGATTGCTACTTCTCTAAGCTTACAAGCTTGTTACTAAAAGACTGTAATAGACTTTTGATTTTTTGTAACTACTTTAGAGAACCTGATGCAATATTTTCTTGTGTTACAACAACTAGAATAGATGGCAGAGGTGCAAAGGGTGGTATTTGCAGAGGAATATTTGCATGGATATCTGGAAATATAGGCATTGGTGGCCTAGAAGCTAGTTTACCAGTTGTATTAGGTTGTTTTCAGCTCTGATTGCTATTTCGAAAGCATTCGGAAAAGACACTCCTCCCATTGACTGTATCATGACAGCTATATCGCTGTTAAGAGCCCTAAAAAAGTATAAAAATGCGTATTCTGGAGGTGGCCTCATCGTTGCATGGATTCTATCCCAAGTTCTTTGAAATATGAAGTTGAAATCATTCATCTGTTCTTGTGGAGCCGTCTTAATTGTAGTTAATTGTTCCAATAGAGACAAGTTATCAGACCTGTCCTAAAATTGCTTATGCAACTTGTCTCCAAATTCGTCCCAAGTTGCAATTGAACTGATTGGTAGGCTCCTATACCATTGCATAGCTCTTCCTTTCAATGAAGCAGCTAGAAGTCTCACTGCAACATCCTCTTGGGTTATGTGATGGACTCCGCATAATGAAGCCACATCTCGCATGTGTTCAATCAGGGTAGTTTGGTCTTCCCCTGTGAAAGTTGGCAGACTCTTCAAGGCTACCATTAGAATGCCATTGTGCTATGTCAAATTCAAGGGGCTCCCTCCATTAAAAGCAACAAAGGGTTGATTCCTTGGAGCGGCCATTGGAGGTGGTTGAGGAGGATTTATTGGTACTCAAATGAAACCAAAGACGAGACAACAATATGTGATCTCACAGATGGAGGAGTGGATTGAGTTCTTCTAAAATAGATAATTGTTGTTTCTGGCCTTTCTGTTGTTTTTCCTTTTCTTCTTGGTGGTGACAACAACAAATATTTGAAAGGACCTGAGCTACTCCTTGTTTGAAGTCTTCTCATAAACTGTAGAAGGCACTGATTCTAAAATTCTTTCTCTCCACAGAGTCACCAAGTATGCACAATTGACTTCTGTAAAGCCTGGAACTTGCTGGTTGCATACTAAACCAACAACATAATGCAGAACTTGTCCCACCGGGCATGCCAAAAACTGTTATCTCCTAAAATTTCACCCTTGTTGAAACTGATGTTCAACACCTCGGTGTAACATTGGAAGACCTCTAAAGATGTGGGTTTCTTGCAAATAAAGGTCAACCTCCAGAGAAGGTTGACTTCTTTTAGGTATTACCTAAACTATCAATTCTATAGGGGTAAAAGGAGAAAGAAAGCATACAAATGAAACTAAATTTTGAGGTGATACACTGAATTGATGAGGAATTATGAAATAAAAACAAGATGAACATACACTGGGAAACTTAACTTTAACCGTTTCACATACTCAACACAACTTCTTTTAGACTTATGCATCAATCTTAACAGGCTCGATCTACATACACATCTTAGGAAGGAAAGATAAATTTCATGGCTTTAAGGTAGGAATGTAGACTTATAAAACACAGTTAAAGACTTGCATAATCAAAAGAAAAATACAAAAATGAGAGTAGTACAAACATGAACACTAGCCTCCAAGGTAAACTCTGTGTTGTATTCTAGATTCTAGTTGAGTTACAAAACATGCATTTAGTCGAGAAAGGATTGATAAAAAAAATCACTAACTCTTTAGAGTGTATAATCTGAACTATTTACAAAAAGGAAAAAAATGCCTGATATATCAAAATGTGTCGGCCCCTTAGGGCTTACAAAAAATATCGGGGCTCAGAAAGATCTGCCCCTTAGATCTTTTGATTGAAATTAAATGTTGCACCCTGCGTGTCTAGGTCAGTGAATAGTCATCCTTTGAGAAGCCTTCTTCAGATCTTTCTGCAACCACCGCATTTACTTCCTAGTATTGGTTCACCTTCAACCTGCTTGGCCGAGAACTTTGAATGCTCTTGAGCTCAGAATAGATACACGTTGCTTTTCATTCCGTTGATGCTCTTCATCCTGGTCAGATTGCCATGGCTCACTTTCAGATCTCTTTGATTGGTCGAGTAAACTCCATGCAGATTCTTCGAGCGGTCAAAAACTCCTCTTGTAGGATCACATCTCGACGAGACACTGAAAGTGTCTCACAGATGTGATTATGCCCTTCTGAAGCTATCTGCATAACATGATACTATGAATGAGAGCTCTTATCAAGCTCGCAAAGTCATACCGATATCACTGAAGCCATCAGCAAGACACAATTCTGTCGCTGAGACATCATGACGAAATCCCTATTCTTTAGCAAAGGCATCCATTTCAGGGAGACCTGCATTTGGTGAGACCTCCTTGCGATGTTGAATCCTTCTCCCGAAGCTGGTTCTCCTTCGGCAAGACCTCAGTTAGTTGCCAGGACCTTTTGGCAAATGCCTCAACTCCCCAAGCTCCCTCTATTTTTTGGTCAGACATGGGAAAGTTGGGAAGAATTCAAAGCGAGGTCTTCTAGTTAGGCCAATTCCCGCATTCCGTTGCTGAGACCACCTTCATTCGCTGAGACATCTTATAGAATTCCTTTTCCTTCGGCGAACTCTTCATTTCGGGAAGACTCTTGGATATAACCTTTGTTGTCGGTGAGACATTGGCCTGTTGGCCAGACCTCTCACCGAGCTCCTGATCTTTCGGCGATGAGCTACTTTCTCTTCGGTCAGGGAGACCTCAGGGTGAAGTCTTCGACTCTTTGTGAGCTTAGCTTGCTTTCGGCGAGACCTCCTGGGTCGGCAAGAGCTCACCACGACCTCAAAATGTTACATCGAAGACATCCCCGCAGTTGGCAAGACATCCACGGGTCGCTGAGACCTTATGCCGAAGGCAAAATCCTTCGGCGAGCTCCATTTATTTTGTCAGCAAGACACTTGAGTGTTGGTGAGAGATCTTATCGAAAGCAAGAGGCTACCTTGAGAACCTCCATCTTCTATCGGCGAGACATCTTGATGTCACCCTAAGACATCTCATTCCATTGAGCTCTAGATCTCCACTGCCATCAGTCGGGGAGACATCTCCCTGAAAACATGACCTTTCGCCACGCTCCTGTCTTGTCACTGAAACTTTGGCCTGTCGGCTAGACCCTTGGCCCAAAAAAATCCAGTCTCCCCGAACTCGCATATTTCGGCCAAACTACCTATTTGTCACCGGGACTCACGCCGAACTCCTCCATTTTTCCTGAGCTCTGCTTGATTCGCTGAGACTCCCACCGGTTGATGAGACGTTTGACCGAGCTCCCTATCCTTTCAGTGATGAGTTCACTTTTCTTCGGTCGAGGAGACATCGCTAGGTCAGTGAGACCTTACGCCGATCCCTTTATCTTTGGGCAAGCACGAAATATTTCGGGGAGACAAGCCTTGTTCGCCAAGACCTTATGGCGAATCTACTTTCTATCGCCGATACATTTCCTGTCGGCCAGACCTTATCCCGATGACGAGACGTTATACCGAATACGACCCCTCAGCTAGGCCCCTTTGTTGTCTTTGGTGTGACCTTTATCCTTCGGCAAGACATTATGCCGAAGGAAATATCCTTTGCCGAGCTCCATTTCTTTCGGTGGGGTCCCCTTTCCATTAGTGAGACATATCCTAATAGCCAAGATCTTATGGCGATGAAATCCTGCTTTGCCGATGCCGTTTCGTTCATTGAGACTTTGATGGATTGGCCAGACCTATGCTGATATACCTTATGTCGGTGAGACATCTTTCCTTCGCCAAGACATTATGCTAAAAGCCAAATCCTTCAGCGAGCTCTTTTTCCTTTATGGGAGACATTCCTTTCTTCGGCAAGACCTCTTGCCGAAGTCAAACTTTCTTGGTGAGGTCTTTTGTTGTCGGCGAGACTCCTGAGTGTCGGTGAGAGATCATGTCGAAGGCGCTTTGCTTTGGCGAGGGCCCATTTCAGTCGGCATGACTTTTCTTTATCGCCGAGACTTCTTAGCGAACTCAATCTCCTGTGCTAAGAGCCTTTAGAGTCGGGGTGACCTTTTGACTTCGGCGAGACCCTACAGCGAAGCTCGCCTGCTTTGTCGATGCTAGCTCCTTTCGGTAAGACTTCAAGAAGTCACCGAGACTCTATGGCGAAGGCTTTATCCATCGTCGATATGCATAACCTTTTGTCACCGGGACGATGATCGATGTCTTGCCGATAGGAACGTGTAGGTGAATTCCACTCGCCGTGACATTCCTAGGGTCTTTCCGATTTATCCTTAGATAATTTTCATGCCGAACTTGAACAAGGCAAGCTTCCAAACTAAGTTTCCTATAACCTAGCATCAGATTCATGACTTTTTCCATTGTGCGAATGCTCCATTTGGCCTCTTGAAGATCTATCACATGATTATCCTGCCTAATTGAGCCTGCGGGTGAAAATTAGGTAACATTTCTGGTGACCTCAGCTGGATGTTTGTCTTCTAAACATAGAAACCAGTAGCCAAAAATCATCCATTGGGCATGGAGTCATTAATAGGCTCAGAAAACAAAATTAAAAAAAATATCAATTTTGCACATGGCAGCAATTCGCTTGAGACCCATAGGACACAATAGGTTGCCAAAAAACAAAACAGGGGAAAACAAAAGAGAAAACTTACTGTGCCATCACAACACCTAGGAAATAGAAAATAATTAACCTTAAGCGTAGAAGCACTTATTGAAAACATAAATCTAAACTAATATGTACAATAGAGGGACTCCATCAAAATTGAAAACAAGGTTTGAGGTGTATCCCATTAACTAGGATAGGGAGCACTTCCCCTTCTGTTGTGGCCAGTTGGTAAGCATTGTGCTCCTTACAATCTCTGATAATGAATGGGCTTGTCCACATGTTGTCAAACTTGGTGTGATGGCCTGGCTTGCTTTTCAGAACATCCCATTTCAGCACAGGATCTCCCACCTTGAAAACTTTTTCTGTAGCCTTCTTGTCAAATGTTCTTTTCGTTTGGAGCTAATGATACTCCAAAGCTTTCATTGCTTGGTCCCTTGATTCTTTGAGCTCCATGAGCTCTGCATACCTCACAGACATGGGGTCCTGTCCCTCAAACATCTCTAATTGGTGAACAATGTCTAGAGCTGGAAGCTCCACAGATAGAGGTAATCTTGCCTCTCTACCATAGACTAATATGTATGGTGAGTTAGCAATAGACCTCTTAGGAGTCACCCTGTCTGCCCACAGTGCATACTTTAATTTGATGTGCCAAGTCCTTTGATTATCCTCCATTGTTCTCTTGATAATCCTAATGAGATTCTTATTTGTACTTTCAACTAAGCCATTACCCTGAGGGTAATAATTTGAAGATGTATTCAAATGAATGCCCTGTTTAATGGCCCAATCAGTTACTCTTAGACCTACAAATGCTAGAGCATAATCAGATATGATAGAGTTAGGAACTCCAAATCTGGTGACTATATCTTCATAGAAGCTCAAAACTAAAGATTCTTTTGCTTCTTTCAATGCAACCGCTTTTGTCCACCTTGTAAAATAGTCAGTGGCTATAAGTACTCACTTGTGACCAACACTGGAAAGGTGGATTTATTGGCCCAATGAAATCAATGCCCCATCTCATGAAGGGCTGCTCCACTTGAATTGGATGTAGGGGCATAGGAGGGAATTTTTTCTTTCCTGAAAATAGAGCACATTTGATACACTTTCTTGACCAGGCATATGCATCTTGGAACAAGCTGGGCCAGTAGTAACCTGCTCTCATGATTTTTCAAGAAGTATTTCTTGGGGAAAAGTGACCTCCTGCAGCTCCATCGTGAAACTCATGAAGCACTTTCTCAATTTGATGACTGTGAATGCATCTTAATAGGATGCCATTCAGATCCCTTTTGAAAAGAACATTGTTTACCTGCACATATAGTATGGACTGCAACCTGAAGTATCTTCTTTTGGCTCTGTTCAAACCATATGGACACTCACCAGTCTATAAAAAATGGGTCATGTCTTGAACCCAATTTTTCATTCCCATAGGTACATCATCTTGAGAAACCTGAGACTCATTTATATTAGCAAAAATAGCATCACTTTCTAATTCATTTTCGCTGATTGACTCTGTAGCAAGCTATTCACAAAGAACCTTACCTCTAACCAGTTTGGTGATCTTAATATCTACATCATACTCCATGACCTTAGTGACCCACCTTGCTCTTTTTTCATTGAAATCTTTGTTCAATAGAAACTCCTTCACACTTGAGTGCACCGCCAGAGTATGAATCTTATTGTTTGACACTAGAGGCTTAAACCTCTTTAGGCTTCTGATCACAACGAGAACATATTTCTCAACAAAGGTATACCTCTCTTCATAGTCAGTAAGTACTTGGCTAAAGAAAGCTATGGGCTGTTCTAAGTTATCACTATTTTTCTGAACCATCATGGCAAAAATTGAACTGCTGCTACCAAAAGCATACAAAAAGAAGTCTTTGGAGAAATATGGATTTACCAATGTCGGAGCAGATGGTAAAGCCTCCTTGATTTCTTCAAAACTACACTTTTCCTCTTGTGTCCAATTAAAAATTGCATTCTTTTTGAGCATGGCAGTCAAAGGCTGTAGCAAATTTGCAACATTAGGGATAAATCTTCTCAAAAAGTTAATCCTCCCCAAAAAGCTTTACAGTCCCTTCTTGTGATTGGGCAATGGCAATTCAAGTATAGCTTTGACTCTTTCCAGATTAATGGTAACTCCATCCTTTGATACTATATGGCCTAATAGTCTACCTTCATGAACTTTAAAAATACTTTTTGTAGGATTGAGGGATATCCCAAATTCCCTGCACTTCTCAAAAACCTGCTTGAGATGTGACAAATGTTCATCTACAGTTTTTGAATATATAGTTATATCATTTAGATAAACTAGCAGAATTTTCTGGATTAAACTCTGAAATGCCATGTCCATGGCACACTGAAAGGTGGCACCAGCGTTAGATAAACCCAAAGGCATTCTCTTGTAGGCCATAGTGCCCCATTTTGTTGTAAATGTTGTTTTATACTAATCCTCCTCTTTGACAAGAATTCGGTTATAACTAGAATACCCATCCAAAAGAGAAAATCTTTCTGAACCAGCGATAGCTTGGAGAAGTTTTTCCATAGACAGTAAGGGATAATGATTCTTCAGAGATGCTCTATTAAGATCTCTAAAATCTACACATAGTCTTATCTCACCACTCTTTTTCCTAACCGAAACAAGGTTAGAAACCCATGAAGTATGCTTAATAGGAAAGATGATACCCCCCTCAACTAGTTTGGTAAGCTCTTTAATAATTAAGGGCTCAAGCTTAGGATTCAAGGGTCTTTGTTTCTATCTAACAGGCTTTACACCAGGTTCTAACTCAATTGTATGTTGTGCAATATGAGGATCAAACCCTCTTAAATGAAAATATTGCCAAGCAAAAACATTATGATATTCTTGGTATAAAACAATGAAAGCCCTCTTATCTTCAGCTGAACAAATTTTACCTAATTTGAGTAGCTTACCTTTAAAGATTTCCACTTCTTCGTAATGATCTTCCTTGACTTGAATGCTAACTTTATTCTTCTTAATCTGATCATCAGAATTAAATATGGATTCCAAAGTAACCAGCCCTTTGGGAAGTTTATTGTTCTTTAGTTGTATCACTTGATCATCATATTGTTGTTTGAATTTTTCTTGGTTTACTACAAAAAATTGATCCTGTTGGAGCAGAAGGTGACTATCTGTTCGTCACTTTCAAAAACTTGCTAGTTAATGTTGTTATCAGGAATTGATAGCTTGATAACCACCTTGACATACTGCTGTATTTTATCTTTTTTAATATCACCTGGGATATCAAAATGTGCTCCAATTGCTGCAAGTCTGTCAGCATGTTGGTTCTGATTCCTTGGGATAGATACTAAGTTGAAGGCATTAAATTCCTCAATCATATTCCACACTCTATTTCTATAAGACTTTAGTTTGTCATTTTTAGCAACATTGACCCCCTGACCTGATTGACTATTAATTCACTGTCTCCATAGACTCTCAAATAGTCAATTCCTCTTTTCCTTTCCCATTCAAGGCCTTGGATAAGTCCTTCATACTCAACACTATTGTTAGAACATGCAAAAGAAAAATGGAAGGCTGAAAAGTACTTATCGCCTTGTAGAGAAATCAACATTGTACCTCCACCTGCCCCATTCTTGCTCCCAGAACCATCAAAGAACATCTCCCAAAGTCCACCCTATTGTTGCAGTAACTGATTTGGATCCTTCTCAAGATTTGGAATCTCTGCGTCAGGCTCAAGTATGACATAGTTACCCATACCAGCATCTTGAATAAGGTCTTCCAGAATGTCTAACACATTTTCAACTGCCCATTCATGTAGAAGCACGTCCAGAAAAACTTCTGCTTGAAGTTCTTGAGTGGCAACCAACTCACTGACAGTGAAAATGACACAATTTGTGTCTGCAGCAACAGGAGCAACATTGATGGGACTTGGGTTATATGGTTCAATGTGATCCTTAGCCAACCTTTCAGATTTAATGATAACCTTGGTTCCATATCTTGTTCTAAATAGCATATATGACCAATCAGCTGATACATAACCACCTATCTTGGCTGTAAAGTCTTTTGATAAGCAGAAGGAAAAGAAAGGTGGAAGGTCTATGACACAGATGTCTTGGGGAACTGAAAAATTAGGACAAGCATGGAGGGTAAGACTCAAATCTTTAATGATGCCCAATGTATTAACAGAGGTACCATCCAATTGGATTACTCTTTTCTCTAAAGGCTGATACTTTAGCACAAGCTTGTCCGCAATCTGCTTTGGCATCACAGAGCTACTAGCTCCATTGTCCACCATACAGTTATGAACTAACTTGTCACCTATGATCACTGACACAAAAAATGGAGGTGGCTTAACTCCTTTTCCTGTCTCTTTGCTAGACTGTTGAACATTTCCTTGGGGATTGTTTGTTAACACAACTCTAACTTGGCCTATTGGAGACTCAACTTTATTAGACATTTTCAAACTTGACAAGGTTGATTGTAACATGTCTTTTTGACCTAGGATAGCTAATGAGTCCCACATAGACATTGTAACATTCATCTTTTTTATGCTATCAAGAATATTATAGGGTACAGTTGGGGTTGCTTTATAATGTAACTTTACGCCAGCATGATCAGCCTGCAAGAGTGGTTGCTCTTTAACTAGGAGTTGCTGATTCTTGTGCCAAATAGGAGTCACTTGAGATGGAGATGATTCTATAGTTGCCGCCTTTCCTCTATTAGCTACTTGATCAAGCTTAGGTGCTCTCTGCTTCACCCTAGTTTTAGCTGCAACTAAAGAATTATCTACATTCAATCCACAAAATTATTCACCTTGCCAGTTGAGTAGAGTAGCATCATTTGCAAACTGATCTTGGTGTGGTGGAGATGGCTCATTAAGTGCATGTTGTTGTGAGCCTGATGCATTCTGTACCATAAATGCCTGATTGATAAGTCCATTTGAATAGGTGGCCTGATTGTGGGATTGGATGCAAGGGGAGCACCACTCATAATCGACTACTAGGTTATTTTGAATAGGAACCGGGTCCTTGACTGCACTAACAGGTGCTGGAGTATAGGCCTGAAAAGGTCTTGTGTTCACATTCTGTCTTGTGCCCTGATAATTGTCATGGTTTGCTTGTCTATTACTTTGATACGCTTGTTGCTAGCCTAGATTCTGCTGCTGATAAGGCCTACTATATGATTGCTGCTTCTCTAAGCTTACAAGCTTGTTACCACAAGACTGCAATAGACTTTTGATTTCCTATAACTCATTCAGAGAACCTAAAGCAACGTTTTCTTGTGCTACAACAACTAGAATAGGTGGCAGAGGTGCAAAGGGTGGTATCTGCAGAGGAATATTTGCATGGATCTCTGGGAATATAGGAATTGGTGGACTAGGAGCTAGTTTACCAACGTGCATTAGGCTATTTTTAGCTCTGATTGCTATTTTGAAAGCATCCAGAAAAGACACTCCTCCCATTGATTGTATCATGACAACTATATTGCTGTTAAGAGCCCTCAAAAAGTATAAAAATGCGTATTCTGGAGGTGGCCTCACCATTGCATGGATTCTATCCCAAGTTCTTTAAAATATGAAGTTGAAATCATTCATCTATTCTTGTGGAGCCCTCTTAATTGTAGTTAATTGTTCCAATAGAGACAAGTTATCAGACCTATCCTAAAATTTCTTATGCAACTTGTCTCCAAATTAGTCCCAAGTTGCAATTGAACTGACTGGTAGGCTCCTATACCATTGCATAGCTCTTCCTTTCAACGAAGTAGCTAGCAGTCTCACTGTAACATCCTCTTGGGTTATGTGATGGACTTCGCATAACGAAGCCACATCTCGCATGTGTTCAATCAGGGTAGTTTGGTCTTCCCTTGTGAAAGTTGGCAGACTCTTCAAGGATGCCATTGGAATGCCATTGTGCTGTGCCAAATGCAAGGGGCTCCCTCCATTAAAAGCAACAAAGGGTTGATTCCTTGGAGTGGCCATTGGAGGTGGCTGAGGAGGATTTACTGGTACTCTAAATGAAACCAAAGACGAGACATCAATATGTGATCTCACAGATGGAGGAGTGGATTGAGTTCTTCTAAAATAGATAATTGTTGTTTCTCGCCTTTCTGTTGCTCTGCCTTTTCTTCTTGGTGGTGACAGCTGTAAATATTTGAAAGGACCTGAGCTGCTCCTTGTCTAAAGTCTTCTCATAAATTGTAGAAGGCACTGATTCTAAAATTCTTTCTCTCCACAGAGTCACCAAGTATGCACAATTGACTTCTGTAAGCCTGGAACTCGTTGGTTGCATACTGAACCGACAACATAATGCAAAACTTGTCCCACCGGGCATGCCAAAAATTGTTATCTCCTGAAATTTCACCGTTGTTGAAACTGATGTTCAACACCTCAGTGTAACATTGGAAGACCTCTAAAGATGTGGGTTTCTTGCAGACAGAGGTCAACCTCCGGAGAAGGCCGAATTCCTTTGGGTATCACCTAAAGTATCAATTCTATAGGGGTAAAAAGAGAAGGAAAGCATACAAATGAAACTAAATTCTGAGGTGATACACCGAATTGATGAGGAATTATGAAATAAAAACAAGATGAACATACATTGGGAAACTTAACTTCAACCGTTTCACATACTCAACACAACTTCTTTTAGACTTATGCATCAATCTTAATAGGCTCGATCTACATACACATCTTAGGAAGGAAAGATAAATTTCATGGCTTTAAGGTATGAATGTAGACTTATAAAACACAGTTAAAGACTTGCATAATCAAAAGAAAAATACAGAAATGAGAGTAGTACAAACATGAACACTAGCTTCCAAGGTAAACTCTGTGTTGTATTCTAGATTTTAGTTGAGTTACAAAACATACATTTAGTCAAAAAAGTATTGATAAAAAAAATCACTAACTCTTCAGAGTGTATAATTTGAACTATTTACAAAAAGGAAAAAAATGCCTTATATATCAAAATGTGTCGGCCCCTTAGGGCTTACAAAAAATATCCGGGCTCAGAAAGATCTGCCCCTTAGATCTTTTGATTGAAATTAAATGCTGCACCCTATGTGTCAAGGTCGGTGAAGAGTCATCCCGTGAGAAGCCTTCTTCAGATCTTTCTACAACCACCACATTATTTTCCTGGTATCGTGTCCACCTTCAACCTCCTTGGCTGAGCACTTTGAATGCTCCTGAGCTCAGAATAGATACATGTCACTTTTCATTCTGTTGATGTTCTTCATCCTGGTTAGACTGCCACAGCTCACTTCCATATCTCTCTGATTGGTCGAGGAAACTCCACGCAGATTCTTTGGGCGGTTAAAAACTCCTCCTGTAGGATCGCATCTCGGTGAGACACTGAAAGTGTCTCACCGATGTGATTTTTCCCTTCTGAAGCTATCGACATAACATGATACTATCGATGAGAGCTCTTATCGAGCTCGTAAATTCATACTGATATCACTAAAGCCATCGGGAAGACACAATTTTGTTGCTAAGACATCATGACGAAATCCCTATTCTTTAGCGAAGGCATCCATTTCGGGGAGACCTTCTGCATTCGGCAAGACGTCCTGGCAATGTTGAATCCTTCTCCCCGAGCTAGTTCTCCTTCAGCAAGACCTCAGTTAGTCGCCAGGACCTTTTGGTGAACGCCTCAACTCCCTGAGCTCCCTCTATTTTTCGGTGAGACATTGACAAGTTGGGAAGACTTCAAAGCGAGGTCTTCTAGTTAGGATAATTCCCGCTTTTCGTCACTAAGACAACCTTCATTCGTCAAGACATCTTATAGAATTCCTTTTCCTTCGGTGAACTCTTCATTTCGGGAAGACTCTTGGTGAGAACCTTTGTTGTCGGTGAGACATTGGCCTATCACCCAGACCTCTCGCTAGGCTCCTTATCTTTTGGCGATGAGCTACTTTCTCTTCGGTCAGGGAGATATCACTGTTTCGGTGAGACCTCAGGGCGAAGTCTTGAAATCTTGGCGAGCTTAGCTTGCTTTCGATGAGACCTCCTGGGTTGGCAAGACCTCACCACAACCTCAAAATGTTACATTGAAGACATCCCCCCAGTCGGCAGGACATCCATGGGTCACTTAGACCTTATGTAGAAGGCCAAATCCTTCGGCGACCTCCATTTCTTCTATCAGAAAGATAGTTGAGTGTCGGTGAGAGATCTTATCGAAAGCAAGAGGCTACCCCAAGAGCCTCCATCTTCTATCGGTGAGACATCTTGATGTCACCCCGAGACATCTCATTCCACTGAGCTCTAGATCTCCGTCAGTGTGACTCCCATCGGTTGGGGAGACATCTCCCCGAAAACATGACCATTCACCACGCTCCTGTCTTGTCGCAGAAACTTTGGCCTGTCAGCTAGACCCTTGGCTGAACACACTCCAATCTCCCTGAACTCACATCTTTCAGCCAGACTACCTATTTGTCGCCGGGACTCATGTCGAACTCCTCCATTCTACCCGAGCTCTCCTCGATTCGCTGAGACTCCCACCGCTCGGTGAGACGTTTCACCAAGCTCCCTATTCTTTCGGCGATGAGTTCACTTTTCTTAGGTCGGGGAGACATCACTAGGTCGGTGAGACCTCACGCCGATCACTTTATCTTTGGGTGAGCACAAAAAATTTCAGGGAAACAAGCCTCCTTTGCCAAGACCTTATGGCGAATCTACTTTCTATCGCTGAGACATTTCCTATCGGCTATACCTTATCCCGACGGCGAGACGTTATACTGAATACGACCCCTCGGCTAGGCCCCTTTGTTGTCTTCGGTGTGATGTTTATCCTTCGGCAAGACATTATGCAAAAGGTAATATCCTTTACCGATCTCCATTTCTTTTAGTGGGGTCCCCGTTCCATCGGCGAGACATCTCCTAATTGCCAAGACCTTGTGGCGATGAAATCCTGCTTTGCCGATGTCGTTTCGTTCATTGAGACTTTGATGGATTGGAAAGACCTATGCCGATATACCTTATGTTGGTGAGAAATATTTCCTTTGCCAAGACATTATGCCGAAAGCCAAATCCTTCGACAAGCTCTTTTTCCTGTCGGGGAGACATTCCTTTCTTTGGCAAGACCTCTTGCCAAAGTCAAACTTTCTTGGTGAGGTCTTTTGTTGTCGACGAGACTCCTGAGTGTCGGTGAGAGATCATGCTTAAGGCGCTTTGCTTTGGCGAGGGCCCATTTCAGTCGGCATGACTTTTCTTTATCGCCAAGACTTCTTAGCGAACTCAATGTCCTGCGCCAAGAGGCTTTAGAGTCAGGGAGCCCTTTTGACTTCGGTGAGACCCTACAGCGAAGCTCGCTTGCTTTGCCGACGCCGCCTCCTTTCGGTAAGACTACAAGAAGTCACCGAGACTCTATGGCAAAGGCTTTATCCTTCACTGATATGCATAACCTTTTGTCTCTGGGACTATGATCGATGTCTTGCTGATAGGAACCTATAGGTGAATTTCACTCACCGTGACATTCCTGGGGTCTTGCCAATTTCTCCTTAGAGAATTTTCATGCCAAACTTTAACAAGGTAGGCTTCCAAACTGAGTTTCCTGTAACCTAGCATCAGATTCATGACTTTTTCCCTTGTGCGAATGCTCCATTTGGCCTGTCGAAGATCTATCACATGATTATCTTGCCTGATTGAGTCTGCGGGTGAAAATTAGGTAACAGGGTTAGGGGTATAAGGTATAGGGTTGAGGGTGTAGCATTTAGGAGTGAGGTTGGTAGGTTTATACTTATAATAGTCCATGAAAGACATAACAAGCTCACGCTTTGGAGAAGTTGGAACACGTTTGTGCTTTGTGGAAGTTAAAGTGTACTCATGCTTTAACACAAGAGCATTTTGGAAAGTACAAAAAAATGGTAAAAACACGTGACCCATGATTCAGACCCACATGATCTGTTATTCTCTAGTTCTTGTGTGTTATTTGAAAAAGAAATAATTTTTCATGGTGTTGACAAAAGCACAAGCATATTTTATATATTCCACCACCTTTCCTCCACCTTTTTTTTGCTTGATAATGTAGGAGGAAATACCTAATTTTTTAGATCAAATTTGATTAAATAAACTAATATTTTCATGTTTGTAGTATGGAAATGCTAATTATGATTTTTTGTTTTAATTTCATATTATATATTGGTTATTTTCATAGTTTTTACTAATTCTCTTAGATTTATTTAGAACTGAACATTGAAAATAAATAAACTTGGTGAAAAGCTCAAATCTTTGAGGACTTTGAAGCAAGAAAAAAAAAACTAGACATAATTGTGCAGTTTGTCAAATCGAATCTCAAATTTGAAGGTATGTTCTATTTGTGCATGCCACCTTTTCCACTTCCTAGTTCTCAAAAAATTATATGCAATGGATTACACATTTTTTAAAATAATATTATTTTTATATTGAAAAATATAGTTGGGAAATAAATAATATTGTCTTTCTACCTTAGCATTCACATAATTGCATCAAAATTTGTACAATCCACAATAACTCTTTTATATCATACTATCATGCAAACCTCTATATAGACTTTTGGATTATTTTTTAAGGTAGTATGCAACATCACCATAACCATAAACAATTTTATATAGCCTGACCACAATCCATATATTCTTCTCCATCTAGAAAATTTGAGTAAGAACCCATGTTGATCTCTCCACAAAACCAAAACATATTTTTAGATCCACAAGTCAGATATTCCTTGGTAAAATTATTTAATCTAGGGATACATTTCATATTTCCTTGATAAAATATTTCATCCCCATATTTTGAATCATTCTAGATGTGAAATTTTTTGGATGCATAACTGTAACCCATGCCATTAACTTTTGTTGTATCTAGAATTGCATCAATATATTTTATTGATACCATCTTGTCATTCCATGGTTCACACTACAATTTATCATCATGTGAAGACCTAATAATAATTACAACAAGTGATTCCTATCCATCTTCGTTATTTTTAAGTACAACAATAGTAGTATTATAGGCTATGATAGATGGTAAAATATAGAAAGGTTCATAATAATGTAAACTTACAAAGTTTGATGCACCTTGAAGAGATTCCTTATTTTTCATATATGCATTAGTTGATTTCTTGCTCCAAGTGACTAATTATTCATTCACATCATCCCGAAGATCAAGTAACATGATTAAATCAATAATGGTCTCTTCTTGATCCTAGTTTCATTATTCTTTCCTTATATTACTTTTGCAGCATTTATTTTTCTCATATTATTCCTTTCCCTTTCTTTCTTCTTAATATTGTACATGTAAATTTTCTTTAATCTAGTAGTAATACCATTACATCATACAAACACTTGTTTGATCATTGGTCAATAGTCATTTTAGAATTTCACCACTACTACATTTGCATGGGATACTTTTTTCATATGGTGGCTTGGACTTATGAGTTTTTTGTCACCCTTAACAATTTCATACTATTTTTTGCCTCTTAAATTATGGAGTCTAATTGACCCCCTAATGTCCTAAAATTATGCATTCCAAAGCCCATTTGTATCATTTTTCAATAAAATGCAAGCATTATATAAATGCATCTAATCATTAAATCACCTTTGACACTTAATGTATTGGAAATTAGGGCCAGAACCCATACACCCTTGGGTGTATAGGTCATCCTTCTTAGCTAGGACCCATTTTTGGGCATATTGTTGGCAAAATTTTAACATTCAAAATTCAAATGTCAAGTGTCGGCTTTCGAGATCTAATTTTTCAGGAAATTAGATAAATGCCTATAAATACCTAGTCTTTTCACCATTTTAAAGTAGAAGAACAAGAGAAGGAAATTAGAAGGATAATTTATGAGCTAGCATTATTGTCAAGAGCAACATTTTCAGAGCTTTATTGTAGCAATTCAAGATCCAAGCATCATATGAAAGTGTAAGTGAGTTAATGTTATCAAGTTATCATTGTTTTGTGAAGGCTAACCATTATTTTAGGTCTCCAAAGCATTCAAGAGTTCAAGAAAAGAAAGTTCTGAATCCTTGAAGTGATGTGCATGACTTTAAACCTTCAAGGAAGCCATTAAAGGGTGGTGAGATGTAGCACTTTGTGATTTCACCATTCCTTTCTTTCAATTATCTATTTGTCATTGGTATTGCCATTGTGGAAGTGGAAACACTTATAGAATGTTTGACTAAGGAAAGCCCCTAAATGGCCCAACACTTTCCATCTCTTTGAATGTGTAGGTTTCAGGTTTGAAGAGGATCAAAGGAAGTTTGAAGACAAATCATTCGTTGTTGCATTTAAAGCCCTACAACTTGTCATCTAGAAACTCACAAAATTATCCAATAGCATTTCAATAACTTTGCAAGCAAAAATGAAAGTCTCGGATCTATCACTAGAGGACCTCAAAATTTGAGAAAGACACCCCTACAAGCTCTCAAATGCCCCTTGGTGACTATGTCTTTCTATAATGGTTGAAACAAGTTTTTTTGGGTTGGTACATATCACTCTGCACTTTTTGCATCCACCTTCAAACTGCTATTTTAGTCAGTCAGTTGTTAGGATCTTGCAATTTACATATTAGGGCACATAGTCCAATCAGGTTAATCAATTCCAATCAATTCTAGTCTATTTTCAAGGCCCTACGAATGCAGATCCATGTCCGATTGGCTCACCTTCATGGTTGATAGTCAATTTAATGATATTGATGATTTGTATTCTAATGTACCTTGGAAAAGGCCCCTTGTATCCTAGGTTATTTGCATTTAGGACCTATGATCACCTTTTTCTATGTTACAATAATTAAATATATCTCCACTAGGGTATGCATTTTTCACCTCAATCTATTTTTGTATTCCTAACACCATGATCATGTTCATGTTTGTAATCCCTTCTATCCCAACCTTCATGCCCCCATCCTTCTATCTCACTCATCATCCCACATACCCTTGGCTTCAACATTTAATTGGATACCACCCCATGATTTCTATATTTTTTTGATCGAATTTTTTCATCTATTTTTTGTTGTTGCACATAGCCCTAATGTTCCATCCAACACACCTCCTGGTTTCCTTCACCCTTCATGTGATGGTGTGCCTTTGAAAATGTGTCTTTGAGATCACTATGACATTTATAGCATCTTTTCTTTTATGTGTCAATCCATTTTTCCTATAGTTCTAGTGCTCCACCTATCACAACATCATTATCACTATCATCCTTCATATAATGGCACACCTCAATAACATGTACCTTGAATAACTATGCTAATTATAAATAATTTATTTTGTTAGTCTACATGCACATGGTGCATCATCATCAAGATCCATTATATCATGGTGCATAATACGAATGCTACAAAAAATAATAGGTTTCTATTTACACGAGAAGTTATTTTAAAAAAAATATCATTTGTCCCTTTTTACTATCTTAATTTTGTTTATCCATTCTTTTATTTCCATCAAAATCATGTTTCATTTTATTTACATTAAACCCTTGTGATCTATCATCATCAAACATGTAAAACCATTGAATCTAGAATCGTATCATCTAAATCATCTATTGCATTAATCAAAATTTCCAATCCATATCCCTCATTAGTTCTATATCCATGGCTTGCACATCATCCTAATATGATTTTCCTCAACTAATATTTTATCCATCATAGAACATCTTCGTATCACCCTTTATCTTTTCAAGAGACCTCTTGGGATCCATTTCACCCAAAATATCTCTTGAGGGGGTATCACTTCCATCAATATCCATTTCCTTCTAAGTTAATGGGGAAACTAGCCACCAAAATTCTGTTCCACCATACTTTATATTATTCTTTGACACAATATCACTTAGTTGTGGAATTTTATCAAAGAGGGAAAAATGTAGAAACCTAATATTTTCCTAATACACCCTTGTCCAAATCAGCTAAGTAATTACATCATCTAGTAAAATCACCTTTCACCTAATGTAATCTACCTAATTAAATAATCCTATTACTTATTAGTTAATTTTCTATCTCACATAATTAAATAATTTTATATTTAAATACACCTATTTTCACCTCACAATGCTAAAATAATTTTAAAATATAATTTTAATTATGGCTATATTCTCTCCAACAACTTACAAGGATAAAGGGATCCTAAGTACACTTGTTCCCACATCCCTAATGGTTGCAACAACTTACTATTTTTTGTAAGTGCATCCTAGCCTTTAACATTCCAACAACCTTCATCAAGACCCTCAATTATCCCCTTAATCCTAGGGAATTCATCTTATTTATCCTCCACTATTGATCTTTCCATCACATCTCCACCATCAATTGTCTCTCCCAAAAATATATAAATTGAAACATCATTCCATTCATATTTGCTAACTATATGTTGCCAAAGTAGGTACATTTTCTTCAAGATCATCCACATTTCAAACCATCATTTAAGAAAATCCAATCTACAATGGAGTTCATTGGTAATTTTTATTTGATCTCTTGCATCATTGCTTTGCATTGAATTCCTTTGTGTGCTGTAGTTGAGGTTTGCTTTGGTTTTGATTAGGAAATTTCATTTACATGTGTTTCTAATTGTATTTTTAAACTAATTCTTACGAAAATCATGAATTATTGCACCACCTTTAGTTTGACCTCCATAATACCTTAATATTTTATGTAATATTATTATTGCCTACAATAAATGTTTTACTTAGTTGGGATAATCCTTTATAGACTACACTTGACATTTAAATGATTCAACAATAGCTTAATATAGTAGAAATTTTTAGTGTTTGATAAAACATTAATAAATCAATTGAGATATTAAACTATTCAATTCTCATCCCCAGATTATAGCTTATCATAGTTTCATCCAATAGAAGATTATCCACAATTTATTTTTTAAACATCTCCATATTGATTTATTGTCTATTAGATGAATTTGATCTATTGGTTTAGACTACATATTCTTATTTGAAGTACTGATACATATGATTGATGTTTCTACAACACATTCTATGCTTGTGTAATTTTTTAATTAAATATTTAATTTAATATTATACATTTAAAATATATATTAATTATTTTGGGCCTATCCTTCCCAATTCATTGCCTCCCTAGCTAATGGTTCATAGTAGCTCTCATATATTCATTTCCTTCCTTGAGAATACATTGTTCATATGATTAATTTTTAGTTAAATGGAATAGAAGATTCATATTTACATACCATGCCTTTTGTAATATGAATGTAGCCTGTATACGATCATTTTATTGGTTATAATTTATATTGTAATGTTGGTATCCCACCATTGATTGCACTATAATCCATACTATTATTTTTGATATCTATAATTATCTCTTCCTTTTGAATATATATTTTTATATTTAAATTAATTAAAAAAATTAGAGTATAATAAATCTCACAACATTTCTTGATGGTTCATAAAGGAAGCATGTCTACAAGCATCAAATCCAAAACATGTGCCTTCATCAATTGTACAACACAATCAAATGGACATTGAGATAAATATAAATACTAAAGAATAAAAAACCTATAAGTAAAAAATAGTACAAAATCATGTTGTCCAAACTAATTTGAACCTAAGAAAACTAACAATCCATTGCTTATATTGATCTAAAATATATTTTACTACTATTCTAAAATGAAATGAGATATGAAATACACCTAGTCACTAAACTCAAACTAAATTAAAGAATTTCCATGCGAAATTTTTAATCAAAAACTTGCTACAACCAATTCACTAATTGTAGACACATAAAAAATTTCCTCTAATAATATTAAAAGTTTTATCAATGTGTGGATCCATTATTAGTATTATTATCCATTTTATATTCATCTCATATTTATATTTCAAGTATAACCATTTTATAAGTATTAATCCATCTCATTAAATCATTTATAAATCCATAATCATTAAAATATTATTTATTCATAATCATTTATTCATATTCATAAACTCCATCAAATCCATTTGCATAATATATGATCATTAAAATATCCATACATTTATATATTTGCATATTTCATTAATATCCATTTGCATATTCATAAATCAATTCATACATTTATCCATTTTCTTTATTTACCATTTTGCATATTTATCCCACATTCGCCCTAATATGGGATCCACCCTTGAGGAGATCTATTAAAACCTTTCCCTCTTTCTCATTTCTCGATCATATCTACAACATTCACGATCTTTGCATCCTTACATTCGCTCTTAGCATTCTTGGCACTCTTTTGATATCATTTAAATAGCATTTTAGCATTTTAACATTTTAGCTCATAAGATAGTTGCATGTAAGCATTTTAGTTCATCATGTTTCCTTTTGATATTGCATATCATTTTTACTCAATCTTTTAATCTCTATTCACCATAGCCTCTTGTGCATAGTGCTCTGAGAGCAAATTCTTTTCAGCAACACAAGATCTTGGATGATAGGAGGGCAATGGAGACAACAATCCATTTGCATGCATGTGTGTTTAGTTTAGTTTATTTTATTTGCATGTGTGTGTAGGTGGGAAAATACTCTATTGTTTGATGTTGGAACAAATCTGAATCTTCGAATTCAAATACCCATTTCCTTCGTCAACACTAATAAATAAAAAAATCCTCCTTTTATACTCTATTTTGAACACACTTATTACAAAACAAAGCTATCCTAATGTTCTAGTTACAACTTTAAAAAAAAAAATATACCACATTAAAATGTACAAAGTAAGAGAAATAAAACATATCAATTAATCTCGACTAAGAAATGACTACTTGATTGATGATTATATTCCATAAAAATAGCTTTTAAATAATGATAAGTAAAAGAAATAAACAAATAAGAATAATAAATGTATTTATTTTCCTTCCTATGTTTTGGAGTTCTTTCTTTTCATATTTTTTTTACTGACTTGGATTTGAATTTTGGTTCTCATTTGAATGGGGATGGGAGAAGAGATTAAAGTTCTAAAGCATTTATTTATGCACTTGGATAAAAGAATGCTTCATGGCATAAAACTATTGCTTATTTCTTTTTTTTTTTCTCATCCTCATCAATATTTCAGAGAACATAAAATTTATATTTTAAATAAAATCTACTCCCTAACGTGGTTCTAAACCTCATTATTTTCATTCTTTCATTACTTTGAATAAAGCTTTGATTAAAAAATTAGGGTATTCTACAAAGAAATAGACATCATAAAGAACCTCCTCATACTCACATTCATCACTATATAACAACTCATTGGTTGTTGAAACAAGAGCTTAATCCTCATTAGGATCCTTGAATAAATACTTCAAATTTGATCCAAAAACTTCTCCCTCAAAAAAATCTCATTTTTCTTATATGTATAGGTGTTTTTTTCTTACAAACATCTAAGTGATTGTTATTTATATCAATATTATCCTCTCATATAAAAATAGATAGTTATAGATTCATCACATCATTCTTTATTTAAGGGTTCTTTAGGAATCTCTCTTAATGTTTGTTCTTCAAAAGGGGATAGATGATAATCCTTTTGAGATAAATATTCAAGATCATCCTCCAAGGTAGGTAGGAATCCTTCCATAGTTTTAACCTCCATGTTTTCCTCAATGCTTGACCTTTTTTGAGTTATTTACAAATGAGTGTTTAGATAATGAATAACCCTTTCTCCCTCTTTACATTCTTCAAAGAATAATTTGTAGAGAAAAATATTTCAAATGAATCAAAACTAAGATGACTCAAATTTTTATGTGATTCCACACTTTTTCATGCTAACAATGCTCATCACTAACTGAAATAATTGAATATATAGCTAAAACCTCCTCTACATTATGCTAAGTTTTGATATCAACCTCCTCATTACAAATTTCCATGGTATCCAACTAACAAATAACTTGATCCTCTACACTCATTGATATGATATTAAGGAAATTCTCTTTAATAATTTTTTGATAACCTTCATTGAAAGGGCTTTTGTATTTACACTTGATAAAGTTTACATTTTACATCTTCACAAGCTCCTTTTAATTTTTTAATTCCTCACAATAAAATTATTAGATTAATTTTGAATGAAAACAACTATTTTGATTTTGAACACTTTTAATCTATTAATAAAATTAATAAAATCATTTGATCTTATTTGTTACAAACTCTTGAGCTCCTTTTTATATTCACCTTTTTCTTTATAGTTGATCATGTTGAAATGTCTTTAGCTAAGTTATTCTTCTTTGTAATGCTTAATTGTATTTTGTTCCAGTCTTAATTGTTACTTGTAAACTAATAAATTTGAAAGTGCCTCCTTTAAGATTTCCTTTTCTATTGTACAATCATTTTCTATTATTAATATATATATTTTTTCAATTAATTTTTTTTATTAATTCTTATAATTTTTCTATCCTTTAGTATTTTATAATTTTAAAATTTATCGACAAATTGCTAAAACCTTACTTTGAATGTAGCAAGGGTCCCTTGTATAGACATTTTTATACCTTTCTGACTATCCGTACTGTACATAAATATTATTACGCTTAATCTGGCTTTAAGTAATTATGCAACAGAATTACTTAGCCAACCGAGCTAGGGCCCCCGCCCAGCCCCTATCCTTTCCTAATTGCCATTTTCCCATGCTTATTTTTATGCAGTCCTAAGTCATGGTCATATTGTGCCTAGAAGCTCCCACTTACCTTTCTATTTCATATTCTTATTGCATGGCAATCTTCATGTGAAGTCTTTATGTCAAAAATATAAGCTCATAATATTGTGCCATCTTTAATGATGTGATGTGGTCATTTTGCCTACTTCACATGCCAAGTTAGTGTGCCATTACTACCCACGTTTATATTGCATATGATGATTATGAAAGGCTCTCTAGTTTGTGACAAATGGTACCTAACTACTTTTATTGCATCAAAAACTTTAGTGTGGGCTCCCTTATCACCTTTGCATTAAATGCAATGGCTTTATCTTTATTGGGAAATATTGAAGTGTGCTTTGGCTTGGTGATATACTTAGAAATTTAGTGTATCCTGGTTTCTCTTCACATTGTGGTTTTAAAGTTGGGTCCCTCTCTCATATTTGCAAAGTGTGATAGGCACTAAATATTGAAGTGTCAAACAAAGGTATTCCCTCCAGAAGGGATAATCAGGATAGTATTGTATTTCCACGTATTGTTTGGCCTAACACGTGCTATGCTCTCATTGGTGAAAGTAGAAGGAAAAGTACTTTGATGCTTGCCAAGGTCTCTTCACATTGTAGCTTTGAATAAATGCACTAAACATAAAACTTTTTGCAAGAATTCAATGGAAAGTTGGTGAAGAGAAAAATTGCTTTTACTTAAGTGTTACGACATTTAGGATTATTTTAGCATTAACTATTACGTGAAGAAAAGAAATTTGTGAATGATATGGTGAGGGAAAGGCTTGGTATTGTTTCCATTTGCACTAACATTCTACAAGCTTATGTCATTGTAATTATAATGAGTGGTAAATGAGCAAGTTCATTTATTTCTAGAAGTTTTCCATAATTTGCAATTGCATTTGGTGAAAGTCTAGTTTTACTATTTCTTGATGTTTGCAAATTTTGTTCAATCCTTCATTTTTATCAAGCCTAGATTTATGGAGAAAATCTTAGAATTTTACGTGTTTTCAAAATGAGCAAAGTGTTCAATCCACTCACTCTAGGAGACACTTATAATAAGATTTAATATATCAATTCCCTAGTTCTTTCGAAAAGCTAAAGCACACATAGGGGACTAGTCTCTTGTTTGAAATATTACAAGATAGGGTTGAGCATATTAGAGATGTAGTCATTCCCTAAATGAGAATTATTCATGTATTTCTATAACTATTTAGAAAAACCCGTCTCTTTGTAATTAATGGACATTTGAATTAATTAAGATAGTAGGGGAGAGTGGCCCATAGTGGAGCAGGTTCCAATAGTGGGTATAGAAGTAGTCCTCAGTAAGCCTCATAGTGGAGCATCTTAATATCCAATCGCAAACCACTTTTTATCCATAAAGTACACAAACTGACAAATCATGTGATGCCACATCGACGCACCAATAAAACACGACTTAGTGCACCACTATCGGTCTCACTTTTTTTTTAGCCTTTTTCAATACCTTAACAAAAAACATGCTAATGTGGCATCATATTTGATGACGTGGCCCTAAAATCAAATTTTTTAAGCAGGTTAGTTGCCAAATAAACTGTTGTACAAAATTGAGACTGATTTGAAATTCCATGCAGGATTTTGAGAAAAACGAAGTTAGGGTGCTCCACTATGGGCCCCTCTCCCCTAGTGTCTTTTTTTTGTTGTCTTAGATTTGTTATATGTAATTCATGCTAATTATGACTTTGAGTTTGTTGGGTAAAAATTCTGTAACCTCTTTACAAATTACAAAACTTGAATTTCAACCACATTTGTTATGAGATAAAATCTCTCCTCTCGGAAAGGGAAGGCACCCTTCTTACTGCTTACCGGAATTAAAGTAAACTATTCAATTACTTACAATATGTACACTAATCATATGAGAGTGTGTCACATTCATCATTCTCTCTTCTTTCAGAGATTATGTATACAATGTTCCGCGGTTTTTATTTCTTGATGTGATATAACTTTAAATAAAACCTAAGTAGTAATTTCCAATACTTTTAACTTGTCAAAGCATAGTCTAGGAGTACCAGCATTATAAAGATACGTAACCGGAAGGCTTACAAAGGTACAAAGTCATTCTGTAGTCTTCAATGATGAATTCCACAATAAAGTAGCCAACAATGTAAATGAAGCACAAAGTCTTCAATATACTTCATGAATAGATCCACGAACAACATGAACAACTTCAAGCACAAAGTCTTGAAGATCATCCACCAATATATTATCAACAATTACACAATTCCAAGCAAAAGGTGTAGCACAAAGTCTACACAAAACAACTTGAAAGCCCTCCAATCTCAATTAATAAAATACTGCTAATCCTATCCAATAATAAGACAAACTAATGTAAATGACATAAGAACATTCACATTCATTGAAATTGATCCAACACAAAGTTTGATATGCAAGTTAGCCTGCTTTATTGATTGAAAATACTTTTCACAATATGAACTCAAAATTTCAAAATTGCTTTACAAATGAGTAGCACTTTTTTGCATTTAGGCAAAAGGTCTTGGCGATTTATTCATTGACGTTAAAAATCAATGCCTATGCATCTTAGCACTTGCTTTGGAAATTCCTTGTATGGGCGCCAAAAATTAGTGCTTATGTAGTATTGTGATTGGCCAAACTTTATGCTCTAGTGCTAATAATTAGTGCTCTAACATTACATATTTTGATTGTGTAAGAGTGCACAAATTATGTGCTCATGCATAAAGTTTAAGAGAAAATGATCTTATAAATGTATGAGCGGGGTTTTTTACTACTCTTGCATTTCTAGTTGAACCCTTTATGTAGATTTGGTAAAAAATCCTGCTGCTACATCTATGAACTTAGCAAAAGATGGGAAGACACTGGATCTGCTAAGGCAAAGTTTTTTACCGCCATTACACATCGGAGGTGTTATCATATGAAATTGCACCCTTGTTGAACCTGATGTTCAACACCTCAGTGTAACATGGGAAGACCTCTAAAGATGTGGGTCACTTGTAGATAGAGGTCAACCTCCGAAGAAGGATGACTTCCTTTGGTATCACCTAAACTACTGATTCTGTAAAGGGAAAGGGAGAAGGAGTGCATAAAAATATAACTAAACCCTATGGTGATACACGAAACTGATAAGAGCAATGGAATACTTGATTTACACTTGAAAATTGACAATGAACACAAAATTACCCATCCACCTTTGTAAGCTTTGCATTAATATATCACGAACAGGTTTGATTCACACACTTTTTCAAGAAAGGAAAAGACTTTCACATACTAGAATCCATGTGCGATTATGTAAACACAGTTTGTGATTTGTATAATGATACTTTTGCAAAGGAAGGCATGAAAACAATATATAAAGTTATAAAGGAATAGAAGAAATTCACAAAATAACTTAATCATGAACTTGAAATGCACAACACTTTGCAAGAACAAGATGGTAATCTAAAACATCAACAGTGACCAAGGTAAACTCTGTATACTATGCTCCAAAATGAGTTACAGAAGTTTGCTAATCTGAGAAAGGATTGCAAAAGTCACAAAACTTTGAAAAGCATAAGGAGAACTCCTTTACAAAGAGGCAAAAATGCCCTATATACAAAAAGTGTCGGCCCCTAGGGCTTACAAAAATATCAGCCTCTAGAAAAGATCTGCCCTTAGATCTTTTAATGAAGTTAATGCTACATTCAAGTGTATCCCCGCTGTCCATGTCGGTGTGAAGGATCACCCTCAAGAGAAGCCTTCAGATCTTATGTAATACTTGCATTTACTTCCGGCCTCCGTGTCCATCCTCGAACCTCCTTGAAGGGACGCTTTGAATGCTCTAAAGCATTAACATTAATGCCGATCCCCCTCTGCCAGTAGCAATCCCAACTGTCACCGCGACTCACGGTTTCTTCTTCCTTTCTTCCTAATCTCTCTCCAGATCTTTCTTCAAGTTGATCCCCATCTAGAAGTAGCATCAGATACTCCCTATTGTCAGACCTCCACACCATTGCTTCGTTGAGCTGCTCCATCGCTCTTGACCTCAGAGTAGATCCATGTTGCTTACATTCTGTTGATCTTCTTTTCAGGGCGAGTAAAATAGTCAAATGGACAGTGGTTCGCCTTTAGCTCCTTCTGATTGGTTGAACTTGTGCCACGCAAGATCCCAGGCGGTCAAAATTCGCTCAGACTGAATCGCATGTCGGTGAGGCAATTACCGTGTCTCCCCAATGTGAGTACACCACATAGCAGTTATCGGCATAGCTTGGGACTGTCAACGAGACTTCATATCGAGCTGTAGGAGTTATATCGATATCCATATTTCATCTCCCAAACACCCGCATTTGGAAAAAGTCATAGCGAGCGCTAAGAGTCCTACTGATATCCATTTCCATGGGCAAGTTGGTCGCTATCGGCAAGACTGCCTATCGTCGGCAATACTTTATGCCGGAGGCAAGATCCTTCGGCGAGCTCATTTCATCTTTCGACGAGACCCCATCGGGTCGGCCAGACATCATGGAGGGTAGCCAAAGCTATAACGATATTCCTTTTTTTTTGTTATCACCAAGACAATCGCACTCGGTAGGACATTATGTCAAGCTCCTCTCGTTATACCGAAGGCAAAAAACATGTCGGCTCCTCTATTCTGCCCCAAGCTCACTTCACTTCGGCAAGACCCCACTTGGTCGGCGAAACCTTTCGCCGAGCTCAAAACACTACGCCGAAGGGGGAATCCCTCGGCGTGACTAACAACCATCAGCGAGACATCTTGTCGATTGCACCTCTTTTTGATGAGACCTCATCTCTTTGGCCATACCTTATGCCAAAGGCATAACCCTTCACTGAGATATTATTGGGTTGGAAAGACCCTTCATCGAAGCCACCTATTTTGGTGAGAGCTCATATCAGTCGGGAAAACCTTGCTCGGTCGACGAGACATCATAGCGAGGCCACAACTTATACCGAAGGCACTATCCTTTTGGTGAGACTTAGTTCGGTCGCTGGGATGTTACATCAAGGCCCACCTTTTCTCCCTGTTGACATCTCTTTTCGCCGAGACCTCCGTTAGTCGCTGAAACATCTCCCTGAGCTCCTACTTCTTCTGCGAGACCACTGGCCTTTGGTGAAACATTATGTCGACATCAATCCCTCTCGGCGAGACTTTTGCTATTAGTGAGACCCTTCACCGAAGCCACCACATTACACCGAAGGAATTCGCTTTCGGCGAGACCACCCACGGTCGACATGACATTACACCAACGCTAGCTGCTTTGGCGAGACCACCACTTGTCGGCGAGAGCTCCATTCCTTTGGTGAGACCGCGGTTGAACTGCAAGATGTTATGCCAAACACAGATGTCTTGGCAACCTGAGTGAGCCCGTAAGTAAAAATCAGGCAACATTTCTGGTGACCTTTGCTGGATGTTTTCCTGCTAAACCTAGAAACCAGTAGCCAAACTTGTCCATTGGGCTTAGAGTCATTTAAAAAAAACCTCAGAACAGACCAAGAGCAGTTTGTACATGGCTCAAAACAACATTTGAGGTGAATCCCATTAACTGGGATTGATAAATTTTCTCCATCCATGTTCGATATCTGGAATGCATTATGCTCCTTGCATTTAGTAATAACAAAAGGGCTTGCCCAGAAATGGTCAAATTTTGTATGTTTGCCTAGACCACTCTTTAGCACATCCCACTTGAGAACAACATCACCTTCCTTGAAAACTTTGGCTGTAGCTTTCTTATCAAATGTTTTCTTCATTTGGAGCTGAGAATACTCTAAGGTTTTCATTGCTTTATCTCTTGATTCTTCGAGCTCCATGAGTTCTGCATATCTCACGGACATTGGGTCTTGTTCTTCATACATCTCCAACTGGTGAACAATGTCTAGAGATGGAAGCTCTATAGATAGAGGTAATCTAGCCTCTTTACCATAAATGAGGGCATATGGAGAATTACCAACTGATCTCTTGGGGGTTATTCTATCTGCCCAAAGTGCAGATTTCAATGTGGTATGCCAATTTTTTTGATTCTCTTCCATAGTCCTCTTAATGATTCTGATCAAATTTTTATTTGTACTTTCAGCTAATCCATTACCCTATGGGTAATAATTGGAGGAAGTATTCATATGAATTCCATGTCTAATAGCCCAATCCATGACTCTCAATCTAATAAATGCAAGAGCACTATCTGAAATGATGGAGTCAAGAACTCCAAATCTGGTGATTATATCTTCATAAAAACTCAAAACTGAAGATTCATTTGCTTCCTTCGAAGCTACTGCCTCTGTCCACTGTATGAAATAGTCTGTAGCAGTAAGCACCCACTTGTAGCCAACATTGGATGGTGGATTAATTGGCCCAATAAAGTCGATGTCCCATCTTGTGAAGGGTTGCTCCACCTGAATTGGATGTAGAGGCATAGTAGGAAGCTTTTATTGGCCAGTAGTAACCGACTCTCATGATTTTCCAAGCAGTTGTCCTTGGAGCAAAGTGACCTCCTGAAACATCATGAAACTCATGCAGTACCTTTTCTGTTTGGTCAACATCAATGCACCTTAATAAAACACCATTTAGATCTTTCTTGAAAAGAATATTATCAATAAGGACATAAAAATTGACTACAATCTGAAGTATCTTCGCTTTGCTCTATCTAGACCTGGTGGACATTTTCCAGTATGAAGAAAGTGGGTCATTTCTTGAACCCAACCTGCAACTGAGGCAGGTGCAACACCTTGAACATTTTGAGGCTGATCAATATTAGCTAAAACAACACCAGTTTCCGATTTCTGTGCATCTTCAGAAGTGGAGGCAAGTTGCTCACAAAGTCCTCTACCTCTAACAAGTTTTGTGATGCAGATGCTAACATCAAATTCCATTACTTTTGTGATCCACCCTACTCTTTTCTCACTTAGATCTGTGTTCAACAAAAACTCCTTCACACTTGGGTGTGCAACCAAAATATGAATCTTATTGTTTGAAACTAGAGGCTTGAACTTCTTTAGGCTTCTAATCACAGCGAGAACATGTTTCTCAACAAATGTATATTTATCTTCATAATCAACAAGTACTTGACTAAAGAAAGCGATTGGCTGCTCTAAATTATCACTATTTTTCTGAACCAACATAGCAGAGATTGAACTAACACTGCCAAAATCATACAAGAAGAATTCTTTAGAAAAATATGGATTTACCAGTGTTGGAGCTGATGCTAAAGCTTCCTTGATTTCTTCAAAACTGCATTTTGCTTCTCCAGTCCAACTGAAAATTGCATTCTTTTTAAGCATGGCGGTCAAAGGCTGTAGTAAATTTGTAACATCAGGAATGAATCTTCTTAGAAAGTTAATTCTCCCTAAAAAGCTCTACAATCCTTTCTTGTGATTGGGTAATGGCAGTTCAAGTATAGCTTTAACTCTTTCAGGATCAATGGTAACTCTGTCTTTTGATACTATATGGCCTAACAGTTTACCTTCATGAACTACAAAAATACTCTTTGTCAGATTGAGAGATATTCCATATTCTCTACATTTTTCAAAAACTTGCTTGAGATGCGATAAGTGTTCATCTACATTTTTTGAATATACAGTTATGTCATCTAAGTAAACCAACAAACATTTCTGGATTAAACTCTAAAATGCCATATCCATGGCACGCTGAAAGGTGGCACCAACATTAGATAAACCAAAAGGCATTATCTTGTAGGCCATAGTGCCCCATTTTGTTGTAAATGTTGTTTTATACTGATCCTCCTCCTTGACAAGAATCTGGTTATAACTAGAATACCCATCCAGAAGAGAAAGTCTCTCTAAACCAACAACTTGTAGAATTTGTTCCATGGACGGTAAGGGATAATGATCTTTCAGAGATGCTCTGTTAAGGTCTCTAAAATCTACACATAGTCTTACCTCACCATTCTTTTTTCTAACCGGAACAAGGTTAGAGACCCAGGATGTGTGTTTAATTGGAAATATGATACCCCCTCAACTAACTTGGTCAGCTCTTTGATCATTAAAAGTTCAAGCTTGGGGTTCAATGGTCTCTGTTTTTGTCTAACAAGCTTGGCATCAGGTTCTAACTCAATTGTATGTTGTGCAATATGAGGATCAAACCCTCTTAAATCAAAATATTGCCAAGTGAAAACATCATGATACTCTTGGCATAAAACAATGAAAGCTCTCTTATCTTCAGCTGAACAGATTTTGCCTAATTTGAGAAGCTTACCTTTAAAGATTTCCACTTCTTCATAATGATCTTCTTTCACTTGAATGCTAACTTTGTTCTTCTTAAGCTGATCATCAGAATTGAATATGGATTCCAAGGTAACCAGTCCGTTGGGAAGTTTATTTGTCTTCAACTATATCACTTGATCATCGTATTGCTATTTAGCCTTTTCCTAGTTCACTACAAAAAAATGATCTTCTTGGAGCAAAAAGGTTAAAATCTGTTCATCACTTTCAAATACCTGCCAGTTAATGTTGTTGTCAGGAATTGACAGCCTGATAACCACCTTAACATACTACTGTATTTTATCCTTTTTAATATCACCCAGGATATCAAACTGTGCTCCAACTGCTGCAAGTCTATCAACATGCTTATTCTGATTTCGTGGAACATAAATCAGATTGAAGGCATTAAATTCTTCAATCATATCCCATACTCTGTTTCTGTAAGACTTCAAAGTATCATTCTTGGAAACATTCAGCCCTCTAACTTGATTAACTATCAATTCACTGTCTCCATAGACCTTCAAACAATCGATTCCTCTTTTCCTTGCCCATTCAAGGCCTTGGATAAGTCCTTCATACTCAGCACTGTTGTTAGAACATGCAAAAGAAAAATGAAATGCTGAAAAATACTTATCACCCTATGGAGAAACCAACATTGCACCTCCACCTGCTCCATTCTTGCTTCTGGAACCATCAAAAAACATTTCCCAAAGTCCACTTTGTTGTTGCAACAACTGATCTATACCTTTTTCAAGGTTTGGAATCTCTGCATCAGGTTCAAGCATCACATAATTACCCATACCAACATCTTGAATAAAATCTACAGGACTATCCCACATGTTTTCAACCGCCCATTTATGTAGCAGCACATCAGGAACAACTTCTGCTTGAAGCTCTTGAGCGGCAGCCAGTTCACTGTCATAAAAAAACAACACAATTTGTGTCTGCAGTAGTAGGAACAACGTTGATAGGACTTGGGTTATATGGCTCAATGTGATCTTTAGCCAACTTTTCAGATTTAATGGTAACTTTGGTTCCATATCTAGTTCTAAACAACATATGCGACTAGTCAGCTGACACATAACCACCTATCTTAGCTGTAAAGTCTCTTGAGAGGCACAAAGAAAAGAGAGGTGAGAGATCTATGACACATATGTCCTGAGAAACTAAAAAATTAGGACAAGCATGAAGGGTAAGACTCAAATATTTGATAACACCCAATGTATTAACAGAAGTACCATCCAGTTGAATCACTCCTTTCTCTAAAGGTTGATACTTTAGTCCAAGTTTGTCAGCAATTTGCTTTGGCATTACTGAACTACTGGCTTCACTTTCTACCATACAGTTATGAACTAACTTATCACCTATGATTACAGACACGTAAAATGGAGGTGGTTTGACTTCTTTTCCTGCCTCTTTGCTAAGCTATTTATCCTTTTCTTGAGGATTATTTGTCAATATAGTTCTGACTTGACCTATTGTAGACTCAGATTCATCAGACACTTTAAAATTTGACAAAGCTGAGTGTAACATATCTTTTTGACCTGGGATAGCTAATGAATCCCACATAGACATTGTTACATTCATCTTTTTTATACTATCAAGAGTATTAAAGGGTACAACTGGGTTTACTTTATGATGTACCTTTATTCCGGCATGATCAGATTGCAAGTGTGGCTGCTCCTTAACTGGGAGTTGCTGATTTCTTTGCAAATCACGAGTCACTTGAGATGTAGATAGTTCTACAAATGATGCTTTTCCTTTATTAGCTATTTGATCAAGCTCAAAAGCTCTTTTCTTCGCCCTTGTGTTAGCTACAATTGAAGAATTATCTACATTCAATCCATAGAATTCCTCACCTTGCCAGTTAAGTAGGGTAGTATCATTGGTAGGCTGATCTTGGTGTTGTGGAGATGCATCATTGAATTCATTCTGCTATGAACTCGAGGCATTCTGTACCATAAGTTCCTGATTAATGAGTCCATTTGAGCAAGTGACCTGATTGTGAGGCTGGTTACAAGGGTAACACCACTCATAATTTGTCGCTAGGTTATTTTGAATGGGGACAAGATCCTTAACTGCACTAACAGGTGCTGAAGCATAAGCCCGAAAAGGTCTAGTGTTTACACTCTGTCTTGGGCCCTGGTAGTTGCCTTGATAGCCTGTCTATTACCTTGATATTGTTGTTGCTGAGCTAAATTATGCTATTGATAGGGCCTATTATATGCTTGGTGCTTCTCCAAGGTCACAAGCTTATTTCCAAAAGTCTGTAATAAACTTTTGATCTCTTGTAGCTCATTTGAATCTTGAAACATCAATTTCTTGAGTTATGACAGCTGGAACAGGTGGCAAAGGTGCAAAAGGTGGTATTTGCAAAGGGATATTCGAATGAATATCTGGAAATATAGGCATTGGTGGCCTAGGAACAAGTTTACTAGCTTGTATTAGGCTGTTTTCAGCTCTGATGGCTTTTCAAATGCATCTAGTAGAGAAACACCCCCCTCTGATTGTATCATAACGGCTATATTGTTGTTAAGGGCCTTCAAAAAATACAAAAATGCATATTTTGGAGGTGGTCTCATTGTTGTAGGAATTATATCCTAGGTTCTTTGAAATCTGAAATTGAAATCATTCATTTGCTCCTGAGGAGCCCTCTTAAGCGTAGTTAATTATTCCAACAAAGACAAATTATTAGACCTATCCTGAAACTGTCTGTGTAATTTGTCACCCAACTCATCCCAAGTGGCGACTGAACCTACTCCAAGGCTCCTGAACCATTGTAATGCTCTTCCTTTGAATGCTGCTGCAAGAAGTCTTACAGCTACGTCTTCTTGTGTAATGTAGTGCACAACACATAAGGAAGCCACATCTCGTATATGTTCAATCAGGGTAGTCTGATCTTCCCCAGTGAAAATTGGAAAACTTTTCAAATCCGCCATTGGAATGTCATTGCACGTTGTGCCAAATTTAATGGACTACCTCCATTAAATGGCACTAAAGGCTAATTTCTGGGAGCAACCATTAGAGGCGGATTTACCTGCACTCCTGCTTAGACAAAAACTGAGACAACAGTCTGGAATCTCACAGATGGAGGAGTAGATTTGGTTCCTCTAGAATAAACAAATGTTGTCCCTGTCCTTTCTGTTGCCCTGCCTTTTCTCCTTGGTGGGAAAAGTGCAACTTCTGGTCTAACACCAAGTGGTGTAGACTGTACTCTCTTAGAAGGAGGTGCTCTTTTTGCTGCTCTACCTTGTCTTCTGGGTGGTGACAACTGTAAATATTCCAAAGGAACTAAGCTGCTCCTTGTCTGAACTCTTCTCATAAACTGTAAAAGCACTGATTTTGAAGTTCTTTCTCTTTATGGAGTCGCCAAGTATGCAAAAATGACTTCTGTAAAGTCTGAACTTGCTGGTTGCATACCAAACCAATAGTATAATGTGGAACTTGTCCCACTGGGCATGCTAGAAACTGTTATTACCTAAAATTGCACCCTTGTTGAACCTGATGTTCAACACCTCAGTGTAACATGGGAAGAATTTTAAAGCCGTGGGTCACTTGTAGATAGAGGTCAACCTCTGGAGAGGGATGACTTCCTTTGGTATCACCTAAACTACTGATTCTGTAAAGGGAAAGGGAGAAGGAGTGCATAAAAATAGAACTAAACCCTATGGTGATACACATAACTGATAAGAGCAATGGAATAATTGATTTACACTTGAAAATTGACAATGAACACAAAATTACCCATCCACCTCTGTAAGCTTTGCATTAATATATCATGAACAGGTTTGATTCACACACTTTTTCAAGAAAGGAAAAGACTTTCACAGACTAGAATCCATGTCCAATTATGTAAACACAGTTTGTGATTTGTATAATGATACTTTTGCAAAGGAAGGCATGAAAACAATATATAAAGTTATAAGGGAATAGAAGAAATTCACAAAATAACTTAATCATGAACCTAAAATGCACAACACTTTGCAAGAACAAGATGATAATCTGAAACATCAACAGTGACCAAGGTAAACTTTGTATACAATGCTCCAAAATGAGTTACAAAAGTTTTCTAATATGAGAAAGGACTGCAAAAGTCACAAACTTTCAAAAAGCATAAGGAGAACTCCTTTACAAAGAGGCAAAAATGCCCTATATACAAAAAGTGTCGGCCCCTAGGGCTTACAAAAATATCAACCTCCAAAAAAGATTTTCCCTTAGATCTTTTAATGAAGTTAATGCTGCATTCAAGTGTATCCCCGCTGTCCATGTCAGTGTGAAGGATCACCCTTAGGAGAAGCCTTCAGATCTTATGTAATACTTGCATTTAATTCTGGCCTCCGTGTCCATCCTCAAACCTCCTTGAAGGGCCACTTTGAATGCTCTAAAGCATTAACATTAATGCCGATCCCCCTCTGCCAGTAGCGATCCCAGCTGTCACCGCGTCTCACAGTTTCTTCTTCCTTTCTGCCTGATCTCGCTCCAGATCTTTCTTCAAGTTGATCCCCCTCTAGAAGCAGCATCAGATACTCCCTATTGTTAGACCTCCACACCATTGCTTCACTGAGCTGCTCCATCACTCTTGACCTCAGAGCAGATCCATGTTGCTTACATTCTGTTGATCTTCTTTTTAGGGGGAGTCAAATAGTCAAATGGATAGTTGTTCGCCTTTAGCTCCTTTTGATTGTTGAAATCGTGCCATGCAAGATCCCAGCTGGTCAAAAGTCACTCAGACTGAATCGCATGTCGGTGAGGCACTTACCGTGTCTCCCCAATGTGAGTACACCACATAGCAGCTATCGACATAGCTTGGGACTGTCGGCAGGACTTTATATCGAGCTGCAAGAGTTATACCGATATCCATATTTCATTGCCCAGACACCCGCATTCAGAAAGAGTCATAGCGAACGCTAAGAGTCCTACTGATATCCATTTCCATCGGAAAGTTGGTCGTTATCAGCAAGACTCCCTATCGTCAGCAACATTTTATGCCGAAGGCAAGATCCTTCGGCGAGCTCATTTCATCTTTTGATGAGACCCCATCATGTCGGCCAGACATCATGGCAAGTAGCGAAAGCTATAACGATATTCCTTTTTTTTTATCACTAAGAAAATCGCACTCAACATGACGTTATATCAAGCTCCTCTCGTTATACTGAAGGCACAAAACATGTCGGCTCCTCTATTCTGCCCTGAGCTCACTTCACTTCGGCAAGACCCCACTTGGTCGACAAAACCTTTCACCGAGATTAAAACACTACGCCGAAGGGGGAATCCCTTGGCATGACTAACAACCATCAGCGAGACATCTTGTTGATGGCACCTCTTTTTGCTGAGACCTCATCTCTTCGACTAGACCTTATGCCGAAGGCATAACCCTTCTCTGAGATATTATTGGGTTGGCAAGACCCTTCATTGAAGCCACCTGTTTCGGTGAGAGCTCATATCAGTCAGGAAGACCTTGCTCGGTCGGTGAGACATCATAGCGAGGCCACAACTTATACCGAAGGCACTATCCTTTTGGTGAGACTTAGTTCAGTCGTTGGGACGTTACAGCGAGGCCCACCTTTTCTCCCCGTTGACATCTCTTTTTGCCGAGACCTCCATTTGTCGCTGAAACATCTCCCCGAGCTCCTACTTCTTCGGTGAGACTTTTGCTATTGGTGAGACCCTTCACCGAAGCCACCACATTACACCGAAGGCATTCCCTTTCGGTGAGACCACCCGCGGTCGGCATGACATTACACCGACGCCGACTGCTTCGGTGAGACCACCACTTGTTGGTGAGACATCTTGGAATGCCTAAAACCTTTAGGTGAGAGCTCCATTCCTTTGGTGAGACTGTGGTTGAACTACAAGATGTTACACCAAACACAGATGTCTTGGCGACCTGAGTGAGCCCATAAGTAAAAATCGGGCAACAGGAGGAAAAATCATCATGATTTGATGGTAAAAATGCTCGCTACAATATTTATGCTGGGTAATCAAGGTTAATATGTCGTAGCAGTTATTTTCAACGCCTAAACATTTCAAATGAGATCTTTATGTAATGGTGGAGAATAACCATGGCATTACATAGACTTTGAAAAGTTTGAATAAATGAACAAAAATGACTCTACAAAAATAGGGTATATCTTATTCACATCAACAAGTAAGAAAACAATAATAATGTGGAATAAAATGACTTGGGAGGGAAGAAAAATAACTCATTGCAATGAGGGTTTGCAAAGCTTAGACAACAAACAATCGTTAACATAGAAAAATGTTGAACAAAAGATTTAAAAAGGAAATAATAATACAAGAAGGAAATGTGAATCACAACAATAAATCTTAAATGAAGAACATAGTTAAAACAAAGAGAAATGAGAGGGAATACCTGACAACGTGGAGAAGGAAAAAAAAACCTAAACGAAAAACTTGATCAAAATCCACTCATAAATCCTCATAGATCCGTGCCAAATCGTAGAGATCTTAATTAAAAACCACGAAAGGCAAAGAAGAGAAAACAAAAAAATTAATCAAGAATGAGATTTAATTGACTTAAAAAGTCATTAAGAAGTCATTAATTGAAGGCCCATTAATGAACTAAACGTTCATTAACATTCATGCATGCGAGAGGCAAGAAAGTGCACGAGTGGTGAATTTCATCGCTTGTGCATTTTCAAAAACACAGACATATGCAAAAGCGCTGAAAAATACCACTCTTACATGTTAAAAGAATTAAGATGTAAGAGTGGTATTTTTCAGCGCTCTTGTCTTTAGGAAATTTTCCATCAATTCATGTAGGGGCGTGGAAAAAAAAACCTTACATGAGCAAAAAATATTCTAACTCCTAGAAAGTGAAAATCAACAAAATACTCATTCTGACTTTTTTTGAAAAATGACGAGAGACGAACGCTTGAGGGGACAATTCGAGGCTCAAGACTAGGCCTAAGATAAAATTAAAATTCATCTCTTTTTGCATGCTTAGAGTGCACGGGACTATGAAATAGACAAGTTTTGTAGGGGGTTATCTCGTGAATCAAGTGCAGCTAGATTCGAGGATATCAACTGGCTCTAGCTGGGGAGCTTCCTTCGATCATTCTTTGAAACAATATGAGGGAGAAGAAATCCAGGCTCTAAGTGCCTTCATCCATCCATTGGGTGTAGAGTCAGGTGACAAAAATAAAAAGACTCAAAAGACTCAAAAATAAAAAGACACAAAGACTATACATTTATTTACATGATACATTTGGTTTTTTGGCAACTCTGCTAGGGATATTTTAGTTCATGAGACTTCAAAGGATAACTCATGAACACAATTGGGGATTCAAATCCCTCACTATTCTCCTGCACCAAGATTGTCGAGAGTGTATGCTCGGAAGCATAACTGTACATGATAAATTCCTTAGTGTAGTCTGGGAAAACTAACACTGGTGCATGAGCAATAGCTTCTTTGATATCATAAAATACAACTTTACCTTCTACAGTCTAATGAAATGTTGAAGTTACCTTCATCATATTAACAATATGACAAGTCTTCTCTATGAGATTAGGTACAAATCTATGTAGAAAGCTCATCTTTCCGAAGAAGGAATGAACAACTTTCTTACTTGATGGCAAAGTAAGAGCTTGGATACTCTTGACCCTTTCAGGATCAATTTTGATACCTTCCTTGGACATAATGTGACCAAGGAGCTTACCTTCTGATTGATTTTTTTGGATTCAATGATATTCCGTGTTGTCTGCACCTTTCCAAGATTTTCCTCAAATGGAAGAAATTTTCTTGACGCTTCTTAGAAAAAATTGTAAGATCATCTAGGTAAACTACAATGAACTTACCCAATACATCACATAAATCTAAATCCATTGCATGTTGGAATGTGGCACTAGCATTGATAAGACCATGCTAAGGAGCTGGAAAAGAAAGAGGTGGAGTTAAGAAGATCAACAGTTAGGTTGGAGGAAGTGGCGGACAAAGCTGCATAGATCATAAGATGCAAACCTCCAGTGAGAACATAGGCATTATTTCTATAGAAAAAAATTCTATATTTTTTAGTTTAGTAGGCTAATTAGTAAACAATCAGTTGGGATGAGGAATTTTTTTTATTTTCTTAATGTTTTTGTTGATTCTACACCTAAGGAGGAAGACCAGTTGTGTGAATACTATTTACACAATTATGTGGTGCTAGTTGAAACAAAGTGGAATCCTCTGATATTTGTAGGGGATCTCTAGGTAAGGGCACTCACATCTTATTATAGAAATGAATAACTCAAGGGGGAAATAATGGAAGAATATGAGGAGAGGGAGAAATCAATTGCTCTCCCCATAGGGAAGGAGTCTATAAACACTGATGCAGGTATTGATGAATGGTTGAAACTCATTGATCATAAAGGTGTAGGAAAGAAAATTATGAAACTAAGGAAAGAAGATTATGAAAAAATGCAAACATTAGTTGTGGGTTTGGGACAATAATGCTACAATTACATGTAGAGTAGATTGAACAACTTGATCTTGGAATTATAGAGAAAGGAAGCTCATTCCATGTATAATTTCACCACCATGCTTCAAAGGGTACATAGGTACATGAAAATCGGTGTTGAAAAAGGGATTTAATGGGTATTAGACACATTTCACCCACCTATGCTACTCTATCTAGTTCCATATTGGATTGAGGAGAAAGGTGAGGAATGCGAGAGAGATGAGAATACCAAAATGAGGCAATTTGTAGCTTATAGAGGTTTTTACTTGAAACAGGTTGAGGGAGTTAATGTTGTTATGGACTTGAGGCAGATTAGTTTGCAATATAACCTAAACGCCTAGTGTTTTTCTTGAGGAAAAACAAAAGTATAGTTAGGGGTAACAATGGGTTTCTTTATTAGCCTTTTTTTGTTACTTTTATGCATACTTTCGAACACTTTTAGATATACCTTTCAGAAAATACTCCTATATTATGCTATATTTTCATACTTATTATATAAACTTGGACCTAAATCATAACGATGGAAATATGGTTATGAAATAATAGTATTGCATGGTTTGTATGTGAGTATGCATGAAATGTGGATGGAATTCTATGTTTTAATTATGGTAGTTAGTCTTGTTCACATGTTTTGTGAATTAACCTTTTTGCAGCCAAGGAGGAACTGAAGCACGTAGCAATTGGAAGCTGTAACCCACAACAAAAGGAAGACTAGGACAACAAAACATGGGAGTTCCAAATTAAGTTGAATGCAATAATTGCTATTTGAAGACACCTGATGGAAACTAAACGTGCATCATTATAACAAGTTAATAAAGTGCTAGAGAACAAAAAATATTTTTCTGATAGGATTTTGATAAATGTTTGTGTGTTTTACATGTAATTCTATTTTACAGAGTTTCAATTCTATTAGGATTCTTATTTCTTTTCAGTTATGGTTTGAACTATTCAATCTTAACTATATGCTCTGATATCTAGGAGTGGAAGTTAATGATTGCAATTAATTGTTGCTTAGAATAAAAATCCCTCATGCTTGTATATAGCCGATGGTTGAGTCCTTAGATAAGTTAGTTGGTTTTCATTATTTTGTTATCAATTATTTTTGAGTTTCAAGACATGATGGTTATTTAAAATGACTTTCATTGAATGCAATATGTGAAGAATATTTTATGTAATCTTTCATGATATGCTATGAATGAATTCAATTTCACATGGATGCATAGAATCTACTAGTTAGATTTGGTTCTAGTTAAGTGAGAACAACCACTTGAGTAGTCCACTCAAGGTAACTGTTCTTCACTTCATTTTTAGTTGTTTATTTTTGTTTAATAGTTGTTTTCTATTTATCATTACTTTATGAACTACATGCAAGTTAAACTAGAATCTCATACTTTGCTTGTTGGTAATGAATGTTCATGAGCATACATGTAATGGTTAACCAATAGTAATCTGGGGGTTAAATTATTTGAGTTATTAGTTTTGATCAATAATGAGTTGATACAATAATGTTTTATTAGTAGTAGTTCAGTTATAGGTTAAGCTATAGGCACCCATAACCATTAGTGTTAGTTTTGTTTCTTTTATTGTTTTGCAATTTTGTGAGATTTTAGAAATTAGACCATCTTGAATAAGATAACTTAAGTAGTTTTTAGTCTCTGAATGCACATATAGTGTAGCACCATCACAAGTTTACAAACTTTGGGTTGAAATTTTAATGTAGTCTTTGTAATGTTGAGTGGACTGTTCAGTCAGATAAACCTCTGAATTGTGTAGGTTCTACCAAGTTTACAATACATTAGTTTAGAATCTACATCTACCAATTTGAAAATTTAATGCATATGCTATGATTTTTGGTGGTGTGTGCACTCCAAATTCCATCATGCTTACCATTCATCATCTAACTAAATAAACCTACCTCAACCATGTTCTCGATCTTCAACCTGTTCCTACATTCACACACTTGTACTTGCAGAGTTTCATCAATAACCATTTACCAATGCTCAAAATGAAAAGATTCCTTTTCATATCATAAGATTCATCTTTTATATTCAATCATATGAATATAGATATATTTCAAATGATAATGAAATCTTAAATTTACCACAAGTCAAATTGATAAATTTCAATTTTCATAAATATTTAAATAACTTAACATTTATTAAATGCAAGAATTTTTTTGAGATGTGTCATCCTTCCCCACTAGGAAGAGACATCGTCTTGATGTCTTATTAGACAACTCTAAATTATATATGTGTATTACAACATTCAATCATAATGTTATTCAAGTCAAATTTTTATAACATGCCAATTCAAAATGCTAGAGCAATAGTATCTCAATGAACATTAAGAGTCTATCTAGAAATCAAATGAGTAAAGGAGTGCTATATTTCTTCTCCATCCTCCTATGTAGCACTGTCCTTAGAATATTGGTCCCATTGAACCTTATGTAGTATAGGAAAATGCATACCCTTGCATTTTCACACTTGTTTGGGCCCACCTTACTTTATTTATCCCTATTTATGTCTTAATTGGTCCTATTTTGTATCCACAAGCCTAATAAACTATATCTTTTTCTGGCTAATCCTAACAAACATCAATGGATAAATGATAATTTAATGATTTTGGTTGTGTGTCCCTAATTTTTAGGTTGGGACTAATATGCCACCTAGGGTGTCTTTGTCTCCCAAAGGTCTTGGGACCCTAATTTCAAATGTGCCTTAAAGTGGCCCCTTTTTGGAGTCTGTGCCCCAAGTTTCATGCTTCGGGACTAAGATGCCAAAGGTAGGGTGTTTGAGTCCCCCTTAAGGTATTTTTAGGATTTAATTTCAAATCTTGGTAGGATTTAGGCTCCTTTAATTAATGAATTCATATGTCAGCTTGTTGTCAGGCAATTTTAGGATATTAAGCATATATAAGTATAAATACAAGGTTCTTTTACTCATTTTATTATCCAAGATATCAAGACTTTTGTGAGAGCACTCGTAATAAAATAATTGAGTTCACAAGAGAATTCAAGAGTAGTTCATCAAGCATTTGGAGCCATCATCAAGATTCAAGCATCATATCAAAGATCTTCTTGCATCATATGTGTTTTTGAGCTAACATTTGTGATGTATGGTTTTTATTCAAGCAAGAAATTCAAGTCAATATCCATCAAGCATTCCTTTGATTCAAGATCTACATTCAAGCTAGCCATCTCACACAAGTTTGAAGATTTCACAAAAATGGTTTGGTGAGTTGAAAAATAACACTTTGTTCATTCATCATTTCCCTTCATTACTCTATTTCATTTCAAGGTTTAATTACCAACAAGGGGTTTGACCAAGGAAAACCCCTATTTACTAACAATCATAAAGTTTTCCCTCTCTTGTGTGTTTGTGATTACAAATTTAGATTGAAGACTTGAAGATCACTTGAAGTTCAAAGTTGCAAAGTTGTCATCTTCATAGAAACTCACCTACATGCTAGATTTGGGAGTTTCAGGACTTGAGATCTGAGAAGAAGGAAGTGCAAACCTTGAGCCTTGGGACCACATTCAGAGCTTCCAAAAATTCTAGATGGGACTAAGTCACCACCTAGGGTGTCTTAGTCCTCCTAAAGGTATTTTTTAGAGATTCTTTTAGATCCAGGACTAAGACAATAGTAAGGGCGTCTTAGTCCTCTAGAGCATATTTTGACAATATTTTTACATTTCTAGAATCCTCATCACATTTCCAGACTTCCTAGGTACACACATCATAACTTCTTGTTGCATAATTTCATCATTTTTTTCCTTCATTTAGCTTGCATTACTAGGTTTTGTGAGTTGAATGTTAAGTTGTCTTTTCCAAGCTTTTTCTTGGTGGTGAACCCCTCAAAGCTTAAAGAATCCCCCTCCTAGGTCTTCCTTGCTAAGAATTGACTCACCTTTGAGGTTGACAGTAAATCCAATTTGAGATCCCAAGACATTATTGAATGATTGAAGGAGAATAGGGTGGTCACTCCCTCACCCCATTTTCTTTTTGGTTCATTTTGGTGAGGGTGATCCCATAATAGTGGTTTATAATTTTTGGCGAAACTGGACACTAAAATTATTATTTTTAACTAAATCTTCACATCCGGGCACCTATAGCGGCTAAACTGTGAGGAATTTGAAGATGGTGCAAACTAGAGTCTCATCAAATTTTGTCTTTAGATTCTAAAAATATTTTTTTCAAAATTTTTGGAATCAAATTACACTTCTTTTTCCATCTCCCACGAAAATAGATTTTTTCAGAAAACAACATTTTTAAAAAGTGACGCACACCGTATAACGTATAACTTTTTTTCCATGGAGGATAAAATTATAATTCTTTCAAATTTAGATTTGTAACTCTGATATCTAGTGCTTCCACTTGGTTAGATAGTTTTTTATTGAATATTTTTTCCTTAATCAAGTTTCAAAGTCAAAGCAATTGACCTTGTATAACACGTAACTTTTTTGTATATGTCAAAATTTAATTTAATTTTTTTGTTGGATCAAGGACTTCAATATCTGGTGCACTCATATTTTTCAATTTTTTTGATAATCTTCTATTTTTCCACATGTGAAGAACAAAGAAATTCATTTTCGATGAAAAACCTATGTTTAATAAAACTTAAAAACAAATACATAACAAAACCAAAACATATTAAAATTATATTCATTGGATAGCTTGTTCTGAGGAATATCATAATCATTTGAAATAAATTTTAAATGAATTCATTTGATCCCCCAAAATCTAAATCAAAAGTGATTTTTTATCAGCATTTTGATAGGTGTAAAGGAGATGCATTTATAGGTATGGTTTAAAACTAGCGAGGTTCTATCCAAGGGGGTTTGATCTAAGGTGATTTGATCAAACCCTCTTCAATTGGAATCCTTAAAATGGAACTTTTTAAGGCTTAAATCATTATATTTTCTAAAAATATGTGATTTCAGCTAAAATTCGTTCCTCTCAGGAATTGTAAACCACTATTATGACAACACCCGTGAACTTGACATTTTTGAGCATTCATTTTCTGATTTGGAGTCCATTAAATTCCTAGATCTAGGTTGCATTCATTCTTGCATTGCATCTTGCATTAGTGAAAGTGCATCTAGGGTTTCTCACATTTGCATTAGTGAAAGTGCATATAGGTTGCATTTTTGCTTTCTTTCATCATTTAATTTCATTGAAAAACTAAAAAGTGCATTGTTAATCATCCTAATTGCATTAAGAAATATTGTGTTTACATTTAAAATTAAAAAAATTGCATTCAAATTTGCGTCCAATTGCTTGTCATTAGTTACTTTTTCTTGCATTCATTTGCATAGCTTTCTATTTCTAAACATCGTGTCCCTGGGTAGGCAACCCAGGAATACTATAAACAATCTAGATTTTGCTGTTTTTATGAGAAAAACCTTTACTAGGACTAAAACGCGCTTCCTAGTGTCTTAGTACCTCTCAAGGTTTCTGGCTGAAAATCCTTTCTTTGTTGTTTGCTTTTTGTTTCAATTTTTGAAACTTCAAAATCTCACTAGTAGGACTAAGATGCCCTTACTGGCATCTTAGCCCTTGTTGACTTTGACTTTCTAGCTTTCAGGGTTTGAAATTTCTTTTCTCTACTTCTGTTTGCTACTTTCAATTTTCTATTACAGTTTGCAAAATTGTTGTTATCTCAATTTCTTCATTTCAAGTGTACTTGTTCAATCTTGCATCATGGATATGTTCTTTGGAAAGCTTTGGATGTCCTTGAAATCTTTGGTAGATGTGTCAAGCTGTGCTTTCAGAAATGACCCTAATGACATTGAAATCACTTATGCTCCTTCAACTCCTAATGCATGTCCTCCTCGTGATGTTGACATCATTGGAGAAGATGATGACAACATGAATACATTCCTAAATGATTGTCTTAACAACCTTGAAGATAATGCATGTTTTTATCCATCCATGAAACAACCAAACCCCCCTACATTACCACCTCTTGAGATGTTTGGTTACTTACACCCTAAAACCGAGACAAAATATGAACATAATTTCCCTACAATAGGTGAACCTAGCTCCTCTAAACAAGCAAACACTCACCCATTTTATGATAAAAAAGTCATAAAAACTCCAATCAATCTAGAATAAACATATGGAAAAGGATTCACAATCTTGAGTAAACAAGGATGTGATACAAAAAGTGAACATAACATTCATCAAGTCCTATAGAAAATACCAATTAATGAAAACAAAAGGGATTAGGATATCAAGATCCCCATCAAGATCCCTAAGGCTTCGTAGCGATGGTATGGTAATCTTAGATTATCCTCCCGATATGAATGTCCTTCTTCGCAAAGAGCAACCAATAAATCATAACAATGAAAATGCTAATAGGATCACCTTAGATCCTCACCCTCCATGTTCAATTCAAGAAGTTGGTGAATCTAGTAAACGTAAAAGACCTTACAAATTACAAAAGCTACAATCCCCTCGTCCACCACTTGAAAGTGAAAGAAAATTAAAAATCCTTCTCAACCAAGGACTTATACTATTGCCACCAGAGAAAGATAGGCTCATACTATATCCTAAAGATGCAAAAGTTCCACATTGTCAATACCACAAAACTCTTGGACATAGTACTCAATGAGTGTTGTGCATTCAAGATCATATTGAGTAAATATCACTTCAATAAAGATAATTGTTATCCAGTGATCAAATAGTATCTCCTTTGAATTTCTTCTCATGTAATAGTTGTGGAATACTCTATTCTCACTATTACATGATCTGTCCCATCACCTACCTCAACTCATTTTGTCTTGCACTCAATGAGGGCAAGATGTAGATAGCCTTTTCCTAGTAATTCATTTGTCGTTGTCCCTTAGGTTTGTTTTCTACCTTCCACTTATATAGACTGAGATTGGGAGGTGGATTACCTTCTCTAGGTTGACTCACCTATGCTCTACTAGTCTTTTAGCTTTCCTTTTCTTTGCTTTGTTTTTGTGTGATTGCATGTGTGTATTGTGATCCCCTGTGATGTATTGTTCGATGTTTCCTCTCTATGTGCATTCCTCTATTTGTACCTTCATTCTTCTATATGTCGTAAGCTTTTTCTTTTTCATTATCTTTTCTTTTCATATGTATTTTTGTCTTGTGTTTTCCTTTTGGGGATGATGCAAGGCGTCAATACACCCTATGTCTGTTCCATGTTGACCTAAAATATTTTCATTATCTTTTCTTTTCATTTGAATTTTTGTCTTAGTGTTTTCATTTTGGGGATGATGCAAGGTGTCGAGACATTCATGTTTCTTCCACGTTGACCCAAAAGGTTTTTCTTTGTTTTCGCTCTCTTTGTGTCATTCTTCTAGTTCTATGTGTATTTGGGGAATGATGATAGTTCTGAGCTCTCTAATATCATTGTAGCAAAGATAGATACTGACCCCAAATCCATAGATCCCTTATGTGTTTTTAGGGGGTAACCCTCTTTTCATTTTTCATTTTTGGCTACTTTAAAGTAATTTCTCACAGCATGGTGTTAGCAATTTCTTTAAAGTGGGGGCATACATTGGCATTATTTTGACATGATTTCTTTTGTATTTGTTTTCATGTTCTCTGTGTGATTGTCTTCTTCTTGGAATGCATCCTTTTCTTGGTGGTGTCATTGGGTTTAATTTCCTTCAAGAGTGTGATAATTCCTTGTTCTCACTTGGAAACATTAAGTACAATGTTCCCTAGGATGAGACCTTGTACTTGTCCTCTCTTAGAAATATTAAGTACAATGTTCCCCAGGATGAGACCTTGCACTTGTCCTCTCTTGGAAACATTAAGTACAATGTTCCCCAGGATGAGACCTTGTATTTGTCCTCTCTAGAAGACATTAAGCACAATGTTCCCTAAGAAGAGAACTCACATGAACTAAGGAAAATCCCTTCAAACATTCCTCTCTCTTGTTGCATTTTTCCTTTTTGTGTCTTATTAGAGTCATGGAGGTATGGCTTTGATATGGTTCCCTGGGGCTCACCTAGTGAACAACTAGCTTCACTATCCCTTGTGAGTGTGCATTTTCTTTTTGTCCTTATCTTTGTCATGGGGGTATGAATTTGATATGGACCTCTTGGGGCCCACCTAGTGAACAATTAGCTTCACTAGCCCTTGTGAGCATGTGTCTTGTTTGCATACTGACGATGCATTCTACTTGTAAACCTTTTTGGACAAACAACCTAGACCTTGTCCATAGTGCGTTGGATAGCCATTCAAAGCTTGATTCGTTGCATTTTTTTTCCCCTTTTTCCTTTTTCTATTTTTGATGGTGTATGTTTTTGATCTAGTTATGGCTTCATATATCATCCGCATGTGTGCTCCTTTATGCTTATGTTGGTTTCCAATAGGATTTTGATCTTGGGGGCTTGGCCACCCTCTTGATTATTGTCATCCTATCTTATTGGCATTCATACATTTGAGCCCCTCTTGATTGTGCGGTTGGCTACTTTAGAGCAAGTTTGAAGTAAGTTCATCCTCTCACTAAAGGAGGGTCTAAATGTAGTGTAGGAAAATGCATACCATTGCATTTTCACACTTTTTTGCGCCCACCTTTCTTTATTTATCACTATTTAGGTCTTAATTTTTCCTATTTTGCATCCATAAGCCTAATAAACAGTATATTTTTCTGGCTAATCCTGATAAACATCAATGGATAAATGATAATTTAATGATTCTGGCTATGTGTCCCTAATTTTTGGGTTGAGACTAAGATTCCAACTAGGGCGTCTTTGTCCCCAAAAGGTCTTGGGGCACTGATTTCAAATGTGCCTTAAAGTGGCCCCCTTTTGGAGTTTGTGCCCCGAGTTTCATGCCTCGAGAGTAAGACGCCACCTAAGGCGTCTTAGTACCCCTTAAGGTATTTTCAGGATTTAATTTCAAATCTTGGTGGGATTTAGCCTCCTTTAATTAATGATTTTCATATGTTGGCTTGTTGTGATGTAATTTTAGGATATTAAGCATATATAAGTATAAATACAAGGTTCTTTCACTCATTTTATCATCCAAGATATCAAGAATTTTGTGAGAGAATTCCTAATAGAATAATTGAGTTCACAAGAGCATTCAAGAGCAGTTCATCAAGCATTTGGAGCCATCATCAAGATTCAAGCATCAGATCAAAGATCTTCTTGCATCATGTGTGTTTTTGAGCTAACATTTGTGATGTAGGGTTTTGATTCAAGCAAGCAATTCAAGTCAATATCCATCAAGTGTTCCTTTGATTGAAGATCTACATTTAAGCTATCCATCTCACACAAGTTTGTAGATTTCACAAAAAGGGTTTGGTGAGTTACAACATAGAACTTTGTTCATTCATCGTTTCCCTTCATTACTCTATTTCATTCCAAGGTTTAATTACCAACAATGGGTTTGACCAAGGAAAACCCCCATTTACTAATAATCAACAAGTTTTCCCTCTCTTGTGTGTTTGTGAGGACAGATTTAGGTTGAAGACTTGAAGATAATTTGAAGTGAAAAGTTGCAAAGTTGCAAAGTTGCATTGCAAAGTTGTCATCTTCATGAAAACTCACCTACAGGCCAGATTTGGAAGTTTCAAGACCTGAGATTTGAGAAGGAAGTGTAGACCTTGAGCCTTGGGACCACATTAAGAGATTCTAGAAGTTCTAGATGAGACTAAGTCACCACCTAGGGTGTCTTAGTCCTCCTGAAGGTATTTTTTTCAGAGATTCTTTTAGATATGCTTTCGACATCCGAAGATTCTGCATTTGCCCCGAAAAACAATAGTGGGACTAAAAAAATAGTAAGGGAATCTTAGTCCTCCATAGCACATTTTGATAACATTTTTGCATTTCCATAATCCTCGTCACATTTCCAGACTTCCTAGGTACACACATCATAACTTCTTGTTGCATAATTTCATCATTTTCTTCCTTCATTTAGCTTGCATTACTAGGTTTTGTGAGTTGAATGTTGAGTTTTCTTTTCCAAGATTTTTCTTGGTGGTGAACCCCTCGAAGCTTAAAGAATCCCACTCCTAGGTCTTCCTTGTTGATAATTGACTCACCTTTGAGGTTGATAGTCAATCCAATTTGGGATCCTAGGACATTATTGAATGACCAAAGGAGAATAGGGTGGACACTCCCTCACCCCATTTTCTTTCCGGTTCACCTTATATTAGACAATGTCTCTATTTCACAACTTGACATTGCATCTATCTAGAATTGTAATGGGATCCACCAAAACCACTCCTAGATCCCACACCTATAAAGAATTCCAATCAAGTATATGAGATACATTTGGATGATATGGATTAAGCAAAGAAACATGAAATACATTATGGAGTCGAGCTAGAGCAAGTTGGTATGCAACTAGGTTAATCACTTCCAACACATTGAAGGGACCCACATATCTAGGGGCCATAATTGAGCTCTTGTGTGGCTTGACTCTCAAAAAGACCTTACCTCCCTTTGAGAACTATCTAAAGGTTCTATTCTTGTTGTCATAGCTTTTCTATCTATTTGTCGCTTCCTTTAGTCTACCCTTGATGAGTTTCATCTACTCTTCCATCTCTTTAAGAATTTTAGGACACACTATAATCTTGTCTTCCAGTTTGTCCCAATTGATAGGTGTATGACACTTTTGCTCGTAAAGAGCCTTGAAAGGTGCCATACCTAAGGATACATGGAAAGATTTATTGTATGCAAATTCTACTAAAGGTAGATACTCTTCCCACTTATACTGTTGGTCCATGTAGTACATTCAAAGGAGATCCTCTACTACCTGGTTGGCTCTCTTGATCTAACCATCAGTTTGAGGATGATATGCTTGAACCATAGATTTTTTTTAAAGGGTGCTATGACTCTCTTGCTCAATTAGGGTTTTTCACCTAAAGGAGAGAGATAGACCCCACAATATAGGTGGTTCACTCAAAATAATGCAAGTATAATGAAAATATGCCTAGATGTAATGACCTGAATGCAACAAACTGATAAAATGGATTGATTATTTATGCAAAACCTAAGAAATATGAAGTATTTGAAAACATAGTGTTGTATGCAAATATGAACTAGAAACATAAACAAATGAAAATAGAACTTAAAAAGACTGAATGGAGTGCACCTGGAGGTAGAATGCTAATGTTGTAAGGTTTTGGACTACTTTAGAAATTACTGTTGATGACCACTGGGACTCATTTTCCACAAATGGTGAATTAGTCCCGCTTCTGGTAAATTCTTCTAAAACAGGTTTCGGGGTGTCAGGAACTAAAAACATCATAAAACGCTTTCTCCAGCTTGGTAGTGGGACTAATTCACCATAGATGGTGAATTAGTCCACCTACAAAAATCTGCAAATTTTGAAGTCAACTCTCTAGGTTCAGATTTGTACTTTTCTGCTTGTCGGTTGACGGATTCAAATCTACAAAAAATGGGATGAATGATGTCTCCAAGCTTGAATTAGGTATTTTTTGAATTTAATAGCTTTGATGACTTGTTGACCACATTTCAACACCTATCTCTTTGGAAAATCTTCTTACAAGACCTGCAAACACACATGCAAAGAGGGGAAAAATGGTTAAGGGTTAGAGTATAGGGGTTTGCCTTGGTCAAACCCCAATTTAGTAATCAAACCCTTGATAATAAAATGAAATAAGAAAAGAATGATGAACAAATAACATGCAAGTGTCATGAACTCACCAAATCCTTGTTGTTGAAGTCTGAAGATATGTCAATGGTTGCTCCAAGATGCTTGATAATTGCTTGATTGAATGATGCTATGATGCTCAAATGGATGCTTAGATGGATTGAATGCAAGGATGAATCCTTGAATGAATTAGGAGTAAAATGGATAGAAAAACACTTATTTATACACACTTATGCCCTAATTTCTTGAAAATAAGTCCCACTAAAGGCATGCAAGAGGGTGTTGGGAATTAGGTTGCATTTAATGATATTTTTCATGTTTAAATATTAAAAAATACACTTAATTAAGGTTTGTAAGTGCATAAATAGGCCAAATAAAATATAAGAAAGGTGTAATTAGTGGTGAAAAGTCTAGAAAAGCATGAAAGTTTGTTACAAGACTTTACAACACTTTAAAATAAGACTTGGTAAGGGATAAAAAGGGAATATTTAGATGAATTATAATAAGAAGAGTCTAGAAAAATGTAGAAATGTGTTACAACACTTCACAACACCTTTACAAGACATCATAAAATCTTAATAATTTAAATATTCAAGACCTAATGTGAATGTATAAGTTACATTACAACATTAAATCTAAGCAAAATAGGCCAAACATCACAGGAAAAAGACCTAAATGACCATGAAAATGTCCAAAGATCCATTTTTTTACGATACAATGCTGAACTAAAATTCAACTTAGTCCCCAAGGCTACATTCAAAGTTGTGCAAAATTTGGTCATCATCTGAGTATCTCTATCAAATATGATAGTCTTTGGAACTTCATGCAAACAAAAGATCCCTTGGAAAAATTTCTTGGCCAAGGTCAACGATCCATCCTTAAGGTTCCCTAGAATGAAATATGCCACCTTAGTTAACTTATCAACTACTACTAGGATGACATGATTCTTGTTTTTGCTCAATGGTAACCCCTGAATAAAATCTATGTTGATTACCTGCCACTTGTACTTAGGTATATCATGAGGATAGAGAAGCCATAATGGATGCACATGTTTAGCCTTGATTCATTGAAATTCCAAGCATCTAGCTACATATTCAACTACATCCTTTCCGAGTTTAGGCTAGAAATACAAATATTTCAACTCTGCGATCATCTTGACAACTTTGGGGTGCCTTGAATAAGGTGCATTATGGTTTTCCTCCAATACCAACTTTCTGAGATCTCCAAAATCTAGAATATACTTTGTTCTTTGATATCTTAGGATTCCATCTGATTCAACTCATGCCCATCAAATTGATGATTTGAGGGATTCTCTTTTAGAGCTTTCGTTACTCTTTCATAGTGCTCATCCCCTTGCAAGTGTTGCATCACTTATTGCCTTAGGTTTGACATTGTTGAGGTCATAGCTGCCATATGTCTTCTTATACTAAGAGAATCTACCACTCTATTCTCTTTTCCATTAATGTACTCAATTCCAAAGTCATACTCACTAAGGAATTCCAACCACCTTCTTTGACATGGATTGAGATTTGACTATGTGAAAATTTATCTCAATCCTAGATGATCTGTTTTAAGCTAAAATTACTTCCCCAATAGGTAATTCCTCAACTTATGCAAAGCATGCACTATTGTAGCTAATTGCAATCATGTGGTGCATAATTTATTTCATGCTACTTTAGCTTTCTTGAATCATATGCCACCACTTTCCCATCTTGCATTAATACAACTCCTACACCATCTCCGAAAGCATCTATGATCACTATGAATTGACCATTGCAATTGGGTATAGTCAATACTAGGGCTGTTGTGAGCTTCTCCTTTAGGAGTTGAGAAGCTTTCTCACACTTTTCTATCCATTTAAATTTTTTTCCTTTCCTCTGAATATATGTGATTGGGGCTGCAATTTGACATAATCCTTGTACATACTTCCTGCAATATCCCATAAGTCCCATGAAGCTCCAGACTTTCATCACACTTTGAGGTGTTGGCCATTCCAAGTTTGCCTTTCTCTTTTTGAGATCCACATAGACTCCTTCCACTAATATGATATGACCTAGGTAATGCACCACATCCTAATAAAATGAGCACTTGGATAGCTATCCAAAAAGCCTTTTTTCTCTTAGATGTTGTAAGACTATCCTCAAATGCCTATCATGCTCCTTAATTTACTTGGAATAAATCACAATGTCGTCAATGAAGATCAAGACAAAATCATCTAGGAAATCTCTAAATACACTATTCATGAGATTAATAAAAGCCATTGGTGCATTGTTCAAACCAAAAGGTACCACTGTGAACTCGTAGTGTTCATATCAAGTTTGAAAAGAAGTCTTAGGGATGTCTTCCTCTTTTATTCATAATTGGTGATATCTAGATTTGAGATCTATTTTAGAGAACACTATTTCTCCCTTCATCTGATCAAATAACTCATAAATCCTTAGAAGAGGATATCTATTCTTGATGGTCGCCTTGTTCAACCTCTGATAGTCAATGCATAGACACAAGGTTCCATCCTTCTTAACAAAGATAATCGGTGCAACCCAAGGAGACACACTAGGTTGAATAAGCCCCTTGCTCAATAGTTCTTGTAACTAGGCCTTAAATTCAAATAACCTGGTGGTATTCATCCTATATGGGGCCTTAGACTGCAGTTCAGCTCTAGGTACTAGATCATTAGAGATCAAATTATCGCTTAGGAGGAAACTATGTGAGTTCTTTAGGAAATACATCTCAGAACTCATTGAGAATAAGGAAATCATCCAAATAATGCTTCATACTTTTAGGTTCGCTAACATGTACCACATAGATGGTATGCCCATTCCTTTGATCCCCCTTGGGTTGCATGACTGAGATTTTCCTAAGCTTTAGTGGCCTTTGTAACCCATGTACCTTAATCGGGTTCCCATATTTGTCCAAACAACTATCAATTTTGTCCTCACAGTTCACTATGGAATTATGTTTAGTCAACCAATTTATCCCTAAGATCACATCATAGGAACCAAAGAGTGCCACTGCCACATAAAGGTTGACTTGAGTATGGAAATTGGGAAGTTCTAACTTGCTACATTAGAGGCATGAATCCACCCTCTGCTTTGCTCGATTTCCATATTGGACCATCCAAGAATTGGCCATGTGTCCAAGTATAATGGGTAACTTAGAAATTATTCTTAGATCAACAAAACATTCAATGGCTCTAGTGTCAATCAAAATAGAAACAAGTTTTCCATATAGCTTACTTGACAACTGGATTGGCAAGGCTTGATATTCAACTTTCCTATCATCCACTGCCGTATGGATCTAATGTTGATTTCCTTCCTTTCGTGCTTTTGAAATATATGGGAAACTTAAGGCATGCATAGTGATTGCCTCTGTAGGTGTAGCAACCATCACAAGGCCCTTTCCAACCTCCCAACCTATCTTTCTGGGAGCTCTTCTGATTATTACCAAAATTTCCTTTGTTGTTGTTGGCTTTCTATTCTTTCCACTATTGTTTCCCTCTACTTTCTCCTATGAGTCATTTCCCCTCTTCAGATTCCTAATTTGGCAGGGTTTGTCTCCTTTATGAAATTTCTTGTTTCTGAACTGAGACTTAGAATTTGAATTCTTTTAGAAATTGGATAGCTGTTGCAACTTATGTTCCTACTTGGTGGCTTTCTCAAAGGCCTCCATGGTAAGTGGGTTATGTATATCCACCTCAGCTCCAATTTGGGGCCTTAACCCTAGCATGAACTTTTGGATTCAGAAGTGCTCATCAGTCGAGTATCAAGGCACATACTTTAGCAAATGAATAAACTTTTCCCAATACCGAGTTATTGAAAAGCTAAGTTCTGGAACCGTATCATATTCTTATCAAAAAAGTACTAAGGGATCCAACCTTTCTAGAAATTCTAGAGAAACTATTCCTAGGTGGTCTCTCTAGGTTGTAGTATCTATTTTTCCATTTCATTGTACCACCATGTGTTGCGTCACCAGAGAAGTGATAAGCTGCCATACAACCTTAGTTTCATTTGATAAGTTTTAGAGTCTAAAGTACTTCTCCATTTCAATGGTCCATGCTTCCACTCCGTCTTCGATGTTTTTTCCATCAAACTTTGATGGAGCCACTCTTTTTAGGTCCTTGTTGAGCTTTGCTTCGATTCTAGCTTATTTATTGAGATCTAGATCTCTATTTTCTTATGGTTGCTCCTCATTCCTCCAATTTTGGCCATCTCACATAGCACATAATTTCCCTTCCAAATGGTCCATTCTATTTTCCTATCAATTTAGGAGTTCAAGGATTCAATCCATCCTTTCATTCTGACCTTTATTTTGACTGCCACTTAAACCTCCATTTCGTACAACATAGTGGCAACCAACTAAATGTTTATTGCTTTTTGCTTGAAGTTGATTCTTGGCTGACTTCTTGGGGTAATTATAAAATGGTGAATTAATTTTGCTACACGGATATATGTGCGACCTATCCTAGGTCTGTGTTGACTTGATGTAGTGTGTTGGGAAGATTTTGTGATTGCTTGAAGCCAACTGTTTGTATTTTTGGTAAATAAGATGTGCATCTAATTAGGCCAACCTAATTGATGCTTGCGGTTGAGTCAAGTATATATATTGGACATGGATAAAGATTCATGTGAAGAAAGTGTGTGGATATTAGTAGTTGCAGTGTAATAGTGAGTGTGAAAGTGAGCAAATATAATGAAGTGTGTTAAGTCAGCATATTGAGCATCACCGAAACTTATCAACACTTGTTAGGTGCATTATTCTTAGTTCATTTTGACTGTAAATCCTTATTTTTGTTCTATAAATCTTCTTGTAGGCAGTGAGCCCTTGGCAGTGAGCCTTATATTTTTCTATTCTAGAACAAATTTATACTGTGAGTTAATCCTCACTATGGTTTTTCCCTCATTGGGTTTTCCACATAAATTTTGGTGTTTAGTGTGTTATCTTACTTTATGTTTTGTATCTCTTGCTTATGCTTAATATCAAAATAGTGTGATTGTAGAATGGACATGTGTTGAGTTTAAATTTTTGTGACAACTAATTCACCCCCCTCTCAGTTGTCCTACATCCTTTAACAATTGGTATTAGAGCTTTGGTTCCTTGGTGAAGAGCTTAACTGCTTGAGGAGGATCTTGAAGATTGATTAGATGGATGATAAAGGAGAGCTTCAGACTATTCTTGAGGACCTTGAAAAAGTGGAAAGAGAAAACAAAGATATGAAGAAAAATCTTGATGATGCAAATAAATGTGTCCAGAAGTTGAAAGAACAAATGAAGAAATTCAAGGAAAGACACAAAGAAGTAAGTGAGCAACTAAAACGAGAGATAATTGGACTAAAGGTGTCTGTAGAAGGAAAGAAAAGAATTGAAGAATATCTAAATACAATGGTGCAAAACAAAGCTAACGAATGCTCTAAACTTGAACAGGAGGTGGTGAACCCGAGGATTGAACTGGAGAAGGCAAAGCTTTGTGAGAAAAAGTTCAAATCTAGCACCAATAAGCTTTAAGAATTGATTGCTGGACAAAAATCAAGTAAAGACAAAGCTGGTTTGGGAAATTATGCAGGTGAAAGTTCTAGGGGAAATAAAATGACTCAGGACAAGGGTAAGCATAAGAGGAAGTTTACAAGAAGACAACCTAATGCACAGAGGTATCCCTCTTTCAATGGAATTTGTTTTTCTTATAATAAATATGGTCATAAAGCAACAAGATACATAAGCATAATGAATCAAAATCAATTTCTTGGCTCTTTTTTTGGATAATACTTTTCATGTAAGAAATTTGGACATAAGGCTAATTGTAAACACGTGAAATTAACATCATGCACTCAATTCACGTTCATCCACTTGTTAAATAAATAAAACACAACAAATCCATTCACCAGGTAAATCAGGTCTTTATCATTTAAATAAATCAAAGGCTCACATCATCCTTTAATTAAATAAATCAAACTTTATTTAATTAAAATCTCAAAAGTCATTTGCCATCCTTTTCTGATTTAAATAAATCAAATATTTAAGTCATAAAAGTCAAAAACATCCTAATCATCATCCTAGCTAATTAATCCGGATTAAATCTAATCTAATGCATGTCACATCCTCTAGATAATCCCACTTGCACAAATAAATCAATTTATTGATTTATTAAATCCAACATTTTCCATCAACATGGCATCTTTGAGGAATATTCCCTCAAGTTTGAATTCAAAAACAAGTGGACATGTACATCCAACAAGTCATTTATGAGATCTTACATGGCTCTTACATGTCCCTTGCACAAGTCAAACTCAACATTTACTCACAAATTCAAATTTGAATTTCCCCCTCTTGGGCACATTTCCCAAATCTTGCACACTCCTCAACCACTCACAAGTTGACAAGTGGCCTCTTTTCATTGGCTTGTTTTTAGTCCCACATTGCTCTCTCATAAGCACTCTTAGCATTTGAAAATTTATAAAAAATAGAGGCTTCATTCATCATCAGGATCCTCCACAATCTCTTGCAAAGTCACTCTCTTAAATTGAGAATTGATTTTTACCATCCACTCCATCTCAAGGCATTAGATCATTTAGCTTATCTATCAAGGATTGGGAAAGGGCCATTTTCAACAATAGCACCAATCCAATATGAAATAGGATTTATTTCATGTTTTATATGCTTTAGTTTATCTTGTAATTTCTTTGCATTTATAAACATGATTTATTATTTCATATGGATGCTTGATTATTAGCTTGGTTTTAAAATACTAACCATTTGCAGATTTGGCATCTACATTTTGGCACTAGAAGAAGGGCTGACATCATTATTTCTAACATTTTCTTGAAATTTCTGCATTTTTTCTTCACACACAGGAAATTCCAACGCGGGCTCGTCAGCGTCACTGTTTTGGCACCACGGGCTCGTCAGCGTCGCTATATGGCACCACGTAAAACACAAATTGCATCGCTGGACTCATCTCACCAAAAAAATTAAATTTTCAACTCCGCCGCTGGACTCGTTAACTTGCAGGACTTTTTAAAATTTTGAAAACGACATTGGACATAAACTGTGACGCTGGGCAAAATTGCGACGCAATTGATTTCTCTGTCCCGACACAGAGTGCCACTGACTGGTAAGTGGCGCTGTGAGGGCGATGCTGGGAGACAGTAAAAGGGAGAATCTAATTTTTAGCACATGCTTTTGATTTATGATTTATTTACCTTCTATTTTCTAGTTTTTAACTTCTATGTTTTTCTAGAATCTGACTGTTTTTCTTCTTTGTAGGTTGGAAATCGAAAACAAAGGAAGGAGGAGTATGGTGATGATATTTTGTCCAGTTGAAGTGTTTTTAAACACTTAAGTGTTTGTTTAACACTTCTTTAATAATTTGTTATCTTTTCATTCTTAGAACACTAGTTTTCATTTGGGCTTAAAAAGAACCTTTCAATTTCTTCTTGCAAAGGTTAAAAAAAATAAAAATGAACAATAGGATCAACAACTTACTAGATTTTGTTCTTGGATTAACAAATTGAACAAACATCTTTCACTTGTGATTTGGTGCTCTAAAATGAACTCACATATTGCTTTGTGGATCTAAAAAGAACAAGTGTAGCTTTGTTTGTTTGTGAAGGCTTACTTAGACTAAAGCCATTGAAAAAGGACGTATGCGCTTCTCTCGCGCTTTATAGCGATCTTGAGAATCAAAAGGCCTTTTTCATGACTTTGGGCTAAGATAAAGCAATCACCTCCACACTTCGATTTGGGCTTAAAATTGAACAACATATTGTGCGAGTGTGAGTGGGGGCATTGTTGCGTATATTCTCTCTCTTTGTTACCAACAAGGATTGATCGAGTTACGAATATTGTTCTTCATTTGCTTTTGTTTATCCTAGAGGGCCTGCCTTGGGGAAAAAGTACTCACCCAAGGGAACGACTCAATCAGTAACACTCTAAAGCCAAGAGTATTTCCAACCAAGATATAAATGTGGATATTGGACGAAACGCCAATATCACACAGTTGATTCCGACAAGGTGGATCCGAAAGGGGACTCTTGCAGTATGGGTCAATCTCCACGAATGGAAAATCCTTAATAAAACCCATGTGCTAGAATTTTCCAAAATCCTTAATCTATTTGTTGGTGCAAGAACGGTCGTTCTCAAGCCACCCCACACTTTTACGGTCTTCAAGTAGAAATGGAAAACATGCCATGGGAGTTTCATGGGTGTTGATGCTTGGCTGCCCCATATAAGTGAGTGCCGTGGAGGGGAGCCAGTGGGGTCAAGCATCTAACCATTTGCTAGAGATAAGCGTAGCTAGACTTGTCCAAGTGGGAATCCAACAAATATTGTCTTACACCTCCATAGGATTGTACTTATTCTTGGGTTACAAAATGCATTGCTTGATTGAAAACATCATGAAAACAAACACTTAACATCATCCAAATTTCAAACCCTTTTTGAAGACAAATACAATTGACTCAATCCATATGTTATTGCTTTCCCTTGGGATTCACATCCTTAGAGGTTTCTAAACATTGGATTGCATCTCGATTTGTCTACTTAAGTAAACAATAGGAAAACCCTTGCCTTAAGTTCATCAAAGTTCCACATGACATATCTTGTGGGGTTTGAAGAAGTTAGGACATTGGACATTTAGTTTGAAAATCTAATCAAGAAAGTATTTGTGGTAAAATAAATTCACTAATCAAGGTGAAATCAATTGAACCCAACACATGTGCTTGTGTATCTTTTGTCTTATGGTCTTTTGAGCAAACATTGATCTTTTGGTTTGAAGGGAAAAGCATGTTCTTCAAAACCTTGGCCTTGTAAACAAGTCCTTCTTAGGTTCATTTAGGATCCAATCAAACACTTCATCCATTCAAAAATTTATCATCCCATCCCACCAAACAGCTTTAGAGCTTTGGAAACGTCATTCTAGACTTGGGAAAATCATCAAAATCAAAATCACCTTGTTTAGTTAGGTGTGTGGGAATGCATCCTTTCTCATACATTTAATTGAATTAGAAATCCTTTGAACAAGCTCATCCTAAGATCACATCCAACATCTTAGGGTTTACAAGTTCATTATCCAAATCAAACCAATCAAAATCAAACCCTAGGTCTAGCATTGATCCAAATTTCCTAAACGTTCATCACTCATATCATTCCCCCTTTTCATACTTCATCTCGTCATTGGTCCTAAGGACCCTAGAGGTCACTTTTTCAACAAGGTCAAAACACAAGAGGAACATGGAATACAAACTTGATCCATACATCATGAGTAATCCAAATCAATTGAACTTTCAAAGCCTTACAATACCGATTGATTATCAACACTCACACTTATACAATCCGTACATGGGATCATTACCTTCTACAAATATCAATGGAACAACTAGGATGAGTATCCCCAAATAAAATATTGGAGCACATTTCCCGATGGTAGATCTAAATCCAAACCTACAAGTTTGTTAAAGCATGAGCCTTCAAAAGAACAACGTCATCCCACCAAATCCCTACAAGCCAAATGAGAAAGTACCAAGCACAATTTTTTGAAACATTAATCCGGAAAAACTTGGGATGGACACATGCAAATCATACGAATATTCCAAACATGAAAAATTATCAATTTTAACCTATCGTGCCAATTATGAACATCATCCCAAGTCAAAACAATGTCAAAAATTGATTTGACCATGATCCCATTCGAAAACCACAAGTATGCATCCCAAATCTGCTTGAACAAAAACCAAATCAACTATATCAAGGGAGTCAAGATCGAAATCAAGAACAAATTTGGCAAGATAAAATTGCTACACTTACCAAAATAGTTGAGTCATTGCGCCAAGAGACATCTCCACCACCATTACCCATATCAACATCATTCCTTGGTTTAGGGCTTCCCCCTTTACCTAGCACAAATCACTCCATCCAAATCAATCCACCTAACACCAATCAAGTTATCACATCAAATCCTTTGGATATACCATCGACATCGCAACGACAAATGGTATCTAATCAAATGATAACATCAATCCTAAAAAATCAAAACATGGTCTCCCAAGGACCTATCACCTTGGTCATTCCGACCATTCCTATCACCTCAATCACTCCATCCACCCCTATCACACCCATCATATCTCAACTCCTCACTACCATGATCACTCCAAGCGTATCTCAACAACTTGGGACTACATCCAACATAATTCCAAATCCACCACCACTACCACCAAAACCAAATGTAGCAAAACAATATAACATTGCGCTAAAAGCTCACCACGCCTACCAAAAGGCCATCCAACAATACCTATCCATGCAACAAGCAACACAAGCTCAAAAAGTGCAACAAGCCTCTCAAGCCGCCCAATGAGAACAAGCGCAAACATGAAAATGATAACTATTGGGGACAATGACCAAGATCTATCCATCAATGAACACCTTGAAGATGTTTCCACCTCATTGAATGATCAAATCAACATATGTCAACAGTCACTTTTCAATCATGATCAAAATACACCAACAATACCCAACAATGATCCAATTCAAGAAATGTCAACATCATTTGACCCTATGGTCAAGGACATCGGAAATCCCTCCACCACAATTTTTGAAAACAATGATCAAGATCTCTCCATCAATGAGCACCTTGAAGATGTTTCCACCCCATTTGATGATCAACTCACCATACATCAAGAGCCACTTTTTAGTTATCTATTTCAAGGAGTGTTAGGATTATTTGATCCTATTGACATAATGCACAATTCGTTCACCTATGATCATGTTGAAAATGTCTCTACATCACCTTATGAGTTAGAGGACATATCTCAAGATTTCATTCCAAAGCATGATCAACATCTTTCACCAAGGTCTAGCAATGGTCCTTTCCAAGACATATTGACATCCTTTGACCTCATGGTTACAAATACTGAAGGAACCCTGAACTTGATACTTGAGGATATTGAACCACTTACCATGTCTAATGATGACATCCAAGAATCCTTTGCAAACAACTCATCCTTTGAAACTGACCCATGTCAAGAACTTGATCCAAAGCATGTCGAAAGCAATCCCAAAATTAATCAAGATCAAAAGTTTGTATCTCCAAGATATTACAATGATCTAATGAATATTCTCCTATCCACACAAGATGATCATATCCACATAGCACATACTCCTCCATCTACCCATGAGATGCTTTCTGTGGATGGACACGTAGATGATCTCCATCTTAAATAGGATTTTGTTACATAAAAAGAGAAAATTATCAATTCCTATGGTAAAATAGAGTTGTCAACATCAATATCAAATATATCCAAAATCCAGAATGAAGAAATCATGTATGAAGATATCCATCATTATCCACTCAAGGAAACAAGTCAGATAGAACAAGATATTCTAGAGTTAGTAGAGCAGCAAATAGAAATGACATCATCTGCAGTGGTCGTTTATCAGAGAATGCATTGTGAAACAAACATCTTAGAACATGAAGAAACAAAGCATGAAGGTACTACTTCCACAATACTAGGGGCAACTTCGTCTCAAACAAACATCAACATAGGGAGCACAAAGAGTCCTTATGATGAAACTAGTGTCAATATTGCAACTAGCCATGCCATGAATCTTCATCCACCCATCACCCCATCCATGAATTTGGACCAACATCAAAAGAAATAATTGAATCAAAGTACAAAGAATATTATCAAAGAAAGAGAAGCTGAGAAGCATAATGGACAAATCAAATACAAATGGATACCAAAAAATACAAAGAAAGATCATCCCTATCAAACTGCATCAGTCAAAGAAACTATGGGGCAAAATAAAAAAGGGAAAAGTATCCATCAAAGATGTCCACAAAAGAAAAAGTAGTCTTTTCAAGCGACGCACAAAGTGTATCAAGCAGTTGGTCCTAATTCCATGCACACTTCCGCATCCACCCATCATTACTCATCTTCCCAAGTTTGGAGAGTCAAAGATTCCAAGCTGTCAACCAATCCATCTCTTATCCCTAAAAATATTTCATCCATGCCTCCACGCATGATATCCAATTCTCAGATTGACCATGTATTGGCAACAACCCTTCATCATAAGGATTCAGAAGGCACTCTATTGCGATGTGTGCATAAAGAAAAAGTTAACTTCGGTATTGATGAAGAAGATCAAGAATCTCAAAAGTTGCATTCAAGTGCATGTATCTTAGCAAAGCAACTCCTTTAGGTAGGATATCGATGGCACATTATGACAGGGGAATCTACATTAGCAACACCTTGTGATTAAGCCTGAGCTTAAAATCTTTTAGAAAAACCAAAAAAATCAAAAGAAATATGAAAATCCAAAAAAATTAGAAAAAAGATTGAAAATAGTAAAAAGAAAAAATCATCCTCTAGTGAAAACCACATGGGTGGCGCTTTGGGAAAGACCATGATGAAAACCTGGCAAACAGGCATCATGTGTAGAATCGAGCATCTACGTATGCCACTTCAGTTGAAATCATCTCATCCCATCCGTAATAAAATCGAGCATCACATCCATCTTAGCCATAATAAATCCATTCATCCACGAACCATTTATCCAATCCATTTTATCCATCTGCATCCATATTCTAAGTTATCTTGATCTTGATGAAAGTTTGGGGCACACTTTATGCTTGCTTTTGGTAAACATCTTGACATGGGTCATTTTCATTGATCCTATCCTATGAAGCATTATCTGAGCCATGGAGCATTATCCAAATGAGCATGTTCTTTATCTGAATACCTTATCGCATGATAATCCTTGGCATCCTTGGCATACTTACCATATCCATACATCCACCCATCAAACTCCATACATTGCTAGACACTAGGGGCAGATATGTACATCTTGGTTCAAGAATAAATCTTGATCTATATCCTTCACCTTATATGGTGATCTGAACATTGGAAAACGTGAAATAAAATTGGTCAAAGCATTTTCTAGAGTCTGAATCACTAGCCCATGTCATATTTTGACAAGAAGATGTTCCTTATCAGTCTTCATCTTTCATTGAACATCAATCCAAATAATCACTATCAGTTGCACCTAGGTTGCACTTCACACATTACATCGAATCATTTGAACAACTTTTATTCCAAAATCAAGCTTCATCAATCATGATCAATCAAATCCAATCCAAAAATCATCATCTTGGGATATCCTTGTATTGATTAACACTATCCTTGCATTGTTGTGCATCCTCAACAATGTTATCATTATCAATCCTAATCAATCTTGATCAATCAAATCCTTCCATTGTTGTGTATCCTCAACAATGTTATCATCATCATCAATCCATCGATTTGATCAATCAACCTTAGCTTGTTTTTTAGCAAAATCCCAAATAGAGCACTGATATCATCACACATGTCCATATCCAAATCGTCAAAATCATGCAAAAATCCAAAAATATTCGAAAAACATCAAAATCCAAAAACATTCAAAAAAATTAGAAAATCCAAAAACACTCGAAAAATAGAAAAACAATAAAAACATTGGAATCTGAACTACGTTGTCTCTGAGTTTAAATGTAGGCAAGGCTCATCTCTGATCAGCCCTCGAGACACAAAAATCCATAAACATTCAAAAAAACATCAAAATCCAAAAACATTCGAAAAATCAAAAAATCAAAACATTTGTAAAATCTTGAAAATACCAAAAATAGCCTCAAAACATTTCAAAATGTCAAAAAAATCCAAATATTTGAAAAAGTCCATCCATCCCATCTCACTTTCACTCAAAATAATCAATCATCCATAATAAACTGATCATCACCTTCATCCTTTGGAAAAACAAACAAAAACAATCACAACAATCAACAAAAGCAAGCTTCAATCGTAAAATCAAAAGCAAACAACAAATATTTAAAACAAAATCAAAGTCTTGATCATCTTCAAACATGTCAATCAACTTTATATCAAAATCCTATCAATCAACTTATCAAACCATCATCATCCTATACAATGCATGTCCTAGGATATATCGTTCCGACAATGGGCACCATTTTGGATATCACTTGGATTCTTATCCTATCAAAACAAATCCCTTTGGCTAGAAGTATGAAGAACATTGAATTGTTTGTGTACTTTGTCTTTTATTTTTGATTTATCTTATTGCGCTCATTCCAAGGACCTCTCGATGATATCCGAACGAAGGATTTAGAGAGATAGGAATGAGGCAACGATCATTATCTTTTGTCTGTTGTGCTTGTTGGATGTTATTGTAAAATAACTTGGTGAATACTTGCTTTGTTAGGTACGTCCTAGCAAGGTTTCCGTATGTCAAGTGTGAACAAGAATACTCCTATCTACTTGTCGAGTCAAAGTCCATCACACTAGGTACAATGCCATCCTGGTTCTTTATACCTTGATGCATCGTACCTACGTGTGTTATCAAACATAAGGTAAGTAGCCCTTTTAAAATCTCAATCCTTGATAAGAAAATCATCATCATTTATCATCATCATCATCATCTATCATCATAATTATCTCTAATAAAGTCTCGTCAGATCATGGACTTGTTGGATCCTCTTGTTATCATATCATTTCTTACTTCCACACTAACATCACAACATGAATAGTTAATCATCATCACCAATGCATCCATCATGCATCCATCGTGCATTCATCTTCCATCCACAAACCATCAGTATTCTGCATATCATCATCATAATATAGATTTGTTAGTCTAAGCATTTGCATAAATTATCCATTGCATAATCATAGCATATCACATCATCAATCTCATCCATCTCACATCATATCATCATTTAAGTTGTTTAGGATAATATAGATTTGTTATTTTAATCTTAAAATCATCTCATTTGCATCATCATCCATAACCATCCATTTTTAACCTCTTTATCGTGAGATCGACCCTCAAATTGAATCTTTTCACTCAATCTCTCGAGGGGGCAATGTACTAGTGCACTTCTTTTAACTGGGGCAATTGAAAAAATGCAATTTTTTTTGAATTTCAATCTCGGCAAGTTTATTCTTTGAACAAACGCAACAAGTACATTGCTTCAAAGAGGGGAAAAATGTAGACACGTGAAATTAACATCGTGCACTCAATTCACATTCATCCGCTCGTTAAAAAAATAAAACACAACAAATCCATTCACTAGGTAAATCAGGTCTTTATCATTTAAATAAATCAAAGGCTCACATCATCCTTTAATTAAATAAATCAAAATTTATTTAATTAAAATCTCAAAATTCATTTGCCATCCTTTTTTGATTTAAATAAATCAAAAATTTAAATCATAAAAGTCAAAAACATCCTAAATCATCCTAGCTAATTTAATCCTGATTAAATCTAATCTAATGCATGTCACATCCTCTAGATAATCCCACTTGCACAAATAAATCAATTTATTGATTTATTAAATCCAACATTTTCCATCAACATGGCATCTTTGAGGAATATTCCCTCAAGTTTGAATTCAAAAACAAGTGGACATGTACATCCAACAAGTCATTTATGAGCTCTTACATGGCTCCTACATGTCCCTTGCACAAGTCAAACTCAACATTTACTCACAAATTCAAATTTGAATTTCCCCCTCTTGGGCACATTTCCCAAATCTTGCACACTCCTTAACCACTCACAAGTTGACAAGTGGCCTCTTTTCATTGGCTTGTTTTTAGTCCCACATTGCTCTCTCATAAGCACTCTTAGCATTTGAAAATCTATAAAAAATAGAGGCTTCATTCATCATCAGGATCCTCCACAATCTCTTGCAAAGTCACTCTCTTAAATTGAGAATTGATTTTTCCCATCCACTCCATCTCAAGGCATTGGATCATTTAGCTTATCTATCAAGGATTGGGAAAGGGCCATTTTCAACAATAGCACCAATCCAATATGAAATAGTATTTATTTCATGTTTTATATGCTTTAGTTTATCTTGTAATTTCTTTGCATTTAGAAACATGATTTATTATTTCATATGGATGCTTGATTATTAGCTTGGTTTTAAAATACTAACCATTTGCAGATTTGGCATCTACATTTTGGCACTAGAAGGAGGGATAACATCATTATTTCTAACATTTTCTTGAAATTTTTGTGATTTTTCTTCACACATAGGAAATTCCAAAACAGGCTCGTCAGCATAGCTATTTTGGCACCGCAGGCTCGTTAGCGTCACTATATGGCACCGCGTAAAACACAAACTGTACCATTGGACTCATCCCGCCAAAAAATTTAAATTTTTAACTCCGCCGCTAGACTCGTTGACTTGCAAGACTTTTTAAATTTTTTGAAAACAACGACGCTGGACATAAACTGCAACGCTGGGCAAAATTGCGACGCAATCGAGCTCTCTGTCCCGACACAGAGCGTCGTTGACTGGTAAGTGACTCTGTGAGGGTGACGCTGGGAGAACAAACTGCGACGCCTTCACGAGTTGCGACGCTGGGAGATAGTAAAAGGGAGAATTTAATTTTTAGCATGTGCTTTTGATTTATGATTTATTTACCTTCTGTTTTTTGGTTTTTAACTTCTATGTTTTTCCAGAATCTGACTATTTTTATTCTTTGTAGGTTGGAAATCGAAAACAAAGGAAGGAGTATGGTGATGATATTTTGTCCAATCGAAGTGTTTTTAAACACTTAAGTGTTTGTTTAACACTTCTTTAAGAATTTGTTATCTTTTCATTCTTAGAACACTAGTTTTCATTTGGGCTTAAAAAGAACCTTTCAATTTCTTCTTGCAAAGGTTAAAAAAAAAAACAAACAATAGGACCAACAACTTACTAGATTTTGTTTCTTGGATTAACAAATTGAACAAATCTTTCACTTGTGATTTGGTGCTCTAAAATGAACTCACATATTGCTTTGTGGATCTAAAAAGAACAAGTGTAGCTTTGTTTGTTTGTGAAGGCTTACTTAGACTAAAGCCATTGAAAAAGGACGTATGCGCTTCTCTCGCGCTTTATAGCGATCTTGAGAATCAAAAGGAGTTTTTCATGACTTTGGGCTAAGACAAAGCAATCACCTCCACACTTCGATTTGGGCTTAAAATTGAACAACATATTGTGCAAGTGTGAGTGGGGGCATTGTTGCGTATATTCTCTCTCTTTGTTACCAACAAGGATTGATCGAGTTACGAATATTGTTCTTCATTTGCTTTTGTTTATCCTAGAGGGCTTGCCTTGGGGAAAAAGTACTCACCCAAGGGAACGACTCAACCGGTAACACTCTAAAGCCAAGAGTATTTTCAATCGGGATATAAATAAAGATATTGGACAAAACGCCAATATCACGCGGTTGATTCCAACAAGATGGATCTAAAAGGGAACTCTTGCCGTATGGGTCAATCTCCACGAACGGAAAGTCGTTACTAAAACCCATGTGCTAGAATTTTCCAAAATCCTTAATCTATTTGTTGGTGCAAGAACGGTCATTCTGAAGCCACCCCACACTTTTACAGTCTTCTAGTAGAAATGGAAAACATGCCATGGGAGTTTCATGGGTGTTGATGCTTGGCTGCCCCATATAAGTGAGTGCCATGGAGGGGAGCCAGTGGGGTCAAGCATCTAACCATTTGCTAGAGATAAGCGTAGCTGGACTTGTCCAAGTGGGAATCCAACAAATATTGTACACCTCCATAGGATTGTACTTATTCTTGGGTTACAAAATGCATTGCTTGATTGAAAACATCATGAAAAAAAACACTTAACATCATCCAAACTTCAAACACTTTTTGAAGACAAATATTATCTGAACTATTATTTGAGCTGATCATGGAAACAAAGAAGTGTATTTGAAGCTTTGGTTGAGAAGAGGTGTAATAAAGCTAAAGAAATATTATCTAAACTGATCATGGAAACAAAGAAGTGCATTAAAGAAATATATGACATTTACAAGTATTGTCTCCGGTGGCCTGTTGCGGTAGACAATTTCAGAAGTAAAATTGAAGCAATTGAGTCAGAAGTAAACTGTATGGGAAAGAGTTTTGACATATTTGAAGATAAATAAGGAAAGAAAAGATTGAGAGTTGGTGAACTACAAGCTGAGCTGGTTGTTTTGCAAAGACAAAGAGATGATGTTGTCAAGACTTTTTGGCTTCTTAAGGAAATTGTTGAGGTCTGGTTAGACCATCTTTTCAGAATTCTTACTGATGTAGAAGATGTTGAAGGACATATTTAATATTGTTCACTGTCTTTTACTCTGTTGGGCATATTGGAAAGCATCTGCACTCGAATGGATTCTGCTACTTTTAACTAGAAGAAACTGTGTCCAGTTCTTGAGGAAAGATACAAAAAAGTTTTTCAGGTGAAGAGCGTTATCTTTACTTGAATTCTGAATGTTCTATTTTTTGTTGTTTTTTCTATGAAGAAGAAGAGAAGGGGAAGCAAATTGAAATTTTTGATCGATTGGAAGTTTTTTGGATCCCTTGTGACTTTTGATGTCACCATGTTCAAATTTTTGTGTACACCCTTTTTAGACGCCCTTTGCCATTGATGTCAAAGGGGGAGAGATTGAAGTTAGGGGGAGAGATTGGAATTGGAAGAGTTTTTAGTAGTGGGGAGAAATTTAGATTGCTGGGAGAGTTTGAAGAAGTTTTTGTTCCATGTTTCCATCAATGACAAAGGAGGAGATAGTTGGAAATACAAATAAGATTGACTATCTCTACAGTTTTTTGGTTGTCAATGATGTCACCATGTTGTGATTACAAGTTTAAGGTTGTGCTTGATCCAATATTTTGGTTCGGTATCTGAATTGGTATTCGTGCTACTTCCTCTGGTATTCTAGTCTGAAATCCTCCATAGTCAACAATTATTGCTCATGGTTTTGAGAAATTGCTTATGATTGTTGAAGGCATACATGTTCAAAATATTATGTGCCCTAGTGCTCGTATAGCGTTGTGGCAACCAACAAAATGTTTATTGCTTTTTTGCTTAAAGTCTATTCCTAGACGACTTCTTGGGGTAATTATAAAATGGTGAATTAATTTTTCTATAGAGATATATGTGCGACCTATCCTAGGTTTGTGTTGACTTGATGTAGCATGTTGGGAAGATTTTGTGATCGCTTGAAGCTGACTATTAGTATTTTTGGTAAATATTATGTGCATCTAATTAGGTCGACCTAATTGATGCTTGCGGTTGAGTCATTGTATATATATTGGATAGGGTTGAATATTAATGTGAAGAAAGTGTGTGGATATTGGCAGTTGAAGTGCGATAGTGAGTGTGAAAGTAAGCGAATATAATGAAGTGTGTTAAGTCAGTAGATTGAGCATCACCGGAACTGTATCAACACTTTTTAGGTGCATTATTCTCAGTTCATTTTGGATGTAAAGACTTCTTTTTGTTCTGTAAATATTCTTGTAGGCAGTGAGCCTTCCTGTAAGTAATAAGCTTTTGTATTTGGACAATGAGTCCTTTCTAGGTAGTGAGCCCTTGGTAGTGAGCCTTACATTTTTCTGTTCTAGAACAACTTTATACTATGAGTTAATCCTCACTATGGTTTTTCCCTCATTCGGTTTTCCACGTAAATTCTGGTGTTCAGTGTGTTATATTACTTTCTATTTTGTATCTCTTACTTATGCTTAATAACAAAATAGTGTGATTGTAGAATGGATATGTGTTGAATTTTTCAAGTTTAAATTTTTGTGACAACTGATTCACCCCCCCTCTCAGTTGTCCTGCATCCTTTAATAATGTTTAGCGTAATTGACACAAGTTTTCTATATTTAAATATTTCAACACATAATACTAAGTATTATGACATGCAATCTTAAAAGATGTTCATGTTCATGTTTATTTATGAAAAGGACAAGTCATTCAAGCTCACAACTTTGAACACAAGAAAGACTTTATTTATTATAATATCATATTACAAAAATATTGAGTTACGAAATTTCCCCTATACTAGGTGGGCTATTCATTATCAGATAGAGGACACTCCTTTGGGTCCTCATTAGTGTCTATTACAACCTTCCTAGAAGAGGTAAGATGTGCACTTAGGAACTCTTTTTCCTCTTTAGTTAGAATAGGTGCATTGGGTCCACACCCCAAAGGCCAATCTAGAATTGCTAAAGGTTTCTTAGTTTTAACAATGTGTTTAGACTCTTCAATTTTCTTTCCCTTCTCTAACTTAAGTTGAGTGAGGGTGTGTGCCAAGGTCTCATCATCGGGAATGTCAAGGTGGACTTCAAGTTTTGGGTTCTCTTCAACAATAAATTTCTCTTTAGTAGTCCTAACAATATTTCCCTTCTTTTTCCTAGACTTTGACCTTCCCATACTTTCTTTCAATTCAGGTTCATTAAACTCAAAATTGAATTAAGGGTCAACTAACCCTAATTTTGACCATTGTGGGCTCATAAGCCTAGAGTTGAACCTTAAGTTGTGATACCAAATGTAATGCATCATATGTAATAACACCAAATAAATAAATTGTGACATTATGAATAATAAATTACGGAAAAAATCAATCAACTATTTTCTATCATAGCACAATATGTTCAAAAATAATAATTTATATTCATTTTGAAATGTTAAATTTACAAGTACATAGTTTGACTTAGGCCACATCAACTCTTAGTCAACTCAAGTTACATCATGTAATACCATGTGCGATAATACAAATGGAATTCCATGTGATTCCTCTTCAACTTTCGCCACATCAGGTGGAAGAGAACATGGTTCAAGTGCTTTTCCACCCAACCACAAAGCTACGCTTCCCCAAAATTCTTCTTACTCAAGAATACCTGACCCTGCATGGAATACTTAGCAAGAGATACAGTATGCAAGGTGGAATCTGGTGCATGCCTAACATCTACATATATTTCTATTTACATTTAGAACATGCAAGTTCTATGCTAGGAAATGATAGAGAGTTACATTATACAAATTAGACCATTCAACATAATGGACTACAAACACCTGACCAAGCATATGCTGTATACAGCTAAAATAATAGATTTTGGAAAAGAAAAACCTCTACTCTTCGATAACCCACTTTTCGCACCCATCCTGGAAGGAAACCTCCCACATACATAAGATAACATACATCTTATCTAAATCACCCAATATGCAAAACATTCAACCTAGTCTCTAGTTGTTTTGCTAGCCAATCTTTTCATGATAAGGAATCAAATAGTCTACAACATAGTCTACATTTGTCTCATATTGGATACTTTAGTTAAACAAATAAATGTAAGACATTAGACTAGATTTGATAATAATGCAATAAAAAATTTAATTATAATATGTGATCCTTTCATCAATAAAAATACTATAGCTCGTGCATTAACATACAAATTTCCAATATTTCCATTATTCCTTCCTACTTGGAATGAATTCTACAATTTTTTTAGATAAAGGAAAATAAAGCAATTTTAAAGAAGGTATATCACATGTATGTGTAATGCATAAATGGAAAATTTATGCATGTACACATATATGGCCTTCTGTTAAATATTGTGTATGCGTATACATTCTTTTGAAAATAGAAAGAATCCATTTACATATAGATTTCCATATTCAAAAAGATGTCAACTTACATCTAATGCATAATTAGACTCAATTGAATTATAAAGGACAAGAAGACATTAGACCTTTGTATGGATTTGAAATTTCAACTAGAAAGTCACAAGGTCATTTTACATAAAAACATAATGTAATTCAACTACAAAGTTAAACTAAATTTAATAAGAATCTAATCACTTCATTTTTAGACTTATTTCTTTGGTGAAAATATAAAATTAATCTTTGTTCATTCTGATTTTTACAAATGTTCTATTTGGTTAAACCCAAGTCATTGATCAATCAGTCAAAGGAATATAATGTTCGATTTAAAAATGAGTTTCCACCCTCTTGGATCACTAATATGAGTGCCATTCTACTTTGATAAGAGGTTATCAAAGGTAATTGCATATCATTTTGTTTTCAATTCATTCTTTATTTAAGGGTAAATTTCAGGTATGTTAGATGTTAGCAAATCAAAAATACATATAACCCAAAGAACTACGAAGTACAATGAAAGAAAATATAAATGAAACGATTATACCAGTTAATCACCGAAGCCTCCATGATTCATCTTTGTAGCACCTTCTAACTTGTTGGTTGATGTGTTGCCCTCAGATTCAATGCGCGAGCAATTTGAAAATAAAGCCTAAGTCCTACACAAGCTTTGAAGGATTTAATTAAAGTCTATGCCTATACCTATGAAAAAATGACTCAAAGAACTACAAGTCTTAATATGCCAGAATAAGGAAATTCATGTGCGTAATCCAAAAATGTGAGCAAAATAGCATTTTATAGAAAATTCCATTTTGAATGGACGGACGGGATCGACTTTCGACATAGACCTAAAATCAGAGGACGAGATTAAATATGATAATCCCTAATTAGGGTTAGGGAAAAGTCCTTAAACGAGTGGTTGAGATGCCATCTAAGAAGATCGAATTGGAGGTGGAGAATAAATGAGATAATTAATTAGAAAATAAAGATTTTCAAAAATTTAGAAGATAAGAGTTGAATTGAAGATCAGATTTGAAAAATCAAGAATCTGCCCGATTACTTGATTTTTGGAGGAATATTACCATTTTTGAATTAAATGAATTCAAAATATGGATTTTGTGAGATAATAAATAATCAATTTTCAGATTATTTACTAAAATGAACTGACAGTTAAGAATGTGAAATCATTTTAAATAATTAATTTATTTAAGATGAGAGAAATTTTAAATTTGGGAATTAAATAATTGAAGATAATTATTTAATTTAGAAGATAAAATTAATAATTAAATAAATTAATAAATTCATTTAATTATGAGGATTAGTGACATATTAAATAAATAAATAAAATTTATTTATTTTAATAATCAAGAAGAAATAAATGAAGAAAGGTAATTAAATAAATTTAGAAATTTATTTAATTAGGGGAAGACTTAGACAATTAACAACATAGTTAATAAATAAATAGAATTTATTTATTTAATAATCATGAAGAATAAAAGGACATGAATTAATTAAACAATTATGAATTATTTAATTAATAGTCGAATGTGGACCAAAGACATAATTAAATGCCATAATTATGCTAGGATGAAAGTGGTAAAAATAAAGCTTGCAGGCCTAGGTCATTTTTAAGTGTCTCCACATTCTTTTGAACCAACATTGTCAAACAAGTTTAGTGAAACTTCTATCGTTCAAATTAATTCATGATTGAATAATATTCATGATCAAAATGACATGAAGAATATCATTTGGTTCTTATTATCCCTTAAAATACATATTCATAGAATGGGTCAATATACACGCTATTGATCAACGTCAAGTGCCTTTAATATTTAGTCAATATACAAATGTTTGATGGTACAGTCGATCATAACAGAGACACCATATGAATAAAATTTGACACAGTTGAAGATCAACCCATTCAAACAATTGTGTATACATATATGTATATATGTATATGTAGTGTAGGAAAAAGTATCCCTTTGTTGCCTTGATTTGGTGTTGTAATGTGTTTTACATTCACATTAAGTCTAGGGCCCTTTTAAACTAAATGGACCTAATAGTGCCTTATTTAGGGTGTTGTAAAGTGTATCTTAACACTTTCACACTAATCTAGGAATTTATTAATTAATTGGGCTTATTTATGCCTTAATTGGTCCTATTTTGCATCCATAAGCCTGATTAATTGCATCTTTCTGTGGATAATCTTGAAATTTATCAAATAACCAATCATAATTAAATGTTTTGGGTCATGTGTTCCAAGTCTAATGATCTGGGACTCATACGCCTTGGACTTGATTTCAAGTTGCACATTAAACAAGACACTCCTAGAAATTTGTGTCCCAGGTTTTAGCTACTAAGACTCATACACCACAACTAGCGTATGAGTCCTGCTTTAACTAGGATCTATTTTGAATTTAATTCTTGGCAGGATTTTATCCTCTTAGATTTGATGTCGGTTTGTAGTGTTGTAATTTTGGGAAATTTGGCATAAATACAAGGTTATCTCACATAGTTTCATCCTAGAACCACATAAGTAATCAAGAGTACTTTCACAAGAGCATTCAAGAGTTGATTGTCAAGAATTTTGGAGCTTTATTCAAGATTCAAGCATCACATCAAAGTCATCATGCATCATGTTTTTTTTTAAGCTAACATTTGTGATGTAGGTTCTTATGATTCAAGCAAGCATTCAAGTCAAGATCTACAACATACAATAAAGAGTCAAGATCCACATTCATGCTATCCATTACATAAAAAATCGCATCCTTTGTTCCAAGGGTTTGGTGAGTTGCAATGTAGCATGTTTGTTCATTCATCATTCCTTCAAGTTCTATTTCACTTCATTTCAAGGTTTGATTACCAAAACAAGGTTTGACCAAGGAAAACCCCTATCTACTAACAAAACAAAATTTTTCCCTCTTTGATGTGTGGTTTGTAGATCTAGGTTGAAGATCCATTGAAGAGCAAGATTGGAGAAATTTTTAAAGTTGTCAAAGTTGTCACCTTCCTTGCAAGATCACGAAAAGTCACCTATAGAGCAAAATTCAAAGTTTCAGACTTAGAGATCAAAGAGGAGAGAAGCTACAGGAAGTCACTAGAGGATATCAAAATTTTAGATCAACCCTAATACTAGGAATAAATTGCCACTTGTGGCGTATGAGTCCCAATATACCAGTTTTTAGGCTTTTTTTATAGATCCTAGTTTAGTAGTTCCATATTCTAGATTCAACTCGAAACCCTAAACTAGGACTAAATCACCCCTACTAGTGTATGAGTCCCAGTGTGCATTAAAATTCATAATTTCGGGAGTACAGACCTTGTTTCAAGCATCTTAAGTTTTCCAGGTGCTCCTCTGTCCTTTCTCAGTTCATTATTCTGATTTTCAATTTCATATCTTAGGTTGCATAGTTAAATTTGCATATCATTTGAATTTCCTTCTTTCCAAGCCTTTGCTTGGTGGTCAAGCCCATTTTATCTTTAATCACACCCAAGGAAACCATCCTAACCCTAGCCCATCCCTCAATCATGCCAATTGGTTGAGGGATCTTGGTTTCATTTAATGAAACATAAGTGAAATAGGAGGAGGAACCTAATTCCCCTTTAGTTTCATCTTCCAAAAGGTGGAGCACTATTTCTGATGTTTCATTTTGGTGAACTTGACCTTCAAACCCTTTATTTCTATTTTGGAGTACATTAAAGTCCTAGATTTAGCTTACGTTAACTTTGCATTAGATGTTGCATTAGTTAATTTACATTTAGGGCTTCTAAATCTTGCATTAGTGAAAGTGCATATAGGTTGCATTTTTGCATCTTAGACCATTTAATTTCATTGAAATTCTACAATTGTAAATAGTCAAGTCAACATATAAGTTAGAAACATTAGAAATAACTCAGAATTTGCTGAATTTGATGCAAAAACCCTAATCTGGGACTCATTCGCCCCTTCTAGGTGATTTAGTCCATGTACAGGTGTTTTTCCTAGATTTATGGGAATTTTTGTATTGTGTGTTTTTCACATTTAAACTTGTCAGAAACCCTTACTGGGACTCATACGCCCCTCTGGGAAATTTAGTCCCAGATCAGACATAAAATTGTCATTTACAACATTAAAAACCTTGTTTCTATGCTTCTATTTGCTATTGTTAGATACCTATTGTAGTTTGCTGATCTTCTGTTTCATTTATTTCATTAGATCTAGCTTAATCTACTTCATTGATTGCATTGTGTAAATCCAAAATGAAATTTACAACATTTCATTTTTAGATTGTTACATAGCATAATTAGTCAATTATCATGTTCTAAATCTAAAAATTGAATTCTCCTTTTGCATGTTTGATTTATCATTGTTGCATTTCAAATTTGTAAGACAATCATTACATCATGTTTTCATTACAAAAATATATGGTTATCATAGTTCATGTTCTATTTTCAGATCTTGTTGAGTATTGTAAGATTTTTTTTTATGTGCATATGGATACGAAGTCCTCTCCCCTCTTTTTTTGTTCATCATTGATCCCTCTCCTATTATCCCTCCTATGAGTGAGATTAGCCTAGTGAAAGAGAATACAACCTTGGGTAATTATAACAATCATATTCATTCTTCTCCTAATATCTCTCCTAGTTGTGAAGAAGATATTTTAGTGTTAGAAGAATCAATCAATAAGAGTTTTGAGAACCCTAGTTGTTTCTCTCCTCCTACCTCTCTTATTGGGCAATAAATTATTGAACAAGAGGACACAACCATGAAAATAACATAACACAACAAGAAGAGACCATTGAAACCTACCTAAATACCACTTCAACTATTCTACATTCATCCCTTGAAATCTTCCCCTCTTGTGAGAATGTCTTAGTGAAAGAAGATGCAATTGTAGGAAATCATGATAATCATATTATTTGTGAGGAGGATATGTTGGTGTTAGATGATCAAATATTTAATAGCCATGTGTAGACATCCAAATTTGATCACTCCCATACGATCAAATTTACCTCTCTATTTATCTATTCTGCCAATATTAATTTATTTAATTAGTATTACACTTCCCGCTTAAGGTTCTTAAAATATTTAATTTAACAATTAAATGCTTTACCTTACCACCTTTTTCCTCTCTAAATTAAATAAATGCATCAATTTATTTAATTTAGTCATCTTAACCATTTTTGAATTAAAATCAATTTAAAATTCTTCTTTTCTCTCTCCTTGTCACATCCTCCATAATCCTTCTCTAATTTGGATTAATTTAATTAATTCATGATTAGGATGTGCATCCTCTTAATCAAGGATTAATGTCACATCCTCCTACATTTTCCACTTGCTTCTAATCTCTCATTAATTACCTTAATCAGGTATTTGCACAACCTTAATCAAAGTCATTAGCCATTTTTAGCACCACTTTTTAGTCAACCTTTTCATTTGCCTTCCTTAGCATTGACCCTCCCATGTGAATTTTTAATTTACATTTATTCATCCGAGGTCTCTTTCCTCCCCATGTGAATTTTTAATTCACATTTTATCCTTTCAAGACTTCTAGAACATTTGAATTGTCACCTCATCCACATGTGACCAATTCCCACCTCTTTGGAGATCCTCTCTTATCCATTAGATTCTCCTAAGAATGTGAATTTTTAATTCACATTTATTTCTCCAATCACTTTCTCATTTCTCATGGAGATCTTTGAGGAATTCCAAAATTTCTCACATGTCACTTTCATTCTCACTTGGGGACAAGAATTTCCTTTTTGAGGAAATCTTCTCACTCCCTAAGGTACTTGTCCTTCCTCCACATCATGTACTCTCCTTCCACATCACCTACACATCATCTTATCCTTGGCCATCTCACATTCCACATGTCAAGATGTGAGGGCTTGTGAGTCCTCAACTCACCATAGCCCTACATCTTGACCTTGGTGGCTCAATCTCAACCATTGAATTCTCTAGAGAATTCAAATTTCTCTATAAATACCCCCTTTTCTAAGGCATTTTTAACACTTAGCCCTTTTGCAACCTTATGCTGCCATTTTGTGCACTCATCTAACCATCCATTTTAGCCATTTTGCATTTGCATCCCATCATCTACTTAGTCTTGCTTTTAGCTACATCAATAGCCATCTAAGGAGCACACAAAGCAAACAAAATCAAGGGCCAACCAAGGAGTTTCAACAAAAAAGAAGGTATAATCATCTTACAATCTTCATTTTAGCTCATTTCTTTGCTTTATCATTCCTTAGGGTAATCTTGAGGTGTCCCTTTGTGTTTTTCCTCATTGCATTTTAGTTATTTTGCAGATTTAGAATAGGACTAACATTTAGGATCACATTTTCTGGCATGCCCGATGGGACCACAAGTGGGTCCCTCTATTTTACGTTTGTTGTTGTTGAGTTATTTGCAGGAACAGGTCGTAGAGGGGCGACTGCGCCCTCTTGGTTACTATAGAGGGGCGACTACGCCCTCCTAGTCACTGCAGAGGGGCGACTATGCCCTCTTGGTCTCTGCAGAAGGGCGACTACGCCCCTAATTTGAATTTTGCTTGCTAATGTTTCACTGCAGAAGGGCGACTATGCCCTTGATTTGAATTTTGCTTGCTAATGTTTCACTGCAGAAGGGCGACTACACCCCCGATTTGAATTTTTCTTGTTAACGTTTCACTGCATAAGGGTGACTACACCCCTGATTTGAATTTTTCTTGCTAACGTTTCACTGCAAAAGGGCGACTGCACCCTTGATTTGAATTTTGCTTGCTAATGTTTCACTGTAGAAGGGAAACTACGCCCCCGATTTGAATTTTGCTTGCTAACGTTTCACTGTAGAAGGGTGACTATGCCCCTAATTTGAATTTTTCTTGCTAACGTTTCACTGCAGAAGGGCGGCTACACCCTTGATTTGAATTTTGCTTGCTAACATTTCACTGCAGAAAGGCGACTATGCCCTCTTGCTGCTGCAGAAGTTCAACTGCGCCCTCCTGGTTTACTGCAAAGGGGCGGATTTTCCCTCTTGGTCACTGTAGAGGGGTGACTACGCCCTCTTGGTCACTGTAGAGGGGCGAATACTCCCCAAAATAGCACATTTTAAGAGGTAAAACGATCATTTTAGCTTAGTTTTTGCTCCAATTTTTTGCTATTTTCAGATCTTAACAACCTAACATTGTTTTTTGCAGGGATATTGGCATTTTTTCTAACATTTCACAGCATATTCTTGTGAATAAAGAAGGATAAAACAACTAACTTTTGCTTGCAGGTCCTTTTGTTTACATAGAATTTCCAAAGCTATCCTTGTGCCTTTTTTTTGTTACTCTAGGAACATAGTTTAATTAGGGGGAGGTAATATCTACTGTTTGTTGTGTCTATCTCTTTTGGTGTTACCCAAAGGGGGCATTAGTTTGTTTTCACTTTCCCTTTGCACTTCGTGTGAGCCTGAGGAGTAGTTGGAAACAATTAGTGTCTTCTTTCTAGTGGGACCTGCTTGGGGATTTCATCACCCCAAGGGACGATCCCAACCATGCGTACCGCCGGGGTATACAAAGGGGGGAGAGAAAAAGCTATACCTCAATCCATTCATGTCATAATTGGTGGAGCGTCGAAGCTAGGGTGATACCTAGATAGACGTGAAGAGTTGGTTCGAGCCCTTCAGTATCTCGTTGGGGTTCCCGACTCACGCTTGTGATGGGTTGGTGTTCATAGTTGTGCCTCATGTACTGCGAGTATATCGAGGACTCCCTAGACACCTTGTGCATCCTATATTAAGACCTTTATCGGCCATACCCTTAACACTAATCATAGGATTGTGCTTGCTTGAAAGTATTTTCTTGTGAGAAACCAGTAATTTTTTTTGACAAGTTGGCCTTATTGTTGTCATTTTAAGTCCTTTCCATAGTCAATTTCATAAAAAAAAGTCACTATCCACTACAAAGGGGAAAATTTTCCCCCTTGTTTACTATAGTGGGGCAAATTTTCCCTCCTGTTTGATGCAGTGGGGCAAATTTTCCCTCCTGAACAGTCAAAATCACCCCGTTTAGCCTCCAAACCATCGTCTAATCACTCCAAACCTTTGTCTAATCATACCAAGCCTCCATTTTGTCATTCTAAACCTATGAAACTCCTATTTGATCATTCTAAACCCCCATTTTATCATTCCAAACCTCCGTTTAGCCTCCAAAATTTTTGTCTAATCATCCTAAATCTCCATTGGTCATCGCAAGTATTCATACATTTATCCTCTCAATTTTCCCACTCATTCTGAATTTTTCGGTAATTCATTTGGAAAGCCCATATCACCACTTGATTCACCAAAATCTTACCATTTTCATCACCTAAGCTGAATAGCATCAACACCAATCCTCATCAAATCACCTTAACCTCGTGTTGAAAGTGGTTACCCAAATTAATCTTAGCATTTGAATTTGGTTGTTATCCTTCACATCAATCATCAAATTTGACCCAAATCAATTTACTTCCATCTTGAGGTGAGTTCGGTGTCATAAGTTGTCATCCTCGGCCCAAATCAATCCATTTCTATCTTGAGGTGGATTCAGTGCCATGATCATCCATTGGATCAATCAATGGTCTAGGTCACTAAGGGTGATGTTTTTTGACTCGACTTAGGGTCCCACACATCTTCCATCATCCAATCACACCTATCCAATCACTCAATCTATTCATCCAATCAAACCAATCACACTTATCCACTTATCTAATCAATCCAATCACATCCAACCCAATCCAATCTATCCTAACAATCCAATCAAAATATGATCTAATCTATCCAAAAAAAATCCAATCTCATCCAATCAAAATAAAATCGTGCATACCACATTTGCATGCCCATTCAAACAAGGTCACAAGCTAAGAAGCAAATGGCACAACAACAAGGTCAAAATTCTCAAGTGAACATGTCTCAAGATCTTAATAACAATGCAAACCCTACAAATGGTGCAAATGTCTCTCTAGATCCTAACAATGGAGTAAACATCTCCCAAGATCCTCATAAAGGCACTTCATCACACTCCAACACTGAAAATTAGAAAAAATCACCACATGGTGAGGAGAGTATGGCTAATCAACTTGAACTTACGATTGAGGAACATTTCAATAATCCCGCCAACATACAAATGACTGACCACCTGTTCAAAAAAAATGGGGAAGAAATCTTGGCCCACCTAATTGAAAAGAGTGTCAAACCTCTGTCAGGTGTTGACTTATCCAAATATAGGAGTTCCACATCTAATATACCCCAAGGTTCACAAAATGCACTAGATGGTTCATACATCCCCAATGTTCCTCTAGTAGAGGGTTGACATCAACTTGAATTTGGCAACACCATTCTTCATCATGTTAACCATCCCGCACATGCCACGATCTCAGTCATGGGGGCTCCGCAAATGTTTGATCCCAATAATCCTTTCACCTATGGCATGCCACAAAATGTTCCACAACCTTCACCGTTGATTCTAATAACACCACCCCTTTCGAGTCAACCTCCTATCAATGCTGGGAGTAACCCTCTTACCGCAATACCTCTGCCTCATGGGGCCACAAATCTACCACCGTGTATGTACACATCTCGACAACAATCTAACATACAACCCCAATTAATTCCACAAGGTACATCCCAACCAAATGTTCTGGTTGGTACCCAACAACCTCCTTTACATAATGCCTCTACATTATCTCAGCCACCTTATCAACAAGAACCCCCGCAAAATGCTTTAGTTTCTTCATAACAACCACCATACCAATTGCAAGGAAATCCATCCCAGACACTCGCCCATACCATATCCCCATTCCTCGCATCCATTTTACGTCCGCAAGCTCAACCACAACACAACATCCCATCTCAGCCCGCACAACAGTCAACATCACAACAACCTCCTCAACATTATTACTATCATAACCAATAAAATTTCCAGCAACAACCGCCCTATGTGGCCTCCCAACAATCACAACAATACCTTCAATACCAACAAACCAATCTGTAATATCACATTCAATCTCCTCAACATTTGGTCACACATTCTTATCAAACAAATTCGTACTATACTGCACAACAACAACCTCCATACCAACAAACACCCCCGACACATCAATAGGGAACACCATCCTCTCATTATCAAAATCCTTACGTCCATCTTCAAACATTATCTCAACAAAATCCACAATCATCATACCATCCCTATCCATCCAACCCACCTACCTTGATTGCAAAACTAGTCAATGCGGATCTATTGGAAATAAAAGCTACTTTGAAAGATCTCCAAGTGGGGACTAGTAAACAATCCTTTAAATTCAAAGATATATGTCCCTATCCATTCGATCGGTCCATCTCACTAATTCCCTTCCCAAAGCACTTTGAGATACCAAAGTTTGACAGATACAAGGGAAACAAAGATCCAAAGGCTTACTTGCAAGAGTTTTACTCCCAGTGTCAAGAAGTTATGCACAATGACAACTACCTCTTGCAATTATTTCCATGAAGCTTGAAAGGTAATGCCCTAGAATGGTTCATGGGTCTAGAATGAGGGTCCATAAAATCCTTTGCAGATCTTTCAGAAAAAATTGTTTCTTACTTCTCCTTCAATTTGGAAAAAGACACTGATACTTTGGACCTTCTGAAGGAGAAGCAACGTGAAGGTGAAAACTTTCCTAACTACCTTCAAATGTGGTGAGCACTAGCAATCCAAATGAAAACCACTCTCAAAGAGAAAGATATGGTCACTCTCTTTGTGGAGAACTCACATCTCGACATGGCTCACAATTTTAGGTTGCACTATGTTACCACTTTCGCTGAAAAAGTAGAAAAAGGATCCATCCTTGAATGTGCCCTTATTGCCAAAGGGCACATCAAGATACATAACCATGACAAAGAAAGGCCATCCGGCGATAAGTCACACTTTTGGAACAAGAACAAAAATGTAGTGAATGATGGTGTGACTAACACTAAACATGTTTAGGTGGCTAGCACATCCTAGAGGCAACCACCATTTGTACCTAATGCCATATCTATGCCACAAGGGTTATCTCATCCTCCTCAACTTTCAAACTAGAACAACCAAGGGAATGGAAAACACCAATATACTCAATTAGGAGAACCCTTGAGCGTCATCTTCAATAAGTTGTTATAGGTCAACTATCTGATCACGTACCCCATCACCAAATCACTTGATGAATCCAAACCCAAACTAGCCTGGTTTAGGGAGAATGAATATTATGAATTCGATAAGATAAAAGGGCACACTCTGAATAAGTGTCAGGGTCTCAAAAACTATGTCCAAGATCTTATTGATCGAGGAGATATCAAAGTCGACACCAGTCAAGCTTCATCATCCAATGCTCAATTACAGATATACCAAAATGCCTTCCCTAACCACAATCAAGACATAAGAACCTCCAATAATAATCCCAAAGACCACAACACAAATAATATAAACTATAAAAATGTACCCCTCAATTATGATGGCATTGCCCATTACATTGAACATGTAGAACCCCATGTGTCTATGATACATGTTAAGGCTAAAGATCCCCAATGTGTTGTTGCTACTAGACGGTCCCACATTACTGTCCCTACAGCCTCCACATCTGCCCAATCAAATCCAGTAAACTCTCAGTATAACATTCTTGATCACTTAGGGAAGACCCCTCCTCAGATTTCAATCTTGGATCTTCTTAAGTCTTCTCCTATACATCAATAAATACTCAACAAAGCTTTACAAGAAACCCACGTACCTAGCGACATCGATCCCACATGGTTCCAAGCTTTAGTAGAACACCTGACTTTGTCTTACCAACTACACTTCAGCCAGAACGACATGCCAAATATTGACGCCAATCGCAACCGTCCCTTACACATCAAAGTCTTGGTTGCCCGTCATAAAATAAAGAGGGTCTTGGTAGATAATGGTTCTGCCCTCAATCTAAGTACTCTGAAATTCATAAAAGAGGTAGGGTATACTCAAGCGGATTTGAGTAATCAAATCATCACAATTAAGGCTTATGATAATGTAGAAATAAATTCTAAAGGGATTATCAGTCTTCCTATCCAGGTTAGACCTGTAGTTCAGTATACTACTTGTCATGTTCTTGATATGGACTTACCATATAATCTCCTCCTCGGCCGCCCATGGCTTCACGCCATGCAAGTCGTACCCTCCACGTACCATCAATGCCAAAATTCCTGGTTAATGGACAAGAGATCACCATTTATGCTAACCCACAACCATTTGAATACTGTCACGCTCTAGAAGCATCATTTTCCCATTTACATTATTGCCCTGGGGCCAAAATGGGGACATCTCTGTCATTATCCTCCAATCCATCATCCACCATGACAACTGCTCCATCTTCTACCACCAATCCTACAATCACCAAAGTCCAGATTATCGACAAGGGGTGTGGTGAATACAAAATGCATACCACTCTAAATGTGGAAACCATGCTACCGTCACCACACATTTATGGCCAACCTTCCTAGGCTACTCCAAAGGAAGACAAGACTATCACCTTCAGTGTAAAAAATATTCCCACTACCACTTTCCGGTCTCCTAGTATAAAGATAGATGCACCAGAAGAGGATATCAGTCAGTGGGTATACCTTGAAGAACCACAACCAGACCCTCCGCTAAAAGAATACTTTCAAGAAGTATACCCTTGGTCAACTAAGTTTGCAGAAAAGCATAACTACCAAGGTGGGGGCCTAGGTAAGGAAGAACAAGGATGGTTGCAACCTATTGATGTATCAAAGCTGCTACGGAATATAGGCCTCAGATACAACAAAAAATAGAAAGGCCCTGCAACATCGCCTAATACCTCCAATAGCGTTACTGTGGAGAATGGTCCCTTGGAAGACATACCCGAGGAAGAATCTATCATACATGCGCATGATGATGTTGATCACACAGACCTGTCATCCATGTTTGACTGCTTATCTGTCTGTACCATCAACCTTTCTCTTCACCATCCCAAACTCATTGATTGGGACCTATGTGATAGCACACCTGCCAAAGTCTCCTTGGATACATATGTCAATCTCATGGGATTGGGGGAAGATGAATGCTCCAGTCGTAAGAATAAAAACAAGAAAAATAAAAAATGGTCATCTAGTGAAAACCTCCCCAAGGCACTTCCTGACCTAGAAAAAGTAAAAATAAATGATGCATCCGATGGTGAAAACCTTGAAGAGGCACTGGAAGATGGAGATGTTCATCTTCCCCTTGTGGGAACTCAATTATCCACATGGTCATCCATCCTAATTGAAGAAACTCAAGAAGTTAATTTGGGTACTGCTAAAAATCCTAAGATCACTTTTGTGGCCAAGTGGCTATCAAAGCAAGAATATTTAGTGTTTGTTCAGCTGCTCCAAGATGGAATCATTAACTTTGCTTGGTCATACTCAGACATGCCAGGCTTAGACCCTACTTTGGTAGTCCATCATCTGGATGTTCGCCCAGATGCCAAGCCTATCAAACCAAAGCTCTGAAAGATGCATCCACAAGTAGCATTATTAGTCAAGAAGGAGTTAGAAAAATTACTAGATGCCAGCATTATCAGACCCATTGACTACTTTGATTGGATCTCCAACATAGTTCCTGTTGCCAAACCAAACAAAGACATTCAGATTTGTACAGACTTCTGGGATCTCAACAAAGCTTGTCCAAAAGATGACTTCCCACTCCCCAATATTGACATGTTGGTCGATCTTACTGCAAGACATGAGATGTTGTCCCTTATGGATGGTTTCTTTGGTTATAATCAGATCCGAATTGCACCTGAAGATCAACACAAGACCGCTTTTACAACACCTTGGGGCGCTTTTTGCTACAATGTTATGCCCTTTGGTCTCAAGAATGCAGGGGCAACATATCAGAGGGAAATGACTGTCATTTTCCATGACCTCATCCATATTATCATGAAATATTACGTTGATGACTTGCTAGGAAAATCCAAAACTAGAGCAGAGCATCCTCCCACAATAAAAAAGATCTTCAAGCAGCTAGAACATTACAAGCTATGACTAAACCCAAAAAAGTGTCTTTGGTGTTACATCAGGGAAATTATTGGGTTTCATAGTCTCTTGAAGAGGCATTGAGGTTGACCCCACCAAGGTAAGAGCTATTTTGGATATGCCACCCCTGTGCACTCTAAAACAATTAAGAAGTATCCAAGGAAAACTGCAATCCATTCACTGGTTCATAGCCAAGCTTGCAAATAAGTGTCAGTCATTCACCCATCTCTTGAAAAAAGACTCCACCTTCGGATGGAACCAACAGTGTCAAATAGGTTTTGATAAGATCAAGGAATACTTGGCTCATCCACCCATCTTAATGGCATCGATTCTAGGGAAACCCCTCCTGCTTTACATCTCTGCCACTTTAGTCACACTGGGGGCATTGTTGGCACAACATGATGAATCATCAAAAGAAAGAACAATCTACTACATTAGTCGAACACTGGTTGGCTATGAAATAAAATATTCACCCATGGATAAATCCTACCTTGCAGTAGTCTTCAGTACACAAAAACTCTAACATTACATGCTCAGCCATCCGGTCAAATTAATAGCAAAAATTGATCCACTAAAGTATTTGTTATCTAGAACAACTTTAACTGGTCGTATGGCTAAATGGGTCATGCTCCTAAGTGAATTTGACATAGAGTATGTGGATTGCAAAGCCATAAAGGGACAAGTCATAGCTGATCATCTGGCCGAGGCACCAATAGTGGATGCTTACCCTCTAGTCACTGAATTTCCAGATGAAGAAGTTTTCATAGTTATAGAAACACTAGTTTGGATATTGTATTTTGACAGCTCATATACTCATAATGGATCAGGCGTAGGAATTTTGTTGGTTACCCCTCAAGGTGACTACATTCCAAAATCATTCACAATAGCATTCCCATGTACCAACAACATAACAGAGTATGAAGCCCTCCTCACAGGCCTGTGAATTACAAAGTAGTGGCATATAACTCACTTGAGAGTCTTTGGTGATTCATTGTTGGTCATTAAGCAAGTTAATGATGAATTCCTAACAAAAGATGATAAGTTGTTACCCTATAAAAGCATGGTGGATGACTTCAAGAAATATTTCACCTTCATACAATTTGACCAAATTCTTAGGGTGAAAAACAAAGCAGCTGATGCAATGACTACTATTAGCTCCTTGATTGACATGCCTAACGATCGAACAAAATGTGAGTTCCTTGTGGAAAAAATTTTAATCCCAGCATATGATATCCCAGAGATCGACATGGTGTGTGACATGGTGAGTCCCGCTTCCCCATGGTACCAAGACATATATAATTATTTGCATGATAATATTTTACCCCCAAACCTCACACGAAACCAACAAAAATCCTTTATTCAATGTTCAGCCTGATACATTATCATTGGTGATACAATTTATCGTCGTGGGTATGATGGAGCCCTCCTTAGGTGTCTGGATGAGACTGAGCCCATACTACATTAACAGAGGTACATAGTGGTGTTTGTGGGGCCCATTCAAATGGTATGGCTTTGGCCAAAAGGATTCTATGAGCTGGATATTATTAGCCTACATTAGAACATGATGCTTGTGAGTTCGTGAAGAAATGTCTTCCTTGCCAGAAACATGCAGATTTGATTCATGCTCCAACACAGGACCTTCAGCCCCTACTAGTACCATGGCCCTTCTCTCAATGGGGTTTCAACTTGATTGGAAAGATTTACCCACCCTCTTCTGATGACCATATATTAATAATTACTGCCACTAAATACTTTACCAAGTGGGTGGAAGCAATGCCACTCTCACAAATCACCAGTACTCAAATTTCAAAGTTCATCCTTTACCATATTCTTTGCAGATATGGTATTCCATCCACCATCCTATCTGATAATGGAAAACCTTTTAAAAACCAAGCCATGATAGATCTCTGTGACACCTTTCACATCCAACATCATTGGTCAACACCTTATTACCCCCAAGGTAATGGTTAGGAAAAAGCAACCAACAAGACCCTTATCCACATCCTCAAGAAGGTTGTCAATAACACTGGTTGAGATTGGCACCTCCATATTCATCCCACCCTCTAGGCATATCGCACCTCCATCCTCACCCCTACAGGTGCCACCCCCTATTCTTTAGTGTATGGTGCCAAAGCAATCTTTCCAATCAAAGTTGAGATCCCATCACTAAGGATTTCTCTAAAGAACCTTATCAGTGATGAGGACGCTCGTGTTGCATGACTTGCAAAGCTGGAGTTACTTGATGAAAGATGAATCAAAGCCTATGATCATCTACAAGCTTATCAAAACTGCCTCAAGTGTAACTATAACAAGAAGGTTCATCCTCGACAATTCCAGATTGGTGAATTAGTCCTTAAAGAGAACCAGTGTACCCAACGAGACTGTGATAAGAAAGGAAAATTTGAAGCAAATTGGTTGGGTCCGTATATCATAACCACTAAATACGGATTTGGGACATATAAACTTGCTACCCTTGAAGAATAACCCCTAGAAGAGCCTATTAATATCATGCATCTAAAGAGATTCTATGCCTAAATCCGCTCGGTAACCCTAGCTGCAAAAATATTAAAAAAAATAAAAAATAAAAATCATTATTAAAATAGTAAAGAGAAATAAATTCTTCCTATGGTGAAAACCACCTTTGGTGGTGCCTTAGATATGTACGGGTGGTGAAAACCTGGTAACATGCATCATCTGTAGAGGGCTTAATCATTATCTACCTTGCATCCTAGTTATTTTATGACTTCATCTATCCTATCTTAACATCCCCTCCCATCCTATCCTTGGCTGCTTGGTATATTTTGATTAAGCATTGGATGATCCACATTAGATATCCCTCATCTTGAGCTTTTCGTTATCCCACTCTGAGCTTGTGTCGTTTGTTTGATCGTTGGTCGGTTTGTGTCATCACATAGGATCATACATCGTGTTCATCTCCACTTAGAAATCATCCTATCACGTTGGTCTTCTCATCCTTAGTCGAACTAAGTTTTCCCTACACTTTCACGTAGGAAAGGCTGATCATTTGATTTGCCCTTGGGCATTTTTGACCATCCCGTGATGGTCATTCATCATTTGTCTTCATCACCCCCTTTTTTCTTTTGTCCATGGTCAGTTTTCATTTGTCTTTTCCGAATTATGTTGCCCCTATGCTTCCACATAGGCAAGGTTGATCATTTGATCCTCCCCCGAGGCATTTGCGTGTCATGTCTTGTGTCATTCATCATCAGTCACCGTTGTTTTCTTTCTGCTTTATCCATAGTATTTTCAAGAATTAGAAGGGATTTGCACTTTCACTTAGGCAAGGCTAATATTTGATCGGTCCCTGAGCCCCTAGGTCTGTAGGATGTGTCAGTCGTCTATCTTGTGTTGTGTCATTAAGCTATGCCCTTATCTAGCTAGTTGTTAACAAACGAGATCTGCTAGCATCAACAAATCCAATTGGTTCTGAATATCCTGTGTCATATCGATATTTTAGTTTAGTATCCATCATCAGTCTCAATAGGATGCATCCTTCCTAATAGACCTTATCAACCTCATCCATCCTCTTGATCCTAAGGAAAAGGACGTTTTAAATTTGATTGTGATCTCTTGATGCTTTTGGTTTTTGTTTATCATTTGAGCTTCCTATTACAATTAGTTAAGATCGCCATAATCTATCATATTATGGTTTGCTTTGGCTAGTTCGCATAGGGGCATATCTTGATCTTTTATTTTTGTTGTCTGGTGGGTTGTCCCATGTAGTACCCACCAAGATCCCTATGATCTTGTGTTATGTTGGGGCATCCCTTTGTGCTCGTGGTTATCCCAATTCCTGGCCTGACCAAAGTTTTCACTACTTTTGGGTGTTGAGATAGCCTTCTTGTTTGAGTGTTTGTTTCATACATTAGGTGCTAACTCACCTTGGTTGCCTATACCTTGGAACTTAGTGTCTTATGCTATAGCAAAAATCAATGCTCCAAAGATGGAAAATCATATTAGGATTGCATTTTATCATTTGTTGCATTGTGTTCACCCTATGATTTTGGTTGTGCAAATACTTTACCCCGCTCTCTCCCATTCTTCTCAGGATACTAAATTTTTTTGATAGGTGCAAATTCACACTATGCCCACACCCATCTTCCATTATCATGCTAGTCCTTATTGATGCTTATGACCATGTGATTTTACCACTACAAATTACAAGTGCATTATCACATATTAGGTTCATTCTACTAATCATACATACATCATCACTTGCATCACAATGTGTTAGATCCATGCATACATCGCCACCTGCATCACAAAGTGTTAGACTCATAATACATCACATCCTGCATATATAAAACATTCATAAAAACATCTACATAAGCCATGATAAACATATACATACATGTCAATAAATCAAATAAGCATCCATACACATAAGTCATCATAGATATAACATATGCATACATCATATCACCATATGAGCATCTGCATTAATAAAATCATCCATATTCCACAAATGCATAAACACGATCATCCATCCAATGCACGAACATGGCGTCAATAAGGGCTATCATGTATCATATATAAATATACCAAAATTACAAAGTACATCTCATGATCATGACTATCACATGAATAATATCATAATCATGTCGCCGATGTCATCATATCTATACAAAAATCATCAGAGAAAAATACTAGTACAAGGTCCTATAAATAACCACTATCACTATGACCTATCCATCCACCCTGCACCTATCATCTGCCAAATGAACTACCCAAATTTGATCTCTGAGGTGAATTAGGTACTGATCGCTTGCTTGGTGAAACCCCCTGTGGGTCATTGAAAGCTCAGGTCCACGTCCCTAGCATCTGGGATGGCACTGGCATCTGTGGTGTCTTTTGAACATACTGGAACATCTGTTGTTCTAGGTCTAGAACTGCATGATAATATGCAGCCATCCAAAATCCTTCCTCCCTCACATTCTCCTCTCACTCAACAACCTAGACTAGAGAAAAATTCCTCTCCTAGCGATACCCATCCCGATCTCTAGTGATCACTCTCCTCTCATGCTCCCAAGCCTCCTAGGATAATCGTAACTGTGCCATCTCTGCCTGAACTCGATCTCTCATCTCCTCGACAACCACTGCCCTACCCATTGCTGCGTCCCTCTCCCCCTGTAACCCCTATATATCTGCCCCTATCACATCACCACTTTGTACTGATTGCAACTAAGCCACTACTGCATCTTGCTTTCCCTGCAACATCCGCATCCTCATCTCTTGAGCATCCCTCTCCCTCTCTACTAACTACAACTGATCCATTGCTATGTCCCGCTCTCCCTGCAGCATTTGCATCCGCACCTCTACAACATCTCTCTCCCTTTGTGTGGCCTATGATTGAGCCACCACTACATCCCTATCCCTCTATAGCTCATGCACTCTCACACCTGATGCATCTCGCTCTCTTTGCAGTGACGATACCTCTAAAACTACCTCCTCTCTCCTCCTTTGAAGAGACTGTATCTATCCCTTTGCCAACTCTCTCTCACTCTACAAGACCTGCACCTGTGCCTATGCCACATCCCTCTCTGCCTCCATAGCCTACACTTGTACCTATGCTACATCTCTCTCTGCTTGCATAATATGGGCTTGCTCCCTCATCTCACTCTCTCTCTCTTGCATCAACCCCATATCTCTGACTATATGCTCTAAATAATGCACTCTATCACGTAGCTCATCTCGCTCCCCCCGGAGATCATCTATTCTTTTCCCAATGCCTATTGACCCTTGATCTTCCACTCCCCCTGGCTCCCCCCTGGCCTGTAATATAACTACCTCTACCTATAATCTATCATGGTCCCAACTAACAACAACCAACTCATCCCGTACCCTCTATATGTTAGCCTGTAGTCCATCTCTCTCTCTCCCCATCACCTCTACCTATGTGGATAGAAGGTCAACCATAAATCTATAATCTCTCTAACCTGCTACCGGTATCCTCGATAGCTCGACCCTGAGTCTGATCACCTCTGCCTTAGCTATCCTCAACCTCTGATCTGTCATCCTCAGCCTCTCCGTAGTATCTCTCAACTGAGCAGTAGGATCCTCTAATGACACACAAGGAACCACCGCTAATGGCTCTACATCCAAAATATCTAGAACATCTCCATCTATCTCCATAGCATCATCACCCCCCTGCAATCTTGTTCTTGCTGAGTCTCCTAGTCCATAGCATCATTGCCCCTCTGCACTCCTACTCCCGCTGAGTCTCCTAGTCCTCCATAGTGGGGCAGATCTGAACTCTCCACGGCTGACCATGCCTACCCACTCTCATTAGTCTCCTCACCTCACCTACAACCCTCACCTCCCTCTCTTACTCCTCCTCATCCTCGCTCCCCCTATCTCTACAATGGGAGGCCCCTTCTCTGCGACGATCTGCACCCTCCTCTGTTGTCCCCTACTCGCCATCCTCTTTGACTGACTCCTGACCTCAATCTCCTCCTAGGCTCCATCCTGCTGTCCACCCCCTCCCATCTCCTCTTGCTCTGCCATGATCTACACCCTCCTCTGTCATGCCCTACTTGCCATCCGCTCTAACTGACTCCTGGCCTCAATCTCCTCTTGGGCTCCATCCTGCTGTCCATCCCCTCCAATCTCCTCTTGCTCAGCTCGTACCAACACTCTCCTCCGCCGTACCCTACCTCCTATGCCTATCTGCTGGCCACCCCCACCCTCCACTACATGTATCATCTCCACCTCTAGCTCATCCTATCCTACTGCATCTGGCTCTAGACCTCTCACACCCTCCTATCGTCCTGCATCTCTCCCACCAATGGGTCATGCTACGTCCACCTCTGCCCTATCCCTTCATTGTTGTCTCCTCCACCTCCTCCTCCTCCTATCTAGCTGTCTTACCACCACAACCTCATCCGCTCCTCTGCCCTACTGACCAACACCCTTTGCATCCTTATGCTATCCCGTTGCCCTACCCTCCCTCGCCCCCTAGTGCTCATCCTTTGATCTGAATCCTATGACTCCTACAATAGGCACCAATGGTGTAATCCTTTCCCATCCATTGTTGAGCCACCACCAGTCATATCGTATCATCACTCTTGCATCCTCCACCCTAACAACCCTCCTTGGGTAGGGTACCTACACTGTTGCCACCCAGACCATTATGGCATCCCTCGGTCTCAAATTAGGTCCCCATGGTCGCTCTCTGGTGAGTCGACGAAACCTGACAGGAACCTCTAGAATATCCTATATCAACCCAAACTGGCTCAACACTTTGTCTGGTCAATGCATCTCCACTATGCATGGCATAATCCCAATCAAGATGCATTGGCTCATAAAGTAACCCCTCTGTCTCTCCTCCTCCCCCCTCCATCCCCTGAATTGACGATAGATATTCAAATGCCATAGTATATCTCTCTTTTGTAGCCCATTTATCGCTCTCCTCCACCCATACATATCCCTCTACATCTTGTACCCCAAAACCCAACCCCTCACCTCCCCATACCCCCAGGCCATCGACTCCCTCCCTAACCACTATGGATCTCGTCACCATAATGTGCTCGCATGCCCACACCTGTAGTAGGGTCGTGTGTGTCAAACTCACTACGTTCCGGTGTCAGATCACATGCATATCCCTATATAATTGCGCTAATACATAGGTACCCCATGAGATCTGTCCCTCACACCCCTCAAAAATATGTCGAATCACCTCCATGTACCATAAACTACAAAACCACCTGCTACGATTCGATAAAAGTATCCCACTAATTAGTCCACCTAGAAATAATGGTAGGGCTGGTACCCCCACTGACAAACATCGAACTAGGTCCAACTGGCCACCCTGTATAGGTAGATCCACATCTCCAAATAACACTGACACAGTATGATCTAACTCCGCCCCTCTCGATACCACATCACTAACTAGCAACCCCCCTATTGGAAGCTTTAGGATGCACCATACATCCTCCAGCGTCACCGTCATCTCCCCCGTCAGAAGATGAAACGTAGATGTCTCTGAACTTCATCTCTCTATCAGGACTGTTAACATCGCTCGATGTGCCCTCATCACTGGAACCTATAAAAAGTGCAATAACCTTGCATGATCCAATGCTGCATAATCTACTCTGGTCATGGCTGCTATGGCCGCTGTCAGTACCTCTGACCATCGCTTATGTGTCCATAATTGCCCAAAACCCTGCATCCATATTACTCGATTGTCAGTACACCATATTCCTAGCCCCAAGACATTGCTTGTTTTCTTCTTTTATTTAATTTTGTTTTTATCTCTTTCTTCTTCCCGCTTTGCCCTAATCATGACAAACATGTCTTCTTACTTAGCCATCTTCCCCTTCTACATCAAGGTAAATGCACCCACCCCAAGGCGACTTCGCCCTGGGCTGGGGCGAATGTGCCCAAACTCGGGGTGACTCTGGCCCAGGTTGGGGCGGATGTGCCCCGCCCCTAGGGCGACTCTGCCTCGGGTTGGGGCAGATGCACCCCAGGTCGGGGGCGACTCCGTTCGGGTCGGGGCGGATACGCCTCGCCCCCGGGGCGACCCTGCCTCGAGCTGGGGCAGATGCGCCCCGGTTCGGGGGTGGATACACCCCGCCCTTGGGGAAACCCCACCCCGAGATGAGGTAGATGCGCCCCAAGTTGAGGTGACACCACCTCGATGTGAGCATCTTCGCCCCAAGCTGGGGCGGATGCTCCCCTCCACGGGGAGGACCTGTCTTGGTCTGGGGAAAATTTACCCCTCCTAGCCCCATCCCCGCCCCTCTAAATGCCCTCTTTTTATCTATTTCTTTGCCAAACAGAAAACTACCCATTTTTCTATTTTACCCTGCCAATAAAACCCACATTTTACATTTTTATTTAACCATTCTAAAATATGCTAAATGTTTAAAATACACAAGAGGAGTTTTATTACTAACCTGGCGAGGCACCGCGAAGTGGGTATGGCACCTCCGTACCTCGTCCACTCGGTGAATGATATCAGAATTGTAATCCTGCAGCATCGTTGCTCTTTCCTCTTCTCCTCTCCTCTCCTCTCCTCTTCTCTCAACTACTATAGTAACAATGAGACAAGGTAATTCTTCAAATTACCTTGTAATCCTTCTTTCCCCCCCCTTTTCAAATAAAAAGACATTTTTTACCTTTTATTTAACTTTTTTCTCCTCCAACTAATCCCCTTCTTTCTCGGGGCCACCATTTGCAAATCGTGCGTCCAATCGACTCCGTTCAAAAGTCAAAGTCTCTTAATTTTTTGAGCTCTATCCAATATTGTCTTCCATTTCTTCCTATTGAGAAGTTGCACATGGCCCCCTTTTTCTTCCCCTTGACCGCTCTCTCAAGGGGGCATTTTCCCTCCATCCCTTCGTGGAAGTCACTAGGGCATCTCCCTCCTTTTTTCCCTCCACTTGGGCAGATCATTCAACCTCTTTCATGCTGGGGCATCAAGCCCTATTATTTTCTTCACCATCGATATTTTATTTTTCTTCGAAACACTATTATTCTAGCAATATTTTGAAGAGGGGAAAAATGTAGACATCCAAATTTGATCGCTCCCATACGATCAAATTTACCTCTCTATTTATTTATTCTGCAAATATTAATTTATTTAATTAATATTACACTTCTCGCCTAAGGTTCTTAAAGTATTTAATTTAACAATTAAATGCTTTACCTTACCACCTTTTTCCTCTCTAAATCAAATAAATGCATCAATTTATTTAATTTAGTCATCTTAACCATTTTTGAATTAAAATCAATTTAAAATTCTTCTTTTCTCTCTCCTTGTCACATCCTCCATAATCCCTCTCTAATCTGGATTAATTTAATTAATTCATGATTAGGACGTGCATCCTCTTAGTCAAGGATTAATGTCACATCCTCCTACACTTTCCACTTGCTTCTAATCTCTCGTTAATTACCTTAATCAGGTATTTGCACAACCTTAATCAAATTCATTAGGCATTTTTAGCACCACTTTTTAGTCAACCTTTTCATTTTCCTTCCTTAGCATTGGCCCTCTTTCCCATGTGAATTTTTAATTTACATTTATTTGAATTCTAGGTCTCTTTCCTCCCCATGTGAATTTTTAATTCACATTTTATCCTTTCAAGACTTCTAGAACATTTGACTTGCCACCTCATCCACATGTGACCAATTCCCACCTCTTTGGAGACCCTCTCTTATCCATTAGATTCTCCCAAGAATGTGAATTTAATTCACATTTATTTCTCCAACCACTTTCTCATTTCCCATGGAGATCTTTGAGGAATTCCAAAATTCCTCAAATGTCACTTTCATTCTCACTTAGGGACAAGAATTTCCTTTTTGAGGAAATCTTCTCACTCCCTAAGGTACTTGTCCTTCCTCCACATCATGTACTCTCCTTCCACATCACCTACACATCATCTTATCCTTGGCCATCTCACATTCCACATGTCAAGATGTGAGGGCTTGTGAGTCCTCAACTCACCATAGCCCTACATCTTGACCTTGGTGGCTCAATCTCAACCATTGAATTCTCTAGAGAATTCAAATTTCTCTATAAATACCCCCTTTTCTAAGGAATTTTTAATATTTAGCCATTTTGCAACCTTATGCTGTCATTTTGTGCACTCATCTAACCATCCATTCTAGGAATTTTACATTTGCATCCCATCATCTACTTAGTCTTGCATTTTTCTACATCAATAACCATCTAAGGAGCACACGAAGCAATCAAAATCAAGGGCCAACCAAGGAGTTTCAACAACAAAGAAGGTATAATCATCTTACAATTTTCATTTTAGCTCATTCCTTTGCTTTATCATTCCTTAGGGTAATCTTGAGGTGTCCCTTTGTGTTTTTCCTCATTGCATTTTAGTTATTTTGCAGCTTTAGAATAGGACTAACATTTAGGATCACACTATGACAACCCTATTTATTTTTCTTCCCCTACCTATCCTATTTTGGAAGAAATTTTGGGAAAAAGGAATGTAATCATAGATAACTATGATAGTCATACTTGTTCTTCTCCTAATATCTCTCCTATTTGTGAAGAAGATATTTTGGTGTTAGAAGATCAAACAAATGAAAGTTATGAGAGTCATACTTGTCTCTCTTTCCCTAAGAAAAAAAAATTGAACAAGAGAATAACATCATTGATAAACAAGAAAAACCTACCATTGATGAGCCCCCTACATGTGATGAAGTCACTTTAGAAGAACCAACCTTGGAATGTCATTAACATCTACTTTATATAGTTCTCCTAAAAACTTTCGTACTAGGGAAGATATCATGGTGCAATAAAATGAGAATATTGACACGTCTTTCAAACACTAGTGATGTGGCTTCCTTAGATGAAGATGATGATGAGACATTAGAATCTCCTTCACTAAGAGAAGTTAATATTATTCAACCTCAACTCATCCTTTACCCACCTTCACACAAACCTCAAACTCAAAACAAACCCGTCCTCATCCTCAAACCACCTAAGAATAATATGTTGCAACAACCGAGTTACAATACCGTTGCTCATACATATAACACTAGAAACAATCCACAACTAAGACAAACATCTCCAACAACCCTCCCATTACCTCAACCTATCTTGTCTAGTCCTCCACATTTTCCTTTACATAATGAAAAGGAGTATAATCTCGTTGAACAACTAAAGAATACTCTTGCTAAGATATCATTATGGGATCTTATTCAAGCCTCCTCTCATTATCATAACATGATTCAAAGTTCCTTACAACAAGTTCCTACTCCTTCTAATGTGTAGTCAAATGATGTGACAACCCAAATTCAAGCTATAATACCAAACAACATGTAGACATTACTTTTCATCAACATGAGCTACCTCCCTTGGAGATGAGAAAGAAAAATGATGCCTTCATGGTAATAGCTATAAATAATAGGACTGGGATAAAAATAACCCTTTTTGAAAATGGCTCCTCTCTTAATGTGTGTAGTGTAAACCTTTTGGATAGGATTGGTGTGGATAAATAAAAATTTTAACCTACCTCTTTATCTATTAGTGGATTTGATAATGTGGGAAAATGACTTCTTGTTGTGATAAAATTACCTATTATAGCTGAGAAAGTTACATTACAGACTCCTATTCACATTACGCCTCATGATATTTCATACAATCTCCTTTTAGGAAGACCATCGATTCATGAGATGTATGTGGTGCCTTCTACCCTTCATCATATCATGAAATATGTCTACAACAGCAAAGTATACACAATTGAAGTTGACCCTGAACCAAATAGTTGTTTACAAATTGAGAAATGCAAGGTGAGTCCTTTGAAAACATTGACACCAACTACACAAGTTGAACCCGTGCAATAGGAAGAAAAAGAAAAAAATATTGAGGTTAAGTCACGAAGCTATTAGAAAATTATTGGGGTTCCTTAGATTTCACAACATTCATGTGAAAATACAAGATCATAAACAAATACTCTGAAAAGGGAAAAGAAAAAGCGGTAATGTCAACACAAAATTTGGAAGACCCTTAAAAAACATTCACATTAGCCACTTTAGAATAAAAGACAACATACATAACAAAATTTGATGAAGCTGATTATGAGCAACCACTGAATCCAAAAGAACTAAAAAATATTTATGGAAAAGGTTATGAACTTATGAAACAACTTGGATATAGTGGAAAAGGATGTGGTGCTAGAGAACAAGGTATCCGTGTCCCTATACATCCTAATACACAAGAAAAGACTAGTGGTCATGGTTATAGTCCCTCAAAAGAAACAAGAAAGCCTTCACTTAATATCAACACTCTTACTAAAGATTCTTCCCATCAAACTTTAACATTAGTGCATCTTGAACTGATAGACACTAGTGGTCTTGATTATTATCCTTAGAAAGAAATCAAAGAAACAAAGAAATATTTGCTTAATATCAATTTCATCACACAAAACTCTGATGATTCGAATTTGATAGATTTTACACCTTCCTGTAAAGGAGAGTACACAAAATCTCACAATCTAAAGAGTCTTGTGTAAGTATGACACCTTGTACTAAGCAAGAGATATCTTTGTTGCAAATTAAAGGAACATCTTCTACTATTGATCAAGAGAGTATCTTGTTGAGACTCCTCCAAGATTATTTGATATCCCTCCCTCCAAGAACACAAAAGAAACTCTATTACAAGAATTCATTTTGTGCATATCATAGAGTTCATGGTCATTCTACTAATTAATATAAGGTTTTGGGTTATGAAATTCAACATCTTAAGGATTGTGGTGCTTTTCCTTGTGTTGAAGCACCTAGTTCCTCTAATTGATACTAATTTTTATGTTTTTCATCAATCATCTCGGATCATCCTTGTCCTACAATAAGTGGGGAAAAGGGGTTAGGAAGCCTTGTCCTCGTATGGTACTTGTCGTTGTCTTATATATAAGAGCAAGCTTGGGATGTGGATGACATGCCTTAAGTTGGCTCACAGGTGACATACTAAGTTTTGGGGGCTACCCCTGAGTCATGATGTAGTTTCATTTGGGAACATATGACTTGGTATAGGTCTTTCCAAATAAGCTTTGATGTCTTCTTCTACTTTAAAGCAATTTCTCACAACAATGGTGTTAGCAACCACTTTAAAGTGAGGACATATATTGACACTCATGTTTCACTACATGATTTTCTTTATTCTTGTGATGTGTCTTTTTCTTGGTTGTGTCATTGGGTTTGATATCCTTCGAGAGCATGATATTTCTTTGACTTGTCCTCTCTTGGAGAATTAGGCACAATGTTTCTTAAGAAGAGGGTAAGTGCAAGAAGTTGGGTACACGAAGAGGGGAAGTTTTGACCAAAAAAAATCTCACAGAAAACATGTACGTGTTATTAAAAAAATGCTTATGCGTTATGGTTCGGGTACCTGAGCCTAAAAAAATGCGTATGCACTAAAAAATGTGTACGCGTTTTATAACACATACAAATCATTTATTTTAAAAAAATAACTTTTAGAAATGCGTACGCGTTTTGTAATGCAAAACACACACGCGTTTTGTATTGCAAAACACACACGCGTTTTGTAATGCAAAACACACACGCGTTTTGTAATGCAAAACACACACGCGTTTTGTAATGCAAAACACACACGCGTTTTGTAATGCAAAACACACACGCGTTTTGTAATGAAAAACACATACTTGTTTTAAAACACGTACACATTTCTAAAAAGTATTTTTTTTTAAATAATCAAGAAAATAAAGAATGCATATGCGTTTTGTAATGCGTACGCGTTTTTAAAAAAATGTGTGTGTTATTTAAAAATGAATTCCAAACCCACATACAACCTTAGTTTTAGGCTTGGGAAAGGCTTGGCAATCTGAGCTTTAGCCTTTGACCTGCAACTAAAAAACTAAGCCAGATTGAAGAAGAATGTCTAACTTTGGCAATATGGCTGATGAACTTTTTTTTTTTTGAATCAATCTATAAAATTAAAACCTATTAGAGAACATGATGTCTACTTTCCAAATATATAATTTTTATTAAGATTTGATTATGTTTTCTATTTTTTAATTAATTTCTAAGCAAACTAGTCCGTAAACTTGAAATATCAGGCTTTTTTTGTTTTTTAATAACTTTTTTTTGGTTAAGTTTCTTGTAAAAAAAATTATATGGCATCAAACTTCAGACAATTCTCTACACAATAAGAAAAAAAAAGATTCATTTTTTTTTTAGTTTAGGTCCAATTATGTCAAGTCCATACACATTGATTTTTAAAAACAACAATTAAGGCCAATAAAAATTCAATAAAAAAAAAATATTCAACAAAAAATTACAAAAAAAATTCCACATCAATCTTCATGTTGTTAGCTCTCTTTTCCCAAAAGGAATTAGCAAATACTTTTATTTGGGTCAAAAAGTAGTGTCCATACACGTGATTGGTATGGTAAAAAAATAGACTTTAAAAAAGTGATTTTTATATTTCCCTATCAAAATTTAATTTCTATAATCTGGGTATTTGAATAGTTTACATATTTAGAAACTAGATTCAAAATGATAAATTTCACATTACTGACTTTTTTTAAGACTCATTGTGTAAGTGCCTCGAATTTTCAGTCCAATTGTGACAAATTTTGAAAAACAACAAAAACACTTCCACTTTTTGAGCTTTTTGTGTACCCAACTTCTTGCATCAGCCCAAGAGATCTTACATGAACTAAGAAATATCCCTTTGAATGTATCTTACATTATTTTTTATTTACAATAACTATTATATGGCCACCTTGCATAACACACTTTTCTTGCTTATGGAACCATCCTATTTGTTCATGGGTGTCAAGCATATGAAGTTTTGGTTGCCTCATGAATCATGTTGTTCATGTTTTGTGCTGCCCTATTGAAGTTATCAGAGGGATAGTTTTGGTATGGTTAGTATGATGAGAAGCCTAAATGTGGGCATAAATTTCTCATTGTATGGTGATCTAGGCATGAATTTCTCACTAAGCCACCCTTTTTGGATACTCACCCAATGGATAGCTTTAAGTTTTGTTGTGCTAGAGTGAGCATGCATTTTTTGGACAAACAACTTAGATCTGATCCACATTGTGTTGGAAAAATGGTGAAGGCTTGATCCACCCATTTTTTAATTTTTAATTTTGTTTTTCTGTTTCTTTGACATTGTATGTTTGTATATCTTGATACTACATATTGTTCACCTTGTGTGTGTCCCTTTGTGCTTATGTTGGTTTGACATAGGATCTTGGATCCTGGGGGCTTGGCCACCTCCTTTGATCTTGGCTATCTTAGACCATCCACATTGGTACACTTGGATCCCTCTTGAATGTCTACTTTAGTGCGAGTTTGAAGCAAGTTCCTCCTCTCACTAAATTAGGGGCTGAATGTAGTGTAGGAAAACATATCCCTTTCTCACACTTAATTTGGGAATAGTTAATATTAAACTGAGCCTAATGTTTCCTTGATTCAGTGTTATAATGTGTTTTACATTCAAATTGAATCTAGGGCCCTTTTAAAATAAATAGACCTAACTATGACTTATTTAGGGTGTTGTAAAGTGCATCTTATCACTTTCACACTAATTTAGGGCTTTATTAATTAATTGGGCTTATTTATGCCTTAATTGGTCCTATTTTGCATCCACAAGCCTTATTAATTGCATCTTTCTGTGGATAATATTGACACTTATCAAATAACCAATCATAATTCAACGTTTTGGGTCATGTGTTCTAGATTTGGTGATCTAGGACTCATACACCACCTTGGGCATATCAGTCCCACCTAAGTCTTGGGACCTGATTTCAAGTTGTACATTAAACAACACTCTTAGAAATATGTCTCAGGTTTTGGCTATTGGGACTCATACGCCACAACTGGAATATGAGTCCTGCTTTAACTAGGACCTATTTTAAATTCAATTCTTGGTGGGATTTTATCCTCCTAGATCTGATGTCAGCTTGTAGTGTTGTAATTTCAAGAAATTTGGCATAAATACAAGGTTATTTCACACAGTTTCATCCTAGAACTCCATAAGTAATCAAGAGTACTTTCACAAGAGCATTCAAGAGTTTAGAAGAGAATTCAAGAGTTTAGAAGAGCATTCAAGAGTTGATTATCAAGCATTTTGGAGCTAGATTCAAGATTCAAGCATCATGTCAAAATCATCACACATCATGTTTGTTTTTGAGCTAAGATTTGTGATGTAGGTTCTTATGATTCAATCAAGCATTCAAGTCAAGATCTACAACATACAATAAAGAGTCAAGATCCACATTCATGATAGCCGTTACATACAATATTACAACCTTTGTTCCAAGGTTCTCATGAGTTGCAACATAGCATAATTTTTCATTCATCAATGTTCCTTCTTTCTATTTCACTTCATTTCAAGGTTTTATTACCAAAATGGGGTTTGATAAAGGAAAACCCATATCTTTTAACAAAACAACACTTTCCCCTCTCTTTGATGTGTGATTTATAGATTTAGGTTGAAGATCCATTGAAGAGAAAGATTGGAGAAAGTTGTCAAAGTTGTCACCTTCCTTGCAAGATGACGAAAAATCACCTACAAAGCATAATTCAAAGTTTTAGACTCAAAGATTGGAGAGGAGAGAAGTTACAGGAAGTCGCTAGAGGATATCATAATTTCAGATCAGCCTTGATACTGGAACTAAATCACCACTTGTGGTGGATGAGTCCTAGTATACCAGTTTTTAGGCTTTTTCTGTAGATCCTACTTTAGCAATTCTAGATTTTGGATTCAACCCGAAACCCTAAACTAGGACTAAATTGCCCCTATTGGTGTATGAGTTCGATTGTGTATTAAAAATCATAATTTTTGGAGTACAGACCTTTTTTCAAGCATCTTCATTTTTCTAGGTGCCCCTCTATCCTTAATTCATTATTTTGATTTTTAGTTTCATATCTTAGGTTGCATAGTTATATTTACATATCATTTGCATTTCCTTCTTTCTAAGCCTTTTCTTGGTGGTGAACCCCCTTTTGTCTTTAATCACACCCAAGGAAAGCATCCTGACCCTAGCCCATCCCTCAATCAAGCCAATTGGTTGAGGGATCTTGGTTTCCTTTAATGAAACATAAGTGAAATAGGAGGAGGAACCTTAATTCTCCTTTAGTTCCATCTTCCAAAAGGTGGAGCACTATTTCCAAGGTTTTAGTATACGCACACATCATTTGGGAAAAGAGATCCATTAAATGCATTGATGGAATTAATAACATCTTTTAGCCTGCTAAGGCCTTTAATAACGATCATTGATATTGTTTAAAATAAAAAAATACTAAACAATGAGAATGATACATATCGTTCAAGCAACACATAATGAGAATGATATGATTCATTCATACAACATATTAATTTATAAAGATTTAGTATTATAAATAGAATGAAAGAATCATTTTGTTAGAGCATAGAACGATAAAAATGATATCATTTAAAGCTTAGTTATGGGTTGGAGCAATATGTATTGCTCCATTCAAACATAAACACATTTTATTGTATTAACATACAAAACTCGTTGTTAGAAAGAGCACCTCGATAAGTTTAAGGAAGTTAAGTTATACATGGTTTGATAAAAAACATTAAATGCTAACCAATATGGTAGCATGGTGTCAGCTAGACACAACGAATCTCTCATCACTGAGATGCACAAGCTTGATATAATATTGGTTCCATGCATGAATCATCTAAGGGAGAAAAAATCGACCTGCCTCCATAAGTGGGGGGGAAGGGTTTCAAAGTTTTCCATATATGCATGACAAGTATTGGATAGATTTAATACATGCATGCTCAGAAAATGAAGAGCAATTCTGCATGTATAGTTATAGTATGTGAAGAAAGAAGTTTGGTGTCCATATATCAGAGATGAGACATGGTACTACATAGTCAATGGGGTCGATTCCCAAATGGAAACTCAAGTTGACTTGCTATCATAGAAAATGCAAGTGCAAAGACAAGATAAAAGCATGATTTCAATAACACTCCATTTTTTGCATCAAAATCCAAAGAAAAATGATGAAGTAGGGGAAGGTTCAATATGTAAAAAGGATCATACTAAAAGGTTTCGTTCTTACCTTTTCCTTTTCCATCAGACCATTGAGGCAAAGCATTCAATATCTTCAAATCATACTTTTTCCTCCTTTTTACCCCTCAATTGATACCTGTGTTTTTCCCTTTCTTTTTGGATGAGATTTTCTCCTCCTCCCCTGCTATCTCCCTCTGTCTACGTTTGTATGTTTTTTCCTTGAAATCTGTGGTTTCCTCCAAGCCAACCACCACTCTCTTTCAATAAATATCCCTTATTAAAGGGGGATATGGGCGGCCTTCTGTTGTCCTTGTCCATTTTCTTAAATTAATTTTGAAAATAAATGAAGCATTTAACATAAATTTTTAATTAAAAATTCTCCATTTAAGTGTTATTTCACATAGTTATTCTTTCTCATATTTTTTAATAGTTTAAATCATTCTCTTAATGACTCTTAGGAAATTATATATATATATCCAAACACTATTATTTCGACAAGGTAGGCAAATGATATTAACAAATTCATTTTCCATAGGCTTACCTATTTAACCATTAACACTTTTCACATGAAATAATGATATCTACCAATTTTCAAATTTAATGCATATGCTATGATTTTCAGTGGTGTGTGCACTCCAGATTCCATCATGCTTACCGTTCATCATCCAGCTAAATACTCCTACCTCAACCATGTTCTCAGTCTTCAACCTGTTCTTGCATTCACACACTTGCACTTGCAGAGTTTCATTAGTAACTGTTGACGCCAAAAATTGATGGGATAACAGTGCCTTTATGGGAAACTCAGTTCAAGGGGGACCCCTTTGCGCCAAACTGAGTGACCTCCGGATTTTAAAGAAGCCGGCTTCTTCTATATAATGGTTTTTGGAAAGGGAAAAGGAAGCAAATATAATGAAACAAATATTAATCTAAGGCGATGCGCCAAAGCTTTTTGATAGGCACGATAAATCATAGACTCAAGGGCCTGAATGTTACTGATATGTTCCAAAACACCGGAAGCTTAAAGTAATAGCATAAACAGTTCATTCAATTGACATAAAACAGTATCGCATACATTCTTACTGCTAAGAAGAGTCATTAAGACATGATTTAGACCAGCAAGTTTGTGTTCAATATATAGAAGTCTCCTCAAATGAAATGCTTAAGACAATAAAAAGCACAGTTCACAGTTTAATCAAGACATAAAAAGCAGAAAAGGCCGAACAATAGGCACAGTCTGAAAGTATCTTGCAAATAAACATGCAAAAGAGGCCTGGCGTCTCTTGCTAAAACCAGTATTCTTCCTGTCAAATCTTGGACCATTTTCCCTCAACAGAGGGAGTATATATAGCCGGAGAGCAAAATCCCACCGCCTGGAGAGTTGTAACAGAATGATTCCACAATCCCTCGTAATGATGCCCGGATAAGAATATTCCCAATGCCGTTATGAGAGCAGCCAATCAGGGCACAAGCATCCAGTTGGTTAGTTACAGGCGTGCCCTTTTGGAATGATGGCAGTGGTCCCAACCAGGCTTCGAAGCGACGAGTGTCGTCCACCGCCTTAGAGAACCATGGCGAGCAGCAGTCAATGACACCATCCCGCTCGGCCATCTCACAGCTTGCTTTGATAATCGATGTAAGGCACGTGGCAGCAAACCGCGGCCCGAATGAAAACTCCTTCTCCAGTGACCGGGAGCTTGCGGAGAAGTGACACGTGTTCAGGGGACGGAGGCTACTTTGAAAACGGGGAAAGGCCGCATGAAAAGGGGGCGAAAGACGCGTGGCCGCGTTTCGCAGCCCGTGGTGCTCTCGTCCCTGCTGTTGTTTTAAAAGCCGCGAACCGCTGACACGTGAGCGAGGGTGGGCCCCGCCAGGAAATAAAGAAGGCCAATAGAAATCCTTCGCAGCCCGCCGCAGCATACTCTACTCCTGCTAGGGAAAGATTGCGCTACACCGCCACGTATAGAGATGTGGGCCCTGCTTCGCATCCCGTGGTAAACATAAAGCAACAGAAAATGAAAAACCCCGCAGGCGTGACACGTGGGCGCTCAGCGCAGCATCGCAAGAGCCAAAAGGGGAGCCGCTTGCCAAAGTTGCGAAGCGAGGAATGCACACCATGAACATGCAAAAAAAAAGGGGACCCGAAGGGAGCTGAGTGGAATATTATTTCAACAGCTTTTGGCGACTAACAGGGGCGTTTCGAATAAGGAACGGAGAACCCAAAAACTCTCTGGTTCTGCAGACCAGAGCCTTCCTCTCTAGGGCAAATGGAGTTAGAGCTTTGAAAGTGCAGCCTGCAAAGGCACCCATTCAATTTCGGATGGCTTTGCCATGCTGCGCAAATTCTCTTGTGCTCCGCGGAGATCAATAGCTTCCTTATGAGGCAGCACCTCTGGCAGGCCAGCGCCTGCTTCTATGTGGAACAGTAGCTGAGAGAGTGGATGAATGATTGCCTCGATATCTGCTGCTGTTGGGGGGCTGCCGAGTTCCTTGAATGCCTCCGGATCGTTCTCCTTCTGCTCAATGATCTCGGTAATCTGCGCAGCCGTGGCAATAGTGCCATCCTCAAGAAATGGGGACGGTAATCCCAACCTGCCTAACTCAGAGAAACTCCCTCGAATGCCATCCAGCGCTTTGTTTAGAAAAGCCGCTGCTGCCTTAGTACGCTGGAAAGCAGAGTGGCAATGAATGAACCTATTTGCCGTTTGAGCTGCGTTATCCCTATCTTCAATACCTGCCCCGGCGAGGATCTCGTCTGAGACCGAGTATAGCTTATTTAACAAGTCCCTCGCCTCAGGAACCTTTTCCAGGATGAAATGCGGGAACTGTTCCATTGTGTCATGGGCCTCCTGATTGAGTTTTAACGCCCTGTCGATGAACCGGAGGGTAGGCTGCAGATTTAGGCAGAAGGCTTTGATTTTCTCCCAGTGAGAAATGTACAATTGCCTGACCAGTGGGATGATATCCGGTTGGGCAGAGGCTGGTAGCAGGGAGGCCTTAAGCGAAGAAATCTCTGCGTCTCGTGAAATGAGAGCTTCGGCAAATTCTGCCTTCTTCTTCTTCTCAGATGTCCACAACGCTTCATAGTTGTTCATTTGTTTCTGCCAATTCTGTTCAGCTCTAGAGTGGTTAGCCGATTGCTCTTCTAATGAAGCTTTCGCTTCTCGGAGCTCATCCTCTAGCTTGGCCTTCGTTTCTCGGAGCTCCTCCTCCAGTCTATTCTTCAAATCTTTGAATTCGGCCTCTTTTTCCTGTATCTTCTGCTGATGCTGATCTTGTAGGCGTTCCATCTCTTCGCCTTTTTCTGCCAGCTTCTGTCTGAACTCAAGGCGGAAGCGTTCAAGCTCTTCTTCCATCGATTGTAGGCTCTGTTGCGCCGCTTGGTTTTGATTCTGCAAGTCCTTTAATACGGCTGGGTCGGCTACTCGGGCCTTTGCAATTTCGCCTTGGAGCCTGTTCCTTTCATTCTCTGCTGTTAGCGCCCTTTCTGTCATTCGGGCGATATCCGCCTCTAAGGATTTCTCCTTTGCCTCTAGAAAATTCACCCTGTCCTTGGCTGCCTTGAGCTGTTCATCCTTCTTTTTCAACTGGCGACCAGTCTTTAGGAAATCGGAAGTGACCACCCGTTGTGTCTCCTCCATGATTTCGACTTTATCTTGTGGCCGGGCCATCTTCATGTCCAGTCCGACAGCATAAATATCATAGTCCTCTGGTTGCATTTCTCCCTGAGGCTTGTTTGTCCTTGGGTACATAGTTGCAAACTTCAATTCTTGGCGGGCCTCGTCATACGAAGCCTGTACTCTCGGTTCGGCGGGGGCATTGTCATCCTTTGCCCTTCGTCGCCTCATTCTATTTGCGCGAGCCTCCTTCCCACAATCTATCTGTGCAATGAACTCAGCTGGTGATGAAACCAGCCCACCTGCGAAGGGAACACCGGAAGGTAGGGCGTAGGGATAGGTAACTTTCATAGGCGCCGGCATTTGCTTCTTCTGGAGGGTGACAGTTTGCGGGGAAAAGTGTGGCACGTTCCATAGCTTAGCCTGGGGGGTGTCAGCCTGGCTGGATAATTGCAACGGCTGAACCGGAGATTCAGTCGTAAGGCCTGTTGGCCGAGGAAAAAGAGTCGTTGCCTGGGGCTCGGTTTGCTGTGGTGGGAAGGGATCTGTAAGCATCTCGGAAAAAGAGTGGGGGCCGATGGGAGGAATATCTTCGGATAGCGAGGTGAGGAAAGCCTGGGCGGCAGCAGTAGGCGTTAGCATGCCTGGAGGGGTGATTATAAATGGTTGGGCTTGCGAATATTGGGCAAACCCCCCGGAATAAGATGGGCCAGAAACAGAGGGTGGAGGGCTCGGACGAATGGCAGGAGTTGCCAATTGAGCAGGAGCGGACGTGAAAGAATGAGATGCAAGAGAGGAAGGAGCGAAATGTACCTGCTGACTGGTCGGCGGTAGCATTTGGATCGTTTGGGACTCGACCGCAACCTCTGGCATTTGACTAGCAGCGGGTGTTTCCCTTTCGGCCGGTTCATGTGAAACTGTCCCGATAACACTTTCCGTGCGTTGTCTTTTCGCGGGGGGACTCTCACTAACCTCGGCAGTCGGATCTTTCTGCTGGGGTACTAGCCTGACCGGTTTAGCGGCCCATGTGCGCGTAAGTGAACTCCTTGATATATTAAAGCGCACGTTAGTGCCGACATAGGCGGGATGCTCGGGAGCATCACCTTCCTGCGAAGATATCGCCCTCTCTTCCTCCTGTTCATCGGAACCCTCTGCTTCGCTCTTGTTAGCGCTGGAGGTCGGGCTGGGATGGCCTTCATCCCAGTGTCTTTCGAATTCCTGGTCGTCCTTCAATTTATTATAAGGAGCCCTCATCTGCCCTGTTTCTTGGCGGTATCTCCAGAAAGCTTTTATTTTTTCATCGTTCCATTCCTCGTCCACTTTCAACTTGTTGAGCATGCTGCGCTCTATCGGAATGTTGTCCCTGGCCACGGCCACTGGAAAGTAGAACTTGTGCCATGGGCCTCTGGTATCCGGCGTAGGGATTTGTGCCAATTCAACCAGATCTTCATCTTTATCAGTCCGGTTATTACGCCGCTTCTCCCAGTATGGTCGGGAAACATGCGTAACTCTCATATGCGGCTCAGGTAGATCATTAAAAGGGTTGTAATCCCACTTATCATTTACTAATACTAGCCCTAAGTGTGCCAGCTTGTCCCCTAGCAGTTGATGAGATCGCTTTTTGACAAGCGTTATTGACTTGAAGCTCTTCGGGCAACTGAAGAATCCCTTCTTTTTGACCCTTTTGCTGCTACAAAACATGAAATCAATGACGCATACCTGCCGGTAAACCTCCAGCGCGAGCACTCTATCGGTGATGCAAGCCGGGAGCAGGAAAGGCCTGTCAATAAAGCCCCTCATTCGAAGGATCGTGAAATCCTTGCCCAGGAACCAGTCGCAAGCGGGGATGTAGCTTTGCAGAAATCCAGTCTGCTCAGTGTTAAGCCGGACGATATCACCCTCTCCGATCAAATCATTCAGGACCGGGGCTATGAAATAGTCCGCGAAGGCATAGTAGTCATATGTTGCGGAAAGGTAGGGTGTCCATGTAGATACCGGCTTTCTTTTATTCTGCTCATCAAAAATTGATAGTGGGAAAAATCGGGCGAAGAAATCCGGATTCTGATGCAGGAACATGTGGACCAGGTAGGAAAGAAATCTGAATTTCGTCTCCGCCTGATAATTCTCTATTTGCTGTATCATTTCCTCGACCATGAACTCGGCAAAATCATACCAGAAAGATTCATGTTGCCTGCGAAACTGTATTGCAGGGCCCAGCTGAAAAGCCTCGATCTTTTCATCAGAATCACGGCCGCAAACAAACGCCAGCATGGATATGGGATCCTGAAGGTCGTCGCGGAATGAACCGCGCAACAATGGGATGCTTGGTGACTTAGCGGACACAATACCCTTCTTTTTAGTCTCCTCTAATAGGAAATCGGAGCCGGTTTTCATCCTTTTCCATATCTTTTCCCCCTTGCTTGGGCGGAAATATTCGATTTTCTCCTTTCTTGTCCTGGGGTCAGGAATGCATAACATATGCCAGATGGCTTCCTGATTGATATGAACCCTTAAATTGCGACCCTCAATGCAGTGGGTTTGTGGATTATAGCATTGAACAGCTGCGTCAACCACCTCCGGGCAATAGTGCACGAATGGGACCATGTATTGTGGCAAACCGCTATACCAGACTCTACTTGCCGTTGCCTTCTCCGCCGCTGGTGCTGATAATCTTGCACAAGCCGCCTCTCTAAGAGACTTAGGGTTCCTAGCAAGCTTTGGATCATAGATATTTGCCCACTTTTCTCCAACCTTTTTAGGGTTATTCCACTCTTTGGGCTTCTCTAGCTCCTCTGTGTTGGGTCTCCTCACCTTCTGGGGTATACCAGGAGTGGCATATGCTACATCATCGTACACGTAGACCTCGGCAGAAGAACGAATAGCCGAATACAGTTCCTGGCTAATCCCTTCCTCTGCTGGCTGAGCTGAAGATTCCGCCATCTTTCTTCGCGGCAGAACTTGAAGGTTCGCTGGCCTTTGAATACGCTTGCACTGGAAATACAGACAGAAAACACTTCACGCACTCCTTAGCTTTTTGGGAAAAGACTTAGGAACAATAAGCATTATCATGCAATAATAGCAACCTCCCTCAAGGTGGTAGGCGAGCGCGAGCCCTTGCATTTAATTCGGCATGTACCGTTAATTCCACGACTCGTGCAAGATGAGCTGATTGCTTTTTCCGAGGTGGCCGGATTTCATCATTGCTTTTAGGATATCGTGTGATACGCCCTGATTTTTCTTGGAAATTGAGCTTGCAACTGGCCTCCTCGCGTTGTGTTAGCATGTACCGGTAATTAATATCCCAGGCCGGAATGATTACGCCAAGCAAACGATCACCGCCTGAAAGAGATACGAATATCGCCTCGGGCTCTGGGATGTGCTTGAGATTTGACACCATAGCATACGGCCATACGTCCCTTCATCAGCAAGTGCCACCCTTTTAAAGCTCAATTAATTAACTTGATTTAATTAAGCATGCCTTGAGTCGTGCTACCATGCGTGTGCCAGCTCAAAACATGAACAAATGCAGACTCGGCCCTCGAGATTGTAGCCAATATACATCACGTTGCTTACGGCGGACTGGCGTATGTCTTGTCAACTTTCTATAAATAGGCCAGTAGATAGCAAACATATACACTTTGCGTCGAGAAGTGATAGGCAAGTAGAATACTGCTAAGCGAGTCTTTTCATAGGTTAGGTAATAAGCAGCTTTCGGCATACTTAGCAGATTTTAGGAAAAGTCCTAGGAGAGATGGATACTCCCATTCGCCTGACCTCCTTCAAATCACAAACACATTTGTAGGTGAAATCTCCACCAGGAGGCTTAAGAGAATGACGAAGAACAAGCACTCGCTGGTTTTAGTAGCCATTAAGTGGGTTCTCGGCAAAGACTGTGTGGAGTACGAAGATAAGCATCGGGTGAACACCGATGTGTGCTCACACTTTGTGGCGTCTATGCTAGACATTTGTGTCCCTCGGCCTCTTGTATTGAAGCTAGTCAAAGAAATCTTCCCGAAGAAGTACCTGAACGGGCTTGGAGAGGTTGTCACGCACGCTGCATATGGAATTGGCCTGCCATCAGCCAGCGACTTACGTCGCTATATTGAAGAAGAAGCTGTCGTGGCTTGGCTACCATTCCTTAGCGGATTCCGCCTGCAGACCCGTGGTCAGCATCAGCAAAGGGTTACCCAGGCTCTTCACTTCCTGTTCAGAAGCTACAACGTGATACCATTCTACGACGTAGAGTGGTATACTGACTTCAGGGACCTGGTGTACCCACCACCGACGACAGCCGCGCTTCATGATGCTGCCAGTGCCGCCGAGGAACCTGTTGCTGAGGAAGAAGCGGACGCTGTCTTGAATGCGTCGGTTGCTGCTAGCCACTCCTGCGGATAGATGGTCCTCTTGCCCTGGTGTTTGTTGATGTTACCCCCTTGCTCCGTATCAGCCTGATAAAAGGCCAACGTATATATATATGCTCTTATACTTTGTATATTTTGAAAATCGGCCTTCATGCCATTTTGTAACTCAGAAACATGTATATAAAAATATACGCCTCCTTTTGTTGTGAAATCTTATACTCCTGTTTGCTTCTGCGTGCAATTTTTCTGGGTTTGCCAATTTTGTATGTTTTATCTCTGTTTATGAGCATACTTTTGTGTTTTAAGAACACCGGTGCTTCACCTACCAACGATGATAAGCGAATACATAACAAGTCAATTGGTTTAGCAAAACGATAGGCCAAAAACAGGAAGGGAAAAAGAAAAAGCGTTATTTACAACTGTACAAGGTAGGGCCTGACGCTTAATGGAACAATTTAAGGTGAATCCCATTAACCGGGATTCCTAGGGGCTCCTGTTCCATATTTTCCAGCTCGAAGGCATTGTGTTGCATGCACCGAATGATTTTGAAGGGTCCTTCCCATAGGCTATCAAACTTACCATGCTGACCTGGCTTCGCAGCCCTGCTGTCGTATTTTAGCACCAAATCTCCATTTTTTAGGCCTTGGTCGGAAGCCCTTTTGTCAAACCACCGTTTGACCACCTGTTGACGGCCAGTCATGGCCTTTAGGGAATTCTCCCTTTTTTCTTGTACTTCTAATAGTTCGGCAAGCCGAACTTCCATGGCGCCATTTTGTTCTATCTCAAGAGATTTCAACAACTGTATCGCCGGAATTTCCATAGAGATAGGTAGCAGCGCTTCTTTCCCATATACTAGCTCATAGGGCGAAGTCTTGAGGACTTGTTTAGGTGTTATGCGGTTGGCCCAGAGTGCTTTTCGGAGATTTTTGTGCCATTCCCTTTGGTGTTCTGAGCCCACTTTTTTGAGAAGTCGGACTAAACTTTTGTTTGTTGACTCAGCTAGGCCATTTCCCTGTGGATAGTAGTTTGAAGATGTTTTCAGGAATATGCCATTTTTCAATGCAAAGTGACATACCTTTGTGCCTACAAATGCTCTAGCATTGTCCGAAATGATCGTCTTCGGAGGGCCGAACCTCGTCACCAGAGCCTCGAGGAAATCCACAATCTCTACCTCCGTTGCCTCTTTAAGGGGAACAGCTTCAGCCCACCTTGTGAAGTAGTCTGTAGCTGTTAAAATCCATTTATGTCCCGAACTGGAAACCGGGTTGATCATTCCGATAAAGTCCAAACCCCATTGAGCAAATGGTTCATCCGCCACGATAGGTTTCAGGGGCATCGCTGAATTCTTCCTTCGGTCGGAGAATAACTGACATTTTTTGCAAGCCTTTACCAGCGAGTAGGAATCATTGAAAAGTGTGGGCCAGTAATATCCAGCCCGCAGGACCTTGATGGCTGTGGTTTTAGCGGAGAAATGTCCACCTTCGTCGCTATTGTGAAATGCGTCGAGGATCTTCTGCGCCTCCCCTGAAGTAACACACCGTAGGAGCACACCATTAAAATTTCTCTTGAAAAGGACTCCTTCTATCAGCGTGTATCCGCAATTCTGGAGCCGGTAATACCTTCTTTTCTGGGATGAGAGGCCTGGCGGGTACCTTCCGGTTCGCATGAATTCATTCTATCTTTCAGCCAATCGTCCTCCGATCCCGATCCGTTTATCAGGACAAGTTCTGACTGTTCCTCTTTAGCAGGCATCTCCACTTCCTGTGTCATATACTCACACAGACCTCTGCCTTTAATAGTCCTGGTGGGCCTGACCTCAATGTCATATTCCAGGATCTTAGTGATCCAATTAGCCCTTTTTTCTGTGATTTCTCCCTCCATGATGTATTCCCGCACACTAGAATGTGCGACATATACCAGGACTTTGCTACAGGAAATTAGATGGCGGAACTTTTTAAGCCCCTTCACTATTGCAAAAGCCTGTCTTTCAACGAAGTTATAATTCACTTCATATTCCTTTAAGGTTCGGGAATAGAAAGCAACTGGATGCTCCCCTTTTCCTTCTCTATCCTTTTGAGTCAGAACAGTAGCGATACTTGACTTGCTACCGAAAGCATACATTATAAAATCTTTATGTTGATCTGGATTGATCAACACTGGGGCTGATGAGATAGCTTCCTTGACCTTCTCAAATGCCTCCCTCGCCTCCGTTGTCCACTTGAAAATTTGATCCTTTTTCAGCATTAGGGTGATCGGCCTAATCATTCCCGCAAAATCGGAAATAAATTTACTGACGAAATTTACTTTGCCCAGAAAAGACTGGACACCTTTCTTATTCACCGGGAGAGGAAGCTCCTTTATAGCCTTTACTCGTTCTGGGTCAATTGAAATACCTTCCTTCGACACAACATGTCCTAACAGCTTACCCTGAGGTACTCCGAACACACATTTCCTCGGGTTTAAGGAAATCCCGAACTCTTGGCACTTTTGAAACACCAACTCCAGATGATCGAAATGATCATCTTTAGATTTGGAGAACACAGTAAGATCATCCAAATAGATTAGGATAATCTTATTGATCAGCTCGCTAAATGCGACGTCCATAGCTCTCTGGAAGGTTGCCCCTGCATTAGATAAACCAAAAGGCATTTTAGCATATGCAAACGTCCCCCACTTGGTGGTGAACGTAGTCTTGTGCTGATCTTCCTCTCTTACTCGAATCTGGTTATAGCCAGAGAAGCCATCCAGTAGAGAGAACATTTCCGATCCCGCGACGGTTTGGAGGATCGACTCCATAGAAGGCAAGGGATAGTGGTCCTTCAGAGATGCTTTATTTAGGTCTCGGAAATCTACGCATAAGCGTATATCACCATTCTTCTTTCGGACTGGTACCAGATTTGATACCCAAGTACTATGTTTAATTGGGAAAACAATACGCGACTCAATGAGCTTGGTTAGCTCTTGTGCCATCAAGGCTTCAACTTTAGGGTTGACCGGCCGCTGTTTCTGTCGGATTGGCTTCGCACCTTCTGTTAGCTCAATAGTATGTTGAATGATACCAGGATCATAACCTTCCAGATCATCGTAGGACCAGGCTACTACTCCATATTTCTCACAGAAATTCATAAGCCTTTCTCTATCTTGCTGTGAGACATCTTTTCCGACCCGAAGGTTCCTGTCATCGGAGACCCGAAGATTCTCATAATCACCTTTTTCCGCCACGAACTTCCTCTTATCATTTCGGGCGTCACTACAATCGAAATTTTTTTCGAGAGTAACCAATCCTTTCGGAAGCTTATTTGATTTCAGCTGCATAATTTGTCCCTCGTAGGCCTCAGCGATCTTTGGTTGGAGTTGATCGGCAAATTCCCCTGAGTTTTGAATAAACGAGGCGATGTGTTCATCGCTCTCAAAGACTTGCCAACTTTGGTCATTATCGGGTATTGCTGGTCTAACCAGCACTCGTACTGAATGTTTGTTCCGAAACAAGTCGGAGACAGGATCAAACTGAGCTCCGATTACTGCCATGCGGTCTGCATCGCCATTCTGAGCTCGGGGAATGGTCAGGATGTTGAAAGCTTCAAAACTTTCTATAAGGTCCCAGATTCGATGCCGATAGGATCTCATGCGGATATTCTTTGCTGCTGAGACTCCTCGGACCTGATTAACTACCAGTTCTGAATCTCCGAATACAATCAATTGTTTGATACCCATTCGTTCCGCTAGGCTTAGACCTTGGACTAGACCCTCATATTCAGCCTCATTATTTGAACAAGCAAATTGGAATCGGAAGGCCCTCAGCAACTTTTCATTCTGTGGGGATATTAGACATATCCCTGCTCCAGCTCCAACTTTGCTCCTTGCACCGTCAAAATATAATGTCCACAGCTCACTTACTTGGTCATCGTCGGGCTCTTTGACGACCTTCGGAAGAACTTGGTCTTCGTCATAGATCACATATGTGCCTAAACCGGTAGCATGATAATTTCCGAAGGGATCATTATTTATATGTTCACTCAACAGAGCGTCTTCGCTATCACTTCGGTCTCCATTGACATTCTCCTCCTCCAGCAGTTCAACATTGTACATGTCTTGCTTGGTGATGGAGGTATGTGCCGCTTCAAAGTTAATCAGGGCCTCGTTCGCCACATGTTCGGAATGCAGAGCCTCCGATTCTATCTTCATCTTTGCGCCATGTTTGGTCCTAAGTATTAGATGTGACCAATCTAAAGACAAATAGCCGCCCACCTTTGAAGTAAACTCTCGAGAAAGGCAAAGACCAAACATTGGCGGAACATCTATGATCACTGTATCTTGCGGGACCGTGATACTCGGGCAGGCAAATAGAGTCAACGGAAGTGCTTTGATGACACCCACAGTATCAACCTTATTTCCATCTAGCTGCATCACCCCTTTCTTCATAGGTTCGTAGCTGAGTCCCAAGGCTTCGGCTATTAGTTTTGGCATAACCGTGGTACTAGCGCCAGAATCAATCATAGCGTTGTGTAATAGTTTCTCCCCTATAATGAGAGTTAAGAAGAAGGGTTGAGGTTTTGGCCTACCTCCGCCTTCCGCAGGGGATTCCATCGCTTTGTTTGCGACAACCTTAGTTGGTGGCATTTGATAAACCGCCTCGGTACTGGCCAAAGGCTCGGTTAGTGTTGGGTCCATCTGTTGCTGAAGCGCTTTTTGGAGTATGGTCTTCTGCTCCGGGATAGCTAGAATGTCCCATAAAGACATATTAGCAGGTGATTTCTTCAACTGCTCCACCACATTAAGAGATGAGGAGCTCGGAGATTTCTGCTCCTTGGCTTTTGTTATAATAATTTCCTTCCGCCGTTGAGGAGACAAGGATTCGGTCGGGCCACCAGGAATTTGATCCGAAACGTCCTTGCACTGCGGATTGTCCGAAAGTGAAACCACGGCCTCACCGGTGAATCTTCTCTTGGAGCGTGTATTATAGTCAGACTTTACCCGCGGCGTTTCGGCAGTGGACGTGTCATTCGCAAACACCGTTTCCTCGTCTTCCATCCATGAGAAGAGCGCATGATCAGGAACAATGTCGGACTCTTGCTCCAGGGACATTCCTTGTATTTGCGCGGTAAGGACCGCGTTCTCCATTGCCGGGGCATATCCGTATTCTTCGCTCTCTGTCGCAATCCCTTGACTACGTTGCTCTGCTATCCTTTGTTGTAAGTTGCCACGCGGACAATTTCGGGGCATATGCGCATCGTTGCAAGGGAAGCACCATGGATTGATGTCATCAATAAGATTATTTTGTCCCGCGGTTAATTCTCTGCTAGAGCTTGGCGACGCTCCTGCCAGTGGCGTAGGCACCGGAACTATTTGGTTGGCAGCCGCCGTTGGTGAGTTAGTGCGATGCGCATTCTGATATTGATTCTGCTGATAGGTAGGCCGCCCACCTTGGTAGTTCTGATACGCAGGCCGCGGAGGCATTGCTTGATTCCGCTTGAGTGTTGTTATATCATTCGCCATAGTCCGTAGCATCTCCTTGAGGTCGCCCATTTCATTCTTCGGAGAACTTGATGTAGAGGCCAAGTTTTCAGGAGCGGCTGTATATGAGTACGCTGACTGGGGAGTCGCTGGCGCACTGGTCGACGCCACCTCTTGTGCCACGTTTGATATCTCAGGAAATATCGGCATAACAGGTCGAGGAGGCAATTTTCCGCAGTCTATCAAGTGATTTTCTGCTTTGATAGCGGTGGCATATGCATCTGGTAGAGTAGCTCCTCCCAGAGACTTGATCATCATAGAAATGTCGGGATTGATGGACTTCAGATAGAACATGAACGCCAAATCTGGGGTAGGGCGGATGGTCACGGGAATCCTCCGCCAACTCGAGTGAAATCGGGCATTGAAGTCCGTCAGAGCCTCCTGGGGTGCTCGTTTGATGACGGATAACTGATAATATAGCGAAGAACGATCTCCGTCATTTGAAAATCTTTCATAGAATGGATCTCCGAGGTCATCCCAAGTGCGAATGGTATTAGGAGTCAGTGTTCGGTACCACTCCAGGGCCTTGCCTTTGAAGGACGCAGCAAGGAGCCTCAGGGCTACATTCTGCGCCGTGATACCATGTACTAGGCATACATCCGCTACATCCTGCAAATGCTCTGCTGGCGTTTTTGTGTTATCTCCGGCGAATTTGGGAAGAGCTTTCAGGGCCGAAACCGGTATGGCACCCCAAACAGCAGGTGCTACCGGAGCTACAAGGGGACTCCCAGCATCCCATGCTACATAATTTCTGTTCGCGGCCGGCAACATGGTGAGAGGAAAGGGTGGTGGGAATGGAACGGTTACTAACTGATTTGCGGCCTGGACTGTCCTGGATGGAGGCACTAGTAAACCTGGGTTACTTGCAGTTTGGGATCTAGTTACAGGCCGATGGCTCATACACCCTTTTAGAAGACGATTTCATTAGTTTGGGTCCCACCGGGCGTGCCAGAAAAAAGGACAAACTGTTGACGCCAAAAATTGACGGGATAACAGTGCCTTTATGGGAAACTCAGTTCAAGGGGGACCCCTTTGCGCCAAACTGAGTGACCTCCGGATTTTAAAGAAGCCGGCTTCTTCTATATAATGGTTTTTGGAAAGGGAAAAGGAAGCAGATATAATGAAACAAATATTAATCTAAGGCGATGCGCCAAAGCTTTTTGATAGGCACGATAAATCATAGACTCAAGGGCCTGAATGTTATTGATATGTTCCAAAACACCGGAAGCTTAAAGCAATAGCATAAACAGTTCATTCAATTGACATAAAACAGTATCGCATACATTCTTACTGCTAAGAAGAGTCATTAAGACATGATTTAGACCAGCAAGTTTGTGTTCAATATATAGAAGTCTCCTCAAATGAAATGCTTAAGACAATAAAAAGCACAGTTCACAGTTTAATCAAGACATAAAAAGCAGAAAGGCCGAACAATAGGCACAGTCTGAAAGTATCTTGCAAATAAACATGCAAAAGAGGCCTGGCGTCTCTTGCTAAAACCAGTATTCTTCCTGTCAAATCTTGGACCATTTTCCCTCAACAGAGGGAGTATATATAGCCGGAGAGCAAAATCCCACCGCCTGGAGAGTTGTAACAGAATGATTCCACAATCCCTCGTAATGATGCCCGGATAAGAATATTCCCAATGCCGTTATGAGAGCAGCCAATCAGGGCACAACATCCAGTTGGTTAGTTACAGGCGTGCCCTTTTGGAATGATGGCAGTGGTCCCAACCAGGCTTCGAAGCGACGAGTGTCGTCCACCGCCTTAGAGAACCATGGCGAGCAGCAGTCAATGACACCATCCCGCTCGGCCATCTCACAGCTTGCTTTGATAATCGATGTAAGGCACGTGGCAGCAAACCGCGGCCCGAATGAAAACTCCTTCTCCAGTGACCGGGAGCTTGCGGAGAAGTGACACGTGTTCAGGGGACGGAGGCTACTTTGAAAACGGGGAAAGGCCGCATGAAAAGGGGGCGAAAGACGCGTGGCCGCGTTTCGCAGCTCGTGGTGTTCTAGTCCCTGCTGTTGTTTTAAAAGCCGCGAACCGCTGACACGTGAGCGAGGGTGGGCCCCGCCAGGAAATAAAAAAGGCCAATAGAAATCCTTCGCAGCCCGCCGCAGCATACTCTACTCCTGCTAGGGAAAGATTGCGCTACACCGCCACGTATAGAGATGTGGGCCCTGCTTCGCATCCCGTGGTAAACATAAAGCAATAGAAAATGAAAAATCCCGCAGGCGTGACACGTGGGCGCTCAGCGGGGCATCGCAAGAGCCAAAAGGGGAGCCGCTTGCCAAAGTTGCGAAGCGAGGAATGCACACCATGAACATGCGAAAAAAAGGGGAACCCGAAGGGAGCTGAGTGGAATATTATTTCAACAGTAACCATTGACCAATGCTTAAAATAAAAAGATTACATTTCACGTTGACCATAACATTCATCTTTTGTATTCAATCATATGAATATAGATATATTTCAAATGACAATGAAATCTTAAATTTATCACAAATCAAATCGATAATTTTTTTTTCATAAATATTTAAACAAATTAACATTTATTAAATGTAAGCAAAATTTTGAGACATGACAAGTAGCCCATGAATTAATGCCTCATATTCAACAAAAATGTTTGTATAATGAAAGTGCAATATATCAGATGCTAAGAATTTTTTCCCTCTAGAATTTGATTAATTTGATGCTAGCCCCACTTCCATGTTTATATTTTTATCCATCAAATAATAATATCCATATATTTCCTTTTTATGAGCTCACCTTCAAATACATCCAACCTCTTATTAGTCCAAGAACCTATATGAAATTTTAATTTTGGGTTTACTATTTCAGCTAGAATGGGTTGTTCACCTTTCAAAACGTCTGGAGGTAAACATCAAAATATTCTCTTTCAATTTGTTCATTATCGACTAAAATATCAAATTATTCATTTTCTATAACTTGTGTGTCTATAACATTGTTGATCGTTCCATCATATAACCCAAGGAGATTTTTGCTTAGACTCAAAACTATCTTTGCAAATAATTTAGAAACCTTTGATAAAATTGGGGAAAATGAATCTCTTTTTTGAGTGAAATACTAGAAGAGGGATTTACTATTGCAGATGAATCACCCTTCTAGACTTCTATTTTTTCTATTTCACATTTAGTATATTCAATTTTTAATTTAAAATTACTCTCTAATCTAGTTAGTTCTACCTATTCATCTTCAAATTGAATACTATCTTATTACTTGATTGGATCTAGCAAACCATCTTTTGAATAGTCCTGATATGAAATTGATGAAAAATATTCTTGGTTTGACATGAATTCACTAAAATAGATAGCTGCAATAACATCTTCTTCCATAGAAATATTTTCTTATGTTTTAGTATCCATTTTAGGCTCATTTTCATTTTGACCATCCATTGTCATACTATGATATGAAATTTCAATTATTTCATACTAGTAGTCATATGGATTGAAATTTCTAGCTAAAGTATCTCTTCATCAATGAGCTTGGGATTAGATTCATTTTCTAGTGAAACTGTTTCTTTAGTTTGTGAAGTATTTTAATGAATGGTGAATATGGTAGATCCTATGAAATTGAAATAATTTTTTTTTTTAACTTTTAAACAAATCATACAAGATAACTCAGAGTGACTTTCACCATGGAAATAAAAATGGTTGGAAAGTAACAAATCATAAGCATAAACATCATGATTCAATATCATTTTGTCATTCAAAAGCTTCATAATTTTTTTTTTCTAAAGTAGGGGTGTAAAATGTGTCACTATAATTGGTGATATCTGTCATGTGAAATATTATGATCTCATCTACCCTATATACCCCTAGTTCTATACTTGTATATGCCACCTTGTTTGGGTTATTTTACTTATTTATTATGTGTTTAAGTCAAGGTTTGTTACATCAATCTAATGTAATTTTGGTTGTCTCACCAAGGTAGCAAAAAGATGAGAGAAGTTTGTTGAAAAATACCCAATTGCTATTTTTGACCAATATCTACTTAGGAGCATCCTGTAAACCTTGAGGATGTAGACTACCTAAATGTCAACACGTTATTGTATCTTTGAGTTTGATGTGAGTTGGATTTGCACATCTTTAAGTTCTTTGATCACCCTTACCTCAGTGTTGTCTAATTGTATCACTTTCCTCAATGTTTTGATAGGTGTGAGACTTATTTTTTTTGCAAATTGATTAAGTTATTATGTTACATGAGGCACCTAATTCTATTATGAAATTGTGAAAATTCTTCCCAAATATCTTCAAACTAAGCAAATAGGGTGGATATTTGAGTTTACCTTAATAAAAGGTTGCAAGTGCATCTAGTGTGGCCACCATTTTCTCTTTATTTTTAATGTATCTTGATTATCATTATCTTTTCCTAGTGATTTGAGCAAATATTTCTGAGAAGGATAATTTACAGTTGTCAAACAAGATCATGTTTGAGATCTTTTTTTTTAAGTCTTTATTGAGGTCATATCCTCCTTATGCAAGGCACTAAATTTTATGGGTTGTAGTTTATTGTTTGGTATCCACTATGTTATATGATACTTTATGAGGTGCACAGTTTTTCCTAGCAATAGGATTTGGTGGGGTTGGAGCATTATTCAAGGGTGTTGAGGTAGTCAAATGGATCTTATTTTTATTCCTAAGTAAATAGTTAACTTTCCCTAGTTTCTAGACATTTTGAACATCCACTGTATCTTGAATCAATTTATTATCTTTCTCAAATAGAAATATGAAAGTATCCAAAACCATAGTTGTCCCCATATTATATTCATGAATGGTTCCAAGAGAATTAGCCTATTGGGAATTTTCTTGAGGAATTATTGCTATCTTTTTCATTTAGGAAAACAAATTTTAGAATATGAAAAAGTGTCATGTGGTTTGCACCAATTACTCATGGGATTCATATAAATGAGATTAACCATGTTTGGGACATCCACTAGACTAGTTACTCCCCCATTATTAGGTTTTGCTTTTTATTGTCTATTAAATGGACTTGTATTTGTAAATCCATGGCTCTAATTTGAGAAAATTCCTTGATTATTAATTTGTCCCTACCCTGGTGATGGTTTCATCTTAAGTTGTGTGAGTTCATTAGTCACCAACAATAAGGTCTTCTTAAGGGTTTCAATTTTAGAAGAGAGTTGAGATGTTTGATCAAGAACATAATTGGATTTATTATGTTGTTAAATTTGATTAATTTCATTTAAAGTTGGAAATGAGTTAGCAACTATTTAAAAAAAAAAAGTTTACCATTTAGAGTAATAGGATGAGTAGTAGTGTTGGAAGTTTGTCTCAACCAACTTAAAATGGGTGTAGGAGTGACTTGATTCATTACTTGTGTAATTATCCTAATAATAGGTTTTAGCAAGGCAGTATTTATTTCCAATATATGGTTGATAGATCCAGTATGTGGTGAGGCATGCTTGAGTATTGTATTGTTGGTAGGGAACCATCAATTGCTCTAGAGTTTAGGTCAATTTCTCTTTGTAATTCAATCACAATAACATATGCATCGTCCAAAGTATTGTAATTAGCTTTATTTCTTCTTAAGATCAATCTTGATAGAGGGTTGAGTGCTCTAGGGGTCACCAATTTTATGTACAACCTTTAGATTTTTTTGTTGAAAAGACTAATAGGCTCGATGGGCTATTTTTTACAAATGATGAACTATTGATATAATATGGATGGATCAACATAGATTTTTAATTGGTCCAATAACTTATCTTCTGAGAATCTATAGTTTTTTATGGTTTATGTTGACAAGTCGAGGTACTAGTTGTAACTGAACTCTCCTAATGAATAAGAATTTTTTTTGCATGCTACGTCTTGATGTTGAATATTTCCTCTTATGCAAGCATCTTTGAAATACTGAAGGTGTTCTTCTATCATCTTTGACTCTTCATAAATGAATTTAGGATATAAATTTTTAGGTTTTCTAGGAAGCTCATTTCCCCATGTATCTATCTCAAAGGAGATCCATTTTGAAATAAATCCATTATTAGTGTTGGGGCTAATTCTATAATCAACTCCATAGGAGTGGGATTGATCTCAATTTGTGTTTCTTGTGAAGATCCCATATAGTTAGATGACTCAACCTTATTTTTCCCTTTATCACTACATTGCTTATGATGTTGAGAGAGTTCTAAGAAATCCCCTTTCTTAGAGGTCGATATGAGGATTGTTTTGTATCTGTTAGGGGAAAAATAAATTATGTTTTCTAATTTTAATTAAGGGGGCCTCCTTCTAGCACCAATTCTATTTATATTCCAAACATGACAGTACAACACAAGTGAAATAATTTATCTCACCTCTCTTGGAAAGACAACAAATTTTGGGTATGTGCTCTCCAAGGTCTATATAATTTGGTCATAATGTGTTGGTTTTTCCTTGTGAATGATGAGGATGGTTTGTTCAAAGGGACATTTTTGGTTTTTTAAATATGAATTTTTATTTTCCTATTAAATGATTATTTTATTTCTTTTTTACCTTTTTTTCAATTTATAATTTGATCTACTCTACCAACTCTAGAAGAAAAATAAAAAGTTTAAAAGTAATGAGAAATAAAAATATTTACGAATGGATTATCTTAATGATTTCAAACTTTATGTTATAAAATCTATAGAAATATAATATATAATCCACTTTTAATGAAATAAAATACATTCAATAAAGTAGATGCAATTTTTTATGGATTTTAGACTTAACCAGAATTGACATTCACTAAACCATTGTATTACTCACACATATTTAATGACCATTCTAATTAATCTTTAGAGAATAATAGATTTCAGTGTGCAACATATGTTCTTAAATTTTCCACAAATTTTAACACATTAAGAAGAACGAGTGAAGACAAGAAACAAATGAGTGAAGAAGGATCTTTATTAATTCAATAATATTTTCTACACCAAATCTTGGTTGCCTCTTTCAAAAGTTCTTTCTCAGAATATTAACCAAAAGTATTGTCTCAACACCACACTTCAGTATAAAAAAAAGGTAGCCCTTTTACAATATTTAATGGTTCCTTTATAGAGAAATGAAGAGGTTGTTTACAAATATTAACTAAAGCTAACAACTAGAGAAATCACATGCAACTACCTTTATTTGCTAAAAACTAGCATCTAACTAATAACTAATGTATACATGAATTTATATTTATTTGTATATCCATAGAACTAATTCTAAACTATTGATCAATTGCCTAAAAAATAGAGTCCACATTATTTCTTGTGTGGGACTCACTTTTAGCAATTGTTTATTACAAAGAAACAAATAGTAATGAAATAATAGATATCCACCAACTTGATTTCTAATTTGACTTGGTGCGAAACTTAATTTGAAATGAAAACTCATAAATCATAGTTCTTGTATTCCAAATATGCTTTGGAATACTTTGTCACTTTTCAATATTTAGACCCTTCAAATGATCTAACCTAAACTTTGAATCTCACATTAGCCACTCTCTAGATTTTATGATCTCACATCACCTAGTTTTCAATTGGATAAAGCTAACTTGAACAACATATTAGTTTTATAATGCAATCCACATAAAAATATTTATTATTATCTTTGATTTAATAACTAGATCCAATATACCTTTAGTTTATGACATACACTTTATCACATTTACACTTTTCATATTGATATTTACTTTGAGTAATAAAGGAATTTTTATTATTATCTTTGATTTAATAACTAGATCCAATATTCCTTTAGTTTATGACATACACACTTTATCACATTTACACTTTTCATATTGATATTTACTTTGAGTAATAAAGGACATGTAGTTTTGATTCAAAACTAAGTGAATTACTTTCTTTTAATTTTGACTCTAAGAATCTAAATCATTTCAAATCTAGGTATCATCATCTTATTTAACTGATAAAAAATCCTCTACTCTAATTGTACCTAGATATATGATAAAATTACATTGGAATTAAAATTATAATAAATTTTTTTTTGAAATAAAACTAATAAGTAAACCTTTTACCTTCAAAACTTGTTAAACTTAATTTTATAACTTACCAATGATGCTTTTATCTTAGATATTTGAATTATTTGTTTTGAGATGAATGGCTATGTCTAAGTTAAGATTAGATTATGACACATAGATTTGATTGAGTTTTGTAAATTTAATTTTATATTTATGTTTATAAATATTAAATTAAATCATAAGTTTGAAAATGATACATATGTTTTTATTTAATGATGTAAAATAAGAAAATTAAAAAATTAGTATATTTTATGTTTGTGTTTAAAAAATAAATAAATAAAACATAATTTGCAATAGAATTAATATTATAATTACTCCCCATACAATATTAAAAAATAAAGTTAAGTGGGACACAAACTTTTATATACTAATTTTTATTTTTTCTTCAACTTCCTTAATGTATTCATAATTTAATTGAGTTTAAATACATGGATTTTTTTTCATTTTGATATATATATATATTTTCAATGTTACATGTATGAAAAAAGATAATTTCTTCAATGGAATGTAGCTTTTTTATATTAACAATTTATTTAAAAAAGTAAAAATCACGTCCACATGAATATATGTTTGACAAAATCTTTAAATTTATTTGTAATGATAATAATCTAAAATAAAACATAACTTTAAATTTTCACCCATAATTTAATAATATTTGATTAAAAAATTGACATATTATTTTTTTAATATTGTAGCTGAAAAATTTAAAACTAAAATTTTAAATAATTAATATTAATACATAACCAATTATTCCAAATAATAATTTAAACATAAATATAATAATCTTTAAAATTTTAAATAACAAAATAAAATTTAAAAGACATACTTACAACAACACAAGCACAAAAAACTAGAAGGTTAAACCATAATTTATAAAATCAAAAGTAAAAATAAAAATAAAAATTGTTTAATCATGAAAATTCCTTTATTAAAACTTAGGTGTGTTATCATAATTAGCCATAACAACCCTAACATCTCATTGCTATTCATAATTCTATAATAATTTATAAGAGATTTGATTTAAGCTTATTTGATAACTTGTGCTTTATATTCCTTGTAAAGAAGCAATTGCATTCAATTATTTCTAGTGGCTAAATTTAATCTTTATTAAACCATACTTTATAAAATCAAAAGTAAAAATAAAAATAAAAATTGTTTAATCATGAAAATTCCTTTATTAAAACTTAGGTGTGTTATCATAATTAGCCATAACAACCCTAACATCTCATTGCTATTCATAATTCTATAATAATTTATAAGAGATTTGATTTAAGCTTATTTGATAACTTGTGCTTTATATTCCTTGTAAAGAAGCAATTGCATTCAATTATTTCTACCTGCTAAATTTAATCTTTACCTCACTATTCACAGACAAATTAACTTGTATACATTTGAAAACCTAATGAAGGTAATGACCTCTTCCTCGTTCTATTAGCAATGTGTCAAAAAACATGTTTAGTTATCATTAACAAATCTACACATTCATTGTCCATGCACACTATTAATTTTTATATAACCTATTTGAGTCACCTAAAGTGGGTTAAGGAAATTCTTAAATAACCTAGATAGTAGGTTGGTTAGATTTATTTTCTTTTAATTATAATTATAATTTAGATTAATTAATTTTGAAATTTTATTATTTTGATTATTTTTAGACATTCTTCAATTTAATGGTGGGAAGACAAATTTATATCAATAAAAATAAGGTAATTATTTATTATTTTTTATGGAGATGGAGTGTAAACTTACTACTGACTATTTCATAATTGAAGTGTATGATGTTTGAATAGAGTAGTCAAATTTCCCAACCATAAAGATTTTGACTCACATTAAATCACTTCCTTGATTTTGTGTGTAGATAGAACATAATTTAAAAATAAATTGAAATAATCCTTATAATGACATTCAAATATCTACAATTGAAATCCAATTGTCTTACATCTACAACAATAGATTAATTACATTTTCTAGCAAGTAGAAAAGCTAAATATCTTTAACCTCATTATTTTACTTTTAGCAATTATTACTTTTAATACATTTATTTAAACTTACTTACCAATTTTATGGTGATTGAGGTGTAAATGTACTATTGAATATTTGACCATTGAAGTGTGTGATGTTTAAATAGAATGGTCAAATTCCCTCAACAACAAAGTGACTCACATTAAATCATTTCTTTGTGGTTTGTTCTAACTTGACATTAAAAAAATGTGTAACGCCCGTCGTGCAAACCCCAAAGGACAAAACAACACACACATTTTTTTTTTAATAATACAAAGTAAACACATAATTATGAACCATCAAAACATAATTACATTACACACTAATATCATAACGCCAAGTCCTCTGGGGCACGCGAGGTCACATCGCATAAACAAACTCATAACGAAAGATTACAAATAAAGCTAAATAACTTAATAAATCTTACATCCATCATAACCATTACAATATCCATTTTCAAAAGATAACATACATATATCCATAAGCATGAGTGTAATTACATCACGTGGTACAACCATATTAAATCCCATAAAATGAATGGTTACAAAGGTGCATAATTAATACATCATCGTTTAATACACTACATGTTATCAATAAATGAATACAATGAAATCTCCCATACACGTGGGATAAATACATAGTACAAATAATGTCTGAATTACAAAATGAATATCAGGTACAAGCTCCAACTGAAGAATGTTGTGAAGAACAAACATTGATGGGGAACCCAACGGGTGCGGAGCACGTTCCACCCAACCACGTGGGTTTTAGAGAAAACCCACCCCCCATGCTCAGAGGTGACAAGGAAGTAATCACGACCATGAATGCCATAAGACTAACTCAAATAAAGAATAACATGGTGCAATAAATCCAAAAGCAACATCAAAGAATACATGGATCATAAACGACAACAACAAGGATCCACTCAATATAACCAAAGATCCATAAAACACATCACAAATAAACCAAGGCAATAACCATTAACCACATGCCAAGTAAACCAAAGAGACAATCATAATACACTTCCAAATAAATCCGAAAAAATAATCATAACACACTTCTAGATGAATCTAAAACAACAATCAGAACACACTTCCAAATGAATCTGAAACAACAATCAGAACACACTTCCAGAGGCAACCAAGAAAGCAAAGCACAAGGGCATCAAGTGGAGAGTGTCATTACATAGCTTACATGGGTTATCCTAGCCCTTCCTCCAACTTGAGGTGCCGACCTCCATCTATGGTTATCCTGGCCCTTCCTCCTACTTGAGGCGTCGGCCCCATAGGGTGACTCATGTAGAGCCGTTAACCTCTCCTAAGGACGAGGTTACGACTTTGCCGACCACGGCCTTCTCAGTCTACCATTAGTTTGTGATAGCCCTAATGGCTAGATGAGGTATCCAAGATTATCTTATATGTTTTTACTACCCATCCCCCTAAGTTCTATTATAAGGCTTTCACTTGTTAATCTACTCATACGTGGGTTATCCTGAGCCCTTCCTCCTTTTGAGGCGCTGACCCCCACAAAGAGCCACTCTCCTTGAGTCCCCAAAACAAAGTCAAAATCAAGGGTTGTACCATAAAGAACAAAACATTAAATATCAACCAATGACATGTGATGCATTACCCATCTTGCTAAAATACATAATTAGAGTCTCAACAAAATCCCATACAACCCTTTCAAAATAAAGATTCCAATAACTGGCAATATCAAGAGTACAAAAAATGAGGATAAACACCTAATGATAAAGTCACGCCTCTGGAAATCTAAGGATCACAACATTCATAAACGGGTCCACAAATACAACAAGGTTCCCACATCGAAAGAAAAACCAAAACCATAATCCAAAGAAACTCACAGGATTTTAAACTCAGAATAACATAACAATTTTATGCAACATTAAACAATTTGTTTATTCCATTTACTAACCTTCATTTCCCTTAGAATAATTTTGAATTACAAATCAAAGAGTACTATGACAAATATAAATAATTTTTCCCTTTTTCAAATAACCAATACCATTAAAATTCCTAATTTCACATTCATAAGCACAAGAATTAAGTATATATTTTACAATCATTTATATAAATATTTATATATATTTATAAATATATACAATATTTATACATATAATATTCTGTTATAATTATGCAATTAATATACAGATATATATACATACATACATATATATAGATTAAATTAAAATTAATTAAAAAAAATGAATAATAAAAAAAAAGACTTTTACATTATAAGGGGGAAACCCCATATGAATAATGCTGTGTGCAGTCCAAGGACTTCCGTGTTAAGCAGTCCTTTGGACTATTGCAGTTTTTAAGGGAAGGCTGGGGGTGGGTACATACAGGCCGACCCACTTCCCAGTGCGCATATCAATGCCATCCTTCATGGATTTGGCCCCATCAAATTGCAATCTGGGATAATTTAAAATATATAAAAATAATATATTTATATACATATGTATATGTATATACCTCTGTACGATTGTATATACATACATATATATATATATATATATATATTTATAGATAAAATTTATTTGAAAGGAAAACATTTTCATGTACATATGAGCACTGTATATTTGTATATATACATATATTATGTATATATATCAAATCAAGTAAAAAAAAATCTTTTCTACAATAAATCAGTGTGTAAATATACTCAACATATATATATGTGTGTGTGTATACATTTAAAAAAAAATGTGTATATATATATATAGACATCTCCAGAAATCCATTTATTTTAAAAGGAGGATTGATTTTTCTTTTTTAGCAGAATAATAAAGATGTTGAACATTTACAAACAAAAATTCAAAAGCATTTCTTTTGTTTGTTTGCAACCCAGAAAATTTCTAAAACCCCATAAGAATTCCTTTCTTTCACAGAAAACATACTTATTTTATTTTTTTATTTTTCTTTTAAATCAAAAAACTAAAGAATAAGAAAATGGAACTTGGAGTCCCGCGCTGTTGAAAATTTGATGAAGTTTTGCTTGATTCCAATGGCCTTTTTGAAGAGCTCTCGTTCCTTCCTTCAAAATTTATTCTCCCGATTTCCTTGCTCCAATTTTCTAATCTAACATTTTCTTCAAAAGAACCTCTCTTACAGAACAATGGAAAGCTAAAATAATTTACTACAAAAGAAGAACAAGGGAAAATCCCATTTCCAAAACTCAATATTTTCTGTAACTTCTGTCAATTTCCCGTCAATGAAAAATCTCACAAATTTGCTATTAAGTAAAAATATATCTTCTTCTTTTTCAAAAGCTCTAAAAATACAAATTAAAAGAAGTTTTCTAATTTTATTCCTAGCTTTTCAGCCAACACTCAACACTCATTGGTCCTTTTTATCTTTTCTTTCTTTTCTTGATTTTTTTTCTATTTAACAACACTTTTTCTTTTTAATTCTGATTTTGCAAGCTTTACTTGTAATTCACACAATTCAATATCTTTAATTAATTTATTTCATAATTATCCTCAACATGCTTATTTAATTAAATTATCAAAATACTAATTTTAAATAATTTAATTTACACTTTTAAATAAATCACATGACTTTTAATATAAGACTTCTATATTTATATATATATAATCAAAACATCAAATCATGAGAAGGAATTGCAGCATAGTAGGGCACTCATAAATGAGTGGTGCTACACTGTCCTCTCACCAAAGCTATACTAACAAATACAACATTAGATATAAAGTAACATTGCTAAACTAACTGATCACATCATAAAATAATTACTAAACCACTGCATCACAATGTATTACTGATATCAAATTAAGCATCACCAACCCAAATGTAACCATAATGTCATATCAAATATCCATGTCATCAAATGAAGTAGGATAAACCTCAATCAATCTAAACTATCCAATCCACCAATCCAAACCATAAGTAATAACTATCACAGTCTCAAGTATCAAGCAAAAAGCATAGAAAGATAACAAGTCCAAACAACAATATGAGGGGTATTACAAAATGCATATACCAAATTTTGTGCATATATTTAATTTATCTAACAATAAAAAGATATTTTAAAACTAAATTGTAATAATTTTTATAATAACAAATTTCAACAAATGAAATCCAATTATCTAACTATATCTATAACAAAATATGGCATCACACACATTCTGTAGAGTGCCTTCCCGGAAGGTCTGGAAATTTTGGTGTTTAATTGGTTTAAAGGGAGCTCGTTTATGTGTTGTTAAGGTGCTGTCAAAGTAGATCTGATACCACTGTAAGGGTCCGTAGCCAGGAGGTATAAGATTTTTTTGATGTTTGCTAGCTAATGGCTATTCTATTTTACCACATGACTTCATTCCATTGCACCAACACCAAGAGTTAACGTTAGATCTAATGTTGTAGAGTATGAACAACAAGCAACAGCTCAGAGATATTATTTTGACCACACCCGTGTCTGATTGTTCAGTACACTATTGATCAGAAATTCATATCAGAATTTGTTAATGCTCAGAAAATATTGTTTAGATCCCTCCCAGGGACTCACTGTTAATAATACAAGATGAGATAATCACTAACTGACACCCAGAGTTGAACAACAAACCATATAAGTTCTAAATTTCCTTTTGACTACTCTCGAGATAGCAAGGTTATTGAGAGGTTGAATGCAGTTCAAACAACATTTAGGCTTAGAAGTAAGATGCTTAAAATGGAGTTATCATAATGTGTATAGAACTTCTGATTGGTCACCAAGTATAGCATATGCAAGATATAATAGTCACAAGTACCGAACTAGAAAGCAGTTTATAGAAAGATATAATAGTAGTTTTCCTGGTCATAGAAATGTCTGATGTTTACACAAATTGCATGATATTTTAACATACACTACCCAGAAGTGGAGAATATTATTCTTACTAATCATTCCCAACATTTACCAAACAAATTACATATAATGCTCAGACCTATAAGTCAAGGACAACTTGAAGTGCTTGCAACAGATGATTGTAAGTCTGGAATCCACCAATAATAATCGCGTCCAGCAGATACTCAACCCTACTCACTCCCAAAATGCCATACAGAGGTCCAACCGTCTAGAGCAAGGTATAGGCACTTCTGAAATGCAAGGAAAAGACAGCGACTGCCCTCCAAAAACTCACACCAGGTAGACATATGCCAAAACGACCTCCATTTTTGGTTATTGAATCTTAGAAATGTATCTAATGAGACGCCCAAATCAGAAACAAATTCTCACGCCACAGAAACCCTTCGACTAGCCACAAAAATTGTTTCTCCTTGAATCCTTCCAACTCGTTTGATGGAGCCATAGATGAACCCACACACGACTTCCAACAGCATACAACTTGAACTTCTTCAAACCAGGTCGCGTCTCCAAGCTAGGGGTGATATCTCACACCCGAAACATGGTCAATGAGGGTCTTCAAACCCTAGAACTAGAAGCACTGTCTCTTCCTGTGAAGAAAAAATTGATGCATTCAAAAGTTGAAAAGTGTGAATGAGTCCTTCATTTCCCTTTTTCATCTTTCAACAAAGGTTCGACAAAATGACCTTTTTCCTTCTATTGGCTCAAACAAATAATAAAGTGACTTTTGTATAGTCTCTTAAAAATAAACATTTCCATAAGTCACTCTAGTGAAATTTCATAAAGTCACTTTACCCATAATGATTTAATTAATTATTTAATATCACCTTTAGAGAATAATTTTTGCAACTTAGGTAATAATTAAATAATTAAATAAATGACTCCCTGACTTCATCAATTGGCTTCGGGAGTTGAAAAGCAATGAAGCATTCTGAGCGGCTAGATGGGTGGGGACATTATAGTCCTCCTTTCCCGAAATTGCTTGTCCTCAAGCAATTGCAAACTCGGTTGTTGTAGAATTAGCTCATTCTCCCATGTGGCATCCTCTGCTGGTAAATCCTTCCATCTCACCAAATACTCTTTCACTACCCTGTTCCTCAATCTTCTCTCTCGAGTGTCTACAATCTCCTCAGGGACTAGGACTAAATGTCCCTCCTTATCCAATGGTGGAAGCTCTAAAGAAGAAGTAACTTGCTGACCGAGTGCCTTTTTAAGGCATGAAACATGAAATACATTGTGAATCTTGCTGCTTTCTGGCAGTTCCAACTCATATGCTACTTCTCCAACCCTCCTAATAATCCTATATGGTCCATAGAATCTGGGCTTAAGCTTCTCGGCTCCGCTCTTCTTAAGAGAAGACTGTCTATAGGGCTGCAAGCGAAGGTATACCAAATCACCCACCTCAAAACTACGCTCAATCCTGTATCTATCAGCATATGTCTTTTGCTAATTCTGTGCCACCTGTAGGTTATCCTTGAGTGCTCTCAAGATGTCCTGACTCTCCTGAATCCAATCCTTGGTTTTGGGAGCCCTACTGTCACCAAAAGCCATCTCCATAAATGAAGGTGCATCATACCCGTACAAGGCTCTTAAAGAACTCATCCCAATGGACATATGATACGTGGTATTATAACAATACTCCCCCAAGTGTAACCACTTAATCTAGGCCCGCTGCTGCCCTGCAATGTAGTTGTGCAAGTACCCCTCAATCCATTTGTTCACAATCTCTGTCTAACCATCTGTTTGAGGGTGATAACTCGTGCTCGGAGTCAACTCAGTACCTGCCAATCTAAACAACTCCTGCCAAAATGCACTCATGAATCTACTATCCCTATCACTGACTATGTTCCGGGGTAGCCCATGCAACCTAAAGATCTCCTTGAAAAATAACTCGGCCACCTATGGTGCCCTGTACTCAGTCGGAATAGAAAATAAGTGAGCATACTTCGTCAACCGATCCACCACCACAAAGATACTATCTCTCTCGTGCACCTTAGGTAGACCTGTGATGAAGTCCATAGAGATGCTCTCCCATTTATGCTCTGGGATAGGCAATGGCTAAAGTAATCCTGTCGGATGTGTATGCTCTATCTTGTTCTACTGACAAGTCACACACTCCCTAACGTGTCAATACATCATCTTTGAGGCCCTTCCATGTGAACCTCTCCTTGACCTGTCTGTAAGTTTTGAAGTAGCCCTGATGGCCTGCTAAGGGAGTGTCATGAGAGGCTTGCAATATCCTCTCCTTTAGACTGGATTTTGGTACCAAGTAGATCCTATCTTTGTAGTAAATAACATTGTCCACTACTCTGTACCTATCATCCCAAATTAGTCCATCCATCAACTCACAAGCAAATTGGTTCTTGGAGTACTCCACCAACAAGAGGGACTTCCAATCAGTAGAAATGTCTGAAAGTGAGCACGCTGAAGGTCTCCTGGAAAGGGCGTCTGCCACGACATTCTTCTTTCCCTTCACATACTCTATATCGAAGTCATATGCCTGTACCCTACCGACCCACTTCTGTTGTCTCTCATTCAAATCCCTCTGCTCCAAGAAGTACCTGAGACTATTGTGGTCAGTCCTCACCACAAACTTCCCTCCAACTAAATACTGTCTGAATTTCGCCAAGGCATGCATAATGGCGAGCATATCCTTATCGTAGATGGAGTATAGTCTCTCTAGTCCCCTCAACTTACGACTCTCAAAAGCTATGGGGTGTCTGTTTTGCATCAACACCGCTCCTATGCCCTCACCTGAAGCATCACACTCCAAGACAAATGGCTGTGTGAAATCAGGAAGCGCTAGTACTGGACAACTACTCATCACCTCCTTGAGCTTATCAAAAGCTTGTTGAGCCTCCTCTGACCAATTGAATGCACCTTTCTTTGTCAAATCTGTCAAAGGTGCTCCCAACTGTGAAAATCCCCTCACAAACTGCCTATAGTAATTGCACAATCGAAAGAAGCCTCACAAATTTGTGAGTGTCCTAGGTGGTGGCCAATCGAGTATCGCCTGTATCTTTTCCTAATGGACCTGTACTCCCTCTGCACTTATCACATGCCCCAAATACAATATCTCTCTAAGGCCAAATTCACATTTTGAAGCCTTAGCGTAGAGTGACTGCTCCTCCATGATACTCAAGACCTCATCCAGATGTCTCAAGTGCTCCTCCCAAGTCCGACTGTAGATGAGCAAGTCATCAAAGAACACCAATAAGAATTTACGCAACTGCTTATTGAATATATGATTCATGTAGGACTGAAATGTGGTAGGTGCATTTTTCAAACCAAATGGCATGACCAAGAACTCATAGTGCCCATAATGACAATGAAATGCTATTTTGTGTATGTCCTGTTCTCTGACCCTTATCTGGTGATACCCTGAACGAAGATCAATCTTCAAAAAATAAACTGCCCCATGAAGCTCATCTAGCAACTCATCTATCTTGGGTATAGGGTACCTGTTCTTGATGGTTTTCTTATTAAGAGCCCGGTAATGATGCACATCCGCATGGTTCCATCCTTCTTCTTCACCAAAACCATAGAAGAAGCGAATGGAATGGAGCTCGGTCTAATGTGTCCCATATCAAGCAATTCTTTGATTGCTTTCTCGATCTCATCCTTGAATTTCTTAGGATGACAATAGAGGGTCGTGATCACCGGATTGGCCCCCTCCTCTAGCTCAATGGTATGCTCAAACCCATGATCAGGTGGTCTCCCTGGAGGTATCTCTCCAAAAACCCTATCATGTTTGCCCAATAGGTCCTAAATGTCGACATGATATGGCTGCCCTGAATCTGACGACTCTTTGGTGGTGATCAACCACTCTGCTGCCCAAGCTATGTCATCATGCCGAAAAATGCTCTCCATGCATCTAGCAGACACAACGTTGGCTGATCCATTAGTCATGCCTCTAAGCACCACACGCTGTCCCTCTATTGTCCTGAACTTGAGTTCCATGGTCTAAAAGTTCTGAGAATATTTCCCTAATGAGTGTAACCACTGAATCCCAAGTATAGCATGAGTGTCACCCAAATCCACCACATAGAAATCATCTATAGCTGTGTAATTGCCCAAGGTAATAGGCAACTGTGAAATCCTCCGAGTGCATCTCAATTTATAGCCATCTGCCACCATCACATTAAATCCTTCAAAGTCCTTAGCGGGTAGCATCTATTTTTCAACTAGGGCTGCATCAATAAAGTTGTGGGTTGCCCCACTATCAATCAACACACATATGTGATGTCCCTGTAAAACTCCTCTAACTCTAAAAGAGTTGAATCTAGGAGTGCCCGATAAGGTAGCAATGATACCACTCTTACCCTCTCCCTGAGGCTACTCCTCATCTGAACTGCTGTCATCACTATCCTGAGAAGGCTCGTCATCACTGCTATCATCCTCTGAGACAACCTCAATAAGGTGAGCTTTGCATTTCCCTAGGCAACGGTGTCTTGGTTCCCAACGTTCCTTGCAATGGTAACAAATTCCCTTAATTTTGCATTCCTTGCGATACTCCTCATCTGGATCACTTTTCTTGTTTCCCTTTTTCTGAAAAGGCTTCTTGCCCTTGTTCTTCTGAGGAACAAAAGGTTTAGAAGAGAATTTGTTGTCAGGTGTGGAGAACTCCATGTCTCTCGCCCTAGTGATCGCATCCTATAGTGAATCAGATGTGAAAGCCTTAATCCAACCCCGAAGTGGTTCGAATAGACCCTCAATAAAGAGCATAACAACCTCTGCTCTAAAATATCTGTCACCATATCTACCAATCGCTAAAACTCTAAAATATATGTGTCTACTGATCTGCTCTGTTTAAGCTGTGCTAACTCCCGGATTGAAGCTCTGGATCCCTCTGATCAAATCTGTCCATAATTTTCTGTGTGAACTCCAAATAGGAGGTGATATTGGCATGCCCTAAAGTGACAAGCCCATGATACCACCACTCATGTGCCTCACCATCCAAGTGTAGCGTAGCATACTTAATAGCCTCTGTCTCCAACATGGGGTTTAGCTAGAAATAAGTGTCCAACTTTTGTACCCACGCTCTGGCTGTGCATTTACTAGACCTGTGAAAGGAAGGAATTGTGAATTTTCCAACCTTACATTCTAGATCCTGGTTTTGCTACCCTCTATTGTTGTTTCTGGGTCTATTCCGATACTTGATGGTGCAAAAATCAGCCAATGACATGGCAACATGAAATTCATCTCCCAACGATTGATATTCTCTCAAATAATCTGTGAATCCCTCTCCTTGTGCTTGCTACTCTTGATTTCCAGCAGGCTGTCCTCCCAAGAATTGAGGCATGAGAGGCCTCAGAGTCACCCTACTAGCTGTCCTAGCATGGTTATGTGTTGGTATATTGGTGTTGCTAGCCTCTACATTGTTATCATGACCGTTTGTCCCATTGTTACCAATATTTCTATCCCCCAAGAGCTGGTTTAAGAGCTGAGCTATCTGTTGTTGACCTCTAGCTAGGTCATTAAAGATTTGTTGAGTGCTACCCTCGGGTATGTCATGCCTATCACCCATGATATCTTCTTCAGATGATGAATCGGTATCAAAAGGACCAACACCTCTTCTCCTTTCTCTTCTGTATGTTATATATTCTCGGTTATCCAGATTCATAACATCCCACTACCACACAGGCAGGCAGGAAGCTGGCTCTGATACCACTGTAGAGTGCCTTCCTGGAAGGTCTAGAAATTTTGGTGTTTAATTGGTTTAAAGGGAGCTCGTTTATGTGTTGTTAAGGTGCCGTCAAAGTAGCTCTGATACCACTATAAGGGTCCGTAGCCAGGAGGTATAAGATTTTTTTGATGTTTGCTAGCTGATGGCTGTTCTATTTTACCACACGACTTCATTCCATTGCACCAACATCGAGAGTTAACGTTAGATCTAATGTTGTAGAGTATGAACAACAAGCAACAATTCAGAGATATTATTTTGACCACACCCGTGTCTGATTGTTCAGTACACTACTGATCAGAAATTTATATCAGAATTTGTTAATGCTCAGAAAATATTGTTTAGATCCCTCCCAGGGATTCACTGTTAATAATACAAGATGAGATAATCACTAATTGACACCCAGAGTTGAACAACAAACCATATAAGTTCTAAATTTCCTTTTGACTACTCTCGAGATAGCAAGGTTACTGAGAGGTTGAATGTAGTTCAAACAACATTTAGGCTTAGAAGTAAGATGCTTAAAATGGAGTTATCATAATGTGTATAGAACTTCTGATTGGTCACCAAGTATAGCATATGCAAGATATAACAGTCACAAGTACCAAACTAGAAAGCAGTTTATAGAAAGATATAACAGTAGTTTTCCTGGTCATAGAAATGTCTGATGTTTACACAAATTGCATGATATTTTAACATACACTGCCCAGAAGTGGAGAAAATTATTCTAATCATTCCCAACATTTACCAAACAAATTACATACAATGCTCAGACCTGTAAGTCAAGGACAGCTTGAAGTGCTTGCAGCAGATGATTGTAAGTCTAGAATCCACCAATAATAATCTCATCCAGCAGATACTCAACCCTACTCACTCCCAAAACGCCATACAGAGGTCCAACCGTCCAGAGCAAGGTATAGGCACTTCTGAAATGTAAGGAAAAGACAACGACTGCCCTCCAGAAACTCACGCCAGGTAGACATATGCCAAAATGACCTCCATTTTTGGTTATTGAATCTCAGAAATGTATCTAATGAGACACCCAAATCAGAAATAGATTCTCACGCCACAAGAACCCTTCTACTGGCCACAAAAATCATTTCTCCTTGAATCCTTCCAACTCGTTTGTTGGAGCCACAGATGAACCCATGCGCGACTTCCATCAGCATACAACTTGAACTTCTTCAAACTAGGTCGCGTCTCCAAGCTAGGGGTGATATCTCACACCCGAAACATGGTCAATGAGGGTCTTCAAACCCTAGAACCAGAAGCACTCTCTCTTCCTATGAAGAAAAACTTGATGCATTGAAAAGTTGAAAAGTTCGAATGAGTCCTTCATTTCCCTTTTTCATCTTTCAACAAAGGCTCGACAAAATAACCTTTTTCCTTCTATTGGCTCAAACAAATAATAAAGTGACTTTTGTATAGTCTCTTAAAAATAAACATTTCCATAAGTCACTCTAGTGAAATTTCATAAAGTCACTTTACCCATAATGATTTAATTAATTATTTAATATCACCTTTAGAGAATAATTTTTGCAACTTAGGTAATAATTAAATAATTAAATAAATGACTCCCTGACTTCATCAATTGCCTTTGGGAGTTGAAAGGCAATGAAGCATTCTGAGCGGCTAGCTGGGTGGGGACATTACACATTCACTGCCAACAATTCACCATAGAAAATTCACCCCCATGACAAATTCACCTAAAAAAAATTTACCACCAACAATTCACCTTAATTGCGTTAACATTTTTTCCTAGAACCAACAAAATATATATCACTAATATTATTTTATCAAATAAAATACCTAAATACCTATATTATTTTTATTTTACTTTTATCAATTATAAATTTAAACACATATACTCAATTTAATTAGTAGCACCTAATTTATCAGTTAATTAATCTTCTGTCTATGCTTGCACTACCTAATAAGATTCATTTTATTTAGTTTCTGTTTTATAACACATGAAAATAGATTTAAAACTCTAGTTTTGTACTTTTAAAAAGCAAATTAAAATATTCCTTCCCCGTTCTTAATTGTTTTTTCTTAAAGCAATATCACATATTTGATTAAAAGTGTACAAAAATAAAATACAAATAATTTATTTAAAGAAGTGAAATATCCAGCATATGACTCTCGTTTCAACTCTGAGTTAAAACTAGAACATAGCCCTAAAGCATTTCAACAATTTTCTGCCTTTTGGAAAGAGACCAGAAGATAGACCGATTCTACCTTGAGAGAACTGATAAGAGAATAATTTAGAAATCTCCAAGAGAAACATCAAAGTAGATGGATCAGATAATTCACTTCTACAGTGGATTTTTCTTTTCGATTTGTTGTTGGGATACAGAATTCATTTGAACTTCACTGGAATCCTGTGTGCCGGAGTTCTTTGATTCAATGGAATGTTGTGGTGAGGAGTATGGGATTTCATTGGTTTTTTGTTGTCCCGAATGCTCCAATTTGTAGGAATCTTGTGCTGTGCCCCCAGTGGTGGAATCCATCGGAACTTTGTAGTACGGAGTGTCGATTCTTTTTCCAACAAAACTGTCTTCTTGATTCGGGTCTTTTGTAGGTGGCCTGTACTCATAAAATTTGGCGCAGAGAAGATAGATAGAAAAATTTATGGTACTAAGAATAGCAAGCAAGGCGTAGAAAAGATCGGCATGGGTTGCATTAATGTCAAAACCATTAACCCATCCTCTACTCTTTGTATAATGTTGAGTTGCTGCATTCACTACCTTGACGAGCACCGAGCTGAGGAAAAATCCCAGGGACAATGAAACCCAAGTAAAACAAGTTGACAATGATTTCATTCCAGCTGGAGATTGACTGTAGAAAAAATCCAGCAAACCCACCAACGTAAAGAGATCTGCAATCCCAAACACAAAGTATTGAAATGATAAGTAAAACATGCTCATTGCAAGTTTGTGCTCTGCATATTGTTTTCTCTTCACTTCTACTAGCGCAGCTATTGACATGGAAATTATGGACAAAACAAGCCCGACTCCCACTCTTTGCAGATATGTTATTCCTGTTTCAAGCCCTGTGAAACGACGAGCAAATGGAACAAAGAGTCGTTCGTATACTGGAGTTGCGATTAACATGAACACAAATGGAATAATGGGCAGAGAAGAGGGAGGAACTTCAAAATTGCCAAGCTTTCTATTCATAGAGAAACCTTGCTCCACTGAGATGGTCTGTAGCTGAGCCATGCATGTGCTCATTATAATTGTGCATGCAAAGATGGGGACCATTCGGACCAGAATTTTTGTTTCTTCCACCTGTGTCACTGTGCATGGATTTCTACTTTTGGAACTCAAGTGCACAATAGCCGCCTTGTCTAGAAATCTGCAACCAAAAGAAGTCATAAAAAATTCTACCGATGTCCACAAGCGTTAAAGACCAAAGATATTTAGAACTGCAGAATAGCAAAGGATAAAGACTATAACATGCTGCCCTTACCTCAAGCTATCTGTGTGTGACAAAAAATCCAATTGTAACTTTGGTTCTTTGTTGTGGTGCTCATATAATTCTTCTGCGTTCTCAGGAAGAGAAAGCTTCCGATTGGAAAATGCTGTTGTAAAAACCTGACACATTGAATAGAGAGAGCAATATATAAATCAATTTTTGAGGTGTACGTCTCAAATTATGAACATCTCATATGTTTTTATAAATCAGATAGGCTTCATAAGGTTACAACACAAGTAATCTCATAAATATTTCATGTTCAGTCCAATTTCATTATTATTCGGCCATTTCAAACAGAACAGATTATCTTACGATGAAAAAAATCATTCAAGAATTACGTTTAAAATTTTTAAACATGAGGCGTTGTTTGTAAAGAGTTGGTGTTTTGTGTTAGTTTATGGGCACTAAAGTCTCCGCATAAAGAGCTATGAGAATTATTACAACATCATGTCAACTATTTATAAGTTTAAAACCTTATTGTCATTGGTCTTCAACCCCCCTTAATTCAAAATAAAAAATATGGAATATACAATTCTATGTCGTTAAAATATGTAAAAGGAATATTTAAAAAAATTATAATTATAATTATAATTTATAGTACAAAATAAATATTATAATTATAAAATAAAATAATTTATTTTTTGTTTTGGTTTTGGTTTATTAATATAGGATAATGTCTTAAAGTAATTATATAATCACAAATGATGTATTTTTATGTGTAGTTGAACATGCGTGTCTAGTTTTGTTTGTACTTAATTCAATACCTATTGTTTATCTTATGTTTACATGCATAGATCCTAGTCTAATTAGCTTATCATTTTGATTTTAGTCATTAATTCAATAATCATCTACAATCCACTTTTATTGGACACTATCCAACCTAGTTGTTTGACCCAAATCATGTCTACAAGTAAGAAATTTATTGCATTTATTCTAATAATAAAAAAAAGTCATATATCCACCATATTATTTATTTATTTGAATCAACTATCTAAAAAAATTGAAAGAACAATCATTTGAATCATATCTTATCACACTCATCTTAGTGCATGTGAATCACCTAGAATTAATTATATAATTCATGTGCATATTTGAAAGTTGCTATCAATTAAGATATTTTTAAATACCGTCAACTTGAGAGGAAAAGAAACCCTAAAGATGTGATAGAGATTATTATTGTGTAGCAGCAGGTATTTTCTAAAGGTTCACATGTTAGATGTAAATATTGAGTTCATAGATACGAACAAGTTCACAAGTGCCAACGAGGTTTAAAACAATGAATTTGATCTAGTATAAAGTAAAATAGAATATTTCAAGTTTAAACTGCATATATAACTATCTTATGCATCTCTAGATTTCGAAGTATGAAGATATATTATCTTCTCAGTTGACACATATTCTTTGATCATGAAATGAAGCAATCTTTTCTCATTATTTATTATTTATGACATAATACATATCTTATTATATCACATTATTTTTTCTTCTCAATTTAACAAAATATACATATACTTAAATATTAATAAATTTTCAATATTTTTCCACATCAATATAACACTACAATTTACCACTTTAACCATGTTAAAATATTTCTAAAGTTTATCACTTTAACCATGTGCAATATTATATACGAATTGATAAGTTGTAGTTACAAGTTACAGGGTCCCAAGGTTCATTTATGACCAAAATAATTGCCTAGCAACCAATTTTGTTTAAGCGCTGCTATACAAAAGGAAAATACTGTTTTGACATCCCAGTAGGATTAAAACATTTGTCTGCTGCATAAAATTATCATACGACTCAAATTTTGTGAACTAACATGGTACTGAGAATTGAGATAAATGAAAGCAGTATGATGGTGATCTAACCTGTGCAATACGGAGGAGGGGGCTGTCCCCAAGCACCTTGTAGCGGTAGGTTCTCATACCCATGATAATGCAGATCATACCAACCAAGATGCCTGCAGCAGAGACCAAATATCCTGCTCCATAATCATTTTTAGTGATTTCAAGCCAAACTAAGAATGTCACTCCCACACTCCCTCCTAATACAATGCTGAACAATAACCAGTTAAAATAACTAGACTTGTACTTCCTCTCCGTTGGATCTTTTTCATCGAACTGATCTGCTCCCAGAGTTGACCCTGCAGGTAACAAACCGCCTGTGCCAATTGCAATCAGATATAACCCTACCAACAGTATTGTTGCCCCTCGGCTGCTCAGTTTCTCGTTTGGGCTGCACGCCGCTGGGCTCAGGGAAGGAAAATGGGCTTGTATGGCCAATATTATATATCCCTGGAAAATCCAATTGCAAATCTTGCATAAGAAATAATGAAGTAAACAATGGAAGTTGACGGGTTTGGAATTACAGATGTATATATAATTATAAGCAAATCACATAAATTAAATCATGAATAAAGTTAGTGATAAGATTTTGTCACATAAGAATTTTGAGGTTTCAGGTAAATTCACCATTAACAATTCATTGTGGGAAAATTCACTGTCATGAACTGCTGGTTATGAATTTTTCATGAAATGAATTTGTTACGGTGATGAATTTTCTCACAGTGAATTGTTGATGAGCCGAATTTTGTATGTATCATCTGGGTTTATAAGAGTGGAAAAGAAAAACTAGCTTAAATAGATAAGAGGGTGTCTAGCAAGATTAACCTGAAATTTTTCAAAATAAAACTTCAGCAGTCAGTGGAAACTTAAACACTGGCACCTTATGATTTGGAACTTGAGCGAAACAGAAGTATTGGTTATTCAAGTAGTGTATGTGCATGCCATATCACATTCATTAAGGGGAGTGATCTGAACAATGGAGTGTGTGAGGTTGGATCTTGGAAGGACAGTTTCGACTGTCATTGAGGGTGTGAGCTTGGATCTTGGAAGGACAGTTTCGACTGTCATTGCCAGCTATTTATGGAATAAAACTGGCTTCAAAGTGATGTAAATAATTGTTTTATTTATTTAAGTTTTATTTTAATTTATTTTGAGGTTTTTATATTAAAGATGTTTTGTATTTATTTTTATTTTTATTTCTTAAAGATTTTTATGTTCAGAGGTATAATTGTAATGGTAGTAAGGGTTATAATAACATGAATGTATTATCAAAAGTCTATAAACTTAAATTTGACATGTATTTATATGTCAATTTATTATAAATGATGTATTATTAAATTAAAACAATTTATAAGTGAATTATAGATAAACATTAAAAATGTATTCATATAGAAATAAAAATAAAATAACTCTTAAAGTATTATAAAAAAATATTTATTTTTTAAAACTTGAACATAATTTTATGATTTATTGCTTTATTATTAAAAAATAAAATAACTCTTAAATAAAATTTAAAATAAATAATGATTATATATCTTTTCTTATTTATTGTTTGTCTTTGTATGTATAATAGTTTAGATAGATATCAATAAATAAGATTTATATAAGTATTATAAGGAAAAATATTTACTAATATAATTAACTCAAGAATATTCACTATAAATATATTTATGTTAATTTTATCTTCTCGTTTTATAATATAAGTATGAATTTCAAACATTTTTAACATATTCATATATATGTAATAAATAAAACTCTTTAAAAAAATATGATTTAAATAACTAAAATGAAAATAAAAATTTGTTAAAAAAATGACTATATAAATAGGAAGCAAGAGATGAGGACTTAATGGAGCATGGCTCATGTGGGTGACAACCCTTTCACAAAATGTGTAACCCCCATGGGCTAACATCCTCACCCTTCTAAAACTATTTCCCATCTCAATAAACCACCTTCCATCAAGTTACTTCATGAGGCACATCTTTGTAATATTTGGAAACGGGAAGAAAGAAGTAAAAGAATATATAAAAGAATGAAATTAGAGATCTGGTTCATCATACCTTTTTTAAGGATGATTTTTGTGTGATGGAAGTTTTATATATATATTTCTATGATGATGTACTTATAATTTGAGATTAGGTTTTTTTATTTAATATTAATATTATGTTTATCATTAAATATTATTTATTTGATGTATAAATAAATTTTACATTTAAATTAGTTTTTATTTATATTTGCATGGTCATGATATGAGATTTTTTGGTGATGTTGTAGAACATCTTTTAACATATCAAGATCATCAAAAGTAGATAGAAATATTTTAGATTAAATAACAATAGACAATATTATAATTAGAAATCAAACATCACTAGCTGTCCTATTATCAACATTCAAACCATGGAGTCATTTATAAAAATAATACAACTAATAAGTTTATGTTTGCTAATAATCTATGGTGATGGTGGTCTTTACTATGTAATGATGATTATAATTATGTTTTAATGTAAACTCAATAGTTATATATGATGATTGACTAAGTCTTAAGGTTGCTTTTTCTTTTATAAATATTTTATTTGAAGGAAAACATTTTGTTTTGTAGGAAAGAGATTTTTTTTTCTAATGTTTCTTTAGAAATTTAGATGAAAGGGATTATTTTTTATTCATACATGGTTTAAACTAGAACCGTTCTCACTATTCTTCATGAACTGTGGAAAAATTATACCTACAATTTCTTAGTTATATCATTTTTTTCTTCTTTTTTCATATTTTTAATATATTTATCACCAATCAATTAACCATTCAAATATTATAATTAATGTGAGATCATTTTTTTGATTATATATAGAATATTTTTTAGTTGTAGAATTAATTTAAAAATGTAATTTTTTTTATGTTTGTTCATTTAAAAGAAAATTCTTTTTCAAAATATTTATAAGTACAAAATCCTTCTAGAATTATTGGTCATATTAGAAGAGAAAAGAGGTTAAAAAGTAAAACTCTTTAATTTAATCCTTTAACTATTATGTTAATAGAAGATAAATTTCTATTATAACTATCTCAATTAACATAAAAATCATTTATATCAAAATGTATTTATTATCATTAAATTTCAATATATAATCTTTGATATTACTTATCTTCACAATAGATCACTAAATAATTCTAAATATAAGTCAACTTTACAATTTAAAAATCCAACAACATATCAATTGCATAAGTTTATTATGTTGGTTAAAATTAAAATAATTACTCTAAAAAAGAGAACCCAATATGAAATAAATAAAAACATATTAAAAAAATAAAACACTCTATACAAGAAAAGAAAGTAAAGAATCAAATATTTTTTCTACATTTCCACTAAAAAAAAAACAAAAAAAAACCATAATTATTATATTTTATTAAAAATATTTTACTACACTTACCTTATCTAATTAATCATTGCACTTTATACAAAAAAAGAAAGCAAAGAATAAAAAAAACCATAATTATTATATTTTACAAATTAAAATAATTATTATTATATTTTATAAAAAATATTTTACTACACTTACTTTATCTAATTAATCATTGCACTTTATACAAAGAAAGAAAAGAATCACAATTACATTCTACTATACTTAATGTCAAATACTAAGCTCTATCCATACAAATTCGAAATTAAAAAACCATGGACGTACCCATTGCACACCAAGATGCAATTGCTAATTTTTAATTTAATTAAAAATATATTATTATAACTTAGAAAGAAAATGTCTCTCTATGAATAGACCACCCACCACCTTCCTAACATAGCTACTTCTTGCACGGCTTCTTTGAAATGAAGTAATGAGAATATATCGAAATTTAACGTACCTAAAATTTAAGCTGTATCCAATTTATAAAAACCATACATACCATGGAGGCTATGGCGGCCGAGATGATTAAGGTGCGCAATCTGGTGAAGTATGTATCAGAGATAAAAGCACCTACTAAACAAAGCAGGTAGGCTGTTCCCATGAAATTTGTCATTGTTGTAGCAGATTTGGGAATGTCAAAACACATACGCATGATCAGATATGAGCTGAGATTGCATGCAAGAGAAACAAATGCCATGTTCTGGAAACCCATCATAACTGCACAACCACAGCTCAAAAATCAGTAAATGAAAGGATCATCTCATATAATATATCTATTATTGAGAACGATGAGTATACCAAAAGTGAACATTGCTGCACTGAATCCGCCATGTTTGTCCCTGCGAGCGGCTTCTCCCTTCCAATTCACAAAACCTTGCACTGTATCGACCTCCCCCTTCTCTAACTCCATACCCAAGGGAATTTCTGCGTGAGAAACAAGATTCTCAAGTTTAGAGAACCTGAGCAGGCAATCTGATATTCTTTGATTGACGAGAAGACTTAAAATGGATATACCCATGGAGAGCGACAAATTTGAAAGTTGGGCTTTACAAATTCGGGACAAATGAAAACTGGAAATAGCTTTTCTTCTTAATAAAAAAATATAGCCTTGTTGCTGTTTGACCCATATGCAGTCGTCATGCTGGTGTCTTTGTGATGTAGATAATATCTAGGAAGAGCACCATTGTTAATAGCGCTTGAAGATGATGTGCTTGTGTTTTTTCTGATGAGGAATCCACAGTGGTGGAATATCAGAATCAAGAACAGAGTCTTAGATGCTTTTGATAAATTTGTGTAGAATTTTTTTAATGAGTACTTCTTTATATTCCCAGAGTCTCAGATGCTTTTGGTAAATTTGTGTAGATTTTTTTTTAATGAATACTTCTTTATATTCCCATAGTCTTAGATGCTTTTGGTAAATTTGTGTAGAATTTTTTTTTATGAATAATTCTTTATATTTTTATTTATGATTATTTTTGTCTTATAGTCATTTGACTTTAAAGTGTATTGTCATTTCGCATAATATTTTAATTGTTTGGTTGTTCTTTATTTTAATTTTCATGGTGGTTATTGTTATTTGAAAATATTTATGTATTGATTTATTGATTAATTACTTTTATTTTGTCAAAAAATATTTATTGAATATGGTATATAAAAATTAAATTACGTTCACATATATGTTTTTTAAAATGAACTATAAAATTAGTATAGATATCTTAAATACATCTACTTAAAAAAAGATCAGTTTGAGTTATTTTATTTAATATACATGAAGATATTTTTTTTTAATTTTTAATTAAGAATTATTTTATTTTATCTACACTATTTATTTTATTTTATTTGAAGCATATAAATATATGATCCAAAAATTATATAAATAATCATATTTTTTTAAATAAAAAATTAGTTCATTTATATAAAAAGTTAAAAAAAAAATCATATCTACAAAAGCCATTTTAGAAACCATAAACATACTTGACTATCCTACAGTTGAGTTCATTTGTAAGAACTTCTGGAACGACATTGTCTTCCACAACCTTATTTTGTCCCACACATAAGGTAAAATATATTAAGGTTTTGAGAAAGAAAGAAAGAAACCCGAGGAAATATTGCAACGTTTTTACTTGGGCAACATTTAGTATACTCTCTCTGGTGGAGTGTTTTATTTCTTACTAACTCTGCATATTATGTCTCCTATTGTGGTGGAGACCTCTCCTTTTGAGGTGGAGTCCTCTCCTATTGAGGCGGAGTTGGGTTTTGAGAGTGCAGTGGGTTGCTTATGGCTCCTCAACAATTTTTCTTCCTTGCAGATCCTATTGAGATGGAGGCCACTCCTATGGGGGTGGAGTTTGGGTCTGCTGGTGAGTTGTTGTTGCTCTAGTAAGAGTACCCTTGGTGACTTATCCTCTAGGGGTGGAGTGGCAAGTCAGGCATTGGGGGTCTTCTGCTTCAAAATCTCTATTGTTTTGGATTAGAATTTTGGTTCTCTAAGCAACAGGGTTGTTGTGGGTTGGCTAGCTTAGGGAGTGTTTTTGGGCTCAACTCTTTTAAATATGTTATTTTACTCCAGTGGTTTGGTTCCAAGTCCCATTAGTACTTGCTAGAATTGGTTCAAAGTTTGGGTTGTCATGTCCACTCTTGGGGTGGTTATTATGGATAATTGCTATTTTGCAGCTTTGTGGGTGGTCTATTGGGTGAGAGGCCTACTGTAATTTGGTTTGTTTGGGTTCTAAGTCCATTAAAAACCTACTTGTTATGGTCTGAGTTTGGCTGTTATGTCCACCCTTAGGGTGGTTGTTGTTAGTGGTTGCTTTGTTGTAGCTTTGTGAGTAGCCTGTTGGCCTGTCTGTTGGTTGGGTGGACTGTTTCCACTTTGTTGCTTTGTCTATGTTGGTTTTGTTGTCCATTCAGCTTGTTTTGTTTTTTGGCTTGTGTTGCTGGATGTGAGGCCTATTTTTCACTATTGTAAAGGGTTAGGGCCCTTTAACCCTGCTTCTCTTTAGATCAAAAAATTTTAGGGCATATTGTATGGTATCACCTAAACATTTTAATAAGATAAACTTTCTTATAAACTAATTGATTATGTAATAATAATGGGATAAGACAAGTGATAAAAAAATGTAGACTATGGAGATGAGAAATCGTTGCTTATAAAATAACACCATATCAAGGGAAAAAAAAGGTGTATATGAGCTTTGGGGTTTCTTTGTAGCATAGGAAATAGTGATCAAGGCAAGTAAAAAAATTGAGATATTAGTTGGTGGCAGTGATTATTGTGGTTGTCAATTTTTATAACACTTTTAGAGTAGTCATCTCTAGTGTAAAAATAAATTCTAGCTCAGTGTTTCCATGTTTTGCGATGTCATCTAACTCAACCATATAAAAATAAAATAACTAACAATTTACTTTAGTGTGCAATGGATATTCTAAAGAGGTCTTAAAGGTAAATTATTAGGCCATTTACCATATTTTTTTTGTCCTAAGAATACCTCCCCATGTATATGTGCTATCTTTGAATGGTTGGCATGAAATGGCTGATCAAAAGTCTCTCTCTCACTTCTCTATATCACTTACCCCCCTCTCTATATATACCCCTCTTTATATCTCCATCTCTCTAACTCTCTCTCTCTCTCTCTCTCTCTCTTTTAGTTCTATATCCCTTTATCTCTACCTCTTTCTCTCTATTCCCCCTCTCTCTATGCCTCCCCCTTCTCTCTCTACTATATTCCTTTATCTCCCTCATCTCTTTCCAAATCTCTCTCCTTTCTCTATAGATATCTCGCTTTCTCTATCTTCATATTTCTCTCTTTCTCCCCTTCTATCTCTCTATCTCTCTACCTACCTATCTCTTTTCTCTATCTTCTATTCTATCTCTCTATCTCTTTCTCTTTATCTCTTTCTCTCTCCCTCTCTATTCTTATCTTTGTCTCTATCTTCTATCTCTATCTCTCTTTCTTTCTCTATTTTTCATCTCTCTTTATCACCTCTCCCTCTCTCTTTCTCTCTCTCCCTCCTTTTCTCTCCACTTCTCTATTCCCCTCTCTAGTTCTTTCTCCCTACCTCTTTATCTCACCATATCTCTCTACCTCTATTTATTGCTCTTTCTCTCCTTTTGCATCTCTTTGTTGGAAAAATTAAGGTTTACATTTTATAATAAAGTCAACTTAGAGACTTTGAGTTAGATTTATTAATAATTACTTTAGAATTATTTGTTGCAATGTTGTTTAGGGAGTTTTGGGGAAGTTACATGAATGTAAAGCTTTATGAGCAATTCAACAATTCTGTAAATAACTATGTAACTCAATAATATTATTATCATTTTATGTTATTGTTGCACAACATTTATATAATCTTTAATTACAATCTAATCACTCATTTTAACATGGCATCAAAGCAATAATTTTCTATTCACGTGTATTTAAAAAATGTGACACTGGAATGGAAGATCTATGCGAGGGATAAAAGAGCCTGTTCCAAATGTAGTAGTTGATCGAAAAAAAAAAGAAAATAACTTAACCAATATTGGATCCTATGCAGTAGATAAGTGAAAATAATTTATGGTGGGTGAGGGAAAATAAGAGGTTGAAATACCATTCTCAGCCATGAACAAAGTTGTGCATAATTAAAAAGAGATTTTGTTATCAAGCGAAAGTTTATTTTCCTAAACATAGTCATTTACAATTTGGGACAATGTGGAGCCTAGGTGATATGATCTATGCTTATTTATTTATTTTTGGTTTGTATTAAAAATAATATATAATATTTCATCTTGTTAAGCATGGTGTAAGGGTTGTTTGGATATTGGTTCATATGAATTTATAGAAATTTGTCTAGTATTTTAGCATAAGAAGGGTTGTTTAGCTATTGTAAATTCATATTAACAATTTATTATTATTATTAATATTCTATATTATAAATTCATGAAATATGGAAGCATAGACAAGATGTGTGAAGGATTCCTAATTTTGTTGAAGAGAAACTTGATTGTAAATAAGTTTTACCATTGATTTTTTTTCAAGTGTAGGAATTCAAACATTATTGCACTATTTGCAAGCATAATAAAAATAAGGCTATGGTTTGAATACAAAAGGGTATTTAAAAATCAAGCCATAGGAACTATTATTTTCTTTATGCATATGCAATAAGCATATTTGTAGCTTGTAGTTGAGGAAATAATCATAGGCACTATTTTTTACCTAGGCATGAAGAAATTAAGTTTGTCAAAAGGTGTTATATAAGGATAATTTTTTCATACTATAAAAGGTGCATTTTTGGTTGAGCTAAACACCTCTAATCTACATTTAATCATGTCTACATATTGTGTGTGTACTCTTTCCATCTATGTTATGTACCTAAGAGGACATTCAAAGGTTTGAATATTACATTTGGTATTTAAAGAGTAACAAGGTTAAGTTGGAGGTTGGAAGCATTGGAGACAAGAGGTCTATTAGATCATATCAAGCTAGCTTCTTATTAAGAGTTGATATCTTGCATGAGAAGCATGAGTTTTATATTTCATCTTGAGTTTCTTCATGGAGAAAGGGAGACGTGGTATTTTCTGGTTTTCAAATAATTGAGTTTTTCTTGATCTACAAATTTGGAGAGTGGTACCTATGGATAATTGGTTTTTTCTCAATCTCTAGTTTTGTAGGTAAGTCTCAATCCACAAAAGGGAGGTGTGTAACTATGGATAGTGGAATAAGTCTCAATCATAGTTGGTTGGTATTTTGATTGGATGGTGGTTTTCATGTGAATAATTGAGTGTGTCTCAATTCATAAGAAGTGTTTCATACTTGTGAATAATTAAGTATTTCTTGATTCTTTTGTAGTGTTGGATATCAGGACATTTTCTTGAACATGAGTAGTTTGGGGTTTTGAATGAGCATAGTGATATAGTGGAGATGCTTCTACAGATTTCTAGTTGGGTTGTTGTAGCTAGTCCATGTTGTTCTTTCTTTATTTTTTGTTTAATGTAATCCTTAAGTGAGGGTGTTGGAAAAATTTAAGTTTACATATTTTAATGAAGCCACTTTAATGACTTGGAGTTGGATTCAAGTAATAATTATTTTAGAGTTAGTTTTTGCAAGGTAGTTTAGGGAGTTTTTGGGGAAGTTACGAGAATGGAATTTTTTATAAGCATTCAAATAATTCATTGTAAAATCAACCATAACTTAATATTACTATTATCATTTTATGTTATAGGTGTGCAACAATGATATAATCTTTAATTGCAATGGGATTGCTCATTTTAACACTCTCTACCCATATCTCTTTATTTTCCCTCTCTCCCTCCCTCTCTCTCACTACTCTCTCTCTCTCTTCATATTCCCCCTCTCTCTTACTCTAGATCTTCCTCTTTCTCTCTTTCATTTTCATTATATCTCTCATCTCTTGCACTCTACCAACACTATCTAAACCTCCCCTTATTTAACCCTTGTTTTATTTCCACATTACCATAATTCCTCCTCTTGTGCCCTCCCTCCCTCTCTTCCTCCTCTTTTTGTTTTTTATCTATCTCATTTTATATCCATGTGTATACCCCTCTCTCCCTCCCTCTTTATCTCCCTATAATGTCTCTATCTACCCCTTTATGTCCCTCCTCTCTCTTTCTCTCCCTCTCCATCTCTTCTTCTCTTTGATCTCCCTCCACCCTCTCTCTATTGGAAAAAAGATTATTTAAATTTCATGCCCACAAGTTTTCATGCCTTGTAATTAGATTTTGAAATGTATATTGGTCTTGAGCACTAACCTACCATACACTGGTATAAAAAGAAAGAAGTAGAAAATCCCACAAATTAGAAAATAAATCCATATTTAAAGATTTTGTTGCAAACAAACCCATTGTCCATTTAGGCATTCGATGTTTTTTTTTAACACGTTTTGTGGATTACAAAAGATAGATCCAAAATTTTATCAACCTATTAAATACCCTGGCCCTACCATTTTCGTCATCTCTTGGCAACAATCTTTTTTACCAAGAAAATTCTACCAAATGTTTGTAAACAAGTTTGATGGAGGTATATAAAATGACGAACATGATCATTTATATTATCTTCCATACTTAAGAAACATTCTCAGCCGTTAACTATGGAAATCAAACCATTGTCTTTTATAAATAAGAATGTCTTCAACTTAATAAATTGGTTGTAAGATATGATAATATTGCAATTTTTTGCAATATTAAAGATATAAGCACAGAACCAACTCATCTCTCCACAAGAGTGAAATTGGTTGTAAGATTAAAGAGATGATAATATTGCAATTTTTTGCAGATCTATAACGAATTAGAACACTGCCTGCCTTCTAGACTTCCGGTCTCCCATTTTGATGACGTGGCCTTTAAATTAAAGAGAAAATGCACAGAATACAGTGTAAATCACTCGGTAACTGTCAAATGAATAATTCATGCTTTGAGCTTAAAGAGACGTTTTCCATCAAATGAATAATTTATGCTTTGAGTTTAAAGAGACTATTCAAAAACTAAATCACCCAATATCAGGAACTAATAAAAAATTCCATTTCCATTTTCTTTCACAACATATAACTCAAATTAGGCGAGCAATTCATGATCCTGTTAATGTCAATTTGCGATTCCTTATATGCCAGTATTGCAGCAGAATTGAAGAATGGATGAGACTATGCAATCTTATTCTAGAAAACTCAACTCACAGGCAATCAAATAGTCTGAGAACACGAAAGGAACAATCCAATAGTAATACTAATATATATTTCTCCAATAGAAAACTCGAACAACATACAGAACAAAAGATGACAGATTCACTGAGAGGCGATTAGCCCCCAGATCTTTATTTATTTAGAACAATCCACATATAAAAGCATAATACTAGAGTACTTCTCGCCGCGACCCATGGCTTACAACCTGCACATAAGACGCCAGACAAGAAAACATCGTTAATAATCATGCAGTTGCATAGAAAAGATAAAAGACAAACTGCATAGAAAGTTGTAGTATTATCAATCAAATATTACGTGTTGCAGTTGATATTCTTGCTGATTTGGAAGCCAAGGACAACATTGCATTTGCCAGGAAGTTTACTAACAGCAGCATCAGTCACTTTGAGGTTAGAATTGAGTTGGGATTTGAGACAGGAGCATATCTGTCGCTTGACAGGGGAGGTTTTAGCCATTCCAGCGAGCTGCCTTACGCCGCCACAGCACTGGGACGAGGGGTACCCCATTCCATTGGACTGTAAGAATGGCAAGCACGGAGCCACATTCTTCAATACCATACTGCAGTCCAGTGCGTCTGCTGCCATTGGCATTAATGTTGTCATTAACAACACTGCAAACACACCCATTACCAAAAACTTCTGCACACCAGCCATTTCCTCTACAAATTAAGCTATTTGCCTACAATTATCGCTTTCCAATCTCCTTAGACAGTGATAAGGCAGGGCACGATGAAGTGAAGAGAGGATGCGATGAGTATAAATAGAATACGATGGGTATCAGTGACTCGATGTTTTGGGTGACTCCACACAAAAAGCAATTCACGGAACGAACTGTTTTAGCTAACCCTGTGCTAGAAACAATTCATGGAACGAGAATGTTCTAGCGATGTTTCACTGTATGTTGCTGCGTGTACCTTCTTGGAGCTTCTCGGCCATTATTTGGCCCAAACGGTCTTTTAATTTTCTCCTCGGGCTCTTAAATGAAGTGACGTTGGTAAGCGTGTAGCATTGAATTTATATATACAAATAAAATATTAAGAACATTGGTACAAATAAAATATTTATACATAAAAGAATATTTAAATTCATATAAAGTAATGGATCCCACTAAAATATATCATGTAAATGTATCCTTCAACATGCATGCTCTTTGAGAATGTGTAAAATAGAGGAAAAATGTGCACTGATAGTTTTTCTTACAAAAGTAAGAATGAAGACAATTATAAGTTAAAATTTACTATCACTATTAAACAAGAGAGCAAGGAGGAAGAAAGTTTTATAAAATTATGTAGGCTATAAAAAATGGTAACACTCTACCTAGCCCAATAGCAATAGGACGAAAAGGCATAATAGATACTAGTATGTCACATGGTAATGATCTATATGGTCGTGCTAATGAGTCTTTATTTAGGAATATATAATTTCTTACAACTTTAAAATAAGAGTGCTAGCAATAGAAAATGCCCCCCTTTAATTGTTTATGTCCATAAAATGCAATGAAGATAAGGAGAGAAAAAAATAGTACATGAAATTTAATGTAAGCTATACAATGCTTCATAATTTATTTGTGCATGCCTCCTTTACATAATTGCATGCTTCAAGAGATTTACCATAGATAAATTGTTTCATATAAAGAGATGGGATACCATAAGGTCTAGAATCAAAATAATATTCACCAACATGACAAGACATGAAATCCAATACATGCCCTAGTCATTATCTTGTGAGGTACTATAGTCATGCTCTAACAGATGATCTTGTTGGATGTTGTTAAGATGTATCTATTGGTTTACACTTGTTTTACATAAGGTTGAGGATCTATAAGTATGGAACATAGCTTCTCTTTATGTCAAAATTTAAGATATTGATACAAAGTTGCAACTTTCATACCATGTAATCATTGACACTCAAGAAGGTTATTATTCATTAGTTTTTAATGAATCACATGAAATAGTAAATCCAATGTGGGTTCTAATGTAAATGGGAATAATGATAGTACATATGCAAGATATAGGCATATTATCAAACCCTCTTATAGTAAGCTTCGATGGTTGTATCTTTGACATGTCCAATTTTAATTATTTCAAACAATATTTTGTGCATGTGTTAATACTAGATCCATTGTCAACTAAAGATCATTTAATAAATAATTTGTAACACTTCATCATAATGTGTAAGGTATTTCTTCTTTAAGAAATTTTTTAGTTGGAATATCATGATATAGTATGATGTACCATATGGTCAATAGACTTAGTCAAATATAGAACTAATTATAGAGTATAATCAAATCCAAGTTGGATTTCCTCTTTGAATTTTTGCATTATATCTCTATATAAAAAGGTGATACACACACTAATTCCCATAGAGATATTTTGGCTTGAGTTTTTTGCATTTTTTGAATAATATCACACTCCTTTCCTTTAGATGTGACTTGAGGTGGAAGAGGTAAATTGAGTACATTGGTTAGTAAAAATAGCATTGATAAATATGTGCCCTTTCCTCTTCTTGATCTTTTCAATTTGTGCATCCCACTAAATTATAATAATGTGAATTCAAGCTTGCATGAAAATAAGTTGTAGGGAGATGTACATAAGCTATGTCGATAGAATTAGAATTGAAGGATAGATGATAAGGGACATTTTGAAATCCATTCTATCATGTACATTAGGGCTAGGAAACTATGTGATGAAACCATGCACAATAGTAATAAATGAAGTGTAGATAAAACAAGATGAATTATATCATTTCAAAACTTTACCACTCAAGTATAATTATAATTTGTTGATCTACAAGAGACATCATCTAAATGTTCACAATTAGCATGAAATAATTATTTCACATGTAAGGAGGCACTCATAGATCCATCATAATTATCATGTAAATTTCTTCACTAAGTCTTAAATCTTATAGTGTATTCATGCAATATAAGATAAGAGAATTAAGTATCAATGAAGGACATGTGAGATGCCAATAAAATATCATCAAGACACAAACTATCATCCTGTGAGGTAATAATATGTGTGATATTACCATATGTATCCATAGATTGAAGATAGGATGGATAAAAAATTAACCATCATACACAAATCTATGTACATACAACTATCATGACATATAAAGGACATGTCATTATAAATCATATATAATTTCATGCGTAGATGAATCACATGATTTAACTTTGTATAATGTATGATCATCAAGGCATAGGATTCTAAAGAAGAATATCAATTAATGATAAAAGCATCTATTAATAGGAGAGGATAAGAACTAACCAATTTGATGAATAGTGAGAAATGTAACACACGGTAAAATAACACCTCCATAGAAAAGAAATTCATATCCATATAATAAAAAAAACATGAGTATGTCGAGCACCTCACATGGAGAATTAAAGTGGAAATGGGGCATCCTTTTGGTTCGATTCATGGAATGGTTACAGTCCATAAGCATCATTGAAAATACTATCGAAGCATACGGGGGCAAAGTACGAGATTATATGATAGTATCAGGCTCAAAAAGGTGCCTAGAATTCAAATGGAAGGATTTTGGCATGATCAATGGATAATGCAGAGAAAGACTGTGTGGCGAGCTATTTATGCATCAAATCCTAATCTCTGCTAGCAGCGATGTTTAAATTTGATGTGCGGCCAAGTTTGGGGAGTACGCTCCTAAGATTGGCTACGAAATGCTAAACCACGAGATCATTATGTCCCCATGGCCAATGGATCTTTGCTGGGGTGATAATGTTTTGGCGAAGGTGAGGGCCTTCGTGTGTTGAGATGTGAAGCCCAACGGTCACATGACCGTTCGTATTCTCCAATCTCTTCGTATTCGAAGAGCTTAACTTTGTATAAATACAAGAATACAGTCCATGTATCATATAACTGATAATACAAGTTTTCCCTGCTTTCCTGTGGATGTAGCCATTTATGGTGAACCACGTAATTCGTGTTGTGTCTTATTTTGTGTGTGTGTTTATTTTTTGTTAGTTATGTTTTTATCTGCTCTTTAATGTTCATCAATTGGTATTAGAGCCATGGTGCTCGATCTCTTGACATGAGAGGTTTGAGTTTGAGTGGGAGCAATGCCGCTTGATGAAGGAAGTCGTAGGAAATCACAAGGGAGGTCTAAATCTACTGGGAGAAATGCTAGTTGCTGGTACTGTGGCAAGCAAGGCCACATCAAGAAGAATTGTTGGTTTTTGAAGGAGGCTGAAAATCAGCAGAAAGAAGATGAAATGAATCCGGTACGTGAAGAGGATGTCGGTGCAACAAATGGTGTTCTTGTTTCAGCCTGGGAAGAAACAACACCAAATTTTTGGGTGCTCAGTTTGGGAGCGTCGTTTCATGCCACTCCATGCAAGGAGTACTTCAAAAATTTGCAGAGTGGTGACTTTGGTAAGGTTCTTCTTGGCAATGATGAATCTTGTGATGTTCATCATTATGTGAATGGTACTTCACAGCTCATAGATAGATTCTGATTGGAGAAAGGTTACACAAAATAGGCATTATGGAACCCCATTGGAGACAACGAGAACATCGACCACCTTTTGGTGCATTACAGATAATCCCAGACATGTTGGTCAATATTCAGGGCAAACTTGGGTGACAAAGCCCAATGCCAAATAAAATAGAAGAAATATTTGAGGCATGGCCCAAATTGAGCTTAGGCTTTGTATGGGCTGGGCTATGGTGTGATGTACTAGTAATGATAGTCTAGAATTTGTGGAAGGAAAGAAACGCCAAGGTTTTCAAAGATAAGAAATCATCTCTCGAATCATTATTGTAAAAAATCAAAGTCAAGATCTCTGAACACCAGAATGTGCAAATCAAAAATGAAGAACACAAGTTTTTCTCAGCATGGGATCATAAAATACAGCAGGAGTGGCCACACCTTATTCCCTGAAGAGGGGATTTCATCAAAACAAAGGAGGACTACGGGACAGTGAAATGGTCACTCTCACCTAGTGGAAGATTGAAGCTAAATTTCGATAGGGCCTCGAAATAAGCAGCAACTGCATATTGCTAAAAATCCACATGACTCCACAAGTTTGTTGCCCTCTTTTTTCAATATTTTCTTTCATTTTTATTTTTCTAATTTTTTATTGTACAATACAAATTTAAGTTGGCTACTTACAAATAAGCAAAAAAATTAAACATTCATGAGGCCATCAGCTCCACAAATTAATCCTAAATAAATTGAGTAGTGGCTGCTAGCCAAAATAGGCTAAGTAGCCGCATGGGGACCTGCCCTAAGATTGTGCAAAAATAAAAATCTGCACCAAATCGATGTAGAAGGTGATTCAACACTTGTGATAAGGAAATTGGCTCATGAAGTACCCCTACTTGGAGATCTTTAATGTGGATTGAGAAAATCCACTCCTATCTCCATGAAATAAATAATTGTAGTTTCTAAAGCCCAACCAAACATAAAAAAGAAAAACAATATCAAAGAACAAAGATTTTGAATAGAGAATTCTTTTTAACACTAACACAAAAAAATTGTATTTCTTTGATTATAGAATTCATTGCATATGACCTCTCTTTTTAGAGGTTTTGCACTACCAATACTAAATATAGTTCATGCGAACTAAAATAGATTGTCTAAACATAAGACTGCACATGACTGTTACAATCAACATGCAATTACATGCAGTTACACATAGTTATTAATATTAATTGTTTACTAATAACTTTGCATGGAATCTTCAATGAGTTGCATGGCAATGAGGCTCATGCATTATTTGCCAACATATTCCCTTTTGATGCCAAGACTCACAATACGGTGTTGAAGTCTTGTAAACTGAACCTGAGCAACTTAGTGTGCAAGATTACTATCACTCTAGTCTTATAGACTCTCTTCTAGATCACAAAATTTTCCCTTCCTTTCTTTAACATAGAGAAGACTCACTGTCTCTCAGATCATATTACACCTGTCAATGTGCTAATCATAACAAGCAATCATCAATAACTTGACTCAACTTTCAAACTTTGTTTGACAACTATTGCTTTTAGCATGCCAACATTTAGACTTACACAACCTTTTGAACATATATGTAATTTTTTTCCACCTGGATCTATCAATCCATCCATAATTAATCTTCATACAATCTTTTTCAGATTGTACATTCCACTCTCTATTCCAACATGTTTTTTTGTTGAATGATTCTTCAACCCAAAAATTGTAAAAGGAAGAAGATCCCAACATTTCTCTTTTTTACATCCTCCCCTATGACAACGAGAACATTCCATAAACTCCATATTTTTAGCTAATTTGCATGAACTTGTAACACTTGTTACATCATTTCTATCTCTCTCACCATGTCTTAGGTCTTCATTCTTTGGCCTCACAATTAGCTGAATGGGCTCTCTCATTCCTTGCCCATGTTTTCCCAAACCTTTTCTTTCATATCCCATTTTCTTCATAATTTTTAAACCAACACTCCTTTCAAACCAACCTTTGTTATCAGCTTCACATGCTGCAAAAACATTAGTTTCAGACACATCTTCATTTTCAACTTCACATTCTTTACCTAAAGAAACTTTACCTACATCACCCATATCAAATGAAGAACACAAATCATTTGTATCACATGTAGCATCACACAACAATGGTTTTGACCTCAAACACTCAATTTCTTTGTCCAACAACTTTAGCTTTCCTCCTAGATCTTCACTCTTTTTCTTGACATCATCATGCAACTTCAATATTTTCTCTAGATCTTCTTTTTGGTTTTTCACTTTCTCTAATTTTTTTTCCATATTTTCATTCTCACACAAATATTCACATTTTTCTTTTGAAAACTCCATTATCTTCTCTATCAATTCCGAATTACATTTTTTTAGCTTCACTAATTCTTCTATTAAACCATTATTCTCACACATTAAATTTGAAGTTTATTTCTTCATTTTCTTACCAGTTTTTCCCATTGAAACAAAAAATAAGTAAATTTAAACTCACTTTCTTAAAAACACTGTGATTCCCACTTTTGACAAATTCTACAAATTAGTAGACTTCTTACAAAATCTTCAAACAACTACACCTCTACCTTTTTTAAAAAAGCTTCTTCTACCTTCCCACGACTTCCTTTTAAACCCATATTCTGCTTCAAACTTTCAACTCGAACAACAACAATGGGTATCTAATACTGGGCACTATTTTATGCTATCCTTTCTTTTTGCACATTAACACTAACGACTATAATCTCCAGTGATCTTTTACCATTGCATCAGATTGTCTTCATTATCAACGGCTTGAATTCTCTTCCAACCTGACAGTTTCTCCACAAGCTGCAACCTTCATGAAACAAATCGGTTTTTCTTTCTATTCTTATTGCATGGCAGCTTCAAATTGACTTATCTCTATGATCTTCATAAACTTCACACAGACTTTTCTACAACTTCAATTCAGCCTTAACCTTCCCACTCTAATACCAATTGTAGTTTCTAAAGCCCAACCAAACACACACAAAAAAAAAAAAACAATATCAAAGAACACAGATTTTGAATAGAGAATTCTTTTTAACATAAACACAACAATTTTTTTTTATTTCTCTGATTATAGAATTCATTACACATGACCTCTCTTTATAGAGATTTTACATTACCAATACTAAATATAGTTCATGCGAACTAAAGTAGATTGTCTAAACATAATACTTAACTGTTAGAGTCGACATACAATTACATACAGTTATTAAAATTAATTATTTACTAATAACTTTGCATGGAATCTTATCATTTGCCAACAATGACTATACTCTTGAGACATGTGTACTGGTAGGTGAATTGTATTGACGACTTTCTTTCCAATAAGGGAATTGAACAAGACACAAAAATTATCGAGTCAAATCAAATTCGGGTGTCGATAGGTCTGCACGAACTCACAGAAGAAGACGCTACAGAGGCATGGAAGATGCAGTAAATATTCACCAATAATCATTTTTGGGATTAAGTAAGATTTCAATCTACCCTTCCCTGATTTCTTGGCAAAAGAATATCGCATGGCAGGTCTCAATGCTGAAATGTATGGCACAAGTCATCTGCAAAATATTAATTCACAGACGAAATCTAGCAATTCTTTCCCAATAAAGCTCAACATATCGCTTGGGTCTTGTAAAAATGGACAAAGTTGCCATACACGGCTGTAGATGTGAGTGCAAGTAAGAATACGGATCATCCCAATTAAGGCATCTATTCAGGATTAATGATCCCTTGGTGGAGCAAGCTATAAGAGTTGTAATCGAGCAGGGGAGGTTCAAGGTCGAGCACATTCACGACTAGGATCTCATCGACTGGTTCCTATCAAACGCGGTTAAAGCCCTCAGAAGGAAAATGATTGGGAAACTAATGACGAACCGCCTGCTGCGAGTAGATCTGGTTGACGACGCCATCAAAGAAATCTTCGAATTCAACAAATCCCTGCAGAAAGGGTTGTTATTCGATGTGGGAGAATATGGTAGACTGAAGAAGAACAAGAAAATGATCGAAGCCACGGAGTTGTTTCGCTCCTGTCTGTTCAAAAAGGATCTGCAACCCTTCCTAGACTTTGTAGTTGCCGACAACGGGGTACTAACCTTTGTAGAAGTATTTAGGATGTCTGAGCTAGCCACGTGATTGATTAAAAATCTGTGTCTCCAAAGAGTGGCTCGCAAAATCTCAATATACATGTTTTTCTTTCAAGTAATGAAATGGGAGCTAAGGATGTCTGAGCTAGCCACTTGATTGATTAAATATCTGTCTCTAAATAGTGGCTTGCAAAATCTCAATATACATGTTTTTCTTTGAAGTAATGAAATGGGAGTTAAGGATGTCTGAGCTAGTCACGTGATTGATTAAAAATTTGTTTCCATTATTTCAATATACATATTTTCCTTTCAATTAATGAAATGGAACTATCTTTTATGTAGTAATTTGCTTAAAAATAAAAAAAAAAATTATATTAGTATATCAAGGATAGATGTGTCATGATATGAAAGATGTGTATATATATCAAAATTAGAAATAAGCGCATGCAAATCAACGAAAGAGTAAGATCTAGGGGAGAGGGGCTCATAGTGGAGCGGGATCCAATAGTGGGGATAGAAGTAGTCCTCACTGGTCCCATAGTGAAGCACCTTAATATCCAATTGCAAAATACTTTTTATCCATAAAGTACATAAATTGATAAATTATATGATGCCACATCAATACACCAATAAAACATGACTTAGTGCACCACTATTGGTCTCACTTTTTTTTTGGGCCTTTTTGGGATACCTAAACAAAAAACATGTTGATGTGGCATCATATTGATGATGTGGCCCTCAAATGATATATAAAAGCTTGTGAGTTGTCAAATAAATTATTGTACAAAATTGAGAGTGATTTGAAATTTCCACGTAGGATTTTGTGAAATGTGAAGTTAAGGTGCTCCACTATGGACCCCTCTCCCCTACAAAGTACCATGATTATATTTTTATGAGGTGCCATGATGATAAAAGTATAATAAGTTACAAGTGGGAAGAAAGACCACTTTATATACTTAAACTCTAATCAAATTAAACAATCACATGTAAATCAAATCTTTAAAAAATTGAAAATAGTTAAAATTAAATTTATGTATTAGATTTAAAGCTTACTGCTAATGAAAACCCTTAGAGGGAAACTAGGGAAATTAAGTTGAGTAAATGATTTCACCAAAATGCAAAGTAAAATAATACTTCCTAAATTAATATTTAGTCTATAGACCAATTTAATGTAAAGTAATAAGCATGTGAACTAATCTAGATAACAAAGTTACAAATATTCAATGTAATAGAACATTAAATGTTAATTTAGAAAATGTAAATGCAAAAGATAATGTAGTTGCTTTTAGATATGGAGATGACATAAGTCTATTCTAAGTGTTTGAAATCAAAAAATCTTGACATTAGAAACGTTACTTTGGATCTGCAATGATATTTATAATCCATAAGAGAAGTTCATTAGTCTAGGCCTATCCCATGAGCACTTTATGCCCTATAACCTGTGAAAATGATGTAATTATTTATGCATGCCCACTTAATGTCTCCCCAATTTAATTTGTCTATACTTTAATAATTGTTAACCAATTTATTTATGAGGATTGTTAATATTTATAAATCACTTTAAGAGTTGAATCACTAGAAGACAAATTTTATGAGACCAACTCCCAAGAAAACCAACTTGTAAGTCTACAAATACCTTAAGATGGTTATGTAGAATATGATTCTCTTTTAGGTGCTTCAATTAAAGTGTTTCAAGAATGACATCAAATAATTATACAATACAATCAGATATATAAGATATGAAATGAATACAATTTAATGCCTTAAATCACCCAATCATGTATTTAATTCCCTCTAGGTAAGAAAATAATAGACTTAAGTTACAAATTTTAAATTGCATATTGAAATTTAAGATATTATTTTGTGGGTGCAAGGTCAACCATAATATAAAAATAGTATAACCAATAGAAACGAGTATATTCACAAATATAATAAATATATTTAAATGTATATATAGATAAATATATCAATAAAACGATATACAAAATAAATGAATGACTAACAATATAAAAACTAATCCTATCTTTAGGATAGAATATACCATTTATCAATAAATCATTCCACTAAACTATTATCTCTAAATAATTAGCGTTTTAATTTTAAAAATAAGCACCGTGGCGTTGGTGTACTCATGACAAGTATATTGCTAAGATAAGGAAAGCTTGGGAGTTTATTAGAGTTTAATTGAGGATACTTAATCTTATAAATGAATATCTTTTATTTACAAATTATTCATAAAAAAAAATTCTCGTAAATTGAAGGCAAAAGAGAAATAAACACCATATCTTGATTTACCATTCCAACCATTTAAAATGTTATACACGTTATATCATCAACATGCTTGTCGGCGTCAATAGCTAAATTAAATCAATTTTCATTCCAGTCCTGACTCAAAGGAGCTTGCACAGAACCGACTCATCTCTCCACAAGAGTGAAATTGGTTGTAAGATTAAAGATATGATAATATTGCAATTGTTTTGCAGATCTAGACCCAAATTAGAACACTGCCTGCCTTCAAATGAATAATTTATGCTTTGAGCTTAAAGGGACATTCCCATCAAATGAATAATTTACGCTTTCAATTGAAAGAGACGTTTCCCATCAAATGAATGATTTATGCTTTGAGTTTAAAGAGACTATTTAAAAATTAAATCACCCAATATCAGGAACTAATTAAAAATTCCATTTCCATTTTCTTTCAGAACATATAACTCAAATTAGGCGAGCAATTCATGATCCTGTTAATGTCAATTTGCAATTCCTTATATGCCAGTATTGTAGCAGAATTGAAGAACGGCTGAGCTTATGCAATCTTATTCTAGAGAAACTCAATTCATAGGCAATCGAATAGTCTTGATAAAACGAAAGGAACAATCCAATAGTAATACTAATATATATTTCTCCAATAGAAAACTCGAACAACATACAGAACAAAAGATGAGAGATTCACTGAGAGGCGATTAGCCCCCAGATCTACCTTTATTTAGAACAATCCACATATAAAAGCATAATACTAGAGTACTTCTTGCCGCGAGCCATGGCTTACAACCTGCACATAAGACGCCAGACAAGAAAACATCGTTAATAATCATGCAGTTGCATGGAAAAGATAAAAGACAAACTCCATAGAAAGTTGTATATTACGTGTTGCAGTTGATATTCTTGCTGATTTGGAAGCCAAGGGCAACATTGCATTTGCCAGGAAGTTTACTAACAGCAGCATCAGTCACTTTGAGGTTACTATTGAGTTGGGATTTGAGACAGGAGCATATCTGTCGCTTGGCAGGGGAGGTTTTAGCCATTCCAGCGAGCTGCCTCACGCCGCCACAGCACTGGGTTGGGGGGTACCCCATTCCATTGGACTTTAAGAATGACAAGCACGGAACCATATTCTTGAATACCATACTGCAGTCCACTGCGTCTGCTGCCCTTGGCATTAACGTTGCCATCAACAACACTGCAAACACACCCACTACCAAAACCTTCTGCACGCCAGCCATTTTCTCTACAAATTAAGTAATTTGCCTACAATTATCGCTTTCCAATTTCCTTTGACTGTGATAAGGCAGGGCACGATGAAGTGAAGAGAGGATGCGATGAGTATAAATAGATAATGATGGCTAGCAGTGACTCGACGTTTTGGGTAACTCTACACAAAAAGCAATTCATGGAACATACCGTTTTAGGTAACTCTATGCTAGAAACAATTCATGGAACAAGAATGTTCTAGAAGTTCTACTGTATGTTGCTGCGTGTAACTTCTTGTAGCTTCTCAGCCATTATTTGGCCCAACAAACTATTTCGATTTTCTCCTTGGGCTCTTAAATGAAGTGACGTTGGTAAGCGTGCAGCATTGAATTGGGCAAGGAGTTATGGGCAAATACATGTTCTTGGCTGCATTTCAACGTGGGAGTTGCAGTACTAGGCGTCGTTTATTGCAGAGAGCCACGTAGAGTTACGTCTGATTAACTGATGCGATTGCCTTAAATGTTATTGGCGTTTTCTCTAGAAATCAGATGGCCTTTAATGCAGCAAAGCCGTACATATTTATGACTTAGGATTCGATGTGTCTTTAAGCTCAAGATCTGTAGTAGGTAGTACATATAAAAAGTCTCAAAGCCTTCCGAGAGTAATATTTAAGGCGGTCAAGAAAGTAATTCAAATTAATGGAACGGTGTAAGGGTTAAGATTGATTCCCGATATCTTGGGGTGCATGTACACCGTCGAGTAGAAGAATTGCTCGAGCAACTTTCTACGGGTTTTGTTGTTGCAATGGGTTTTAAATTTGATGGTGTATGCACAATTATGTTTAGATATTTACATATATTATTGTTTTTAATGATTGTTTTTATTTTACTTTTTATTAAAATAAAATTAGAACAATGGGCTGGTGAAAAGACATCCACAAAGTCTAATGAGACAAGTTCACAACAAAGATAAAAATAAGCAATATTAATTTGCTAAAGTTAGAACAACATTAGGCTAGTCTTTATCAACAAGATTAGAACCCCAAACATCAATCGGGGTAGTGTCATCAATATGCTCTCAGCTAGTAAGAGTGTCTTCCTTCTCATGAGTGTCTTCAACAAGTTGTGTGTAGACTAGACAGATGGCAAGTTGTAGATGAGGAAGCTTTCTAGAACTAGGTCAATAGGCTTTGAATAAGTGAAGAGTGTGGATCCAAGGTAACTTGGCCATAGGTCGCCCTTGAGACTTGAGAACTGGAGACCACTAGGTGGATTGTTTGTTGATGTATAGCCCATTGCAAAACTTATCATCCATCTAAGTTAGGGTTTGATAACTTCCCAAGCTTTCCAAATACTTTTGATCACAAAGGTGCCTTAGATAATAATTGGCTCCTACATAGTAAGAAGGATTCCCAGATCTAAGGCTTTCCAAGTAGGTTTCCCAGACAAGAAGTTAGTGATAATGCATGCCAAGCAAGAATTTTCCAAGCTTCATTAAGATCAAGTGCTCTTATAATCCATTTGGAACATAGGGCAATGCCCTAATAGCAAATGAAAATTATACTTTATATTATAATAAAATTAATACAATATTTTTTTTAAAAGTTGGGGTGGTGAAAGACATTCACAAAATCTAATGAGATGGCTCAGTCTAGTACAAAGACGAAAATACACAACATTAAGTAACTAATGTTACATCAACATTAAGTAACTAATGTTATGTCAACATTAGGTAGGTCTTTATCATCAAGATTAGAACCCCAAACATCAATAGGAGTAGTGTCATCAATAGGCTCTTAACTAGTAAGAGTACCTTCCTCTTCATTAGTGACTTCAACAAGTATGCATACTAGAGAGATATCAAGTTGTAGATGAGGAAACTATTTAGAACTAGACCAACTAGCCTTTGAGAAGAGGGAGAAAGTTGTTGGGAAGGTTGTAACTAGCCATGAGAAGCAAAGTCTTGAGAATTGTAAGGCTGACCCCCATGGGATTGAGAGCTGCAACCTCTCCTAGCAAATAGATTATAGCCACATTGATGACCTGTCGAAGGAGAGGAAGAGTTCAAAAGAGTGGTCTACCAACTCTTAATGGTGAGAAGCCTCAAGTGTGACTTTGTGATCTTACACTTGAATATGCATGAGGGTAAGTGCAAAAAGATGGGGGGCCAAAACAGGGGCTTAAGTGGCCAATTTTTTTTTTCTGAAATTAGGAAATACTGACCTTGGACATGAAATTGAGGATAGTTACACTCAAAATTTTGAGATGCAACAAAAACAAGGATCATAGTGCTCTGAGTCTACTTTCTAAACTACTAATTTATTTTGAAAATGGCTAAGATTGAGATGTTCAAAAGAGGGACCCACAAAAATTGGTGTTGTTTTTGTCAGAAAAACATAACATAATAACTTTTGTGGAAACATAGCATGGTGAACTTTTTTTAGTATTTTTAAAATCGCTTCAGTGAGAAATTAGCTAATAGTATGTAGTTGTGCATGATTTTTCGTATAATTTTTTAATGAATATTTGATTTTTTACTAATTTTCAAAGTGGACACTTCCTGGAAAAACAAAATTTGGGTCATGCTACCCCTACAAATTTTGGAAGCTAATTGATTTTTTTTTAATATTTGTAGAATGGAGTCTAGTTTCTAAAAATGTAATTTATTTGAAATTTCGATGAACGGTTAATTTATAACGAAAAAAAACCAAACACTAGTTTTTCCAAAAAAGAGACACACAAACAAAATAAATTATAGATCAAAGGTTTAACATTGTCAAAAAGTGAAAATAATTACATCGTTGGATAGCTAAGAGAGAGTCTAACATTACCCAGGTGTTCAATTTGTTTTGCATTGAAACACATTCAATTCTAATGGTGAGCACAAACCTGATTATGTGGAATATTGTAGAATTTGCAAAAACACGTCTCTAGTTGTTAGGAAGGCCCTCCAAGCCTTTGGGTTGGTATTCCAAGGAAAATACCAAGCCCAAGGCTTGGGGATTCCCAAAGCAAGATATAACATGCTCATGTTATTTGAATGCATTGACAAAATGTGAGCGTGTTATAACGCGCTCACGTTTTGGTCTCATTGAATTTATTTTTCTTCTCTTATTTTATTTTTTCTTGTTATCTTTTAGGGAAACTATATACATGAAATAAATATTTAAGTATAATTTAACATTTACATATGGACGTTTACTTTCTTATAGTAAATGTCAAATTATACTTTTTAAGTTATATTTCATGTATATAGTTTCAAGATGTTTGATAGTGGTTTCAGATCTCTAGGAGTTATAATGCAAATTCTAGTTTTTGGAAGATCTCACAAATTTCAGACTTCGTCAAATTTCAGTAATCAACATGTCAAATTTTAGTAATCAGGAGGTCAAATTTCAGTAATCAGCAAGTTGAATTATTTCTCTCTCTATCTCACTCATTTTTTATCCCTTACACTCTGGACCTCTCTCTCACTATCTCCATCCCTTTATCAAACTCTCTCTCCCTTGATCTCTCTCTCTCTCTCTCTCTCTCTCTCTCTCTCTCTCCCTCTAATTATCTCTATCTCCTCTCTCGCTCCCTCCCTCCTTCCCTCTCTACTTCATCTCTATCTCCTCCATCCATCCTTCCCTCCTCTCTACCTACCTCTCCCTCCATCACCCCACCACTTCTATTTCTCTCTACCTCACCTCTCTCTCACTCCCTCCATACTCTCTCCCTCTCTTCTTCCCTATCTACTCTCTATCTCCCAGTCCCTCTCTCTACCTACGTCTACATCCATCACACCCTAGCACTCTCTCTCTACACCTCTCTATCTCACCTTTCTCTCCCTCCCTACCTCTCCCTCCCTCCCTCATTCCCTCTCTACTTTTCTCTCTCTCCTCTCTCTACCTCTACTTCTCTCTCTACTCATCTTTATCTCCTCTCTCCCTCTCTCTACCTACCTCTCCTTCCACCACTCTTTATTTATCTCTATCTCGCCTCTCTCTCCCTCACTACATCTCCCTCCCTCTCTCCCTCCCTCTCTACTTATCTATATCTCCCCTCTCCCTCTCTACCTACCTCTCCATCCATCACAACCTACAACTCTCTCTCTCTCTATTACTTTATCTCACCTCCCACTCTCTCCATCCATACCTCTCCCTCTCCTTCCCTCTCTACTTTCTATCTCTCGAATCCCTTTCTACCTACCTCTCCATCCATCACACCCTACCACTCTCTCAACACCTCTCTATCTCGCTTCTCTCCCTCCCTCATTCCCTCTCTACTTCTCTCTCTACATTTCCTTCCCTCTCTAATTATCTTTATCTCCCCTCACCCTCTCTCTATCTACCTCTCCCTCCATCTCTCTCTCTCTCTCTCTCACTAGATGTCTACCTCCCTACCTTTTCCCCTATCTACTCTCTATCTCTCCTCTCCCTCCCTCTCTCTCTCTCTCACTCTCTCCTCTCTATCTCACCATTCCCTCTTTCCCTCTCTATAACTCTATCCTTCTCTATATGTCACCATTCTCTCTCTACTTATCTTTATCTCACCTATACCTCTTTACCTCTCCCTTCCTCCCCTCTCTCGCCCATGCTCCCTCCCTCCTTCCCTCTATCTATATCTCTCTCTATTTCTCTCTATCTCACCTATCCCTCTCTACTTGCATATCCCTCCATCACTCCCTACCACACTCTCTCTATTGCTCTCTATCTCACCCCTCTCTCACCTCCCTCTCCCTCCCTCCATTTGTCCTTCCTTATCTACTCTTTATCTCTCTACCTCTCCTTCCCACTCTACTTATCTTTATCTCCCCTTTCCCTCCCAACCTCTCTCTCTCTCTCCCCCAATCCCTCCCCCCCCTCTTTCTCTCTGCCCCTATGAGGGTTGAGGGTGTAAGGTTTAGTGTTTAAGGTATAGGTTTGAGGTTAAATATAGCGTAAAGTGTATAGGGTATAGGGATTAGGGTTTAGGATATTAGGTATAAAGTTGAGGGTATAGGGATGAGGGATGAGGGTTTAGGGTTTAGGGTTTAGGGTTTAAGGTATAGGGTTGAGGGTTGAGGGATAGTGTTTAGGGTTGAGGGTATAAGGTTAAGTGTATAGGGTATATGTATTAGGGTTTAGGATATTGGGTATATGGTTGAAGGTATTGGGTTGAGGATATTAGGTTTAGGGTTGAGGGTTGAGGTATAATGTTCAAGGTTGAGGGTATAAGGTTAAGTGTATAGGGTATAGGTATTAGGGTGTAGGAATTAGGGTTGAACCAACAATTTTTGTTTTTCTATGTACTCTTGCACTCTTAGGGTTTTTCACCTAAAAGGAGAGAGATAGACCCCAAAAATTATGGTGGTTCACTCAAACTAAGGTATGTATGATGTAATTATGACTAAATGCAATGATCTAGATGCAACTAATTGATGAAATTGATTGATTATGGATGCAAAACTAATGAAATGTGCAATGTTTGAAAACAAAGTGATGTTTGCAAAAGACTTAAAAAGATGAACAAAAATGCAAATAGAACTAAGCAAAAAGCTGTAAAATTGAATGTGTGCACCTATAAGACTGATGAAGACTGAAAACCACTTTGAAAATCTAGAAAAGTTGACTTTTTGGCTGACTGGGTCTCATTCACCACCCTGGGCGAATCAGTCCCAGGTCAGGGGTTTCTGCCCAGAAACTCGTTTCTGCTAAATGGGTACTATAATCCACATTTAACTCTGACAGCCACCTCCATTGGGACTCTTTCACCATCCATGGTGAATCAATCCTTTTTCAGTTTTTTGTAACTTCAAATCTTAGAACTGTACCTTATCACTTGCACACTACTTCTTATCGAAAACCCAGATCTGAACCTCAGAAAATACCTGCAAAACAACTTAAAGTTTGTTGTCTAATGGGGGGTTTTCCTTGGTCAAACCCCTAATTGGGTAATCAAACCTTGAATGGATAAAAATATGCATAAAACCCTAGCCTTAAGTGTGTCAAAGACTAGGAAAATATGAAGTATGACAAAGTCATATTCTAATGTGCTAGAATAAGATGAACAAATGTGATTTGAATGATGCAAGACTTCAATCCTAGAAACCCTACAACATATCAAATGGATGTAAATGACATGCAAATGTAATGCAAACCCTAATATGAAGATAGAGAGAAAATGGAAGATGAAATCAGTTTGAAAACAAGTCTTAAGGTGTGATTTGATGGCTAGTTGCATCTCCTCAACCTAGATTTCTCCATGATTCACCATAGGAATCCATCAACAACTCTTTGCAATGTTGAATCTTGAACAAGAAGTGAGCTTGAAGACCTGTAAAAACCCTAGTTTGAGGCCCTAAAGCTTCAACTTTGCTGTAGAAAATGCTAATGAAACTTATTGTGGAAGACTATTGATACTTGACTTTTGATCTTGCTTTGTAAAAATGTCTAAGAGATGTGAAAAATGACCTAAAATGTGTATTTATAGGAAACAACACCTAATTTTCCCGTTATTTAGACCTAAGAGGTCGACATCCACTAAAAAATTGAATTGAATTGATTAAATTCTTGCTAAAAATTGAATTTTCCCCCAAAAGGGACTCATTCGCCACACTTGGCGAATGGGTCCCACCAGAGGGGACTCATTTTCCCAAGGTGGCGAATGGGTCCCACTAGTGGGTTTTATTGATGGGTTTTCGGGATATGAGTGAATTAAGTGTTGTTTGTTAGGATTTAGATGTTTTTTAAGTGAAATAGGCCTCTAGATAAAAAATAATGGGTCTTAGGGGCCTATAAATACTGTTTTGAAGAATGAATAATGCAGGGGTACTCAAAAGTAGGTCCAAATTAAGCGTGAAATTGTCTCTTTTATCAAGAGTGTCCAATTTTCTATGCCACATTTAGCCCCCACTTTAGCGCCCATATGACTCTACGTGCATATGTAAGCTAAAGGACTCTAAATAGTACACTTTTTTGCATAAAAGGATACTCATTCAAAAGATGGGAGAATGAAGCCCCCAGTGTAGTTATCTGTAAAACCACAGCATTAAGAACTGCATCTTGCAACAAAAATTCATTAATTGTCCAAAAATCCTTTTATCTAATTTCTAGAAATCAAGTTCGAGGGTAGATGTATGCCCCCCCTTGATTCTGCTTGCTTTACAGAGGTGGAATCAAGGTAGCAATCTAGCCATGTCGAATAAGGAACATCATATTGTAGGGCATTTCTAAGTACCATGCCGCTTATCGATAGACGATTGATGATGTCAGGTATGGAATTACGATTCCAATGCATTAAACGACGTCGAAAATGAAGTTCCCTAGCTCCCATTATGTTGTGTTGAAGAAAAGGTACTTTATTAACTCTTAAGAGAAAATATCCCTAAGTGAATGCATAAGAGTAAAATGGATGAAAATAGGGCAAAAGAGGTAAAGGAGAGTAATTTGTTACTTACTATTGTATTTTACCTTCTTGTAGCTTGAAAGCAACGAGTGAGACAAGAAGATGTCAAGTAGACGAGGTTACACGCCTTCATGACTGGATGTGCTTCAAGAGTAGGTGGTGTGTGCTGAGCTGTACCATGAGGTGAGTTGATTATGCAACTTTTGGTTAATGATTTTGTAATGATTTAACTATTTTTAAAGCATTTATACGTTAATTTAAGATCTTGAAAAAAGAGTTCGCAAAGTGTCCCCTTTTTTTGCAAAGTGTCCCATTTGTTTGCAAAGTGTCCCTTTTGTTCACAAAGTGTCCCATTTCTTTGCAAAGTGTCCCAAAAGGGTTCTAAAGTATCTAGGGCCTTTAGGAAGCACACTAGATGAACTTTAGCACACTTGCATGATGAATAATGTAAAAATTGAAGATATTAGATGAATTATTAGAGCCTATTATTGTGATTTTGATAGGTACCCACCTGGTCACGACAGTGGCTAGGGGGAGATATATTAGTTTTCTTAGAGATCTAGCTCCAGCACTATCAACAGTGGAGACAGAGCATCTGCAGGTAGTAAGCATCTATTGGGCATATTTGATGCCACCTATGAGATACCACAATGCCATGCTGATGGCCCTATGTGAGCACTAGGACGTCGACACATGTATGTTTCACCTTCCAACTAGGGAGATGACCATCACCCTAGAGGATGTACACTAGATTCTTCAAGTTCCTATTCGGGGAGAATGGGTATATTTTTGAGGAGATTAGTCATTTCATGAGAAGAAGGTGGACATGCAGTATTGCTTGGATGGACCTATTCATGATGAGCATGTGAGAGTGGAAATCGAGCTTCCTATGCTGCTATATTCACAAGCCCCCATAGTTAGAAAAATTATGATGCATATGGTGGCTCTGGTACTCAATCCTGATGGATGAGTGGCACACCTGGATGGAGGATTGGTTCACTTGATTCACGGGATGGCAGAGCATAGGATGGTCTACGCTTGGGGACATTGCATCCTAGCACATCTTTATTATGATCTTGGACGATTTGTGTTTCAAGAGATTGATAGTATGGTGCACTACACGCTTCTACAAGTGTGGTGCCTTGAGCATATTACATGTACCAGGCCTGTTGGTTTCCCATGTGCCATAGCCGTAGGATATCCACAAGCCTTCATCTATCCTCTATGATGCTTGTGTCAGTATGGAGACCTAGATTTTTGGAGGGTGAGATTTGATCGGCTGGAGGAGGACGAGATCCTATGGAGACCTTATCTACTCACACTACATTGGCTAGATCCCATAGGACAACTAAGGAGGATGCAGATGGAGAGATTTTTAGCTGGTCAACATGACTATGTTGTACATCCTTTCTATTATGGCTGAGTCATGCAACAATTTGGGCAGGTGTAGACACCACTAAGGGTGTGCCCCTTCATTAGGAGATCAGTACGAAGTGCTTGGAGGCTAGGGGATACCATTCAACTCACTATAGACCATGTCGTCAAGAGTGACTCTGAAGATTCAGATCATGATTGGCCATCAGTCTCCAATACTGATGACATCAACAACACATATGAGCATGAGTGTTTTTCAGTGACACAACCAAATCCTATATTTCCCATGGATGTCCTTATAGGTGATGTAGGACCAATACCAGATGAGGGAGATGAGCCAGAGGATAGGGCCGAGGATGTATGATGTAGGGTTGTAGATATATTTACTGATGTTATCGATGATGAGTATGAGTCAGATGTGGATCCCAACTATGAGGGCCAAGATGGAGGAGAGGAAGATGAGGATGAGGAGGAGGAGTATGAGGAGGAGCCACCCCTAAGAGAGGGTGATGCGATATCAGTTGAGGATCAACACGAGCACGGAGAGTCCTCACACACACGTATGACAAGATCACATGCAGTAGCTACAAAAAACATCGGTGTCCACAGTCACAGAGAGGCTAGCACATCCCCCATGCCCCCCAGGGAGGATGAGGTTGAGATCCCTCATCTGACTAGAGATATAGGTGATGATATTTTATTTTATGCATACATATTGTAGTGCTTATGCTTTATATATATCATGATGATGCTTACTGATTGTTTATTGTTTCTACCTCATAGGAGCGACAAGAGACTGGCAAGAGTTCTATCATCAGGCTGCCATAGAGATAGTGTCTGCATCCATCGATGAGGAGTAGGTGGACCTTGATTATGTGCCCCCACCAATCATGGAGGAGGAGCCAGAGGTAGTCAGACCTTTTGTGAGGCTACGTGTAGCGTATGAGAGCATGAGGAGATGACTTCATCGAGCCGAGACCTCAAGATAGTTGTTCCAAACTCTAGCAGAGGTGGAGAGACTGCATGCAGAGATATCACAACTACGGGCGGAGAGGGACCAGATGGAAAAGGAGCGTGTTGTGGCTCTTGGGTGAGTACAAGGTCTGGAGTATGCTCTCAGAGTTGGCGGATCATGATCATGATCACACACGACCATCTCACAACGTTCAGGGACTGGATCACGGGCGCTAGAGCCAGAGGGGTCTAGTTCTCATAGACCTTGGTGATTTTGTATATGATGATGAGATGTACATAATTTTTTTGATATATATATATATATAAGAGAATTTGATGATTTGCAATGTCTTAATGTGTTTGAATGTTAAATAGAAATGTGATTAATTAAATAACTTATAAAATTATTTAATTAATGTCTACAGGATTTAACATGATTGATGTGATCTACTGTAAAACATATTTCAGTTTCACTTTAGATACAACATTATTAAATTGAAGAGTGTATGTTAAATTAGATACACCTATACTTCATATAAGGATCAAAATTAACATAACACGAGGGTGAATAGTATGAAACCTAAAGTAATTATAAAAAATATCTAAAATAATTACCCTAGCATGTTCAAGACAAACACATGATCAGTTGTCAAGAATGAAGCAATGTGAAAGTATTTAGAATATAACCAAATAACTTTAGACAACACTGCTTTATCAATCATACTATTCAAAGAGACTAGGTAATATCAACGTAGATGCGTGACACTAATAGGATCCTTAAGGGGTGTTCCATCGAGCTCTGTTAGAATGTAAGCACCAGACCCCGGTGTTGCCACAATAGTGGTTTACACTTTTTGGGAGATCCTGATTTTTGCTGAAATCACATATTTTTAGAAAATATAATGATTTAAGCCTTGAAAAGTTCCATTTTAAGGATTCCAATTGAAGAGGGTTTTATCAAACCACCTTAGACCAAGCCCCCTTGGATAGAACCCCGCTAGTTTTAAACCATACCTATAACAGAGTCTCCTTTACACCTATCAAAATGCTAATAAAAAACCACTTTTGATTTACCTTTTGGGGGATCAAATGAATTCATTTAAAATTTATTTTTGTAAGTATGTAGTCCTTATTATAAGCTTCCAAAAAAGTATAATTTTAATTAAATTTAATTTGATTATTATATTTATTTTTATTTCTTGTGAATGTAGGTTTTTCACCAAAAATAAAGCTCTTTGTACTATACATGTGGAAAAATAGAAGATTATCAATTTTTTTTTGAAAAATATGAGTGCACTAGATATTGAAGTTCTTGATCCAACAAAAAAAGTAAAATTGAGTTTCGATACATACAAAAAAGTTACGTGTTATACGGTCGCACTATGTCTGAATTGTAATTGGTTTGACTTCGAAACTTGATTGAAGAAAAAATATTCAATAAAAAACTATATAACCAAGTGGAAGCACTAGATATCAGAGTTACAAATCTAAATTCAAAATAATTAGAATTTTATCCTTCATAGAAAAAAAGTTATGCATTATACAGTGAGCATCACTTTTTAAAATTGTTGTTTTATGAAAAAAACTAGTTTTCGAGGGAGATGGAAAAAGAAGTGCAATCTGATTCCAAAATTTTTGAAAAAAATATATTTAAAATCTATAGATAAAATGACACGAAACTCTAGTTTGCATCATCTTAAAATTCCTCATGGTTTAACCACTATATGTTCCCGAAAGTGAAGATTTAGTTAAAAAAATTATTTTGGTGTCTAATTTGGCCAAAAATTGTAAACCACTATTGTAGGATCACCCACCCATAATTGGTATCGATTATGTAAGATCCTAACCAATTATGGCTGAATTTATCTATGTCTTCATGGTCAGCATGAGTATTTCGTTGATTCTCATAGAGAACAAAATCACCCTTACGAAACGTGCGAGGAATGACATGAGTATTGTGTTTGCATTGTAATTTTTTAATGTAAGCTTGGAGATACTCAAGAGCGTTAATGCTCTTTTCATCAAGAATTTCAAGATGGTGCAATTTTTGGTCTTTATAACTAGCATCATCAATAAGGTCTTGAAGATCTATTCACAGTGTAGGAATTTCTAACTCCAAGGGCATGATCATGTCAGTACCATAAACAAGGTTATAGGGTGTAGTTCTTGTGGACAATCTAACATTTGTTCGATAAGCCCAAAGCGCATAATGTAATTGTGTATGCCAATCTTTATGATGTTTATTAATAGTTTTCTGTCTAGGATTTCTTCAAGAATCTTATTAGTGATTTCAGCTTTCCCATTGGATTGCGGATAGTATGGTGTGGAAAATTGATGTTGAATGTTGAACGTTTCAAGAAATTTCTTTACGTGTCATTATTCTTAAATGGGGTTCCATTGTCTGAAACAATTGTGGAAGGAAGTCCGAAGCGAGCAATTATGTGTTCCAATATGAAATGACAAATTACTTCAGCATTTGTAGATTGAAGAGGAATAGCTTCCACCCATTTTGTGAAATAGTCTGTTGCGGTTATTATAAATGTATGTCTGGTAGAAGAGGGTGGTGAAATTTTCCCACTAAGATCGAATCCCCATACTAAAAATGACCAAATGGGAATTTGGGCATGGAGCCCAGAATCAGGGGCATGAATCAAATTGCTATGTTCTTGACATTTGTGGCATCGTTTAACATAAGAAAAGTAGTCTTTCTCCATATGTCTCCAATAATATCCCATACGGATGAGTTTTTGCACTAATGACTGTCCTCCAAAATGACCCCCATAGGCACCAGCATGGGCCTGGTCAAGGGCTATAGGAATTTTAGATTCTCTAAGACATGTCAATAAGAGACCATTGAAGGATCTTCTATAAAACACATCGGCGAGGATTACGTATTTGGCTGCTAGTTTGTGTAAACAATTTTGAGTGTTTTTCATTGTGGGCTCGGGAATGGTACCATATTTTAAATAATTTTATATTGTATCATACCATTCGCGCCAGTCATCTTGAGTAGTTATTAAAATTTCTTCTAATCAGGTATCAATCAAAGGTTGCATGATTGGGTGAATAACAAAGGTGAAGTCCGTTGAAGGATCGTGTGGGGAGATAAGAGAGGTTGCACTCATCATCGCATTCACATGTTAATTGTATTTTCATGGGATGTTATCAATGGTGAATGATTCAAACTTCTCTAATAGTTTCAATGTAAGATCCTAGTATTTTGATAAGTTTTCATGTTTAGTTTGATATGTCCCATTGATTTTTTTGATGATTAATTGCGAATCACCAAAGATCTTGATATCTTTAGCACCCATGGTTAAAGTAGCTCGCAATCCTGGGATTAATGCCTCATACTCTGTTGTGTTATTTTTTCATAAGATATTTAATCGATAGGACAAGGGAATGGGCTTTCCGTTGAGAAAAAATAATACCACTCCAGCACCAGAACTTGTTCTACACTTAGATCCATTGAAATACAATTCCCATGTTTTAACACATGATCTACGGTCAAGACACTATCATCAGGAAATGAGTCATGATTAGGTAAAGTGAGAGGAGAAGGGGCATTAGCTAAGTGATCGGTTAAGGCTTGTCCTTTGATTGCTTTTTGTGAAACAAACTTAAGGTCAAACTCAATTAACAACATCACCCACTTAGTTAAGTGTCCAGAGAGATTTGTTTTATTAAAAAGATGCTTAAGGGGATCAAAATTTTTTATGACTTGTATTTCAGTGTTGAGTAAATAATGTCACAACTTACTAGTAGTGAATACAAGAACTAAACATTGTTTTTCAATTGATGAGTAGGGTATGTGCAGGATCATGATGGGCCAAAAAGTGGTGATATGTAAATGATATGATGGCCCATGTGGCTGACGACCTTTTTTTTACCCAAAATTGATGAAATGAAAAGGGTTTTTAAAGGATATTCTTAGCTTTCTACCAATATAAATTATGCTTTACTTTGAATTTAATAAATATTTATTATTCATTTTCTATTTGAATTATGACTAAAGTCCTGATTGATAGGCTGATTGAAAAACATCTATAGCTTTCAAATGGTATCAAATTTTTTGAATCCAAAGCATGCATCACATTCTATGCTTTACATACTATAGGATTAAAAAAAGAAAAAATGAATTTCATAAAGTTTTGACCAAGTTAAGGTGGTCAGACATACGAGTTTTTATATTTTTTAAAAGTTGTAATAAAAAAATCACAATTAATCAATTACTTGGAAAAAAATTACAAAAAAATATGCATCACATCGAGACATGAGTCCTCTACTTATAGATAAAATCTTACAAAAAAATATTATCCTTTTATTGTGGTTAGGGTGGTCAGACAGACACCTACTTATTTTTTCCCTGAAATTTAAGTACTACTGCATTGAAATTTCAAATTTTCACCAAATAGTTTTTAAAAAAAAATAAACCTAGTAGTTTAGAAATTACACTCAATTTTCTACAAATTCTATTCTTACATATTTTTGAAATAATATAGATAACTTATTCAATTTTTTATGTCAAGTTACCTAACTTTGATTTTTCTAAATTTTTTGCCACTTAAGGGCCTAATTTTTCCATGATGATCCTGCACATACCCAGTATTGAGTTTCATAATCAATTAAAGTTTGACTAATGTAATAGATAGGATGCTCTTTTCCAATACCATCTTATTGATCCAATAGTGCTGCAAGAGCATGAGCTGATGCGGCTATATAAAGGATAAACGGTTTGTTTGGCACAACGGGTTGTAAAACAAGTGGAGTTGCAAGGTATTCCTTTAAAATATCAAAATCCTATTTACAATACTCATTCCAATCAAAGTGTACATCGTTTTTGAGAAGATATGTGAAGGGTAAGGTGTGATCGGCTAAAGATGCAATGAAACAACAGATAGCGTGAATTCGGCCTTGTAATGTGCACAATTGAGAAATGTTCTTAGGAGGTGGTATGCTAATAATGGCATCAATTTTCTTCATGTCCACCTCAATGCCTCTATGAGATATGAGAAACCCCCCACTATCTATGCCAAAGATACATTTTTTCAGATTTAGTCGCATGTTATATTTATGTATTTTCTCAAAGATTTTTTGAAGAACAGTTACATTGTCTCGTCGTGTTAGGGATTTAGCAAGGATATCATCAACATAATCTTCCAAGATTTTATGTATGTAATCATGAAATATCAGTGTCGTCGCTCATTGATAAGTTGCACTGACATTCTTTAATCCAAAAGGCATCACAACCTAACAAAACGTTCCCCAAACAGTTGTAAATGCAGTTTTGTATTGATCTTGTGGGTTGATAAATATTTGATTTTAACTAGAAAATCCATCCATGAATGACGACAAAGCATGTCCAGTAGTTGAATCCACGATCATGTCAATATTAGGAAGCAAAAAAATTTCTTTTAAAGAGGCTTTATTCAAGTCACAAAAATCCATGCATATCCTAATATGATTATCGGGTTTAGCAACTGCGACAATGTTTAGGATCCAAGGAGAATAATCAATAGGTCGAATGAAGCCAACATCAAGGAGTTTTTCAAGCTTTTCTTTGTATCATAATTTTCGGGTCAATTCCTGACATATTAGAATATTTCCAAGCAAACATTTCAGGAAAATCATGAATTAAAGTGGTAGTGTCCGCTTGTTCTTCATTGTCAAGGCACTTCCCAGTCTTAATAAATTTTTCTTTATCATCTATGTCCATTGGTATATCAATTGTATCTCCTAAGGGGAGTGCATTAGACTTAAGAACTTCAGGATCATATGGTTCTTCAATGATATCGCTATCTTTTTTCTTGGTAATTATCACAACACAAGTAACTCATTTCATGGGAGTAGTAGAGGATGTGTTATCATAGACTCCTAACATTTTTTTTAGAGTTTCATCATTGTCAACATACTACCATGATGGTGATAAATTCATATCAAGCAATTCAGGATGTTTCATTGTGAGAGTGCATTTTGGTTGACATGTAATAGTGTTGATATTCAAAGATGGCCATTGAGTGGCTTGTGTCATCTTAGAAAAAGAATATCCCAACCCAGTTTTTCTCTCTTGTGTATTAGGTTGTATAGGGACATGAATACCTTATTCATTCTTTCCACATCATTTTCCAGTATATCCCAATTGTTTCACAAGTTCATAGCCTTTCCCATAAAGTCTTTCCATTTCCTTCAGATTAGGCGTATGTTGATAATCCATCTCATCAAAATTGGTTGTGTACATTGTAGTTTCTTCCAAATTAGAGGAGATAGATGCTTGAGAAGATTTTCTGAATTATGAGTTGACATCACGGTGGGTTGTTCTTGTGTTTCATCCTTTTTTTGTGTGATTATATATTTGCCCATAAAGGAAGGTGTGAATTCTAAAGATCCCCAATCATCACCAAATAATTTAGACACCGATTACTCATCTTGCTTTTCAATTTCAAGAGGTTCTATATTGGATGTTGGAATTAATGTATTCAGACGATTGGTAGTTCCTTTTTCAAGGTGTAAGCAAGTTTCAGGCTCAGGGTCTATTTCAACTTGATATATGTTGTTGTTATAGACATATTTCATTATACGATGAAGGGTCGAAGGCACTACATTCATCTCATGAATCCATGGTCTTCCTAAAAGAAGATTATACGAAATATCATAAGGCATAACATGGATAGGAGTTTGCATAGTAGCCACTCCAACTGTAATAGGAAAAGTGATTATTGTAACTATGGGAAAAATCTAGGTTAGCAGATTAGTGCATAAATAAACAAAACCCAAAGTAAATAATGAAGCACAAAGGAGGAAAACATGAAAATAAAAGGAATAATCTCACCAAATATCTTCAAACTCCATGATTGACCTCCATTACACCTTCTTTATTTTCTGCAATATGTAGTTTTCCCTCAAATTTTATGTGAGCAACCTATGACTATGCCAAGACCGAAGAAAAATGTTGAAGGATTTGATCACAAATGCAATACTATGAAACTATGCAACGAGTTTAAGAAGAGACTAATGTATGCCTAAAGTATGCCAAAATGCCAAGAGATGTGAAATATTCCTAAGACAAGATTACATGAGCTAAGATGTCATGAGATACATGCAAATGAGACCAAAATTGCAATTTTGGATAAATGGCCAAGATTAAAAGTTGACAAATGCCCTAGAATAAATGGACAAGATTCAATATGACAACCTATAATTAGGGTTAGGGCAACATTAGGGAAAATTTGAAATGAGTGGACAAGATTTGATTTGAGAAAATCATATCAAGGGTTGAAAATGCATGTGACAAGGAGATAAGAATGACACAAAAAAAGAGAGCTAAAAAATCAAATAATATTAGAAATTACTTGATTTATGGAGGAAAATTGCTATTTTGAATTAAAAATTAATTTAATTCAAAAGGTGGGGTCATGTGACAATAAATAATTAATTTGCATTATTTACTAAAAGAGGGAAAATTAGAAAGTGGGACCATTTTAAATAAATAATTTTATTTAAAATTGGGAAAATGCCAAGGTGGACAATAATTAAATAATTCATTTAATTATGAGAAGACATTTAGGAATTAATGACGTATTTAAATAAATGAATAAAATTTATTTATTTAAATAATTAGGAGGAAATAATGGACAAAGATAATTAAATAAATTATGGAATTTATTTAATTATGGAAAGACATAAAAGCATTAGTGACATATTTAAATAAATAAATATAATTTATTTATTTAAATAATCAAGAGGAATAAAAGACATGAATTAATTAAATAATTATGAATTATTTAATTAATAGTTGAAAGTGGACCAAAGTACATAATTAAACATTTCAATTATGCTAGGAAGTAAATATGGCGACAATAGAGCTTGCAAGCCTAGGCCATTTTTATGTGTCTACATTTTGTCCCTCTTTGTCATAATGTAGCTTATCGCATTGTGAATTTTTTTTTTGTTAGAAACATGCCCCTAGCGAAGGTACGTAGTATCTATGCCCCCTCGGGAAAATTTGCAAATTTTGGCCTGGTGACAGAAAAATTTGGAAAGTGTCCCGATAAGCTACTTTGATGACCAGAAAAGCAATGGCACAAGCAGTTTTATATTTCAACATGTTTAAGTCAGCCAAAAGTTAAATGGTCAAAGTTGGTCAAAAGAGCCTCTAGTAATAAAAAGTTGAAGAAAATCCCATTTTGACCCTATAAATAGGTTGAAAATGGGTAAAAGTCAATTCATTTTCACTTTCACACTTGTAAATTTTGAGAGCTCAAAGCTAGAAGACCTTGCGCGAAGATGGTGATTCCCGTTATCGAGCACCGCAGATACATCATCTAGACCTTCAGATGACCAGAGGGCGCAGACCCACCGGTATTTACCCCACACTCGCCTTGTTATTTTATCATTTTTCGTGCATTTTTTAGGGTTTTTAGGAAGGTCAACAAATGTGCCGTGACACATATGTGTTCGCGTAAGTCACATTCGTGGTCACAGTCATCGCATTCGATGCGTCGCGATGCAAACGCGACAAGTCCATTAGGTTTGCAATTATTTGTGATGGATTTGCCAATTATCGAGACACATTCACCATCTTGCACCACAAATGATGGGTGGAGTGACACATTTGCAAGATTGCAATGCATTCATTAAACTGGGTGATGCATTTGATTTGTCAATGATGTATTTGATTATGGAGTGACATAAGCGATTAAAAATGACACATTTGTGAGTCAAGACGATGCAAGTGATAGATTACGACACAAAAACTAGATGAAATGATGCAAATTTCAAGTTGTGACACAAATGAAGTCAACGCAACGCATTTGACTTTGACCAAGGTTGACCAGAGTTGACTTAGTTTTAGGCTTACTTTTTGCTTATGTCTAGATAGATTGATGGTAATAATGATATTTAATAATGTAATAATGGGCATTTCTACATGTGTAGAAATGATTACCACCGATCTATATGCGCAAGTTCAGGCCATCTACATATGCGTTTTGGGATCAGCTAGTGGACCAGGAGTAGAGGCAGCTGGTACGACTGGGGTTGTATTATGTCACCTATATGCCCATTATCCAGGCTAATAGGGGGCTTCTAATAGCACTAGTCGAGAGATTGCACTTCGAGACCCGTTCTTTCCGTTTTCCAATGGGGGAAACCACTATTACTTTGGAGGACGTGTACTAGATTTTGCACATTCTGATTAGAGGTGAGCGGGTGGTGTACGATCCACACCGAGGAGTGTAGACTATGACTAAGCTGTACAAGGTAGATGATGGAATGGGCCTTGGAATTGACGTATATGATATTCGGTGGGAGTACCTAGCGGAGCACTACCCACGGTGGGACGCCATGTTATGCACTTTGATTATCAAAGTCCTAATTTTAGATCGCCGAGGACATGGATTCCCCATCAGATGGGGGGACGTGCTAGTGTGGATGGGACAGGACATGACAATTTTTGTATGGGGACCCTATTTGCTTGGTATGTTATATCATCAATTGCACGAGGTAGCATACAAGGGTGTGACTAGCATTAGCTACGAGATGACATTACTTATGATCTAGGCTTGGGAGCATATTCCTATTTTTTGACTGCCTATTTAGAGACCACAACTAGCAAAGGGGATGTCGTATGTGTATTTGTATGTGTGTGCTCTTCAGCAGACGAGGGTTGGAGAGATAGGCTTCTGGTGGCACAGGATTGACACCATGACTTCATTTGTTTGGAGGTCGTACAAGGATTGCGCGTAGTGGGACAGAGAGGGCGATCATTTGGAATTTTGTAAATAATTTTGATATCTTATTGGATGGATAGTACAGTCTCAGTTGATTATAGAGATGTACCTAACCCAATGGGTACTTTGTCAGTTTGGGGAGCAACAAGGTGTGCCTATGGGGACTACCGAGTATGCTAGATCATCATGAGAGCCTACATGGGGTCCTGCCACATCAGTACCATTTTCTGAGCAACAGATAGATAGGTTGGTGGCACAATCTTGGGGTTGGAGTGGAGCTCCTATTGAATTGGGGATGATTGCAAATTTTGATTTATGGTGGCAGACTCACAGAACTATTCCGTTGACAGATCCAGATGGACCAACACCTATGGATTGCAGATCAGTTATACCACGGGTGTAGTGAGGAGGCCAGAGAGGTAGGGGTAGAGGAGATGGGGGGAGGGGTGATGGAGATGGAGGAGTGGAGGAGGAGATGATGGAGGAGATCTGGTAGTGGCGGGAGGAGGACTAGAGGAGGAGACAAAGGGAGGTAGGTGAGGAGGGTTAGACAATGAGTGGAGAGGGTACCCATAGATGCCATTCCCGAGGTGCCAGAGGAGGGGGAGAGAGATGAGGGGCCTAGGTTGGAGGAGGTGAGGCAGAAGGAGAGACAAGAGGCAGAGAGATAGCCAGAGGCGGAGATGCCGAGGGAGGAGAGACAGGAGGCAAAGATGGAGGTGCATGTAGCAGAGGAGGCCCTGTATGTCGGTAGGGAGGAGGAGGCCATTGGGGGTGAGGAGGATGTGGGTGATGATGAGGAGGAGCTAGACATTGGTGATGAGATGGATGAGGCAAAGATGCAACTCTGGGAGAGGATGATAGGTGGGGAGAAGGACATATCTGGGGTTCCTCCATTGCCACAAGATTCCATAGTGGACTAGAGGCTAGCATATATGTAGAGGAGACTAGATGAGGCCACTACAAAGATCAGATCCCTACGAGTAGAGCTTGAGGTTACCCACATTGAGAGGGATTAGGCAGAGATCCAACATCGGGAGACAAAGAGCTGGAGTTCAGAGTTCACACAGCTATGCACAAGGCTAGTTGCAGATGTTGCCAGGGAGCTAGCCAGGGTCAGTGCGTGCAGAGACTAGTATAGGATTTTATATGAGAGGGTAGTGCCAATTGATCAAAGGGAGCCTAAGTTATCAAGAGCATCTAGCAGGATAGGGATATGGTCAAGAAGTAGCAGCCGCACTCACAACAACCATAGCTAGAGTAGTGTGGGTGGCTCTATATCCTTAGGACATTCATCGGGCTACAGGTCTCATCATTCTCACATGCATTCTTCAAGACATAGGTCTAGCCACAGTCATAGATCATTTGGATCAGGGCATAGATCAGAGCATAGTCAGCCTCCAGTTACAGATCCATCGACCTCTTAGACCCATGCCTCAGTAGCTTCATAGACTCATGCTGTCGTTACCATTATGACATCATTAGATCAATTCCTATCACCAAACATCAGTCACCTTAGTCCTCTCCTCGATGGGATGAGGAGAGTTCAACATAGGGTGCATGACATTGTTCTCTTATTATCATGTTTCAAACATTACATTATGACACTCACATTTTGACCATCGAGCCCGCGAGCTTTATTTTTTGGATATATCATGACTCTTATCTTGTGACATGATTTTTTTTTTGAGATTATATATGATGTAGTTTTGATGCGACCTATATGCTTTATGTTATGTGATGATGCATTGTGTGTTGATTATGTTTATGATAGATGCTTATCTGATGATGATTATGATGATGCAATTGTGATGAGTCCTATATGATTCCTATGTGATTAAGATGATATGATGGTTATTTATGCTTACATTCCATGATAATGTTATGTTATAATGATGATTATATGGATGCATAATCTATGATTATAATGAATTCCATGTTTATGATTATGGATGTGTTAATGCATGACTATATATGTATGGACAATGCAATCTTATGATGTGATATATGTGTTTTAATGATATGGATGATGTATGCTCTTACATGTTATGTGAATGTGAAAAAACTAATGCAATTCCTATATGATCACGTATGCACTTATGTTTTTGTATGTCACACGATATCATCATGAGATGGCTGAGACAAGACGACAAGACAGAAGGAGATGAATGTTAGTGTGGAGACAAAATCCTTCAACATGTTACCACAAGACTTAACAATTATTGCTATTAATCATCATTGGGAGGATTATTGTAATGGCCAACAAACATCATGATATGACATAAATCAATGGTGTGCAAGGTCGTACCATCACATGAGACAAGCAATTGCAAACAAGGATGATCATGACTCATACTAAGAGTGTAATTGCCCTAGTCGTTTTGTCACAATCAACCACAAGCATAAGACAGACTAGAAAGACAATAGAGACAACTCATGAAACGCCGTTGCTCCTCTAAATCCTGTTACTAGGACATCCTTGAGGAACTAGCAACATGACTTCCTAAAAAAAGATAGGACAAGTCAATCATCATGATACATTGCTCCTTCTCTAAATCCTGTTGCCAAGACATCATGGAGAAACTAGTAGCATGATGAAAGATCCAAGGACAAAATGCCAAGATAATGTTTGCCAAGTGTTTGCTAAGGATGTCTAAATGTCAAGTGTTTTGATGTCAAGTTGCTTGGTTTGACAGTGCCGAATGCCAAAATTTTCATGTTTGATGATGTCTAGGTGTCAAATGTCAAAGTTACCAAATTTAGGAAGGACACATCCTGAATAATGTTGATGTCGAGAGGATTGATCCTCAAATGTTAAGAGGATCCCTCAAAATGCCAGATGATGGTGACGATGCCTAGGAAGGACACATCCTAAGGCACAAGTAAATGACAAAGGCGATCCTTCAGAAGGACACATCTAAAGAATGACCATGAGTTGACAGTTTGACCAAATTTGACTGAAGTTGACTAAATTTGACTTTTGTTGACAGAGTTGACTTGTGTTGATATAATTTGACTTATTTGACAGAGTTGACTACATGATGTTGACATGCTGATGTGATTGACATGTTGATTAAATGATTGTCATAGTTTTTTGTAGGAGTTTTTCTATTTGCAATGACTTGTTTTACTTGAAAACATTTGATATGTGTGCCAGTGCAGTGTCATGAACCCTAATGGACTAACCTAGTGCGGCCTTGGGGGCTCATCAATTGATGGCCTTGCCTACACCATACATTTAAAGACCTCATAGTTTGACACGACCAATGAATTTGTCATAATGACAAAAGATTGAGTCATGATTTTTATTTTGACAAACCTAAAAGGACTGACCTAATGTCTTGGGGGCCCGAAAATGAGCCTTGCCTAAGTAGCAAATGCGAAGAGACAACATAGTTCGACTATGACATGGACTGACTGACTTGACTGACTTGACAAGATATGACTCTATTTTTTGTGTTTTTGTCAGAGTTTTAATTTTTTTTGTATTTCTTCAGGACGGTTTTCAATTTTTAGGTCTTTTTTTAGGATATTTTATGATTTTTAGGTCTATTTTAGGACATTTTATTCTTTTTAGGTCTTTTTCAGGACATTTTATGATTTTTAGACCATTTTTAAAGATGTTTTATGATTTTTAAGTCCTTTTTTAGGACATTTTATGATTTTAAGGTCTTTTTTCAAGACATTTTATGATTTTTAGGTCTTTTTTTAGACATTTTATGATTTTTAGGTCTTTTTTTAGGACATTTTATGATTTTTATGTATTTTTTTAGGACATTTTATGATTGGCAGAACCACGTGTGGTACCCACTGCAGTTGGATGATAAAAGGAATCGCCCCCAGTCAGGTCCAGGACTAGCTAAGTTTGAAGGATGTGAAAAAGACGTGCTTGGGATGCTAGGTGGACAGTATGCAGGACTTGATGTCAATCATTGTTAGCCATGAAAGGAATGGTAGGGTTTTGTGATGGGTGTCAAGATGATATTAGAGAAGTGGGTGCTTATTATGGACTAAGGTAGATAGAGTGGCAGTAGATGGTAGAGTAAAGACCGACTACACATGGCGCTTGTTTGCCATGTTTTCACCATGGTACTTATCCAAAGCACTTGTTTACCAGGTTTTCACTATTGGATGAATTATTTTTTTACTATTTTTGTCATTTTCTTAGTTTCTTATTTTTTTTTGGTGCCACCAAGATGCCTGTTTGCCAGGTTTTCATCAGGGTGACAATTTTTTATTTTATATTTTCTGTATTTTTATGGTTTTTGGCCTAGCTTTCTGATGCTATGCGTAGAACTTTCAAATATGTAAACTATTGATAGGCTCTATTAGTTCACCGTTTGGAGTGGCTAGTTGGTATGCTCCAGAACCAAAAGAGGATGTGATGACATAAGGACCCAACCAATTTGGCTCAAACTTTCCATGTTTTTCTCTATTAGACTGATTCTTAGGATTTTGCATGAGGACCAGGTCGCCAATGTCAAACTTTCTGACCATGACTCTCTTGTTATAATTGCAACAAAGACGATTATGATATTCCTATAGGTGATTCAAGGAATTATGTCTGCATTCCTCTAACATTTCTAATTCATGTAGTCATGACTGTCTATATTCCTCATCATCGATCAAACCCTTTAAGGAGACTTGCAAAGATGAAATTTCAACCTCGATGGGCAGGATGGCTCTATCTCCAAAGACCAAGGAAAATGGAGTGGATCCTATAGGTGTGCAAATGCTGGTGCGGTAAGCCCACAAAGTAGGGTTGAGTTGGATGTGCCAGTCACGACCAACGTCATAGACTGTCTTCTTAAGAATTTTGATGATTGTCTTATTGGATGCCTCAGTTTGACTATTTCCTTGTGGGTAGTATGGCATGGAAAAATAATGTTGGATGTGTAAGTGTTCACATAACTCACAAATGTCTGGATTTTTGAAAGGATGCCTGTTGTTTATGATGATGGAATGTGGTACACCATACTGACAGATGATGTATTTGAGGATAAATTTGGAGATTTGTTTTCTGGTTATGTATGTGAGTGGGATGGCTTCGATCCACTTAGTGAAGTACTCAGTGGCAGTGATAATGAATTTGTGGCCATTAGACAAAGTAGGATGGATTTTTCCGATGAGGTAGAGTCCCCATTATGCGAAGGGCCATGGAGAAGTATCAGCCAAAGTTCCTATGTTGGTGCATGAATCAAATCACTATGTATCTGACATTGGTGACATGTTCTCACAAATTCAAGTGCATCATTTTCCATTGCATCAAGTAATACCCAAGTCTCATTATCTTCTTGGCTAAATTAGGACCACTCGAATGAGATCCACATATACCCTCATGTACCTCATGTAAGGTTGTTCATGCTTCATTAGTTTCGAGACATCGAAGAAGGGTATTTTCAAAGCTACAATGGTATAGGGTGTCACTAATGATGGTGTATCGGGCAACCTTACGGATAAAGGACTTTCGTTGGTTGTTGGATAGGTTGGGGGGAAGGGTCTGGGACTGGAGATAGTCATAAATGTTTTGATGCCATGGAGAGTTGGGACCAACAAGCTTGCAAAACATCTCTAATTCTAGAATTTCATATGCAGGTACCAAAAGTTGTTCTACCAAGAACTCAAATTGAGGGACGTTACTTGGAAAGTCGAGGAGAGAGCCAATTATAGCCATTGCATTTGCTGCCTTGTTTTGTGCCCTCAGAATTTGTTCAAAAGCAAGCATGTGAAAGTATGACTAAAAAATGTCAACCATTCATTTATAGGGCTTTAACTTCTCATCCTTGGTGTCATAGTTGTCATTGACTTGGTTGATGACCAACTGAGAATCTCCAAGGACATGCAAATTTTTGATTTTCCATTTTATGGCTATTTTGAGTCTTGTGACAAATGCCTCATATTCTGCGATATTATTTGTACATGGAAAAGCAATACAAAATGACTTCAGAATGGAACCTCCTTGTGGTGTAATAAAAATTATTCCTTCTCCCAAACCATGACTAGTATGAGACCTGTTGAAGTAAAGTTTCCAAGGCAATTTAGGTTTTGCATGAAATATGGACTCATCAAGAAAGTCTGCTACCAATGATTGATCACCTTGTATAGGTGCATCTTCCAGTTGATCTTCTATCACTTGTCCTTTTATGGACTTTTGTTCTACATATTGTATGCCATACTCACTCACGATCATTACCCATTTTTCCAAACGTCTTGTCAATGCTGCACGACTGATGAGATATTTCAAAGGATCAATCTTCACTACCAGTTGTGTCTTGTGATTCAACATGTAATGCCTCAATTTTTTAGTAACAAAGACCATTGCTAGACAAGCACGTTCAATGGATGTATAGTTTAGCTCATATCCGACCAATGTTCGATTGATGTAGTATATGGCCCTTTCCTTCTCATCATGATTGTTCTATGCTAGTAATGCCCCTAGTGCTGAAGTTGTTGCAGAAATGTATAGAATCAAAGGTTTTCCTTTGATCGGTGGCATTAGAACAGGTGGTGACAATAGATAGTCCTTTATTAGTTGGAAGGCCTCTTGACATCTATCAGTCCACACAAAGGGGATGCCCTTGCACAGGAGATACTAAAATGGTTGACACTTATTTACCAATTGTGCTATGAAGCATCAGATAGATTGTAACCTGCCTTGCAATATCTTGAGTTCACTTATCTCTTTTGGAGGAGGCATGTCTAATATGGTTTTACTTTGGCGGGATCAACTTCAATGCCTCTGTGGGAAACTATATATCCCAAGAGTTTTCCTAATGTTACACCAAAGATGCATTTCTTGGGATTCAAGAGGACTTTGTATTCTTCCATTCTCTTGAAGATTTTGTCTAATACATTCAAGTGATCTTTTCATGTCAAATATTTTACCAAAAGGTCATCCACATAATCTTCCATTAGCTTGTGCATCATGTCATGGAATATTGTTGTCATGGCTCTCTGATATGTGGCACCTGCATTCTTGAGACCAAAAGGCATGATGTTTCAACAGTATGTACCCCAAGGACATGTGAATGCTATTTTATGTTGATCTTTAGGGGCAATATGAATTTGATTATAACTCAAGAAACTGTCCATGAGGGACAAAATCTTGTATCCTGCTATAAGATCAACTATGATGTCTATGTTTGGTAACAAAAAGTCATCCTTTGGACATGCTTTATTCAAGTCTTGAAAATCTATGTAGATGCATATTTGATTGTTTGGCTTTGTGACCAGTACAATATTGGACATCCATTCAACGTAATCTATTGACCGTATGAATCCCACATCTAGCAATTTCTTGATTTCTGCTTTGACTAACAAGGCGATTTGTGGGTGCATCTTTTGCAACTTTTGTTTTATTGGCTTGGCATTTGGAAGTAATGGAAAATGGTGCAAGAAAATTTTTGGGTCCAATCCAGGCATATCAACATAGGACCATGCAAAGTTAATCTTACGCTATGAAAAGAATTTGTGAAATTCAAGTTTATGCTCTTCTATCAAGGATGTTGCAAAGAGGACAATTTTGGGATCTTCTTTTGTAGCTATGTTGACTTCGATAGTGTCCTCTATGAGCATCGCCAGTTTTTCTTGAGTCATGGGGAGAAATTCTAGTCCTCCATCCTTGGGCACCTCAAAGAGGTTTTCACCCATAGATACGTCCTTTATTTTTACTTTTTTTATCATTAGAAGGTGCCTTTCGATTTTCACCTAAAGACGTATCATTTTTTGTTTTATTTTTTATTTTTCATTTTGCAACTATAGGACGAAACAGTCTCCCTGAAGTAGGCTGAACAATCTAGGTCAATAGCAAATCTAGCCTTTTGGTCTCCACTTGGTATGCCCTCACGCAATCCCATGAATTCTGTAATGACCTCATCATTCTGAAATATGTCCATAACTGGTGGGCCTTGTTGATCCCAATCAATTAGCTGTGGGTAGACTAAGGAAATACCATCATCAGTATTGGTGAATGGTGGGAAGGATGTGGAAAGCATGTAGATGAACTCGAAGAGGTTAAAGATAAAATTGTCATCATCCAACTCCCAATCAGATTCTATCCAATATTCTCCTTCACTTGATTCATATTCATTATCAAAATAAAGAACAAATGGATTGGTATTGGGGTCAGCAGTGTCATGCGGCAAGTCAGATGAATCCAAATGAGGGTCATTATTGTCAAATGGCTGGACAGGTATGGAAAAAGGATGGTTGATGGGATCCAAAGATAATTCAGATTGGTCATTATTCCTTGGGAAAAAGAGTCTATCCCAGTCTTCTCTTTTCCTTGGGAAATTAGGATTTTCATTATTCTGTGTTGGATCAATCTTAAAAAATTTCCAAAATCTTTCTTCAAAGGTAGGTTCTCCAGGTTCAAGGAACAATTCGCCAAGGAAATAGTCACTTAGGGATCATTGGGAGCCAAATTCCTATTCATGGGAGTCAGTTTCGGTAAGGGATTCCTCAATAGTCTCAAAACTTTATGAAGCATTCATGCTCTCACTCGAAAGTACATTGGTACATTGATCGTCATTTTTAGGTATCCCATACCCTGACCCAAGATACTTTGGTTGTCGGGGAGGCATTATAGATTCTTGCATTCCAATTTTATTTTTTCCAAGGCCGCTAGTCCCATCGTAGACTTTTCCATATAATTGGACTAGTAATGGGGATGGATCTTCTGGGTCTTTATAAATCCATGTTGATATATCCTTGATGTCTTCTTTTCTCATTTCTCCCCATTTTATAAAAATGTGTGTTGTAAGAACTCTAAAAATTTCCTTAGGCTCCATTCTGAAACAAGGTTGACCATAAGCCTTAGGAGACTTAGGTATTTTTGTGATGCAGTAGGCGGTGTTCAATTTAAATTCTCCACAACCTAGGTCCTAGATCCTAACATTGGGATAAGCCTTCAGAACGGAGGGAGATGGTGTGGTGGAAGTGGAAGGAGTGGACATGGATGATTTGGAAAGCATGGATGGGTCGATGAACTTGGAAGAAGATGAGCTTGGAGCTTCTCGGTTGATGGGCACTTGATGTTCTGAAATACCCCATAGATTGGTGCAATACTAGAAGGGATCGGGGTCTCCATATATGGTGATTTATGTGCCATCAAAAGGAATTTTCAATCATTGGTGGTAGGTGGATGGAACAACTTTGAGGGTGTGAATCCAAGGTTGGCCAAGCAAGATGTTATAGGATAATTCAAGATCTAGGATTTGACATGTCGTATCCACAATGACTGCCCCAAATCTAATAGGAAGAGTGATCACACCTCGAGAGGAACATTCTTTATCATCATACACCTTTATAACAATCCTCTTTGTAGCATCTACAAAAGCATCAGAGAAGCCTAGAGCCTTAACCAGTTTTAAGGAGCATAACCATCTACTAAGACTCATCTAACCTTATGCTTATGGATAAAGAATTCAATGTGTAAGGCATCGTTATGATTGGATTTTGGTGATGAGTAGTCTTGGTCTAAAAATGTTACATGATGGGTGTTGGCCTCCTACAATGATTTAATAACTAAGCCCTGACAACCATGATTCAAGAGATTGGACATCTAACCTGAATAGCTATTTCAATCATCATGAAGGTGCATTTAACTTGTCAACCCAGGGACGTGAACTTGAAATGGGTCAACACAGTATGTGCACTAGGAACTCAAAGTAGCCATTTCATTCTACAATTAAGGAACACACAATGCTAAAATTAAATTGCTTAGAAGGGAATACCATAAATACCAATCATCAATCAACAACTACATCAAACTAAAATGCATAACAGGAATCAAAATCTGAGCAACAAACAAGGCACTACTGTGTCTGCTTTGGCTGCAGGAACAGTCACAAAATGGAATTCTAGTGGTTGCAGGAATAGTCGGTGCCAGATTTCTAACTAATTACTAAATAGTAAGTAATACTAAAATAATACTAAAATAAGAAGATGGATTACTCACCAAGTGGGCCCCCTTGGATAAGTATCCTCTAAAACTAATGAGAACTCAGATGCTCAAACTCAGAACTTTATTTTATTCACTATAAATCATGATTACAAAAGAGTTATGTATTTGTATTATTAAAAATTGAGAGTGCAAGTACAATATCAAATTGTGCAACCTCCTGAGGAAGGAGCATCATATCTATATTTATACTATCAGCTAAATAAGGTAGTCAACTCCATGACTGGGAGGATGCCATTTAGGGAAAACAGAGAAAATGGAGCAATGGCAGTTACATGTGCATGGAATCTGGTCAGACATGCAGGTCCAAATGCAAATTTAGCACAACAGTAACACCCGCATATGCTCAATCATTAAAGTACACTACAAGGTGGTTACATTTGGTTGCATGAGGAATCTTCTATCATCAACCTCCTTAGACCTTGAGCAATTCCTTTGCTAAACGTTATGGTCCATGCCCAGCTGGCAATGTCTTCCTCAACTTAGCATCTTGAAATTAAATCTGCATGGCAACGTCAATACGCACAATAACTACACATCTATAACCACCTTAAGGAAAATTCATTAACCACATGCAAAATCAATATAGATAATCCACATAATATGCCAATGTCATTAAAACTTGTAGAGATAGGATTTAAGCCCAATGTCTATGGTTTGAGGGAAACACTATGAAAATATCAACATTTAACATCAAAGTCCATGAAAAATGCTAGCAAATAAACTATAGATTCTACCCAAAATTGGACCAAAAACTAGGCTCATCACTCCCCCCAACCAAATGTTTTGTTGGTCCTCTAGCAGGGGAAGGGTTGTTCTTTTGCTTGGTCAAGGCTCTGAAATTTGCAACTGATAGTTGTCTAACATTACTGGCTATTGTGCATGAATTAGGATCCCAATAGAATCCTCCTAATCTGTCAAATCTATTCCATCTCTTTTTTTTTGCAACAATGTCATACTGGTAGAATTTGAAGTTTGGCACGGGCCACATGAGCATGGGTGGCTGGAAAGTTAGGGGAAGCCATGATCGCCTCTGTGTTCTCCCAATATAAATATACCTATCAATCCTTTTTAGTGCTACAACATAATTGTGGATGGAATGAGGCTCAACCTGCTTCAGCTCATTAGTTAGGCTATTCCATCTTTGTGATAGACATCTTCTCATAGTTTCCTCCTTTGTTGCTATCTTTACCTCATACTCACTGTAAATTGCCTCAATCCAAGGCATAATCTTATTTTCATAACTAGGTCTGAGAAGCATTCTATTCCATTCTCTATAAATATCCCTTGGGTTGCTTGATTCAACCCTAATGGGCAGAGGGATATTAGACTCCAATTGCTTATCAGCCCCATGTTGCTGTCCCCAACTAATCTCATTTTGTACCCAATAAATAAATGCCCTTAATTTGACATCCCCAACATACAATAGTGGATTCCAATCATGGTCTTGAGTTACAACATAATTATGCAAATAAAACTCACACATCAAATTCTTCATTTTAGGTGAGGCAATCCTATAAGCACTGAATAATTCAACAGGGGTGTCAATAGAAGGATTCAAACCTGAGGCAATCCTTGATAGCTTAAAAGAGAGACATTTCTCTTTCAGGAGTAGAGTATAGACCCTTGGAGGGGTCCTACATTCCAAAATCTATGGTACCAAGGTTTCCATATCATCCACCCTCTGCTTCAGGGTGGAAATTTCTACATCCTTATCTTCAATCTCCTCATCCCTCTTTTGAATTTCCTTCTTCAATTTCTATTTTTCCTTTTTCCATTCTTCCTCCCTCCTTTGTATTTCTTTCCATAAATTCAAAATTTCCATATGTACTATAAAATCAGGAGGATTATGAATTCCTACCAGTCTTTTTATCGATGGTGGCTCCTCATATAGCACTATCTGGATGGACTCAGGTTGTCCAACTATCTCTGGCTGCATGGGTAATGTTTCTTCTTCCACTTCTTGTTGCAAGGGCCCTCATTCCTGTTCTTTTTGTGGCTACAGGAACTCCTACTTAGGTTCTGGCTGTTGTTGCAGGACTTCCTACTCATGTTGTAGGAAATCCTAATTTTCCTCAAACTCTTCTACAATGTTAGCAAGATCGGTCAGTATTATATTTGTTGGTTTCTCAAATATGTCTTCTTCTTCGACATTCTCTTACCCCATTGGGGCTTTAGAGTCCTCATGTGATGTCTCACCAGGCTTAGGGATTTCTTGTGGAGGCGTACCAAATGTTGGCCCAACTAGTCTTGATTTCCTGGGAGGTCTCACATTTTTCTTTGGCCGCAGGATGAAAAGTGTTAGCCTTCCTCTTCTTAGAACTTGGCACATTTCTTTCTGTCAGCTTCCTTTTGGCATTTCCTTTTCTTGTTTCTACTTCTCTCTGTTGTGCCCTAGTTTTCATCAAGGTTCACTTGTGGAATGTCGTCATCAGAATCTAATGAAGAGATTTCTTTTTTTGAATGCTTTGTTCTAGAAGAACTAATTTCTATGGTTTCTTTTTCTACAAGAGGGTTCACACTAGAGCTTGCACTAGAGGTTGAAGCACCAAGAGTGGCTTCAGTCATGCTCAATCTCTTGCTAGACCTACGGGGTTGAGGTAAAACTCTAGGTTGTAATTGCTCAGGTCTAATTTGATCAACATTTATAAATTCTTCCCAATTCATTCCAGATACATCATGCAAAGACTTTTCAACCAACAATTTAATTAGACAATGGTGGGAAAAAAAAATCCCTACCTTTTTGGATCTCAACTGCCATGATTGAGAGAAGATTGTATAGCACGTTAGGAACATTCATCCTCCTTCCATGCCTCATGTGATTCAAAAGCTTGAAGTGCATGAAATGCAAATTTGACTGGCGACCCTCACAAGTGATGTATTTGATAACATAAATGACTATCTGCTTCCATGGCTTGGGTAGAGACACTCTCTTTGCACCCTATTTATCTATGCTCAATGGGGGATCATTCAGCTCTATAAATTTGGCCCTAGCTGATTTGGCGTCTCTAGAGGCAGGGTAATTTTCACCATCAGTCGGTAACCCTATGACCTTTGCAATTATTTCCTCAGTTGCCACAACTTCCAACCCTTTTACTGTGGCTTTTCCTTCAAAAAATGTTTGGGCGAATTCAAGGGCAATGCTTTCATCAAAGCCATCTAGCATCAAGAAGTAATCTAACCATCCACAATTTCTAAATTTAGCCAAGCATTGTGCATCTTCCAATAAAACATCATGCACCATGGGTTCATTTTGAATTAACCCACCTCCCATTGTCTGCAATCAAACAAATGCTCTGCAACTTCTTTCCTGCAATTCCCATATGAAAATCAAGTTCACTTTCGTGCAATACGTGCTAAATTTCCAATGCCAATATTGATTGAATTTCTTTTCTTTTGTTTCACCTTTTTGCTTGCAACTCAAGATTACGACAGAGTCAATAATGGAAAAAAGGAGTGATAAAGGAGAATTATGATGGGAAGAAATGGCATCTATAGTTAATGTCACTTCACACATGCAAGTTGTCCTCTCACTTAGATTTCAAATCAGCTCATTTTAAATTTTATGACGTAGCCTAGCATAAATTGACACATGGGCAATATATTTGCATCTTTTTCTTTCCCCCCAACCTAAATTTGGACATGTGTCCGCACATGCAAGATGGGAGTGGTGATTTGATAGGGAATAATGATATGTTATGTGAACGTCTATACTAATGTACAATGATTAAATGAATGCACTTAAAAGATGATTAAAAGATAGAAATTAATGCACACATACCTGAATGTGTGGAGGATTTTTTGCAAAGATTGTGGAGAAAGTACCACTCACCTTTTAGGGAATAAATTGGGAAATTAATGAAAATGAAGTGGAATGAGGTGAGGTGGAATGAAGTGATGGAAGAGAGAGAAAGGTGGTGATGGATGGGTGAATGGACGGATGGGCAAAGAAATGGACTTCCACGTAAGTGAAAGTATTTATTATGAGAAGTATGTACCTTAATTAGCCAGAAGGAAGGACACTAGGACTACTTCCTTTGGTTGCAAGAAGCTCAGGTGCTGAATGTTGGGTAAATTGTTATAGGAACTCTTCTTTGGAAGCTGGCTTGTGATATAATCTGAGGTAATGACCATTGAAAAGTAATTTGAACCTGATAGGGTCAATGGTAGTAAGCTGAATAGCTCCATTAGGAAAGACCCCGATGACTTCATATGGTCCTAGCCATCTTGTTTGTAATTTTTCTGCATTGTCCTAATATCTTGAGTCAGAGAGCAAGGCCCAATCTCCTGGTTGGAATTTCTTGTCCTTGATAAATTTGTCATGCCACTTGATTCTCTGATTCTGCACTACCTATGTATGTTGCAGGGCTGCTCTTCTTATCTCATCCAAAGCATTTAGCTACATGATTCTTTCTCTTTGTGCCTCAGAATGGCTTCAATTTCTCTTTTGGTCACCTCTGTATGTTGCAGGGCTGCTCTTCTTATCTTATCCAAAGAATTTAATAACTAAGCCCTGATAGCCATGATTCAGAGATTGGAAATCTAACCTGAATAGCTATTTCAATCATCATGAAGGTGCGTTGAACTTGTCAACTTAGGGACGTGAACTTGAAATGGGTTAGTATAGTATGTGCACTAGGAACTCAAAGTAGTCATTTCATTCTACAACTAAGGAACACACAATGCTAAAAGTAAACTTCTTAGAAGGGAATACCATAAATACCAATCATCAATTAACAACTACATTAAACTAAAATCCATAACGGGAATGAAAATCTGAGCAACAAACAGGGCACTACTCTATCTGCTTTGGTTGCAGGAATAGTCATAGAATGGAATTCTAGTGGTTGTAGGAACAGTCGGTACCAGATTTCTAACTAATTACTAAAAAGTAAGTAATAATAAAATAATACTAAACTAAGAAGATGGATTACTCACCAAGTGGGCTCTGTTGGATAAGTATCCTTTAAAACTAATGAGAACTCAGATACTTGAACTCAAAACTTTATTTTATTCACTGTAAATCATGAGTATAAAAGAGTAATGTATCTATATTACTGAAAAAATTGAGAGTGAAAGTACAATATCAACTCGTGCAACCTCCTAAGGAAGGAGCATCAGATCTTTATTTATATTATTAGCTAAATAAGGGAGTCAACTTCACGACTGGGAGGATGCCATTTGGGGAAAACAGAGAAAATGGAGTAATGGCAGTTATGCATGCATGGAATCTGGTCAAACATGCAGGTCCAAATGTAGATTTAGAACAGCAGTAATGCCTGCGCATGCTCAATCATTAAAGTCCACTACAAGGCGATTACATTTGGTTTCATGAGGAATCTTCTTCCATCAACCTCCTTTGAACTTGAGCGATTCCTTTGCTAGACGTTATGGTGCATGCCTAGCTGGGGGTGTCTTCCTCAACTTAGCATCTTTAAATTAAATCTACATGGAAATGTCAGTATGCACAATAACTATACATCTATAACCACCTTAAGGAACATTCATTAATCACATGCAAAATCAATATAGATAATCCACATAATATTCCAATGTCATTAAAACTTGTAGAGATAGGATTTAAGCCCAATGTCTATGGTTTGAGGGAAACATTATGAAAACATCAAAATTTAACATCAAAGTCCATGAAAAATTCCAACAAATAAACTATAGATTCTACCCAAAATTAGACCAAAAACTAGGCTCATCAATGGGGTGTAGTAAGGTATCCCACCATGGCTTCAAACTAGTCGACATCAATGTCATGAGGGATAGAAGACTCTTGTAAGGTTTTGTCAATTATGGCCTTATGCATAGGAGAAATTCATAGCAACTCAAGCATAGAAATTTGAGCATGTGTTTTGCCTAGTTGGTCAATAAGGTTAAATTCTCCCTTAGGTTGCAACTGCTTAGTGGATGGACCAGGTATCATGATTTTTGGTTGCCTAGGGGGAGGAGGACCAACTATAGTGAATTTTCCACCACGGGTAGTGACATTACATTCAGGTTCTCTTTTGACAATATTTGTATTGACATATTCGTTAGCAGCTCGAACATGATTTATAATGGATCCACTAGAATAGTCAAATGTAGTGCGGGTATAGTTGGCATGATTATTATTTATCCTAGGACCTGACGTAAGGGATTATTCGAACCATGGTCCTGCAGTGGGATTTTGTGAATAATATGGTCTGTGTTTGATGCAAATTGTGGTCCACCCAATTCAATTATGCAATTTTCAATGAGGTTTTGTACCAAATTTTTTAGTTGTCGAAAAGAGGATGTCTTATGTCCTTTAGTGTAGTGATAATCACAGAAGGAATTTTCATCCAACCATGATGGTTTAAAATATCCTAGATCATATGGCTTAGGGTCTTCTAATGTGATGAAACCATTTTGAAGGTGTTTCTTAAGGGCGTCTTCGATTGGTTCACCCGAGGGAGTATATGTGCATCTCTTTGAGAATTACCTAGTCTATCATGGTTGCCCTTGGTTTTGACTATTTTGATTATTATGACTATTTTGAATGGCATTAGCAATAGGTGTTAGTGTGGTCATTGGTTTATTTTGTGGTGGTGCTCCTTTAAGAGTGAGTACATGACCCATTGTGTTTACCACCTTAGCGTCAACAATGCCATCATTGGTAATGTGTTTGTTCTTGACCCATTATTTATTCTTGTCCATAGGTGGGTTTGTGTTCATGTTCTAAGGGCCATATTTTAGTTCTCCTTTAGCAATAAGGGCCTTCTCAAGTTGGACACCCTTTTCGACTAAGTCTATGAAGGTTGTGTAGCAATGAGCTTGCAAGCCATATTTCAATGTGCCTAGGAGAGTTTGGATAAACATGTCAACTTTTTCTTTCTCTGGTATGTGACATTTGGTTGTGGTCCTCAAATGAAAATACATCGTTTACTTCCTCCAAAGGGATTGAATGAAGACCCAATGAAAGGATTTGATGACGATGCTCCCATGGTACTAGATGAAGCTCCAAATAGGGGGTTTGAAGAGCTTGCCCCCATTGTTGAGGATCCAAAGGTAGCTCCAATTGACTATGAGGATGTTGTTGAAATTGTAGGCATTGATTGTGACATGGTTAGTGTCCCTCCAATGGATTTTGCACTGATTGTGTTTTGATTGGATGTGTCATTAGAAGTGGCATTGATAGTACTTGTGACAATTTGTGAGGTGGCTTCAACAAAGGCATTGTTTGCATTGTTTTAGGGTTGACTAATGTTGGGGGTGTTGTTCATATTATTGTTGTTGGTATTGTGATTAGTTGAGGCTGGTCTCAAAGCGTTAATTTCAAAGCCACGTGGCAATTTAGCCCCTTGATCCAAAATCATGGCTAGATCTCTGTGGGTCATGTAAGACTAAATCTTCCATGAAGGAGGCTATGTCAGGATTTTGCGCTGCAGCTTCTAAGTCTTTTGCATATACTTGTTCATTTTGGTCCCTTTGTATAAATGGTTCGAAGGGATTATATGATAAAGATGGCATGTTAATTTCACTAAAAGGATTGATAAATGATGTGTCTTGGTTCATGTTTTGATTCTTGTCATTGGAAAAGATATAAGTGTTGGTGTCTTGTCCAAAATTAGCCATTTGTCTTCTTTTTCTTTGAAGCCTTGTCTCAACCATATAAGGATTTACTCAAATTAGGAAGAAGGATGACAATGATAACTAGATGATGACACTATATTTTTGAGATTTTATTTTTGAATAAGGAATGTAAATGCAACTATGTTTTTTGGGTTTTTGACAGTAAAGAATCCAAATGCAACTATGTTTTTTGGGTTTTCGACAATAAGGAATGCAATATGGAAAAGTTGTCTAAAGGAAATGAAAAATTCCAAAGGACAATAAGGACTATTTTTTTGAATTTTTAGGAATAAGGTATGCAAAATGAGGACTAAGATGACTTGAATGTTCTAAGGTATGCAAATGAAAAGGTCTAAATGATTTGGAAGAAGGTTACTCAACCACCCTAAGCTTGATCCATGTCTCAATTTGGGTCATCAAAGGACTTACTAATGTGACTAAAGGACAAGATGACAAAGTGACAAAGTGAGGTTCCCTAACTAGACTTTTGAGTTGGAAAGTCTCACAAAAAGGACAATAACTAAATGAAATTAAGTTGACTAAGTCAAATGACAACCTACTCTTGAAGGAAATGATTTTGTAATGGTAAGCTTCCCTATTCCAAAATATGCAAATGAAATGAGGATCTAAAGACTGATTTATGACTAAAAATGAAGATGATGGACTTCTAAAGGATGCAACTAAAATTTTGCAAATTTGGACCTATAGGTAAATGCAAGCTAAAGATGCAAATGATGGAAGATTTGAGCAATTTTCTTTCTAATTTTTGACAGATGTTGCTAGAAAAAGATGTTTGATGGAAAATTGGGCAAGTTTGGTCTTGGGTTTTAGACTACAACAGTGTTTTAGTTTTTTTTCCAGGAAATTGCGTCATTTCAGGTCACAGATGCGTTGCAGTTTGCTAGATGAGTCACAGTTTTAGTGAATGCGGCTTTTGAGGTCACAGATGCAGCTCAAGGAAGAAATGTGGTGTTATGTTAAGCAAATGAGATGTAGGACCTGGGAAAATGCATCACACAAAGTGGAAAATGTGGCTTATTAGAGACAATGCGTTGCAGAAAGTGTCAAATGTGGCATAGAATAGTGAATGCATTTTAGCAAATGCGTTGCAGCAGAATGAGTTTATTTTGTTTGCAATTCTAGAATTTTTTTTGAATTGTTTCAAGTTGAATGATTATTTCTAGATCTATGAAAGGTGTTTCTTTGTCTCAATGTTTTCAAAAAACACCTGGCAAGCACAATATCTTGTCTTTGAAAATTTGAAATCATGCACAATGAAGACAAGCACAATCCTAGGTTAGGCAAGGACAATATTCACTAGATTCCATGTGGGTTTCCCCAACCACACTTATTCTTAGCAGATGAATCTAGAAGCTTGGCCACATAGGCTCCCCTTTACAATGCACTCAATTCTTAGGTCAACCAAGCTTCCAACCCCCATAAATATCCCATGGCAGGCTGATCACCTCTATTAAGAACTATGAGAATGTGGATGCCTTCACAATGACCGTTGTTGTGCTAGCAAATAGATGGGTTTTTGGAAACTACACAAATGTTTTTAGTTTGGGATCCCTGTTTGAGTGGCCACACATAGGGCAAGATTAGCTATGATAAGGAGGAACTCCAGCCTGAAGAGGTTATGCTCAACAGGGTTTTGGGGAGTTCACTTGTTCATGTGACTTATCCGCACTCATAATCCTAAGTTTTCCATTAGGGTTCACATTTATATACCAGTCAGGGGTAGCACAGCTAAAGAGTTTTGTTGTCGGTTTGAGTCGCCTTGGGGTGAGTACTTTTTCCCACCAAGGAAATCCCAATTCCTAGAGTCAATAACCATTTTTCTTGCACCTAGGATCACACAAGTGCACAAGGGGAGATGATACTTCTATTATTGAATCGGGGTGACAGAAAATTGAAGACACTTGTGAGTTTTAGTTAACAAAACTATAGTGTGAAGAAGACACTTAAGACACTTTGTTCTTTTTAAACTTTTAACTTGAAGTGTGAAAGACAAAGTTCATTTTAAACCCATGACGTGAGAATGCATGTTCATTTTAACCATATGATATTCAATGCATGATTGTGTTCATTTTAAGCCAATGACATGAGAATGCATGTAAATTTTAACCATATGAATGTGAAATGCAAGTTGTTGTTTGTTGATTGTTTGCTTAAGGAATTAAAAATGTGATAATAAAATCAACAAAACAAGGTTAGACTCCTCGCCACAAGCTGGAAACAAAAAATTAGTAATCCAAAAACCTCTAAGCTACTAAATGTAAAATAGAAATCTGGAAAAATTCTATAAAATTCAAAAATAAAATTTTACCAGTCAAATGTGTCACCCCGCAAAGCAAATGCATCTTGGGTCCGTATACTGGAATTTACCAGTCAAATGTGTTGATATGCAAAGTGAATTTGTCTCAGTCTGCAAATGTGTCGTTCGGATCTTCAGATGCATTATAGCAGAGCAAATGCAGCTTTCTATCAGTCAAATGTGTCTTGAGATGGCGAATGCGTCACTCTGTAGAGAAAATGTGTCGTGATAGAATGTTTGCAGCTCAAAAAATTGCGAATGCAGTGTTTCGTACCTGTACCTGCAAAAACAAAAAAAGCCGTATAGAAATTTGTGAAAAACGCGATTTTGGCATCGGGTTCACTAATGTAACTATGAGAAAAATCTAGGTTAGTAGATTAGTTAATAAATAAACAAAACCCAAAGTAAATAATGAAGCACAAAGGAGGAAAACATGAAAATAAAAGGAATAATCTCACCAAATATCTTCAAACTCCACGATTGACCTCCATTACACCTCTATTTGCTACAATATGTAGTTTTCCCTCAGATTTTATGTGAGCAACCTATGACTATGCCAAGACCTAAGCAAAATGTTGAAGGATTTGATCACAAATGCAATACTATGCAACTAGTAAGGAAAGACTAAAGTATGCCTAAAGTATGCCAAAATGCCAAGAGATGTGAAGTATGTTGAAGACAAGATTGCATGAGCTAAGATGTCATGAGATGTGCAAATGAGACCAAACTTGCCATTTTATAGAAAATGCAATTTTGGATAAATGGCCAAAATTAAAAGTTGGCAAATTCCCTAGAATCAATGGACAAGATTCAATATGACAACCCACAATTAGGGTTAGGGAAAAATTAGGGAAAATTTGAAGAGTGAACAAGATTTGATTTGATAAAATCAAATCAAGGGTTGAAAATGCATGTGACAAGGAGATAATAATGGCACAGAAAAAGAGAGAGTTGGAAAATCAAATAATATTAGAAATTACTTGATTTATGGAGGAAAATTGCTATTTTGAATTAAAAAATAATTTAATTCAAAAGGTGGGGCCATGTGAGAGTAAATAATTAATTTGAATTATTTACTAAAAGAGGGAAAATTAGAAAGTGGGACCATTTTAAATAAATATTTTATTTAAAATTGGGAAAATGCCAAGGTGGACAATAATTAAATAAATTAAATAATTCATTTAATTATGAGAAGACATTTAGGAATTAATGACGTATTTAAATAAATAAATAAAATTTATTTATTTAAATAATTAGGAGGAAATAATGGACAAAGATAATTAAATAAATTAAGGAATTTATTTAATTATGGAAAGACAAAAGTATTAGTGAGGTATTTAAATAAATAAATATAATTTATTTATTTAAATAATCAAGAAGAATAAAAGAAATGCATTAGATAAATAATTATGAATTATTTAATTAATAGTTGAAAGTGGACTGAAGTACATAATTAAACATTTCAATTATGCTAGGAAGAAATATGGCGACAATAGAGCTTGCAGGCCTAGGTCATTTTATGTGTCTACAATTACACTGAGCGATTGCTTTGTTGTATTGTCAAATCCTCAAATAGATAAAGAATCAGGTTTTATTTGTGACTTGTCAACACACAATCTATTAAGAAGATTCACACTACACACATTAAGAGTAGAACCATTATCAATGAGGGTTTGTTTGATACCTATTCGATTGAATTAAGCAATTATTATAAAGGCTTCATTTTATTTTCACAACTCTAAAGGAGGGAGCTCATGTTGATGGAAAGTAATGTCTAGATTAACTATATTCATTCCATGTATTATAGCTACCACATCATTTGGAGTTGTACCAAGAGGAACCACTATGTGTTGTAATGCTATTTGAAGGATAGTGTGATAATTTGGTGAATTTTGAAGTAAATCCCAAAGGGAAATCTTTGCAGGAGTATTCTTGATTTATTCAACAAGATCATACTCCTTTGTGTGTGAGGGAAAACGAGGAGCATTAGGTGGATTAGGTAAAGGTAAAGAGGGTGGGGTTGGTTGTGGTGGTTACGAATTGTTTCGGGTATTATATGTATGAGAAATAGTAATATTACTAGATTGCTACATCATATCAGGTTTAGGTGGGTAAAGAGTAAACTCAGGTTTATTGGAAGGATGAAGTTTATGCAAGGGTGGGTAAAGAATGAGTTGAGGTTGAATCATATTAACATCCTTACTTTTAGATTGTTCACAACAGACCTTAGTGGAGGACTTAGACGAGATGAATTCTTGAAGGGATTCATCTAACATATCAAGGTCATCTCAACTAAAAGGTGTGGGGGATAAGTTATCGTCAATTGGTTTAGGCTTCTCATGGAAAATTTTAGAGACGTTAATGTTCTTTCTTGTATTTTGTTCACAAAAAACCTTAGTGGATGACGTGGGCGAGATGAAGTCCTGAAGGGATTCATCTAACATATCAAAGTCATCACAACTAAAAGGTTTGGGAGTTAAGTTATCATTAATTGGTTTAGGCTTCTCATGGAAAGCTTTAGAGGATGAAGTGAGTGAGATGAAGTCCTAAAGGGCTTCATCTAACTTTTCTATATCATCACTACTAAGAGGCTTGGATGATATGGTGTTTCAAAATTGAATCATTTGTTTAAAGGGTTGGCTTGATGTTTGTGGTTTTACATTTTTTATGTATTGAGGAATCTGATTTAAAGGAACGAGGAACTAATGCTGAAAACGAAACTTGCAAAAATCTAATGCTATCCATAAATGCCATGAAAGGGAATGATGCTTATACAATTGATTTAGAGATAACAAAAAATAATTGAATAGAAACAGAAAGGGAACTATAGAAAACAAAAAAGTGTAAAACAAGAAATTGAATTCTAGAAATACTGATGGAAAAAGTGCTCTGGGACTGATTCACCCAAGGTGGAGAATGAGTCCCAGGAGAAGTGTTTTTAAGTTTTTTTTTTTTTTTGACTTTTCTAGATGTGTGCAGGTCTATACAATGTAGATAAATATTGGAAATGTATAATTTGGTAATGAATTGATAAAAGGAAATGCAATAATGACCTCTAAATGATAGTTTCACTAATGTAATTTTGGTAAGCCCTAAGATGCATAAACAATGAAAAATACAATGCAATTGAGTCTTAGGATGCAAATTCACATGGAAATCAGAAAGATATAATGTTCAATATGCAGGTTCACCAAAATGAACCAATATTTTTTGTTGTTTTGTGTACTTCCCTTGCACTCTTAGGGTTTTTCACCTAAAAGGAGAGAGATAGACCCCAAAAATTGTGGTGGTTCACTCAAACTAAGGTATGCATGATGTAATTAAGACTAAATGCAATCATCTAGATGCAACTAATTGATGAAATTGATTGATTATGGATGCAAAACTAATGAAATGTGCAATGTTTGAAAACACAATGATGTTTGCAAAAGACTGAAAAAGATGAACAAAAATGCAAATAGAACTAAACAAAAAGTTTTCAAACTAAATGTGTGCACCTATAAGACTGATGAAGAATGAAAACCACTCTAAAAATCTAGAAAATTTGACTTTTGGGCTGACTGGGACTCATTCGCCACCCTGGACGAATCCATCTTAGGTCAAGGTTTTCTACCTAGGAACTAGTTTTTGCTAAATGGGTATTGGAATATTCATTTAACTCTGATAGCCACCTCTAGTGGGACTCATTCACCATCCATGGAAAATCAGTCCTTTTTCAATTTTCTACAAATTCAAATCTCAGATTTGTACTTTGTCACCTGCACAACACTTCTTGTCGGACACCTGGATTTGAACCTCAGAAAATACCTACAAAATAGCTTAAAGTTTGTTTTCTAATGGGGGGTTTTCCTTGGTCAAACCCCTAATTGGGTAATCAAACCTTGAATGGATAAAAATATGCATAAAACCCTAGCCTTAAGTGTGTCAAAGAGTACAAAAATATGAAGTATGACAAAGTTGCATTCTAATGTGCTAGAATAAGATATGAACAAATGTGAATTGAATGATGCAAGAATTCAATCCTAGAAACCATACAACATATCAAATGGATGTAAATGACATGCAAAAGTAATGCAAACTTTAATCTGAAGATAGACAGAAAATGGAATATGGAATCACTTTGAAAACAAGTCTTAAGGTGTGATTTGATGGTTAGTTGCATCTCCTCAACCTATTTTTCTCCATGATTCACCATAGGAATCCATCAAAAACTCTTTGCAATGTTGAATCTTGAACTAGAAGTGAGCTTGAAGACCTACAAAACCCTAGTTTCCTGCCTTAAAGCTTCAAATTTGTTGTAGAAAATGCTAATGAAACTTATTGTGGAAGACTCTTGATACTCGACTTTTGATCTTGCTTTGTAAAAATGGCCAAGAGATGTGAAAAATGACCTAAAATGTGTATTTATAGGAAAAAACACCTAATTTCCCCATTATTTAGACCTAAGAGGCCAACATCCACCTAAAAATTGAATGGAATTGATTAAATTCCTACTCAAAATTGAATTTTCCCCCAAAAGGGACTCATTTTCCACCCTTGTCGAATGGGTCCCACCAGAGGGGACTCATTTTCCCAAGGTGGTGAATGGGTCCCACTAGTGGTTTTTGGAGATGGGTTTTCGGGATATGAGTGAATTAAGTGTTGTTTATTAGGATTTAGATGATTTTTAAGTGAAACTTGAGCCTCTAGATAAAAAATAACGGGTCTTAGGGACCTATAAATGTCATTTTGAAGAATGAATAATGTAGGGGTACTCAAAAGTAGGTCCAAATTAAGTGTGAAATTTTCTCTTTTCTCAAGAGTGTCGAATTTTCTACACCACAAGGGTATAAGGTATATGGTTAAGGCTTGAGATTGTAGGGTTTTCTGTTTAAGTATAGGGTTGAGGGATAAGTTTTAGGGTTTAGGGTATAAGGTTGAGGTTATAGGGTATAGGGAAGAGGGTTAAGGGTGTAGGGTTTAGGGTTTAACATATAGGGTTGAGGGTTTAGGGATAATGTTGAAGGTTGAGCGAATAGGGCTAAGTGTATAGGGTATAGGGATTAGGGTTTAGAATATTGGGTATAGGACCTTGAGGGTATTGGTTTTAGGATTGATGGTTTAGGGTTTAGGGTTTAGTGTACAAGGTTGAATGTAGTGTTTATAGTTTAAGTATAGGGTTCAAGGATGATGTTTAGGGTTTAGGTTATAAGGTTGAGGGTATAGGGATGAGGGATGAGGTTTGAAGGTGTAGGATTTAGAGTTTAAGGTATAGAGTTGAGGGATGAGGTATAGTGTTGAGGGTTGAGGGTATAAGGTTAAGTATATAGGGTATAGGGATTAGGGTTTAGGATATTGGGTATAGGGTTGAGGGTATTGGGTTTAGGGTTGAGGGTTTAGGGTTTAATTATAGGGTTAAGGATTGGGGGATAATGTTTAGGGTTTAGGGTATAAGCTTTAGGTATAGGATATAAGGATGATGGTTGAGGGTGTAGGGTTTAGGGTTTAAGGTATAGGATTGAGGGATGAGGGATAATTTTTAGGGTTTCAATGGTATAAGGTTAAGTGCATAAGGTATAGGGATTAGGGTTTAGGATATTTGTTATAGGGTTGAGGACCATAATAGGTTTAGGCATTAGGGTGTAGGGTAAAAGGTTGAATGTAGGGTTTAGGGTTTGAGTATAGGGTTGAGGGATAATGTTTAACGTTTAGGGTATAAGGTTGAGGGTATAGGTTATAGGGATGAGGGATGAGGGTTTAGGGTTGAGGGTCTAAGGTAGAGGGTTGAGGGTTGAGGGTTGAGGGATAGTGTTTAGGGTTGAGGGTATAGGGTTAAGTGTATAGGGTATAGGTATTATGGTTTTTGATATTCGGTATAGGGTTGAGGGTATCAGGTTTAGGGTTGAGGGTTTAGGTTACAAGGTTGAATGTAGGGTTGAGAGTTTAAGTATAGGGTTGAGGGTATAAGGTTAAAGTGTATAAGGTATATGGATTATGGTTTAGGATATTGGGTATAGGATTTATGGTGTAGCATTTAGGGTATAAGGTATAGGGTTAAGGGTTGAGAGTGTAGGGTTTAGGGTTTAAGTATAAGATTAAGGGATAATGTTCAAGGTTTAGGGTATAAGGTTAATGGTATAGGGTATAGGGATGAGGGTTGAAGGTGTAGGATTTAGGGTTTAAGGTATAGGTTTGAGGTTTGAGTGATAGTGTTTAGGGTTGAGGGTATATGGTTAAGTATATAGGTTATAAGCATTAGGGTTTAGGATATTGGGTATATGGTATAGGGATTATGGTTTAGGATATTTGGTATAGGGTTCAAGGTTGAGGGTATAGGGTTGAGGGTTTAAGTATAGGGTTAAGGGTTTGAGTATAGGGTTGAGGGTTGAGGGTATAAGGTTAAGCATATTAGGTATAGCCATTAGAGAGGGAAAGAGGGAGGGAGGAGAAAGAGAGATAGGTGAGATAGAGAGAGGAAGGAGGGAGGAAGAGAGATGAGGGTTAAGTGTATAGGGTATAGGGATGAGGGTTGGGGGTGTAGGGTTTATGGTTTATGATATAGAGTTGAAGGTATAAGGTTAAGTTTATAGGGTATAGGGATTAGAGTTTAGGATATTAGGTATAGGGTTGAGGGTATTGGGTTGAAGGTTTAAGGTTAAGTTTATAGGGTATAAGGATTAGGGTTTAGGAGAGAGAGAGAGAGAGAGAGAGGAGAGAGAGATGAGAGAGAGAGTCTTCTCTAGTTAGGGTGGGAGGGAAAGACTTGAGAGAGGGGGAAGGGGTGGGAGGGAGAGACCAGAGAGAGAGAGATGGGGGAGAGAGAGGGAGAGAGAGGGAAGGAGGGAGTGAAAGGTAGAGATGGAGATAGATAGAGAGAATTATATAGGGAAGGATAGATAGAGAGGGGGAGGATGGATGGAGAAGTAGAGAGAGATGTGATATATACAAAGAGAGAATGAGGGAGGGAAGGAAGGAGTGAAGGAAGGAGGGAAGGAGGGAGAGAGAAGTGAGATATAGAGAATGAGAGAGAGGGAGAGAGAGGGGCGAAGGAAGGTGGAGATATTGAGAGAGAGAGGAGGGAGGGAGAGTGAGTGAGGTAGAGAGGAATATGATAGACAGAGAGATGTAGAGAGAGAAGTGGGAGAGAGAGGGGCGAAGGATAGGTGAGAGGATATTTAGGAGAGTAAACAAAAAGGTAGATAGGGATAGGTTAGAGAGTAGAGAGGGAAGGTGCGTGGGAGGAAGTAAGAGAGAGAGAGATAGATATGGATGAGGGTTGAGGGTGTAGGATTTAGGGTTTAAGGTATAGGGTTGAGGATTGAGGGATAGTTGAGCCAAATATTTTTGTTTAGGGTTCCTCTCTTACACTTCTAGGGTTTTGCACCTAAAGGAGAGAGCTACAAAAATCTTAATGGCTCACTCAAGAAAAAATCCTTGAGATTCCAATGCAAAGGAGATTAAAATATGTCAAAGGGGATTGTCCTGAGGGCCGAAAACTAATAAAAGAGATTAACTACCAAATGTAAATTTAGAAAATGCAAGATGTTTGAAAACACAATGTGGTATGCAAAAAAGATCGAGAAATGTAAACAAATTGTAACAAAAACTTATGAAATTGAAAGTGTGCACTTGGCACTGGAAAGAGATGGAAAGGAGCTCTAGAATATTGAAGAATTTAGTATTGATGCCAACTGCGACTCATACGCCAAGTTGGGCAACTTAGTCCTGCTTCGGGAAGACTTTGCTAGAACAAGTTTCAGACTAGGTACTCATATCTTTAAAATTCCTATTTAAGCTTAGGCAATGGGACTCATTTGCCACTAATGGCGAATCAGTCCACCTCTGGATTTCTAGAAATTCAGAATAGGAAATTGTAGCCTTCAGTTTACTCTTCTGCTATTGATTCAGATCTAGGTCCAAAACTGTCAAATTTGACTTGTAGGTGTTCTCCAAGCTTCTCTTAGGGTTTTTACAACTTTTAATAGCTTTGATAATTTGTTGACAACTTTTCCAATCTTTCTCTTTGATAAATCTGCAACCTAGACCCGCAAGTCACATGCAAAGAGAGGAAAAAATTGTTGTAGGGTTAGTGAATAGGGGTTTTCCTTAGTCAAACCCTGGGTTGGTAAATTTTAAACCCTTGAAATGAAATGAAATATGGAAAGAGAATGATGAATGAACAAAAACAATGCTACAACTCACCAAACCATTGAAGTAGAATGTTGCAAACATGCAAGTAATAGCTCCAATAGATTTAGACTTGAAAATACTTGAAATGCCTAGAATGCTTAAGTGATTGATTGATTAATTGGTTGGGGGTGAAATGAGTAGAAAAACATTATATTTATACTTAATTATGCAATAATTCCCAAAAATACATCATAGGATTACCTTAGATCTTAGAAAATAAAAACCTGCCAGAAATTTGAATTGATTTTGAATTTTGAGCCAAAGGGGACTTATTCGCCCCTAATGGAAAATGGGTCCCACCTACGACATTTAAAGTGGGTTTCGGAATTTAGATATTTTAAATGATGTTTATCATGATTATTTAAAAAAATAAACTTAAGTAAGGCCTATAAATGTAAAATGTGGCCAATTAAAGCATAAGAAAAGGTCCAATTATTAATGACAAGCCTAGAAAAGTGTGAAATTTTTTTACAACACTTTACAACATTGTGAAATAAGGTTAGGTAAATGATCAAAAGAGGTTAGTTAGGTGAAATATATTAATAAGATCCTATAAAAGTTTGAAGGTGTGTTACAACACTTCACAACACTTTTGCAAGGCATCATAAAATTCTTATTAGTTCACAAGGGTCCAATACCTAATGTGAATGTGTTAACCACATTACAACACTAAATCAAGGAAAAACTAAGCCAACATCCACAAGAAAGAACCAACTGAGCATGAAAATGTCCAAAGATCCATTTTTCTATGCTACAATAGTGTTTAGGATTCAAGGTATAGGGTCCAATTCGGTGAAATTGGCAATGTAGTGGCCTATTTGAAATGGGATTTTTCATCACTGAAAGACCCTATTTCTTGGACCTATTTTTTCAAACAGGTCACTATGTTGTCAATTTCACCGAATTGGCAAGCTAATGGGCCCACTAGCTTTGCCAATTCAGTGAAATTGACAACCTAACTTGGCTTATTTGAAAAAATGGGTCCAAGAAATGGGGTCCCCTAGTTGGACCCAATTTTTCAAACAGGCCACTATGTTGCAAACTTGGTCTGTTTGAAAAAATGGGTACAAGAAATGGGGTCTCTCGATGATGTAAATTTGGTGGGCCCACTAGCTTGCCAATTCGATGAAATTGGCAATGTAGTGGCCTGTTTGAAATAATGGGTCTAATAAATGGGGTCTCCCGATGAATAAAGACCCCATTTCTTGGACCCATTATTTCAAATAGGCCACTATGTTGACAATTTCACTGAATTAGCAAGCTAGTGGGCCAATTTCAATAGCCCACTAGCTTTCCAATTCGATGAAATTGGTAATGTAATGACCTATTTGAAAAAAAGGTTCCATGAAATACGGTCTCCTGGTGATTTCTTGGTGATGTAAATTACTGGAAGACCCCATTTCTTGGTCCATGAAATGGCAAGCTAATGGGCCCACTAGCTTGCCAATTTAGTTAAATTGGCAATGTAGTGACCTGTTTGAAAAAATGGGTCCAAGAAATGGGATCTTCTGGTGATGTAAACCACTGAGAGATCCCATTTCATCACTAGGAGAGCCCATTTCTTGGACACATTTTTTCAAGTAGGCCACTATGTTGCCAATTTCACCGAATTCGCAAGCTAGTGGAACCACTAGCCCACTAGATTGCTAATTCAGTGAAATTGGCAATGTAGTGACCTATTTGAAAAAATGGGGTCTCCCGGTGATGTAAATCACCGGGAGACCCCATTTCTTGGACCTATTTTTTCAAATAGGCCAAGTTAGGTTGATAATTTCATTGAATTGGCAAGCTAATGGGCCAACTAGCTTGCTAATTTGATGAAATTGGGAACTTAGTGGCCTGTTTGAAAAAATGGGTCCAAGAAATAGGGTCTCCTGGTGATGTACCCCACTTCTTGGACTCATTTTTTCAAACAGGCCCACTAGCTTGCCAATTCGATGAAATTGACATTCTTGGACCCATTTTTTCAAACTAGCCAAGTTAGGTTGCCAATTTCATCGAATTGGGAAGCTAGTGGCCCCACTAGCTTGCCAATTCAGTGAAATTGGGAATGTAGTGGCCTATTTGAAAAAAATGGTCGAAGAAATGGGGTCTCTTGATGATTTTTGGTCTATATCTCTCTCTCACACACACTCTCTCTCTCCATCTCCCTCTCTCTTCCTCTCTCCCTCCCTCTCTCTCTCAACCCTATACCCTCAACCCTCAACCCTCATCCCTCAATCCTTAAACTCTTAATCATTAAACCCTTAAACCCTCAACCCTTAAACCCTCTGAAAACAAGAAAACAGGGGGGTCTCTCTTTTGCTTCTATGGTTTTGGACCTAAGAGAGAGGTTATTTCCTTAATATTCACTCAAGAACAAACCCTTGAGATTTCAATGCAAAGGAGATTGAAATCTTGCAAAGGAATTGTCCTAGGGCTTGAATGATATCTAATGAGGGGTTCACCACCAAGTGTAAACTTGGTAAAGACAATGAATTGTAAAACATACTGTGAAATCCAAAATGACCTAGAATGATGAATAAAATGTAACAAAAAGCTATGAAACTAAAAGTGTGCCCCTGAAAGACTAAAGAAGGCAGAATGGAGGTCTGGATCATTGAAAAATCTATTGTTGATGCCGACTGGGACTCATTCACCAAGTTGGGTGAATCAATCTAGTTTCTAGGAAAATGTGTAGGAACAGGTTTCAGCTAAAAGGGTATCCAGATCTGCAAAAATATTTGTCAGGCCTATACAGTGGGACTCATTAACCAATAGTGGCAAACCAGTCCACTTCTTCTATTCTAGAAGTTTTGAACTAGATTATGTGCCTCTTGGTCTGCTCTGCTCTTTTTGATTGGTTTTTAGATCCAAAACTACAAATTGCACTTGTAGACCTTCTCCAAGCTTCTCCAAGGATTGATGACAACTTTGACAACTTTGAGTACTTGAAAATTTTTCTCCAAATTTGCTTCTTGGAAAATCTACAACTTAGCCCTACAAATCACACACAAGAAGAGGGAAAAATTTTGTGGGGGTTAGTGAATTGGGGTTTGCCTTGGTCAAACCCCTTGTTGGTAATTAAATGTTGAAATGAAAGAAAATATGAAAGGAGAATGATGAATGAACAAAAGATAATGTTACAACTCACCAAACTCTAGCAATAAGGTGTTTCAATTATGCTTGAAATGAATGCAATGGATGTGGTTCTTGACTCTTGCTTGAATGATCTTGATCTTGCTTGAAACACTTGCTTGGATCATGAACTCTACATCACAATTGTTAGCACAATAACAAACATGAAGAATGAAATCTTTAGAATGATGATTGAAACTTGAAGAATGCTCTTGAATACTTGATAATCTACTCTTGAAATTCCTAGAATGCTCTTGTGAACTCTCTAAGTGATATCTTGAAAGCTAGGTGTGAATATGAGTGAAAGAACCTTGTATTTATACTTAATTATGCAAGAATTCCCAAAATTACAACACTACAAGCCAACATTAGATCTAGGAGAATAAAATCTCATTAGAAATTTGATTTAAATTTGAATTTTGGTCACACAGGACTCATTTTCCCAAGCTGGTGAATGAGTCCCATCACACATAATGTATGAGACCAAAAATGAAAAATGCTTAGAAATGTGTGAAACCTACATTGGGGCCAAAAATACCTAGGTGGGACTCATTTGCTCAAGGTGGCGAATGAGTCCTAGACACTAAATCTATGCCACACAAGCTAGGAACACCTAAATTATGATTGGTTGTTGATTGGTGTGAGGATTATCCTAAAAAAGATGTAATAAATGAGGCTTGTGGATGCAAAATAGGGCCAATTAAAGCATAAGAAAGCCCAATTATTAATGACAATCCTAGAGAAATGTGAAAGTGTGTTACAACACTTTACAACACTCCAAATAATGCAAGATTAAGGTTGATTATTAAAATTATATTTATTATGCTTAGTTAATTGATAAAACCCTAGAAAAGTGTGAAAGTGTGTTACAACACTTCACAACACTTTAGAAAGGCACCATTAAATTCCATTAGTTCACAAGGGCCCAAGACCTAATGTGAATGTGTTATCCACATTACAACCCTAAATCAAGGAAACATTAAGCCAAAATTCACAAGGAGGGCCCAAACGAGTGTGAAAATGTCACATGACTCTTTTTTTGACACTACATTTAGCCCCCACTTTAGTGAGAGGATGAACCTGCTTGAAACTCACACTAAACTAGAAAAACACACACAAAGAGGGGTTCCAATGAAGCGATGCTAGCAAGATGAGATGACAACAATCAAGAGGGATGGTCAAGTCTGCAAGATCAAGATCCCATTGCAAACCAACATAAGCACAAAGGAACACACATGAAAATGATATAAAGAACAATGAAAAGGCCAAGTATACACTACCAAAGATAAAAGAAAAAGAAAATAAATAAAAGAATCAGATCAAGCTTCGATCAATTTTCCATCATGATGTGGATCAGATCTAGGCTGTTTGTCCAAAAAATGCATACTCACTCTAAGGCGACAGAACTCCTGGTTGTCCACTTAGTGATAAGTCCTAAAAGGTGAGAAACATACACTCATGGCTAGTATGACTCACACACACACAAGTGGCTATGGGGAAAGTCATGCCTTAGATTGGGCTTCCCACTTGAACCAAACCAAAGTTATACCTCCTGATAGCTTTAATAATGCACCACACAAAATTTATTTTCGAGTTTCATGAGGCAAGCAAAACTTTGTATGCTTGGAGCTCATGAAAAAATAGGATGGCTCCATAGGCATGCAAGCTATGTTACACAAGGTGGTCATATAATAAAAAATGTAACATGCAATATTCAAATAATGTTCAAAGGAGTCTTGCTTAGTTCATGCGAGGTATTTAACTTAGAGAACATTGTTCCTAATGTCTCTAAGAGAGGACAAATCAAAGAATAGAAGATTCAAAACTTATGGGATGCAATGTGTCACATCAAGCCACTAAGAGGAATGTAATATGATAAGAGAGTTCACACTCTTGAAGTACATTACACCCAATGTAATCCATAAAGCAATAAACACATCGTATGAGCTAAGAAGACTACACTAAGAACTGAGAAAAAGGAAAATGACTACACTAAGAACTGAGAAAAAGGAAAATGCCAAGAGAATAATGCCAATGTATGCCCCCACTTTAAAGAAATTGCTAAATACCACGCTGTGAACAATTACTTTAAAGTAGCAAATGAAAAATTAAAACAAGAAAGAATACATGAGAGCTAACTTGGAAAGCCCTATGCCAAGTCATATGTTTCCAAGTAAAGTTGCATCATGCAAGAGAAAAATAAAAGAGAGGGGTTTCCCCCAAAATGAAAACACCAAACACATAAGGGATCTATGGATTTGGGGTCAATATGTTCTTTGGTATATTTTTTTTAGAGAGCTTGGAACTGTCATCATCCCCTAAATACACATAGAACTAGAAGAATGACACAAAGAGAGCGAAAACAAAGAAACACCTTTTGGGTCAACATGGCAGAGACATAGGGTGTTTTGATGCCTTGTGTCATCCCCAAAATGAAAACACAAGACAAATAAAAAAGAGAAACTGAAAAGGAAAAAATAAAAGCCTTTTGGGTCAACATGGAAGGGACATACAGTGTCTCAACACCTTGCATCATCCCCAAAAGGAAAAAAAATGATAAAAAGTGAGAGGAATGCATGACATAGAGAAGAATGAAGGTACATATAGAGGAATGTCACAAAGAGAGAGAGAACATCAAACAAAATGTCATGGGGGTTCACATTACACACAAGCAATCATAAACAAAAGAAAAAGGAAATAATGGAAAAGACTAGTAAGGAAAATGCAATTCAACCTATGAGCAAGTCATCCACCTCCCAATCATCTTCAATGTATACCAAAGGAGGGAAACTAGCCAAAGGGAAAAGAGAAAGTGCCAAACTAGGAGAAGCACCAGGTTCAACACTCTTTATAGGAGATTTGACATTTAAGCTCATGGGAGAGGGAAAAAATGTATTCAGTTCATTATGCACCTCTTCATCAATTTTAACAACCTCGTCATCATCATCTAAGTTGATCACAAGAGGAGGTCGAAGGATAATGTCCATGGAAGAGTTCAAATCTTGTTGTGGAGGTTGCATTGAATTTTCTGGTTTTTGGGTAGAGTCATCATGCATTGCTTCAGTCAAGTTTGGAGTTTTATTTTCTTTTTTTAATTATTCATGTAACATATGAGAAACAACATGACATCTACACCTACGCTCTCTAGTAGCTTTGTTTCTTTTGGTTTTGTTTTCTATTTGTATTTGGGTAGGAGAGGGTTGATCAACTATAGGTTTCTTTTCTTCCCTAAGGGGAGGAACAAAAGGAACCACAGGAGTTTGTTCAACCACTTTCTCTTTGACTTTGTAATTTTTTTTATTCTAGGAGGTGTTATGGGGTTGGTTTCATTGTCTCTTGGTTATTTGTAGGATGTAGGTGAAGTTTTTGTTTTCCATTGGTCTTGGTTGTTTGGATCTTGTTTAGGTTCAAGCATGGTTTCGTCAAGAATGGGAGTTTCAAAGGTGGATGGGGACATGTTTCAGAGAGATAGTTCTGCTATCTTCTTTTCCTTGAACTTTTGATAGGACAAGAAAAATAATTCTTCTCAAGGTTTTATAGGATCTATGGGTTTGGGCTAAAAGGAATCTAGGGAAAAGTTTCCTTTGGAAGACAAGGGATTAAATCTACTATGGTGGAAAATAAATATTTCATTTTCAAAGGGAAACTTTAAGCATTTATGCACAACCGAAGGGACGAATTTCATGGAGCGAAGCCATGGGTGGCCTAGCTTCACACGAAATTGGTCTGACTGCGGGATGATGGAGAATGTGACATCTAATGTTTTTGGTCCTATTTGCAATGGTAAGGTGATCGATCCTATCATAGGGAAAGCAAACCCATTGTGTTTCTTGATCCATTCTTTTGGTTTATCATATGCATCTTGATAGAGTTCATGAAAAAAAAAAAATTCCTTAGTGATCATGTTCTCTCCATAGGTGGGATCTACTAGTATCCCATTAGTGGGCTTATCATAGATATGACCGACTATGTAGAGAGGACCATCGGGAAAATGTTTAAGTATATCCTTAGAGGAGAAAGAAATGTCAAGAAGACTTTTAAGTCGGCCCTTATGAGGAATGACGTCTATTGTCCCTACCATTCCATCTATAGGATTAACATTGATAGCCTTATTTAGAATAGAATCATTGTTTTCATCATCTGTATCAACATTCATCACATCATTCTTTGTAGTTTTGCTAGCTTTGACAAATGAAATATTACACTTTGGCATTGGGTTGGTAAAAATTTGAAAATTTTGGTTCAAAGAGGTGATAGACTTATTTCCTTGAGATCACTAACACCTCCAATGGATAGACGTTCAGAATTAGTGAGGTCTTGCATAAGATGTTTAAGATGCTTGCAATGTTCCATGTCATGGTCCATTTTGTCGATGATAGTGGAAATAAGCATTTGATCTAAAGCTCGGGGGTAAAGGTTTATTAGAGTTAGGTGTTTTAATGGGTGGAAAAGTAATTATTTGTTGTTCTAGAAGTTGGAACATTGTGTTATGAAGGGTATGGGGCAAGGGAGTGAATTGTCTTTTAGGATCTCCATAACTAAAGGGGACCATGGCTTTGACAATAGCTACTTGGTTAGGGACATTTTGAGTTGTTTGTTGAGGGGGGTTGAATTGAAGGAACCCTTTGTTATGTTTTCTAAAAGGTTGGGGATTGTTTGGGTTTGCAAGCTTGAATCTCTCAATTTAGCTAGGAGTGGAATTTGTATCTTGACTACTAACCAAAATTTGATAATCATGGAGGGTTGTGCACAAGTGCATAATGGATGGGAATTTCATCATAGTCAACTTTTCTTGGATTTTACTTTGAAAATTTTCTATGAACATATTTTGAAGGTGTGGGTTAGGGACCTTGACATCGATTTGGGAATAAAGCGATTGGTAGCATGAGATAAAATCAATTATCTTTTCTTCCCCTTTTATCTTGCATCTCATCAAATCTTCCAAGGTCATTTTGGGAGTGATATGCACTTGTAAATGGTTTACAAATTCCTCAACAAGTTCATTGAATGAAAGAATTGAGTTTTTTGGTAAAGAAGAGAACCACTCCAAGGTGGTATATTTCAAGGACCTACGGAAAAAAATTTCCAACAATTTGTCGTCTTGAGGACAAAGTCACTACATAAGGTAGTGTAGGCATTAACATGGTTAGAAGGATCTCCCTTCCCTCCATATTTCTCAAATCTAGGCACCTATACACCTTTTGGCATTGATGTTTGCAATATCTCCAAGGATAATGGACTGCTTTTGATATAATATGTAGGTGGACCATTTTGATTTTGGTTTATGGTGGAAATTTGCTTTTGAAGCCTGAATGAAATAGTTTGGAAAATTTATGTTATGAGAGGGTAATTGCTTGTGTCATGAGATGGAAGTGAAAGTGGTGATGGAGTGTATGTGGTTGTAGGACAAGTGAATGAAATTCTTAAAGCTGGTAAGGTAGGAGATATAACTTGTGATGCCACATAAGAACTAGGGATGCTAGCGGGAATACCCAGGGAAGGAATCACATTACTAACTTGTTGCATTGTTGTTTTGACTTGAGGGTTGGTGTAGGTAGGTATAGAGGCTATTGTTGTGTGAGGAGGAATTTGAGTTCCTCCTTGACTTGTAACATTTCTTGTTGGTAGAGGACAACTATTGGTTGAGGGAAGATGTTTTCCAAAGATTTGAACTATGTTTTTCACAAGGCCAAGGCCATCATCACTTCCAAGCATGTGGAGAATTTTTTCAATGGTAGGAATTGTAGTAGTTGAAATGTTTTCAAGGATTATTTTATGTTTTAATTTTACTAGGTCCTCATGAATTTGAATTATATTTTCTTGCGGGATGCTATCATTCCTTGGTTCAACTTGCATGCTATTTGAAGGCAAGGAGTTGCTAAGGGTGTTATCCATGCCTAGTGTACTATTGTAAATACTAGGAGTGGAAGCTCTAGATAACCCAAGATCCACAATGATTGTACTATTGTAGGATGAAATGAGTCTTGAACTTCTTCTCACCATGGTATTAGCAATAGGGCACCAAACACTCATGCAAAGGTCACTAAATGTGGGGTGAGTGAAAATGAAATGTAAGCTAATAAGAATGAAATGCTTATAACTAAAATTTTGGAAAGTAAAACATAAATGTAGAAACAACAAAGAGGAACTCATAAAATAAACTATAAATGCCAGAAAGTGTAGTGAAAAATATGCAAAGGGACTAACTCACCCAAGGTGGCGAATAAGTCTAGGTACTAATTTTTTTGAAAATTTTAAAAAAATTTGAATTGAATTTTATGCTTTTTATGTTTTATGATGAAAATCTGAGATGCAAATGTATAATTTTATTGATTTTCAATGAAATTAGATGCAATAATGCAAGCTAAATGAGCTTTTTTACTAATTCAAAAATTGAAACCCTACAATGCATATTAACCAATGCAAAACCTAATGCAATGTTAATGCAAGAAAAATATAGGATGTAAAATCACTCTAAATAAAAATTATGATGATCTAAATATAGGTTCACAAAAATGAAAAGAGGAAAACGGGGGGTCTCTCTTTCACTTCTAGGGTTTTGGACCTAAAAGGAGAGAGGCTATTTCCTTACTCTTCACTCAAGAAAAAACCCTTCAGATTTCAATGCAAAGGAGATTGAAATCTTGCAAAGGGACTATCTTAGGGGTTGAATGATATCTAATGAGGGGTTCACCACAAAGTGTAAACTTGGAAAAGACAATGAATTGTAAAACACAGTGTGAAATCCAAAATGACCTAGAAAGATGAATAAAATGTAACCAAAAGCTATGAAACTGAAAGTGTGCACCTTGAAGGCCGGAGCTAAAGAATGGAGGTCTAGATCACTGAAAAATCTATTATTGATGATGACTAGGACTCACTCGCCAAGCTGGGAAAATTAGCTCAATTTTTGGGAAAATGTGCAAGAATAGGTTTTAGCCAAAAGGGTATCCAGATTTGCAAAAATCTCTATCAGGCCTATATAGTGGGACTCATTTTCCAATAGTGGCGAATCAGTCCACTTTTGCTTTTCTAGAAATTCTGAACTAGATTTTGAGCCTCTTGGTCTGGTCTGCTCTTTTTGACTGGTTTCCGGATCTAAAATTGCAAATTCCCACCTGTAGACCTTCTCCAAGCTTCTCCAAGGCTTGATGACATCTTTAACAACTTTGAGGACTTGAAATTTTTTCTCCAACTTTGCTTCTTGGAAAATATGCAACCTAGCCCTGCAAATCACACAAAAGAAAAGGGAAAAATGTTGTGGGGGTTAGTGAATAGGGGTTTGCCTTGGTTAAACCCCTTGTTGGTAATTATACCTTGAAATGAAAGCAAATATGAAAGGAGAATGATGAGTGAACAAAAGATAATGTTGCAACTCACCAAACCCTAGTAATAAGGTGCTACAATTATGCTTGAAATGGTTGCAATGGATGTGGTTCTTGAATCTTGCTTGAATGATGTTGATCTTGCTTGACACACTTGCTTGGATCATAAACTCTACATCACAATTGTTAGCACAATAACAAACATGAAGAATGTAATCTTTAGCATGATGATTGACACTTGAAGAATGCTCTTAAATGCTTGATAATTTTCTCTTGAAATGCCTTGAATGTTATTGTGAATGCTTAAATGCTCTTATGAACTGTCTAAGTGATCTCTTGAATGCTAGGTGTGAATATGAGTGAAAGAACCTTGTATTTATACTTAATTATGAAAGAATTCTTGAAATTACAACACTATAAGCTGACATTAGATCTAGGAGAATAAAATCCCGCTAGAAATTTTATTTAAGTTTTAATTTTGGTCACATGAGACTCATTCACCCAATGTGGTGAATGAGTCCCATCACACATAATCTATGGGACCAAAAAAAAAGTGCTTAGAAATGTGTGAAACCTACATCGGGGCCAAAAAGACCTAGGTGTGACTCATTCGCCCAAGGTGGCGAATGAGTTCCAAACATTAAATCTGGGCCACATAATCTAGGAACACCTAAATTATGATTGGTTACTGATTGGTGTTGGGATTATCCTCGAAAAGATGCAATAATGAGACTTGTGAATGTAAAATAGGGCCAATTAAAGCATAAGAAAGCCCAATTATTAATGACAATCCTAGAGAAATTTGAAAGTGTGTTAAAACACTTTACAACACTCCAAATAAGGCAACATTAAGGTTGATTATTAAATTTTTTTATTTATTATGCTTAGTTAATTGATGAAACCCTAGAAAAGTGTGAAAGTGTGTTACAACACTTCAGAACACTTTATCAAGGCACCATTAAATTCCATTAGTTCACAAGGGCCCAAGACCTAATGTGAATGTGTTATCCACATTACAACACTAAATTAAGGCAACATTAAGGAAAAATCCACAAGGAAGACCTAAACGAGTGCAAAAATGTCACAGGACCCTTTTTTGGACACTACACCCTTAATCCCTTAAGCCTCTAACCTATATATTAAACCAGGTGAACCCTCAATTCTCAAACCTCTAGTCTATACATTGGACCCTCAACCTTATACTAACAACCCTATACCCTCAACCCTTTACCCTCAAACCTTTATCCATGACCTTATACCCTCAACCCTCAACCCTTAAACCCTCAAGCCCTTAACCCCTTAACCCTGCAACCTATACATTAAACTAGGTCAACCCTCAATTCTCATACCTCTGCCCTATACATTGGACCCTAAACCCTATACCTCAACCCTATACCCTCAACCTTATACCCTCAACCCTAATCACTCAACCCTTAAATCCTTAGTCCCTCAACCCTTAAACCCTCAACCTTTAAACACTTAATCCCTCAACCCTTAAACACTTAATCCCTCAACCCTTAAATCCTTAATACCTCAAACCTTAAACCCTTAATCCATCAAACCTTAAAAACCCTAAACCTAATTCCTCAACCTTATATTGTCAGCCCCATTTCTTTAAGGCATTTTTTCATACAATGAGCGCTACCTTGTCAATGTTTTTGCATTGACACATTTAAAAGGTATTGCTCATTGTATGAAAAAATTCCTCAAAGAAATGGGGTCTTACGGTGATGTACATCACCCTGAGACCACATTTCTTTGAGGCATTTTTACATACAACAAACACTACCTTGTCAATGCTACCACATTGATGCATTGACAAGGTAGTTCTCGTTGTATGAAAAAAATCGTCAAAGAAATGGGGTATGACGGTGATGTACATCATCATGAGACCCCATTTCTATGAGGAATTTTTTGATACAATGAGCACTACCTTGTCAATGCTACCACATTGACGCATTGAAAATGTAGTGCTTTTTGTATGAAAAAATTCCTCAAATAAATGGGGTCTCATGGTGATGTAAATCATCGTGAGACCCCATTTCTCTGAGGCATTTTTTCATACAATGAACACTAAGCTCACTACCTTGTCAGTGCGGTTGCATTGACAAGGTAGTGAGTTTAGTGCTTGTTGTATGATAAAATTCCTTCATAGAAATGGGGTCTGAACAATGAGCACTAAGTTCACTACCTTGTTAATGCATCAATATGGTAACATTGACAATGTAGTCCTTATTCTATGAAAAAAATGCCTCAAAGAAATGGGGTTTCATGGTGATTTACATCAGCATGAGACCCCATTTCTTTGAGGCATTTTTTCATACAATGAGGGTTTAGGGTACAAGATTGAATGTAGGGTTTAGGGTTTATTCTTATGGTTAAGGGATAATGTTCAGGGTATAGGTTATAAGGTTGAGGGTATAGGGATGATGTTTGAGGGTGTAGGGTTTAGGGTATAGGGATTAGGATTTATGATATTCGATATAAGGTTTGGGAGATTAAGAGAGAAGGTGAGATGGAGAGAGAGATGGGGGAGATGTAAAGAGGGAATGAGAGAGAGAGAGAGAGAAGTAGAGAGAAAAGGAGGAAGGTGGAGAGATTGGGAGAAAAAGGAGGGAGGAAGGGAGAGATAGGTAGATAGGGATAGGTTAGATAGAGAGAAGTAGAGAGGGAAGGTGGGTTGGAGGAAGGAAGGGAGGGAAAGGGGGAGATAGATAATATAAGAGAGGGAAGGAGGGATGGATGGAGAGAGATATGAGATAGAGAGAGGAGTGAGGGAGGGTGGGAGAGATAATGGTTCTTGATAGAGAGTAGAGAGGGAAGGAGAGAGTGAGAGAGAAAGATAGGAGAGAGAGAGGAGGAAGGTGGGGAGATTGAGAGAGGGAGAGAGAGAGGGAAGAGGGGATGATGGAGGGAGAGGTAGAGATGGAGAGAGGGATATAGAGAGAATTATATAGGGAAGGAGAGATAGTGAGGGAGAAGTAGACACAGAGAATGGTGAGATAAAGAGTAGAGAGGAAAGATGAGAGTGAGAGAAAGATGGAGAGAGAGAGGAGGATGGTTAGGAGATTGAGAGAGAGGGAGAGACTAGGAGAGAGAGGGAGAGAGAGAGAGGAGGGAGGGAGATGTAGAGATTGAGAGAAAGAGAAAGAGATAAATATATATAGGGAAGGAGAGATATAGAAGGGGGAGGAGGGAGGGATAATTAGAGATATAGATATATAGAGAGGAGGGAGGGAAGCAAGATTGAGAGAATGAGAGATGGAGAGAGGGGGGGAGGAGGAATGTGGAGAGATTAAGAGAGAGGAGGGAGGGAGAGAGAGTGAGGTAGAGAGGGGAGAAGGAGGAATGTGGAGAGATTAAGAGAAAGGAGGGAAGGAGGGAGAGAGAGTTAGGCATAGAGGGATAGGTTAGATAGAGAGAAGTAGAGAGGGAAGGTGGGTGGGAGGGAGGAAGAGAGAAGTGATAGACATAAAGAGAGAATTAAAGAGTGTAGTGTAGCAAAATGCATACCCTTGCATTTTCACACTTTTTTGGGCCCGCCTTGCTTTATTTATCCTTATTTATGTCTTAATTGGTCCTATTTTGCATCCACAAGCCTAATAAACTATATATTTTTATGGCTAATCCTGACAAACATGAAAGATAAATGATCATTTAATGATTCTATCTTTTTGTCCCTAATTTGTGGACTGGGACTAAAATGCCACCTAGGGTGTCTTTTCCCTCCATGGGTTTTGGTACACTAATTTTGAATGTACCTGAAAATGTCCCTTTTTGGAGTTCGTGCCTTGAGATTTGAGCCTTGGGACTAACAAACCACCTAGGGCGTCTTAGTCCTCCTTGGATTATTTTTGAGATTTAATTTCAAATTTTGGTGGGATTTAGCCTCCTTTATTTAATGAATTCATATTTCGGCTTGGTGTGGTGTAATTTTAGGATATTAAGCATGTATAAGTATAAATACAAGATTCCTCCACTCATTTTCATAACAAGCATTCAAGTATTCATTCCTAAGGCAAGTTTATACATTCAAGAGAATTTCATCAAGCATTTGGAGCCACCATCAAGATTCAAGCATCATGTTAAGGGTTTAGTGTAGCCATTCATGTTGTTGAGCCAAGATTGTGGATGTAGCATTAGAGATCTATTTTCAACCATTGTTCACCTCATATTCAAGGATCCAAGATCTACATTCTTCATGGCCACTACATGGTAGATTGTAGATTTGCTTCACAAGACATCATCCAAGGTGATATCATTTATATATTTCATATTTCATGCTTCATTTCATCATTTTGTTTAATTACCTATAGGAGGTTTGACCAAGGAAAACCCCCACTAACAATCAACAAGGTTTTCCTCTCTTGTGTGTTTGTATTTGCAGATATAGGTTGAAGACTTGGAGATCATTTGGAGTGCAAAGTTGTCAAAGTTGTAAAGTTGTATTACAAAGTTGTCATCTTCATGAAAACTCACTTATAGGCTAAATATGAAGGTTTCAGAACCCGAGATCAAAGAAGAAGGAAGAGTAGACATCAAGCCTCAGGACCCCATTCAGAGATTTCAAAAATTCTAAATGAGACTAAGACAAAAGTAAAGGCATATTATTCCTCCTTAAGGAATTTTTCAAAAATTCTTCCAGATCCACTTCTTACATTTGAAGATTTTGCATCTACCCCGAAAAACAATAGTGGGACTAAGAAAACAATAAGGGAATCTTATTCCTCCATAACATATTTTGACAGCTTCTTTGCATCTCCAGAATCCTCATTACATTTCTATACTTCCCATGTACACATACCCTAAGTTGGTGTAGCTTAATTTCATCATTTGATCTCATTATTTAGCTTGTATTGCTAGATTTTGTAGGTTGAATGATTATTTGTCTTTTCCAAGAATTTGCTAGTGGTGAACCCCTTAAAGTTGAAAAATCCCCCTCCTAGGTCTTCCTTGTTGTTAATTGACTCACCTTGTGAGGTTGATAGTCAATCCAATTAGGATTTGTAGGACATTATTGAATGACCATGTGGGAGAAGAGTGCTATTAGTGCACCCCTTTTCACCTACATTTCATTTTGGTGAACTCGACTCTTTTGAACATTCATTTTATGTTTTAGAGTTCATTAAAGTCCTCAATCTAGATTACATTCATTCTTGCATTGCATATTGCATTAGTGAAATAACATCTAGGGTTTTTCATATTTAGTGAAATTTCATTTAGGTTTTCTTATATTTGAATTAGTGAATGTGCATATAGGTTGCATTTTTGCTTTCTTGCATCATTTCATTTCATTCAAAAACTAAAAAGTGCATTGTATCATCTTAATTTCATTTAGAAACATTCTTATTGTATTCAAAATTGAAAAAAAATTGCATTAACTTTGCATCCAATTGCTTATCACTAGTTACTTTTTCTTTTTGTTTCCAAACATCAGGTCCCTACGTAGGCAACCTGGGAACACTGTTAACAACTCATAATTTTTTGTTTTTCTACAAAAAAACCTCCATTAGGTCGAAAAATCCCTTCTTGGAATCTTAGTCCCTCTCAGGGTTTTTGGCTCATAACCTTGTCTGTGTTGTGTGCTTTCTATTCCACTTTTTGAAACCTCAAAATTCCTTTAGTGGGACCAAGATGCCCTTTGTAGCATCTTAGTCCCTGTTGAGTTTGAAGTTGCAGTTTCTAGGATTTAAATCTACTTTTTTGTACTTCTGTTTGCTACCATTGGTTACTTGTTTTAGTGGGTTGACTTTCTATTTCATACATTTTACTAAATCTAGCTTAAAGTGGTTCATTTCATGCATTGCTCAATTCCAAATTTGTATTTACAATATTTCATTTTCAAATCATTGCATAGTATAATAAAAAATTTATCTTGCTTGAAAACTAAAATTTTCATTTCCTTTTAAGTCTTTACATTGCATTTTAAGTTTGCATAGATTACTTTTCAAAAATGTTATTTTTAGTCTTCTATAAGTTTTCAAAGAAAATTTTAGTCAATAAGCATGTTAGTCATTCATTCAATGCATTCCCTAGTTATGAGAGTCTCTTAGTGCAAGAGAGTGAAAATGTCAACATTTTCCTTAAACTTACCCCCCTCCTATCTCTCCTATTTGTGAGGATGATGTGTTAGAAGAGAATACAAACATAGATAACCATGATGATCATAATTGTACTTCTCTTGATACCTCTCATTTTATTGACAAAGGTATCTTGGTGAAAAAACCTATACAATCATTGAGAATCATGAAGGTCTTGTTTTCCCTTCTCCTCATTCTCCTTGGGAATATAGTATAACAATAGAGGATGAATTCATTTCCACCACTTTACTTAGTTCACATTCATCTCTCAACACCTCCCGTACTTTTGAGAATGCTTTTAAAGTGAATAAATATACAATCATAAAACACATTTTGAGGAGGATATGTTGGTATCAAGAGATCCAATGATTGAGATTTATACCATTATTTCTCTCCTTCCTAATGTTCCTAACATTTGGAAGGGTCTATTTGAACAATAGGATCCAATCATTGGCACACATGAAAATCATAGTTGTACTTCCCTTGATGTCTCCCCTATTTGTGATGAAGTTTCTTTACAACATCTAACCATGAAATGTGATGAACCTCTTGTTTGTCACTTTCCTACAAGCTCTCCTACTAGGGTAGAAAGAATGGAATGAGAGAATGAGACCTTAGAGAAAAAGGATAAAGTCATGAACAATCGTAACAGTCAAACAAATCCTTCTCCTAATATCCCCACTATTGATGAGAAAGACAATTCAACCATTGATAACTCCCTTACATGCGTTGAAGTCAATTTAGAAGAACCAACCCTTGAATGTCAAGAATATTTGGTTTGTAGTTCTCCTAAAAACTATATTAGGGAAGATATAATGGTGGAAGAAAATGAGAACATTGACAATAGTAATTCCTTAGATGAAGATGATGAAGTGACATTCGATTCCTCTTCACTAAGAGAACATAAAAATAACGATAAGACTTCTGAGGTTATGCACATTATATATCCCTTGGAGTACTCTCCTGAGCCTAAACATATCATTTATCCACCCTCTCACAAACCACAAGTTCAAAAAAAACCCGTCCTTATCCTCGAACCACCTAGGAACAATGTTTCACAACAATCGAGTTATAATACCTTTTCTCATACATACAACACTAGGAATAATCCACAACCAAGAAAAACACCTTCAACATCCCTACCATTACCTAATCCTATCTTTCCTAGTGCCCCTCATTTTCCTTCGAATAATGGAAAGGAGTATGATCTTGTTGAACAAATTAAGAATACTCCTGCAAAGATATTCCTCTAGGACTTGATTTAGAATTCACCTAAGTATCACACCATGCTTCAAATAGCCTTACAACAAGTTGTGGTTCCCTCTAGTACAAACCTGAATGACATAGTATCAATTATTCAAGGAATAAATGTTGACATCGTTTTCCACCAAAGTGAGCTCCCTACTTTGGAAGTGTAAATACAATGTGATGCTTTCATGATGATAGCTCAATATAATAGCACGGGGATAAAGCAAATCCTTGTTGACAATGGCTCAGCCTTAAATGTGTGTAGTGCAAACCTTTTAGATAAGCTTGGTGTTGATAAATCAAAAATTCAACTTGAATATTTATCTATTAAGGGATTTGATAATGTGGGAAAAAAATCGCTTGGAGTGATAACTTTACCTATTATAGTTGGAAAGGCTACCTTACAAACCCCGATCGATGTTATGCCTCATGATCTTTCATGTAATCTCCTTTTAGGTAGACAATGGATTCACGAGATGCATGTTGTGCCCTCTACCCTTCATTTTATCATGAAATATGTCTACAACAACAAATTTTATACAATCGAAGCCGATCCTGAGCCATACAATTGTTTGAACATTAAGAAAGGTAAAGAGAACCCTTTGCAAAAATTAACACCAACTACGCAAGTGGAACTCGTACAACAAAAAGACAAAGAAAAAAACATTGAGAAAATCACAAAGCTATTGGAAGATGATTGGAATTCCTTAGATTTCAAACCAACATTCATGGGAGAATATAAGATCATAAACAAAGACTCTGACAAGGGAAAAGAAAAAATTAGTATTTTCAACAAAAAATTTGGAAGACCCTTCAAAAGCATCCACCTTAACCACTTCAAAAGAAAAGACAACAAATTGCACAACAAAATTTGAAGAAAATGACTATCAACAACCACCAAAACCTAAAGAAATGAACAATATTTACAGAAAAGGTTATGAGCTTATGAAACTTGGATATAGTGGAAAAGGATGTGGTGCTTGAGAAGAAGGTATTCATGTCCCTATAGAGCCTAACACACAAGAAAAAACTCATGGTCTTGGGTATTGTCCTTTCATAGAAATCAACTCATCAAACAAGCCCTCACTTAACCTCAACACTATCACAAAACATTCTTCTAAGCTGACTTTAATAGTAGTGCATCTCGAATTAATAAACACTAGTACTCTTGATTGTTATCATTTGAAAGAAACAAAGAAATCTTTGCTTAATGTCAATGTCATCACACAAAACACCTATGATTCAAATTTGATAGCTTTTACACCCTCTTGTAAAGGAGAGTACAAAATCTTGCAATCTAAAGAGTCTTGTGTAGGTATGACAACTAATACTAAGCAAGAGATATATTCGCCACAAAATAATGAAGCATCCTCTACTTTTGATCAAGAAAGTATCTTGTTGAGACTCCTCCAAGATTGTTTGATATCTCTCCCTCTAAGAACACAATAAATTCTACTACAGGAGTTCATTTTGTGCATATCATAGAGTTTATGGTCATACTACTAATGAATGTAAGGCTTTGAGTAGTAAAATCCAACATCTAGTAAGGAGTTTGGTACTCTTTCTTATTTGGGGGCACCTAATTCCTCTAATTGATACTGATTTTCACTCTCACATTCATCTCATCAATTATTTTGGCTCATCCTTGTCTTGCACTAAGTGGGGGAAAGGGGTTAGGTAGCCTTGTCCTTGTATGTCACCTATCGTTGCCTCTTTTGGCTAGTTGACCGACTTCCATGTATATATAAGAGAAAGCTTGGGATGTGGATGACATTCCTTAAGTTGGCTCGCATGTGACGTACCGAGTTATGCATTTTGGGGGCAGCCCCTTCCCTTTTTCATGATGTAGCTTATTGGAAACATATGAATCAACATAGGGATTTCTGAATAAGCTCTCATGTCTTCTTCTACTTTAAAGAAATTTCTCACAACAATGGTGTTAGCAACCACTTTAAAGTGGGGGAATACATCAAAACTCATGTTTCATTGTGCAATTTTCTTTCTTCTTGTGATGCGTCCTTTTCTTGGTGGTGTCATTGGGTTTGATTTCCTCTGAGAGCATGATATTTCTTTGAATTGTCCTCTTTTGGTGACATTAGGCACAATGTTCCCTAAGAAGAGACCTTGCACAAACTAAGAAAAATCCATTTGAACATCCCTCTTTCTTGTTGCATTGCATTTTTGTACCTTATTAAAGTCATGGAGGTATGGCTTCAATATGGTCCCCTGGGGCTCACCTAGTGAACACCTAGCTTCACTAGCCCTTGTGAGCATGCATTTTTCTCTTTTTTCTTATCATAGTCATGGGGGTATGATGTTGATATGGACTTCCTGGGGCTCACCTAGTGGACACCTAGCTTCACTAGCCCTTGTGAGCATGCATTTTGTTTGCATAGTGGACATCGCATTCCACTTGTAAACCTCTTTTGGACAAATAGCCTAGACCCCAGTCCACCACGTTGGACGACCAATCAAAGCTTGATCCGTAGAATTTTCCTTTTTCCTTTTTGTTTTCCTTTTTCCATCCTTGATGGTGTGTGCTGGAGATCTAGTTATGGCTTCATATATCATCTACAAGTGTATTCCTTTGTGCCTATGTTGGTTTTTCATAGGATCTTGACCCTGGGGGCTTGATCATTGCTCTTGATCATTGTCATCCTATCTTACTAGCATTCATACACGAGAACCCCTCTTGATTGTCTGGTTGGCTACTTTAGTGTGAGTTTGAAATAAGTTCATCCTCTCACTAAAGTGGGGGCTAAATGTAGTGTAGCAAAATGAATACCCTTGGATTTTCACATTTGTTTCGCCTTTCCTTGCTTTATGTATCCTTATTTATGTCTAAATTGGTCCTATTTTGCACCCACAAGCCTAATAAACTATATATTTTATGGCTAATCCTGACAAACATCAAAAGATAAATGATCATTTAATGATTCTATCTATGTGTCACTGATTTGTGGACTGGGACTAAAATGCCACCTAGGGCATTTTTTTCCTCCATTGGTCTTGGGACCTTGATTTTCAATGTACCTAAAAAGGTCCCTTTTTGGAGTCTGTGCCTCGATATTTGAGCCTTGGGACTAAGACGCTACATAGGGTGTCTTAGTCCTCCTTGGCTTATTTTTGGGATTTAATTTCAAATTGTGGTAGGATTTAGCCTCCTTATTTTTTTGAATTCATATGTCAGCTTGGTGTGGTGTAATTTCAGAATATTAAGCATGAATAAGTATAAATACAAGGTTCCTCCACTCATTTTCATAACAAGCATTCAAGAATTCATTCCTAAGGAAATTTTATGCATTCAAGAGCATTTCATCAAGCATTTGGAGCCATCATCAAGATTCAAGCATCATGTCAAGGATTCAGTGTATCCATTCATGTTGTTAAGCCAAGATTGTGGATGTAGCATTGAAGATCTATTTGCAACCATTGTTCACCTCATATTCAAGGATCCAAGATTTTCATTCTTCATTACCGCTACATGGTACATTGTAGATTTGCTTCACAAGACATCATCCAAGGTGATATCATTTATATATTTCATATTTCATGCTTCATTAAATCATTTGGTTTAATTACCTAGGAGGGGTTTGACCAAGGAAAACCCCCATTTACTAACAATCAAAAAGTTTTCCCTCTCTTGTGTGTTTGTATTTGCAGATCTAGGTTGAAGACTTGAAGATCATTTGCAGTGTAAAGTTGTCAAAGTTGAAAAGTTTCATTACAAAGTTGTCATCTTCACAAAAAATCACAGGCTAAATTTGAAGGTTTCAAAACCTAAGATCAGAGAAGAAGGAAGAGTATAAATCAAGCCTTAGGACCCCATTCAGAGATTTTAGAATTTCCAAATGGGACTAAGACAACAGTAAATGCATCTTGCTCCTCCTCAAGGAATTTTTCAGAAATTCTTCCAGATCCGGTTCCTACATCCAAAGATTACACATCTACCCCAAAAAATAGCAGTGGCACTAAGACAATAGTGAGGGCATCTTAGTCCTCCAAAACATATTTTGACAGCTTCTTTGCACCTCCAGAATCCTCTTTACATTTCTAGACTTCCCAGGTACACATATCCTAACTTGGTGTAGCTTAATTTCATCATTTGATCTCATTATTTAGCTTGTATTGCTAGATTTTGTAGGTTCAATGCTTAGTTGTCTTTTCCAAGCATTTTCTTGGTGGTGAACCCCTTAAAGCCTAAAAGAACCCCTCCTAGGTTTTCCTTATTGAGAATTGACTCACCATTTTGGGTTGACAGTCAATCCAATTTGGAATTCCTAGGACATTATTGAATGATAATAGGAGAATAGTGGTGTTCTATGACCTAGGTTATAAAGTACCCATTTTCCTATTATTCAAAGAGGTAAGGAGGAAGGGAGTGAGAGATATTGGTGAGATAGAGAGCAGTATATAGGGATGAAGAGAGAGAGGATGAAGGTGGGGAGATTGAGAGAGAGGGAAGGAGGGAGGGAGAGGTAGATATGGAGAGAGAGATAGAGAAGTACATATGGAATAAGAGATAAAGAAGTAGAGAGAGAGGGGAGAGAGAGGGAGAGATATATGGAGAGAGAGAGAGAAAATGATGAGATAGATAGTAGAGAGGGAAGGATAGAGTTAGAGATCAAGATGGGGGACGGAGGGAGAGAGTGTGTGAGAGAGAAACACAAAGTGAAGGAGGAAGGTTGAGAGATTGAGAGGGAGAGAGGGAGGGACATAGAGATGGAATGCAGGAGGGAGGGGTAGAGATGGAGAGAGAGATCTAGAGTGAAGTATATAGGGAAGGAGAGATAAAGAGGGGGAGGAGGGAGGGAGGAGTAGAGAGAGGGAGAGGTAGGGAGGGAGAGAGAGGTGAGATAGAGGGAGATGGATGGAGAGAGATAGAGAGAGGTAGAAAGGGAAGGAGGGAGGGAGAGAAGGAGAGATAAGTACGATAGAGAGAATGAGAAAGAGAGATGGGGAAGGAGGAAGGAGAGATTAAGAGAGAGAGAGAGAGAGAAGGTAGGGTGAGAGATAGGTAGAGAGGGAAGTTGGGTGGGATGCAGGAAGAGACAAAGGGAAAGAGGAAGGTGGAGAGATTGAGAGAGAGAGAGAGAGGAGGGAGGGAGAGAGGTAGAGGGATAGATTAGATAGAGTGAAGTAGAGAGGGAAGGTTGGTGGGAAGAAGAGAGAGACGGGGGAGATAGAGAAGTTGATATAGAGAAAATTAGAGAGGGAAGGAGGGAAGGAGGAATAGAGGGAGGATGGAGGGAGAGAGAGAGGTGAGATAGATAGAAGTATAAAGGGAAGGAGAGAGTGTGAGAGAGAGGTATAGAGCATAAGGGATAAATAATGAGTGAGATATAGTGAGAAAGATGATACAAATTGCTAATTACTGAAATTTGACCTCCTGATTATTGATATTTGACATACTAATTACTAAAATTTGGTTGTCTAAAAAATTGTAAAATCTTCAAGAAACTAAAATTTTAATTATAACTCCTAGAGATTTGAAACCACTCTCAAACATCCTGAAACTATATATATGAAATATAGCTTAAATTATAGGAAAGTAAATGTCCATATGTAAATGTTAACTTTTACTTCAATGTTTATTTCACGTATATAGTTTCCCTTAAAGATACCAAGAAGAAAGAGACAAGAAAAAAAAGAATAAAATTTCAATATAGACCAAAAAGCATGCACGTTATGATGCACTTGCGTTTTGGAATTTTTTTTTTAATTTCAAAAAATGCATATTTTTTGAACTCAAACTATGTGCATTTTTTGAAATCTAAACCATAATGCAAGCACATTATGGCTTGTTAATGACCAAGCCTAGGCTTGGTCACTACCAACCCATAATGCGAGTGCATTTTACTATATTTCTCTCATGTTTTCACTATTTTGGGATGAAAAGTAAATTTGACACTTGTTAGCCTCCCATCTTTTTGCACTTACCCATGAAAAAATTAGAGAAAATCATAGCCTTGGTGTAAAGAGATAAATGAACATTTACATTGTGATTGAAAAACAAAGAAAAACTCCTATCTTTCTAGATGAAAAAAAGAATATCCACCTTGAAGTCATTCTAGAGTTAGGTACATATTCATGGTAGAGACAAGGCCAATCACTTAGCAAATCCATATGATGGGAGAATGGGGATAAAAAATGATTTAAAGAGGTCATGGGTTAAATTCTAGGATTTTTATGCTTAGGGGAAAAGCAAAAGAGATGTGTGAGGCTCACAAAATATCCATAGAAAGGATGGCAAGGGGAAGGGATGACCATGTGCAAGAGTTGATTTCCCATCAAAAGACCTTGATAGAGAGTGCACCAAGAAAAGTGATCCAATTTAGGTTTTAGCATAGCAGACCAAATGCATTGAAATTGATAATGCCAAGTTTTAGAAGAATACTAAAGCTACCAATGATGGTTGAGTTGTTCAACCATGAGAAAATGTGGATAAAGCCACAAATAGCCTTTACAAGGTCTATATTCCTAAAAATATGTATCTAGGTGCCACTTCTAATCCCTCCATAAGGGTTTGTGAAATGAAACCCCAATTTTATGAAGTATCTAGGGGGAATAAAATCAATAACAACTTGAAAAGAAAATTCTTGGTGGATCTATAAGGTTTGGAAGAGTCTGCACTTCAAATTTGAATAAACGAAGAGTGTGGATTCAAGGTAGCTTGAGCACAGGTTCGCCTTGAGACATGAAAACTAGAGACCACTAGGTAGATTATTGGTTGATGGATAAACCCTTACAAAAATCATCACCCACCTATCTAAGCGAGGGTTTGGTAGCTTCCCAATATTTTTGAATACTTTTGATCATAAAGCTACTCTAGATAATAAATGGCTCCTACATAATAAGAAGGGTTCCCGGATCTAAGCCTTTCTAAGAAGAGTGCCCAAACAAGGTGTCGGTGTTAATGTAGTGCAAAACAAGAATTTTACAAGATTCAATAATATTAAGTGCTCTTATAATCCATTTGGCACATACGGAAATTCCCTAATAGCAAATGGAAATTATACTATCCCCCAATGTCACAAGGAATATAGTAAAATCCCAAGAAACATGAAGAAAGACATGATTCTCATCACTAGATTCCTAGAGGAAATTGTGAAAGAGTTTCTCAATATTTAGGTAAGTAGCCTTAGAAGGAACCCAACATGAGGAATAGTAGACATGAGTGATTGCAAGGATTTTAGCACAAATCAAAAACTTCCTATCCAATAAGAGAGGCTTGGTAATCCAATATTGAAGTTTTTTTCTCAATTCTAACAATAACATTTTGCCAAATTTTGACAAGGTTAGGCTTGGAATATAAAGGGGATCCCAAAAAATAAAAATACCTCCCCGTGGTCAATCCACTTCCACCCAAAAGAATTAAGCCAAGTTGACTTAGGAAGGAAGGAAAAGTGGTGGAATTCTAGATATTTTTCCATTAAATATTGGAACATGAGGCTTCACATATAAAGTATTAATTATGTAATGCAAATATTTATTGATGTTGTTTTCCTTCTCAAGGAGACTAATGAAAGAGTCATCAATAAAGTGACCCTTAACTAGTTGTTATGAAGATAGAGCAGATAAATCTATTTAACACGAGATTAAGAGATCAATTGAGGAAGAGAGTAGCCAAACCCCTTAGTTACCAAAACATATAGAGATATGGAAAGAGAACATCCTTGGTGAATGGATATATGAAGCCCAAATGTGTTGGATTGTTGGATAGCAATGGTAATATAGGGAAAAGCATTAGCAAACAACATCTTGAGCATTTGAAAGAAACATGAGTTGTGCCCAAGAGTCTACAACATGAACAAAATGAAATTCCATTCAATGTTAGAGTATTTATGCATTAGATAATATTTAATTAATCTTTAATTAATTATTATGCTAATTTATTTGTTCTCATGCACTTAGCTAAAATTAAGAGTGTTCTACTATTAACTAGAGAGCTATTATCAGATCATTTTGTCTCATCACTTAGGATGAAGACACTTTTCATGATCTAATCTCTTTATCATTTAGGGTTGCTCTTATAAAATTATAATCATGAAGAAAATGTATCCCCTTACATTTTCACACTTGTTTAGGCACTCCTAATTAAAATTAAGCTTAATGTTTCCTTGCTTTAGTGTTGTAATGTGTTTAACAGATTCACATTAGGTCTTGGGCCATTGTAAAATAAATAAACCTAGTTGTGCCTTATTTACTATGTTGTAAAGTGTATCCTAACACTTTCACACTAATCTAGAGTTTTATTAATAAATTGGGTTTCTTTATGCCTCATTTGGCCTTATGTTGCATCCACAAGCCTTAATTAATGCATCATTCTGAGGATAATCTCAACATTTACCAACATCCAATCATAATTCATGTATTTTTTGATTGTATGGCCCAAATTTAGTGATTTGGGACTCATACACCACCTTGGGAATATGATTCTTGTTGGTTATTTTTTAAGAACCAAATTAATCTCTAGAAATACCTATGGACTTTTCCATTTCCAATTATCAGTACTTTTAGAGGGATTGGCCAATGAACGAATAGAAGTTGCAAGACTTCTATTCCTACTCTTTGGGCTATGTGAAACCTGGGAGGGTGATTCCATAATGTATACTCAAGAGCTCACACAATTATAACTAGATACACTGTCAATAATAGATAATTTTCATAAAACCACTCAATATAATGCATCAACTAAGTTGGAAAATCATTAATCAACGTCCTATATATTGAGCATGAGAAGGTGGAACTTCAACACAAGACAAGTATGGTGGTATCCATTTGAGAGTTTGTAATTTAAAAGTGATTAGCTAATGAATCAACACAAAAACTGAACCAAAAATATTTTGCATGAACCAGTTCCTTTATCCCAAGCACAAAGTCAATATCAATCTATGTGATTTGATAACTTAAAAAATAGCACCTATAATCTCAAGAAACCCTACATTACAACATTCCTCTGTGACATTCATGACTATTACTGCTTACAAGCATCCTAGCACCTAGTTCCTACAAGTTATTAATCTCTATCAAGCATTTACATTAACTCATTGAATCAATAAGCAAGCATGAATTAAACAACCATCAAGAAACAATAGACACAAATGAAAGGAATCCTGGATTGCTTTCACTCATAACTCATAGAACACATATAAGGAGAGATAATAGCCATGAAATTGGTATTACTCTGTATTGTAGTTGATATAATGTTATCAAAATTACATACAAAATACTAAACTCCAAAAGAAAACTTAAGATAAAAACTCTAAAACTTGCTTAGTATTATCCTGAAAATTTCACAATGTTAACTCAAATTTTCAACTACTTACTACTTCCAACCTTAAATTATTTCTTATAGAGATGAAAGAGAAAAACAAGCTTCAGGCTAGGAAGCACGCATGTCAAAATTTCATTGGACCACTGCAACAATATTCATTTTTCAGTTACACTCAAGTCTTCATGTGGAGAAAATAAAAATGAGGCAAAATTGACCTGAACTCGTTGTAGAAACAGGTCCCACCTCAAAAATACATCATTGGTTTGTTACAATAGCTTCAAAATATTCCCCACATGCCCAAAAATGCCAACCGTGGGAGAACCAAATAGCAAAATTTACGAAGCAAGACAAGGAAAGTAGATAAAAAGTAAAAATTCATTCATCCATATCACCACCACATGCTACCCAATTCAAAATGAGGAGAGAACAATATTTTACCATGTTTTATCAAAAGCATAATCTATACTATATTTAGGCTATGCACTGTTCTTCTCCTATCCATTTTTTACCTTGTTGATTATTTATCCCCTCACAGATTCATTTGGTGTATTTCTCCAACCAAGTGTTATATTCTTCCTCAGTGGGCCATTTTACATTAAATAATCCTTGCACTTTAGTATTGTACTGAGAATACCTAGCATCAATAGAGACCCTATCTCTTTAACAAAGATGGCCATCTTTGTTTCAATTTTCACCATTGTATCAATATTTGAATTTAGCAGGATGTAGTCGTTGACAGTCAATGCCATCATAACTACTACAAGAATCCCTCCCAAATCTTTCTTCCAGGTGTCAAATGGATGCAAACCATCTTATGGACTCAATATCTAAGGCATACTACGTTCCTCCATTTCTTTCAATATTTTCAGTTTACTTTGGAGTTGCACACATAGATTCCCATGGAAGGTAGTTATCTTATTAATTGAGTCAATGATTTGCAAGACCCTAGGAAAATTAGTAGGCGCCTAAGGATCCTTCCTCATTTTGGGCATCATTTCCCTCAAAGCACTGGCCCTAGCAATCCAATCATTCCATTCATTCCTAAAGGCCTCTTGTACCTACAAATACCTTTTATTTTCCTCATGAATATTCTTTTAGGTGACCCAAACATCATCAGCCTTGTTGAAAAACTTGGCCACCCTATGCTTTAATACATCCTCAAAAATTTCATTTTCCACCTTAACAGTTTCAAGTTTGGTCTTCTTAACATTTTCTTTCTCAGTAGTCAATTTACTATTCAAATCGTCAATTCTTAAGGCCAAAGTCTCCCTATCTTGTGTAGACAAATCTGAGGAAGAAGAGGATGGAAAGTTTATTGTCATTTTTGATTGAGTAGCCTAAAAAATGGCCCTCATCTTATTTATCTCATCCAAGGCCTTATTATACTCCTTCACCAAAGAATCATAATTCTTCTGAGAGATATGTGCAGTATCCATACTAAACATTGCAACGTGAACAGTTAACTCAACTGCTTGGACAAGAGTTATATCTATATCTCTTTTGACCACTAAGGAACCAATAACCTCTTCAATAGTCCTAGCAACATCATGTTTACCAGTATTAGGTGCCATAGAAAAAATTGCAAGAGTATGCAACTTTGGACTAGATCTAGAACCAAATACCTTATCCTCAAACTGCTCCGTAGATATTAAAGCTTGAGGGTCTCTTCTTACTACATCATATGCTATAGCAACAGTGATAGTACATCATGGTAACAACATGATTCCACTATCCTTGACCATTTTCCTAGCCTCAGTGGGAGTAATAGGTACAATTTCAGCCCCAATCTTTTCCTCCTCTACTTTCTCAGCCTCCTCCTGATGAGAAGGTTCAACCTTAGCATAGGATGATTCAAGTCTCTCCTTTATCTCTTTACTCCACTGTTGAATCATAAACTCTTGAAAATCATTGGACTGCACAAATTTATCATTAGCAAGGAATTCATCACACTCCTTAATCTTGGGATCATCATCACCTTCTCTATCATATTTCCATTTGACAATCCTGTTAGGGGGAACATCTGAACTATGATTTTCCTCAATATGACGAGGGAATTTCTGCTCCACCTCCTCATTCCCTAACACATGTTCTTCCATTTTTTCTTCCCTAACTTCTTGAACATCTACAGGATGCTCTGGGATATCCATAGCTTGTTCTTGTTGTTCTAGGAGAACCTGTGCTTTATTAGTAGCTTCCTTCACCTTCACCTTAAAATCACCATTTTGATAATCCCTTAGCATAGTGAAAGCTATTTCAAGAGGGTCATCAATTACATTGTATGGACTTGCATAAAAGACATTCCTCTTTATGATATTTTCTTCAATGTTCATTATAGATATCTATTCCTTCTTTCTAGTCATGAAAAACTCATCACTTGTCAAATTTCTTAACACGTCATCTCTATATAGAAACTCATGGCATATCACTTTTAATTTTTTATCTCTTCTCCTTCCTCCCACAAATCCTTCTGGATAAAAAATCCTAATCTCATTAACACGAATTCTAAGGTTATTTACCATGATCTCAAAATTTTCATATGCCTTAGGGGCAGTAACTTTGAAGTAAGCAAAAGTGCATTGGGGATGCACCACAATACCCTTCCTGGGCAACTTGAACATCTCATAATCCATGAAATCAATCTGCCACATGAGTTCCATAAAGGCCAATCTATCTGAGATATACAAGGGCAAACAATATGGGGCCACTTTAGCTCCATAGTTTTTGATCAAAGTATATTCTAAATGAAGAAACCAGTCTGCCCAATTATGTGTTGCTCTAGATCCTAGTGTATCTTTTGGGTGCATGATATTTCTTATTTAAGGAGAAATCCTATAAATAGGTGCTACACCAAATGCTTCTAAGATACCTTATCTTATAACATTAGTAAACAAGATATAATTGGAATTGGAATAGTTCTGATCCCAAATGTATGTCCACATTTGTACTGGTAAAACATTATTTTCACTATCCCTAAGTCTCAAATCTAACTTCCTTTTCCTTTCATAATCACCCTCCCATAAGAGAATATGCACTAGTAGAGAATAATTCGGGAAATATAAAGGGAGCACTTCCTTTTTCAAATTGATGAAATCCTCATGCATATGATCAACAACATAGTTGGCATAATCAAACCAGTGTTTCAATTATGACCCTATATATTTGCTACCATCACCAGAAAGTCAAGGGCTATCCTTACCTCAAAATATCAAGCCAACACTTGATTCAAGAAATAAAAATTATTCTTGAAATAATCCACAAGCTCTTCACACTCAAAAGGGTTAGCATCCTTAGTAGTTAATTTCTCCTTGCTGATTCTATGTCGAATAAGAAATATCTCTCTATATGCAAATTTATTTTTCTCATATTTAGCATATAGCTTAGCATGTGTAAACTTTGTAGTATAATTGGGATTTAACCCAAATATTTCCACCATCTTATCCTTTGTCACTTCTAAGACTACATTACCATTTTTACTCCTAATTGTTTTGTCAATGGGACTATAGTGCCTAGCCAGTTCCATCATCAAGTCCACCTCTACAAACACATTTGGGACCACCAGTTTCCAAAGTTTCAACCCCCATAAATAACATGAAGGCTTACTATAATATTGCCTAATAAAATCATATTTGAAAAGCTACCACCCGCTTTGAGGCTAGGGTTCTCACCAATTTCACCAGCACTATCAATTAACCTAGTGGTCACAACAACTTGGCCTATAGGTCTTTTGCCAATTCATGACCCTCCTTCCTTTATGTCTCCAAAGGCCTCTTGCATAAACTTTTCCGTTTCCTTCTTTGCACTTTTGGACCCTAGTAGATGTTGTAGGAGTACTTGGTGAAGGGTTGGATATTGCAAGTGGTTTTGACTTAACCTCAGCAGAAACATCCCGAGTTTTTAGTCATTTAACCCTCTCTTTTTTTAGTTTCCTCTCTAACCTAATGCTAGATTCATTGGGCTCCAACTCACTCATGTTTTCAAATGTAGGAGAACTAAGGTTTATAATTTATCACAACCAAAAAGAAACCCTTCACAATTATGCAAACATAAGGAACTACTTATTGAACAAAACACTCTCCCCAAATTTTTACCCAACACTTATCACCAAATTGAAGTTATCAGTAATACACAAGCGAAAAATTCCCTTGATTTCCTATTAGCATTCTAAGGTATTTAACCTCAATACATCAACTAGAAAGATGTATACAATTTTCTTACCCGGGTAAACGCTATGCCACACTCATTACTTTGTAGTTTCTGGAGCTTCCTGCACAAATTTCCTTAGCTTCTGGTATCCTTTCTGCTTGCAAGAAAATCTAGGTGCACGAACAACCAGGTATCTCCTTTATTTTATGGCCAAGAAACAAGCATGTCACCATTAATGATTGATAGTAAGTTCACACGAGTGAACTGGAAATTAACCGTTCATGTTTAAATTCTGATCATTGATCACTCTGTTTTAAAACTAGATCAATGGTTATCAATTTGCCTCAGTACTTTCTTTCTTGCTTTATGTGATGACCTCAAGATTCTGCCACATCGCCTCTTCATGCACTAGTTGTCGCTTATCGCTGATATACCTCATCCTTGACCATATCTATCAGTGATGCAAGCATTCATGCGATGAAATCTCATTCCTTGGATCTATGGCCAATCCTTTGATTACATTCATTCTCTATCACTCATTGCTAATTGCAACTTCACACCTTGAATCCTATTAGCGAAGGGAGATATAGTGAAGAGATTAGATTAGGACATGTGCACCTGCATGAAAGTCAATAGTACAAAATACATCGTAGATAAGGTTTATTTAGATTAATGAAAGAAACTTTAAAAAAATAGAATTCCATCGCTCATCGCTACTTTGGAACTTAAGCTTTGGAATGGATCTGCAATGAGTGATGAAACATAAGGCTATTTCTTATTGCTAATTCTCTTCATATAGTTTGCAAGCAATTAGTGATGAGATATTTTCATAGTGACATTATATATCACGTATCACTAATATAAAACTTAGCAGTTAAAACTTATCCGCGATATGTGATACAAGGGAAACCCATCCTATCACTCATCGCTAATTGAAATTTATCATTTCACAACATATCCGTGATGAGCAATGAAAATAAGAACATAAGACCGGGGAGCACCGCTTATTGCTACTACAATATTAAAGGCTCAAAAGACATTAGAGATAAATGATCCCTCAATAGTACAAAGAACATCACTCATTGCACATTCAAATTAAGATCTCTGGTAGCTATTTTTGATGAGTGATATCAAAGAAATACCACTTCATCACTCGTCGCGAATTTGGAACATATGCTTCTAAAGTAATCAATGATGAGTGATAAAAAGACATGGTCGACGAGACTTAAGTGAAATCATTTAAGCATGTGCTTGTATATCATTCCAATGAAGGGGAACCTCTAGGATGATACGATAGAAAGGGATCAAAAAATTCTAAGTCATAATAATGCAAAGGATGTAAATGCAAAAAGGCCCCTTATTTAACCTTATGAAAGTTAAGACATTCAAACCTAGGTGTGAGGGACCGGTTACCCGACAATAGTGAATGACATAAGACATTTTAAAGTGATAGGAAATGGGATATAGGAAGTCAACAGTGAAATAAAACCCCTCAATAGTGAAGAGAAAATAAAATCCCAACCCCACAAGTATCAACCAAAATGTAACAAGGCTTTGAGATGGAACATTAGAATTTTGGAGGTTCCATCAATTCCCACCTAAGTTTTGGGGCCCTAATCTAGATTTCACATCAATCTAAGCATTTCTTGAAAAATGTATCCCAAAGCCTAGCCTAATGGGATGCATACGCCACTTCTGGTGTATGAATCCGATTAGGCTAGGCTTTGGGACACATTTTTCAAGAAATGCTTAGATTGATGTGAAATCCAAATTAGGGCACCAAAACATAGGTAGGACTCATATGCCCAAGGTGAGGTATGAGTCCCAGATCACTAAATATGGGCCATACAATCCAGAAACACATGAATTATGATTGGATGTAGGTAAATGTTGAGATTATCCTCAGAAAGATGCATTAATTCAAATTCATATGCCACCTCTGGTGTATGATGGTAAATGTTGAGACTATCCTCGGAAAGATCATTTCTGGTGTATGAGTCCCATGTGGCATAAACCTAAATTAAATTCAAATTCTTGTTGGGATTTTATTCTCCTAGATCTGATGTCGACTTGTAGTGTTGGAATTTCAAGAAATTTTCCATAAACAAGTATAAATACAAGGTTATTTCACTCATTTTCACCTAAGACTTTCAATAGAGCATTCCTAATATCAAGTTTGTGATTACATGACTTCATAAGAGTATTCAAGGACATTTAAGAGCATATTTAATGCATTCAAAGGTAGTTTTCTTCATCATTTATTGCAGCGATTCAAGATATATCGTCATGTCGAAGACATAGTGCATCAAGCATGTTGTTGAGCTAAGATTGTTGATGTAGCATTGAAGATCCATTTGCAAGCATTATTCCACATCCAATTTGAGATCAAGATCTACATTCTTCATGGCCACTTCATGTTAGTTTGCAAATTTTTATTCCAGGACATCATCCAAGGTATCATCATTTCATGTTTCATGTTTCATGTCCTTATTTCATTATTTCATCATTTGGTTTAATTACCTAAACAGGGTTTGACCAAGGAAAACCCCTATTACCTAAAAAAACAACACTCTTTCTCTCTCTCTCTCTCTCTTTGTGTGAGTGCAGGTTTATAGGTTGAAGACAAAAGTGGATTTAAATCCTTAAAAAATATCAAGACTACAAAGTTTTAAAAGTTATAAAAGTTATCATGTAAAGGTGTCAGGGCTCATAAAAACTTAGATATAGAGCAAGATATCCAAGATATCTACATGAAACCAATGGGTAAAGGATTATTTGATCCATCTTCAAAAGCTCACAAATTTTGACTTCAAAATTCTACTCTTGGGACACTTCATGACAAAATGACACTAATACGCCACTTGTGGGGTATGAGTCCTAGTATACCTATTTTTGGGTATTTTTTGTAGATCTTGACTTAGTAGTTCCAGATTCTTGTTTCCACCAAAAACCCCTAGTTTAGAACTAATACGCCCAGCTGATGCAAGGAAGGGTGATATAAGGCTCCAACAAACTGATTCCAACTAGTCTTCAAGGTTACAAATCCAATCTAGGGTGTCCTTCAATAACCCACCTATTTGCTTGTAGCCAAAGGGACACACTTATTCAACTATATCTCTCATAGGAGGCCTTTTAGAAAATTTTCAACATCACTATCAGGAACCCAATATCCTATCTTTCAACATACTAAACCCTTGCTAAGTGTTTTTTTGGACCATGACACCAAATTCTGCCCTCAACACTATTTTTTGGGCATAATTAGGACTCTTTTCCAAAGGAGGTCTTTGAATTACTACCACAAAAAATTGAAAACCTTCACAAACATGACCAACCAGTCACCAAACTTCCAATTCCACTATTAGATTCCATAGTTTTCTCCAATTTCTTGCTGTCCTACTCTAAAACCATCAAAATCATGCTTGACACTCAAACTTGTCAAGCTAGGGCACGTGCAAAATCACCTCCAACAACATCACCCCACCTTACAAACCTAAAAATATCTAAACATACTCCTAGTAGGCCTATTCCACCAATTCTCTGATCTAACCTACGGTGGAATGGCCTGGAAATCCATTTTCTTTAACAAACCCTAGGAAACCCTCAACAACCAAGCAATCTACAAAAAAATTGATTTATCTCCCACAATATTTGATGGAAACTACTCTAATAGATTCAAATGAAATCTTAAACAATTCTCCAACAAATCACAAAATTTTCACATTAATTGCAGTCTATACAGAGTTGTACGGGTTCAAGAAATACAAAATTTTATAGAAAAACACCACAAAATAGAGCAATATTGTATTGAACTTCAACACTTACATGACCCAACCTACCTCAAAGGTATTAGAGGAATTTTTAACATGCTTTCACACCATTCCAATGTCCAATAACATAATTTCAAACACCTAATTGTTCAAGTTCCAACTTTCCACCAAAATTGACAAAAATGCACTAAGCAACATTTACAAAAATGAATATTATTAACAATACTTGAATCACACCCCTAAGACCTCCTAATCACCATAATTACATCATATATTGGTCCACATGACCTTATTTCATGACAAAAAGGACTCACACCCAACCTAGACTGCTATTTGCATAGGAAAAATCCAAAAATTGCAAAGGTGGTCCTGCACAATTTAGCCAAGGAGGAAAAAATTTCATCCTCTTGATGAAATGAGGTCTTTGACAGATGTGCCATACTACTTTATGTCTTCTTCAATCATCCACTGCGCATCTTCAATGGGAAAACCCTGCCATTTGACCAAATAATCATTATAGACCTTCTTTCTTGTTCTTTTGACCTCCCTTGTATCAACAATGCTTTCAAGTTTCAGTGGTTAGCTTGGAGGAAAATATTTGACCCATTCATCATCATTAGCATCAATAGTACTTGCAATATGATCACTTGTATTCACAACACATTTAAATGGATACAAGTCAGCAACATTGAAAATAGGAGATATAGGTACTCCAAGGAGCAACTCAATTTCATAGGCATTTTGGCCAAATTTATGCACTATCCTGTAGGGGCCTATCTTCTTCGTCATCAATTTTGTTTATTTTCCCTTTGGAAGTCTTTCTTTTCTGAAATGAGCAAGCACTAAGTCACCAACTTTGTATTGAACATCTTTCCTTTTCAAGTTTTCCTTTCCTTTGTATTTCTCCACACTCCTCTTCAAGTTTTCCCTTAGCTGATCATGAATGTCTTTCATGGAAATCACATAGTTTTCTCCTACTGCACTCCTTTTCTCCATGTCCCTCAAGTCTCTAAGCTCATAATATCTCTAGGATTCATCCCATATAATACTTCATCCCATATAAGTCTCTAGCTTTTCGGTCATATTGCCAAGGCCTACCAAGGAGTAGGTGGCACACATCCATGGGAACAATGTCAGAAATATTTTTTTCTTTATAAGGTCCAATGGAGAACTCTACCCAAGCCTTCTCATTCACAATCACCTGCTACCCCTTGTTAAGCCATGAAATCTTGTATGGATTAGGGTGAGGTATCCTTTTCATCTTAAGTTTCTCTACCATTTCTAAAGACACAATGTTATCTGTTGAACTAGAATCAATGATGACTTTACATACCTTCCCTTGGGACTTACATGTTATCCAGAACAAATCTTTCCTTTGAGGGGGTTCCTTGGTGGTTGGCACTTTAATTAGTGTTCTCTTGATCATCAAAGCCTCTACTACTTCTGTTGTGGAACAGAGAGATGGTGAGTTCACACTTTCTCCACTTTGAGAACTTGTACCCTATTTGTCCTGGCACTTCCAAGTAGGATGTCCATACTGATTACAGTTGTAACACCTTCTAGAGAAGGCATTATAACCCCTTCCTTGTCCATTAAATCTGCCCCTACCTCCTAGCCTTCTACCTCTGAAATTTTCTCTTGTTTCTCCACTAGATTCTTGTGTTGTTCTTTGTTCATTTGGTCATCTTTGAGAACCTCTTCCACCAGGGTTACCTCTGCCCCTGAAACTCCTTCCTCTACTCCTATATTACTTTTCCAACCTTCTCTTGATCTTCTCTTAAGCCTTAATGTCTATTTGAAAACACTCCTCCATGGTCCTAGGAGTGGCAAGGCTGATTTCATCTTGTATTGTAGACCTCAAGCCATTCAAATATCTAGCAACTTTTTCTTTTTCATTTTCAATATGGCCTGATCTTATGCTAAGCTTATGAAATTCTTCAGTGTATGCAGCCATATCCAACTCTTTTTGCTTCAAATTTTGTAGTCTCCTAAACACTTGTATTTCATAATCAATAGGTAAGAATTGTCTCTTTACCTTTTCCACCATCTTGTCCCAAGAATTGATCTTGCACTTTCCCATCCTTGTCCTCTCCTCTTGAGTGTAATTCCACCATGTGAGTGTTGGTCCCTTCAACTTAGTTTTGAAAAAATTGACCTTCTTATCTTCAACTATCTCTTTGAACTCAAAATAATTATGTAAAACATCTATTCATTCAATTACTTCCTCAACATCTATCTTGCCACCACACATATGTAGATCCATCTTGAAATCTTGTGTCTCACCCTTCATAGCCTTGAGCACTTGAAGAAATTTCCTTTCTTCTGGATCCATCTACCCTTGGGATCCTTTTGGGTTGTTCTCCTCTTTACCCTCTTCCACATCTTTAGTGTTACCCTGCTTTGCAAGACCCTTATCTCTTCTATATCTCTTCTCTAGTTCTTCCATCCTCACTTCCATGGCTTCCTGACTCTCTCTTAGGGCTCTCAATTCCCTAGAAACAACAACTAAGTTTCCTTTTGGAGGCATCTTCACTACTTTTCCTTAGAACGTTTCAACTTCCCTTCTTCCAAATCCTAAATCTTTTTCAATTGATCTTGAGCCTAAGCTCTGATACCACCTAATGTAAGGCAAGGTTATATAAGGCTCCAACAAACTGATTCCAACCAGTCTTCAAGGTTACAAACCCAATCTAGGGTGTCATCCTTTAATAACCCACCTATTTTCTTGTAGCCAAAGGGACACACTTATTCAACTATATCTCTCATAGGAGGCCTTTTAGGAACTTGAAATCATCACTTTCAGGAACCTGATATCCTATCTTTCAACATACTAAACCCTTGCCAAGGGTTATTTTTTACCATCACACCAAATTCTATCCTCAATACTATTTTCTAGGCCTAATTAGGCCTGTTTTCCAAATGAGGTCTTTGAAGTACTACCAAACAAACTTGAAAGCCTTCAGAAACATGGCCAACTAGTCACCAAACTTCTAAGTCCACCATTAGATTCCATAGTTTACTCCAAAATCTTGCTGTCTTACTCTAAAAGCATCAAAATAATGCTTGACACTCAAACTTGTCAAGCTAGGGCACATGCAAAATCACCTCCAACAACATTACCCTGCCTTACAAACCTAAAAATATCTAACATACTCCTAGTAGGCCCATTCCACCAATTCTCTAATCTAACCTATGGTGGAATGGCCTAGAAATCCATTTTCTTTAACAAACCCTAGGAAACCCTCAACAACCAAGCAATCTACAGAAAAACTAATTTATCTCCTACAATATTTGATGGAGACTACTCTAAATAGATTAAAATGAAAGCCTAAACAATTCTCCAACAAATCATAGAATTTTCACATTAATTGCAGTCTATATGGAGTTGTACAGGTTCAAGAAATACAAAATTTTGTAGAAAAACACCACAAAATAGAGCAATATTGTATTGAAATTCAAAAATTACATGACCCAACCTACCTCGAAGGTATTAGAGGAATTTTTAACATGTTTTCACACCATTCCAATGGACAATAAAATAATTTCAAAGACCTAAACGTTCAAGTTCCAACTTCCTACCAAAATTGACAAAAATGCACTAAGCAACATTTACAAAAATGCAATATTATTAACAATACTTGACTCCACACACCTAAGACCTGATAATCACCCTAATTACATCATAAATTTGTCCACATGACCTTATTTCATGACAAAAAGGACTCACAACCAACCTAGACTCCTATTAGCATAAGCAAAATAAAAAAATTGCAAAGGTGCTCCTGCACCACCAACCTAGCGTATGAGTCCTAGTGTGCATTATATTCAACATTTTCAGCATTTTAGAGCTTGTTTCAAGCTTCTACAGGTTTCTAGGTGCACCTTTGTACTTTTCCAATTTATTGTTCTATTTTACATTCATTTCTAGGTCATCTATTCAAGTATTGCACATCATCAGGTTTGATAATTAGGTCTTGCATGTTACTTTTCTTTCCAAGCCCTAGCTTGGTGGTGAACCCTCTTTTAGTCTTTAATCACACCCTAGGATACCTTATTACAAGATCTCTTTCCCCTTTTCTATCTTCAGATTGAGACCTCTAAGGTTTCATTTAATGAAACAATAGTCAAATAGGACCATATCCTCGTGCTCCATCTCCTAAAAGGTGGGGAACCCTATTCCTTTGTTACATTTTGGTGATCCTACATTTAGAACACCTCATTTATGATTTGGAGTGCATCATAACCCTAGACATAGCTTGCATTAACTTTACATTAGGTTTTGCATTAGTTAATTGGCATCTAGGGTATCTAAATCTTGCATTAGTGAAAGTGCATATAGGTTGCATTTTTTGCATCTTAGATCATTAAATTTCACTAAAATTTTGCAATGAAAAACAATCCAAACATCATACAAGTTACCAAACTTAGAAATAACTAAGAATTTTCTCTAATTGGTGCAAAAAACCTAATCTGGGCATACACCCCTCTAGGAAATTTAGTCCCAGTACATGTTGTTTTCCCTACTTTTTGGGAATTCTATGTTGTTTATTTTTCAACATTTGAACTCCTAAAAACCTTGACTGGGATTCATATGCTCCTATAGGTGATTTAGTCCCAAAACAGGTTTGAAACTACCTTTTATAGTATTGAAAACCTCATTTCTATGTTTCCTAAGCTTGCTGGTAACATATAGTATCAGCGTGGAAAGTTTCAGGAACATTTGTTTTTTGTATCTAGTCAAATCATCCATGTAGTGAAGTCATTTATAAATCATTTCAAAAATCATTTAAGTATTACAAATTTCAGATCTGTAGGACATTCTTTTATATTTTAGAAACACTACATAATTTAAATAGATTACATTTTTATGTTAGCATGTTTTCTTTTCAAGCATTTTGTGTTTCTAGAATATCAAATGTCTTGTATGATTCTATTTTCCCTATTCATGGGAATAATATAGGAAATAAAAGTAAAACCTTTGATAAGCATGTTGGATACTCTCCTAGTATCTATTAGATTTGTAAGAATTTCATAACACAAGAGGATGTGAGCATAGACAATCATAACAATCATAATTGTTCTTCTCTTGATACCTCTCCTATTAGTGACGAAGGTATCTTGGTGAAAGAAGATACAATCATTGAGAGTCTTGATTATCCCTCTTCTCCCCCTTGGGAAGATATTATGACACAAGAAGATGACATCATAGACACATTTCTAAATATCACCTTAGTCTCCATTCATCCCTTGCTTGTGAGAATGTTTTAGTGAAAGAGGATGAAATCATAGATAACCATGTCAATCAAATTTTTCCTTCTCCTAATATCCCTCCTTGATGCAAAGAAGATAGTTTGGTGTTAGAAGACACACTTATTGAGAGAAATGAGAATCTTTTTCCTCCCTTCTCTAATGCTCCTACTATTTGGAAAGATCTATTTGGTGAGCTTGAAAATTATAGTTTTCCTTCTCTTGATACCTCACCTATTTGTGAGGAAGCTACTTTACAAAATCTCACCATGAAATGTGATGAACCTCTTGTTTGCTTCTCTCCTAAAATCTCTCCTACTAGGGTAGATATTAGGGCACAAGAGAATGAGACCTTAAAAAACAAGGATAAAATCATGGAAAATCATGACAATCACATTTGTTTTTCTCCTAGTATCTCTCCTAGTTGTGAAGAAGATATTTTGGTGTTAAACGATCAAAAAAATGATAATTATGAGAGTTCTATTTGTCTCTCTCCTCCTAGGGAAAACTTTATTGAACACAAGAATTCCATCATTGATAAACAAGAAAATTCAACCATTGATAACTCCCTTACTTGCAATGAAGTCATTTTAGAAGAACCAACATTTGAATGTCATGAACATCTAGTTTGTATTTCTCCTTAAAACTCTCCTCCTAGGGAGGATATCATGGTGCAAGGAAATGACAACATTAACAGATCTCTTTCAAACAATAATAATACAACTTCCTTATATGATGGTGAAAAGATGACACTAGACTCCCCTTCATTAGAAAGAAATCAAACCAAAATCACTAAGGTTATGAATGCACAGGTGTCCATTATATCTCCCTTGATTAATGGACCTCCTACATACCTTGTGGGACATCCTAAGAACCTCTAATTCTTTACCCACCCTCACATCGACTAAAAACTCAAAACAAATCCGAACTTATCCTTTACCAACCTAAGAATAATGTTTCACAGCAACCGAGTTATAGTACCGTTGCTCATACATATAACACTAGAAACAATCCCCAACCAAGAAAAACACCTTCGATATCCATCCCATTGCCTAATTCTATCTTACTCAGTCCTCTTCATTTTTCCTTCACATAATGAAAAGGAATACAATATTGTTGAACAATTAAAGAATATTTTTCTAAGATATCATTATGGGACCTTATTCAAGCCTCCCCTCATTATCAAAACATGATTCAAAGTGCTTTACAACAAGTTACTATCCCTTCTAATGCACAAACAAATGACATAGCAACCACGATTCAAGGAATAAATGTTGACATTATTTTCCACCAAAGTGAGCTCCCTCCTTTGGAAGTGTAAAAAAAAAATGATGCCTTCACATGATAATAGATACATATGATGGATGGGGAATAAAAGGAACCCTTGTTGACAATGGCTCTAGTAGTGTGACCATTTTGGATAGACTTGGCATGGATAAATAAAAAATTCAACTTGATTCCTTATCTATTAGGGGATTTGATAATGTAGGAAAACAACCACTTGGTGTGATCACTTTACCTATTAAATTTGGAAAGGCCACGTTACACACTCCCATCCAAATTATGCCTCATGATATTTCATATAATCTTCTTTTAGGAAGACTAAACCAGAAAGAGAATAGGTGTGGAGGAAATTCCCACTCTATTCTCCTTTGGTCACTCAATAGTGTCCTAGGAATCCAAATTGGATTGACTATCAACACAAAAGGTGAGTCAAATCTCAACAAGGAAGACCTAGGAGGGGGTTCTTTAAGCTTTAAGGGGTTCACCACCAAGAAAAATCTTGGAAAAGACAAGTAAACATTGAACTCACAAAACCTAGTAATGCAAGCTAAATCATGGATGAAAATGATGAAATTAAGCAACATGAAGTTATGATGTATGTACCTGGGAAGTTTGGAAATGTGATGCGGATTCTAAAAATGCAAATTTTTTGTCAAAATGTGCTATGGAAAACTAAGATGCCCTTACTATATTATTAGTCTCACTGCTATTTTTTGGGGCAGATGTGGAATCTTCAGATGTCAAAACTGGTTCTGAAAGAATTTCTGAAAATACCCTCGGGAGGGATAATTCCCTAGGTTTCAAATTAGTCCTATATGGAATTTTTGAAATCTCTAAATGTGATCCTAAGACTCAATGTATGCACTTCCTTCTCATATCTTAGGTCCTGAAATTTCTAGATTTGGCCTGTAGGTGAGTTTTCGTGAGGATGACAACTTTGCAATGTAACTTTTCAAATTTGCAACTCTGCACTTCAAATGATCTTCAACTCTTCAACCTAATCAGTAATCACAAACATGCAAGAGGGTAAATTTTTTTTGATTGTTAGTGAATGGGGGTTTTCATTGGTCAAACCCCTTGTTGGTAATTAAACCTTGAAATGAAATGAAATAATGAAGGGAAATGATGAATGAACAACATGCAATGCTACAACTCACCAAACCCTTGTTGTGAAATCTGCAAACTTGTGTGAAGTGTCTAGCTTTAATGTAGATCTTGAATCAATGGAGTACTTGATGGATATGGACTTGAATTTCTTGCTTGAATCAAAACCCTACATCACAAATGTTAGCTCAAAAACATACATGATGCAAGAAGATCTTTGATATGATTCTTGAATCTTGATGATGGCTCCAAATGCTTGAAGAACTACTCTTGAATGCTCTTGTGAACTCAATTATGTTATAATGAATTCTCTCACAAAAAGACTTGATTGAAAATGAATGAAGGAACCTTGTATTTATACTTATCCATGTTTAATATCCTGAAATTACACCACACCAAGCCGACATATGAATTCATTAATTAGAGGAGGCTAAATCTAGCCAGAATTTGAAATTAAATCCTGAAAATAACCTAAGGGGGACTAAGATTCCCTAGGTGGAATCTTAGTCCCAAGTCATGAAACTCAGGGCATAAACTCCAAAAAGGGGCCCATTTAAGGTGCACTTGAAATTAGGGTCTCGAGACCTTTGGGTGAGAAAGATGCCCTAGGTGGCATTTTAGTCCTGATCCAAAAATCAGGGTCACTTAGATAGAATCACTAAATTATCATTTACCCTTTGAAGTTTGTCAGGGTTATCCAGAAAAAATATATAATTCCTTGGGCTTGTAGATACAAAATAGGACCAATTATGACATAAATAAGGATAAATAAAGTAATGTGGGCCCAAACAAGTGTGAAAATGCAAGGGTATGCATTTTCCTACACTACAAAGACCATGGATTCATGCAATGAATGGGGTGCCTTCTACTCTTCATTGTATCATGAAATATGTCTACAACAAAAAAGTATATACAATCAAATCTAACACTAAACCAAACAATTATTTGAACATTGAGAAGAACAAGGAAAATCCTTTTACAACATTAACACCAACCACACAAGTAGAACCTGTGCAAGATAAAGATAAAGAAAAACATATTGGGGAAGTCATGAAGATATTAGAAGATGATTGGGGTTCCTTAGATTTCACAACATTCATGGGAGAATACAAGAACATAGAAAAATACTCTAAAAAAGGAAAAGAAAAAGTGGTAATGTCAATACAAAACTTAGAAGACCCTTCAAAATCATCCACCTCAACCACTTTAGAAGAAAAAACAAATTATACAACTTTGATGAAGTTGATTATAAACAACCACTGACTCCAAAAGAAATGAAAAAGATTTATGGAAAAGGTTATGAACTTATGAAACAACTTGGATATAGTGGAAAAGGATGTGGTGATAGACAACAAGGTATCCATGTCCCTATAGAGCCTAACACATAAGGAATGACTAGTGGTCTTGGTTATTGTCCCTTGAGAGAAACAAACAAGTCTTCCCTTAATATCAACGCTATTATAAAAGATTCCTCTAAGCCAGCTTTAACATTAGTGCATCCTGAATTGGTAGACACTAGTGGTCTTGATTATTATCCTTTAAAAGAAATGAAATAAAAAAAGAAACCTTCACTTAATATTAGTGTCATCACACAAAACACTAATGATTAAAACTCAACAAATTTTACACCCTCCTATAATGAAGGGTACAAAATATCGCAATCTAAAGAGATTTGTGCAAGTATGACATCTTGTACTAAGCAAGAGATATCTTTGTTGCAAAATAAACAAAAATCTTCTACTATTGATCAAGAGAGTATCTTGTCAAGACTCCTCCAAGATCGCTTGATATCCCTTCCTCCAAGAACACAAAAGGAATTTTACTACAAGAATTCATTTTGTGCATATCATAGAGTCCATGGTCATTCTACTAATGAATGTAAGGCTTTGAATAACAAAACTCAGTATCTTAAGGAGTGTGGTGTTCTTCCTTGTGTTGAATCACCTAGCTCCTCTAATTGATACTAAATTTCAAATATCTCATCAATCATTTCAACTCATCCTTGTCCTAGACTAATTGGGGGCAAGGGGTTAAGTAGCCTTGTCCTCATATGTCACTTGTGATTGTCCCTTTTGGCTAGTTGAATTCATTTCATGTATATATAGGAGAAATATTGGGATGTGGAAAACATGCCTTAAGTTGGCTTTCATATGACATACCTATCCATGATGTAGTTCGATTTGGAAACATATGACTTGGTATAGGGATTTTGGAATAACCTCTCATGTCTTCTTTTACTTTAAAGTGATTTCTCAAAGCGATGGTGTAGCAACAACTTTAAAGTGGGGGCATACATCAACAATCATGTTTCATTGTGTGATTTCCTTTCTTCTTGCGATGCATCCTTTTCTCGGTGGTGTCATTGGACTTGATTTCCTCTAAGAGCATGATATTTCTTTGACTTTTCCTCTCTTGGAGACATTAGACATGATGTTACCTAAGAAGAGACCTTACATGAACTATGAAAAATCCCTTTGAACGTACATTACACTATTTTGCATTTACATTTTTGACTATATGGCCACCTTGCATAATGCACTTTGCTTGCTTGTGGAGCCATCTTGTTTTTTCATGAGTTTCAAGCATACGAAGCTTTTCTTGCCTCATGAAGCTTGAAGTTCATTGTTATGTGGTTCCTTGTCAAAGTTATTAGGAGGTATAGCTTTGGTATGGTTAGCGTATGATGAGAAGCCTAAACATGGGCACAAATTTCTCATTATACGTTGAGAAGCTGACGTAGAGGCATGAATTTTTCACTAAGCCACCCTTTTTGGATACTCACCCAATAGACAACGTGATGTTCTGTTGCCTCAGAGTGAGCATGAGTTTTGGAAAAATAGCTTAGATCTAATCCACATCATGTTGGACAAATGGTTGAGACTTGATCCACCTCTTTTTGTTTTTTCTTGTTTTTTTCTTTCTTTCTTTTAGTTATTAACATTTCATGTTTTGCATATCTTGATGTTACATATCATACACCTTGTGTGTGTCCCTTTGTGCTTATGTCAAGTTGACGTAGGATCTTGGATCCTGGGAGCTTGACCACCTCCTTTGATCTTTGTTATCCTAGACCATCTGCATTGGTACACTTGGACCCCTCTTGAATGTCTACTTTAGTGTGAGTTTGAAGCAAGTTCCTCCTCTCACTAAAGTGGGGGCTAAATGTAATGATGGAAAATGTATCCCCTTACATTTTTGCACTTGTTTAGGCCCTCCTAATTAAAATTAAGAGTAATGTTGCCTTGATTTAGTGTTGTAATGTGTTTAACACATTCACATTAGGTCTTGGGCCCTTGTAAACTAAATAAACCTAGTTGTGCCTTATTTAGGGTGTTGTAAAGTGTATCCTAACACTTTCACACTAATGTAGGGTTTTATTAATAAATTTGGCTTCCTTATGCCTTATTTGGCCTTATGTTGCATCCACAAGCCTTAATTAATGCATCTTTCTAAGGATACTCTAGACATTTACCAACATCCAATCATAATTCATGTGGTTTTAGATTTTATGACCCATATTTAGTGATCTGGGACTCATACGCCACCTTGCACTAGTACAAAAACAACAATTTATAAACTACTGAAAAAACTACTAAAAACTGCTTATAAATGATTGAACTTGGACACGTGACCATTAGTAGTTTATTGTTATTCATATATAATGTGACTAGATTGATGAATAAACCATTTTTAGTCATTTATTGGTTGTTTTGATTGATTGATTTGGTAGTATATTTATTCATTGATTTAGTCATTCATTGTTGTAATCTAGTCACTTATTTAGTCATTTTTTTCACTGATATATTTAGTCGTTGATTTAGTCAATGATTTTTGTAATCTAGTGTGTCATAAAAAAATGGCCCCTTGTCATTTTCATGGCCTTTTAGGTCTTTTTTCATGGTGTTTGTCTATTTTTCTCTGATTTTATGTTACAACATGGCTTGAACATGCTTATTTAGGTACTAAAATTCAAATAATGATGTCTTGTGAAGGTGTTGTGAAGTGTTGTAAGACATTTCTACACTCTTATAGACTCTATTAATTACAATTCACCTAAAAATCACCTTTTTATTCATCAACAAGTCCTATTTTGAAGTGTTGTAAAGTCTTGTAGCAAGTTTTCATGCTTTTCTAGGCATATTTTCACTATTTATCCCTTTCTCATGCTTTATTTGGCCCCTTTATGCTCTCACATGCTTAATTAAGTGTATTTTTGAGTATTATCCCAATAAACAACATTAAATACAACATATTTCTTGATACACATTTTTGAGGTCCTAGGTGGGACCCATTCGCCATGGGTGGCGAATGAGTCCCCCTTGTCTCCAAATTCAAATTTTTTAATTTTTCCTTTCAGAATTTTATTCAAAAGCACTTGATGTCGGCCTGTGATGAGGTATGAATGGGTAACTAAGGCACAAGTGTATAAATAAGTGATTTTCACCTCATTTCAACCCCCATTCATCAAGTTCACTTATTCACCTATTCATTCAAGCATTCAAGCATTTTACATCTTTTCAAGCACTATTCAAGCACTTTGAAGCAACCATTGACATTACTTCAGACTTGCATCATCAAGGGTTTGGTAATTTGAGAGCATTTGCATGTTGTTAGTTTATCATTCCTTTGCATTTCATTATTTTATTAAGGGTTTGATTACAAAAAGTGGGGTTTGACGATGGAAAACCCCTATTCACTAACCTTCAACCATTTTTCCCCTATTGTATGTTTTTTTGCAGCCTTTTGTGTGTAGATCTAACAATATTTTTGGTGTTGAAGATTGGCTTACAAGTCAACTAGGTGTTGCATGTCAACTCAAGTCTATTTCAAGCTTGGAGAAGGTTTTCTGTTCGTTTCCTACAGAATTGACTTTGATAACTCGACAAGCAGTGATTTCTAGATCTGGTGTTGTAGAGTTGTCTCCCAAATTTTCAAAAATTTGGGAGAGGACTGATTCGCCACCTGTGGTGAATGAGTCCCACCTTAGGACGAAAAATCTGAATTTTGTCAGATTCTAGATGCTGACAGTTTTTCATTAGGAGGACTGATTTTCCACCCTAGGCGAATGAGTCCCACTGTGAAAAATAAACAATTTTAGCTAGCATTCACAACATTCTAGATTCATCATACTTCACCGAGGTGCACTCTGATTTAACTCATTTCTTTTTGTTCTGCATATTTTCTTCATTTTCTTCATATTTGCATATCACAATATGTTTTCAAACTTAGCTTTAATTTCACTTTTGCATTCATATTCATTCATTTAGATTAGTCAATTGCATTTAGTTAACTTCATTTAGGTTAGAAAATATTGCACATAACATAATTTGAATGAACCATTGGCATTTTTGCTTCTATCTCTCTCCTTTTAGGTGAAAAACCCTAGAAGAGCAAGAGTTGTCGATAGGAGCCAAAAATCAACAGTTCATCTAGTCACTTATTAATTTTTTTATTCGATGATATATTTAGTCATTGATTATTGTTAATTGGTCATTTATATAGTCATTTTTGTTCATTATTCACTAATTTTTATCAATTAGTAGTATATTTAGTCAATTTAATTATTAATTGATGTTAATTAGTAGTATATTTAGTCATTTTAATTGACCGATATTTGAGGATTTAAGCATAAAACACAAAAATACACATCAATCATCAATTTCACACAAAAATACAACCATTGGGAAGGAAAAATTGATGAAATTTATTATTAAAAGAAAGGTGTTCTAATTAAAACTTAGAAATAGAGTATTGCAATTGTTATTTTTAGTCACAAGAATGAAAATCTAAGTTATAATAATGCACATATAAATGACTCCAAGAAAGAAACTTCTCCAAAAAACTTCTGCAATGATGGAAATGCATGCTTGAAGCTCTTTAATGTGAGCACATGCCCCTTTCATCTCTTAAAACTTCTACAATGTGGGAAATATTCTTGGAGCAAGTTGTAATGTGAAGAATCCAAGAAGGAGAGTTTTGATCGTGTCCCATATATGAAGTTCTCTCCTTCAATGCAGTCAACAATAACCCAACTAGAATCTTTCCTCTTTTATATGCAACATGCCATCTAATATGAGCAACAAGGTGCTGCCTTTTCCACCATGAATGAAGTTGTGCCTCAATACGACCAAAAAAATTACTATTAGTCTCAATTCAGAAAGAATAAAAGTGCATTGTATATTGCAAGTTTAGGGTATGTGCAGGATCATGATGGGCCAAAAAGTGGCAATATGATGGGTATGTGGCTGACGACTTTTTTTTTACCCAAAATTGATGAAACGAAAAGGGTTTTTAAAGGAGATTCTCATCTTTCCACCAATATAAATTATGCTTTACTTTGAATTTAATAAGTAATTATTATTCATTTTCTATTCAAATTATGACTAAAGTCTGATCGATAGGATTGAAAAAAATCTATAGCTTTCAAGCGGTATCACATTTTTTGAATCCAAAACATGTCACATTCTATGCTTCACATACTATAGGATTAAAAAGAAAAATTGAATTTCATGAAGTTTTCACCAAGTTAAGGTGGTCGACATCGAGTTTTCTTATTTTTTAAAAGTTGTAGTAAAGAATTCATAATTAATTATTTACTTGGAAAAAATTACAAAAAATATGCATCACATTAGGACATGAGTCCTCTAATTATATCTAAAATATTATAAAAAATATTATCATTTTATTGTGGTTAGGGTGGTCAGACAGATACCTACTTATTTTTTCCCTAAAATTTAAGTACTACTGCATTGAAATTTCAAATTTCACCAAATAGATTTCTTTTTTTTAAAAACAAACCTAGTAGTTTAGAAACTAAATTCAATTTTGTACAAATTCTAATGTTACATATTTTTGAAATAATATAGATAACTTATTCAAATTTTTAAGTCAAGTTTCCTAACTCTGATTTTTCTGAGTTTTTCGCCACTTAAGGGCCTATTTTTTCCATGATGATCCTGCACATACCCTTTACAAAAGTCCAAACATAGCAGAAAGATAAATCAATTAAAAAACTGTAGCCTTTTCAACAAATGCATTAAATAGAGTGTTCAACATAGGCTTGAAATAGGAATATTGAACCCTTGATTTCAAAACCTTGTTCAAAGTTTAAGAAAGGTGATATGCTCATATTATAGAATGAAGTTGACATTTGTAGAATGAAGGCTATCAACACTAACCAAACTGGAACAACATTATCAATAGAAATTTCCTAGAAACCAAGCCCAAGAATGCCATTCGACTTAATTAGACAACAAAAATTTCAACCCTAGTTCATGTGTTGTATGAGTAAGGACCTGGACCATGAAAGAATCCATTTATACATAAATTCCAAATTAAGTTGATGAGAAAAGATCTTTGATATCCAACTAGGAAGCCTTAACATCCAAAAATTACTAACCTAATGTTTCACAACAAGTTTCCCAACTGTGACATCATCTTTACTTAAGTAACTAGATATTGATCCACTACCATATTAAATCTCACAGGATTCTCCTTCACAAACAAAAAATGATATATATTAATTTTTTAGCAACTTCCTTAATATCCCCATGTAAGTAGACTAAAATAAGTGAGGTTGAGGGTTTGAAGTAGAGTACTATATTCTTGGTATGTGCTTGAATTTGATGACTTGTATCTTGAATGGAAATAGCAAGCTAGCTGCACTGTAAAATCATTGTTAATCATTGTTACAAAAATAAACACAAAATCCTCTTTAATTAAAATAATCCTTCTAGATATTTCAGTTAATTTCTAAGAGAGCTAATTTCAATATCCAAACAACCATCAATCTCTTTATTGTATATAATTTCCCAGAATTCAAAATTTGAATGTAATGAAACTAACCATAATTACCAAAGATTTGACACCAAAATGTAGTACAAAATGAATTATTTGAAGGAATGCCTCAAAGAAATGTCATCTCATGGAGTGAAATATGAAGTGATATGATTGCAGAATGTGCACAAAATGGATTTTGCAAGGAAGGTCTCAAAATATTTGAATTAATGAATCCAAAAACATGGGAGATCTATGCAAAATTGGAGAAATTGGCTTTGAAAATGAAGGCAACATGGTATTTCTAGATTCAAAACTTTTACATAATGTTGTGGAATAGAAGAAAAAATAATCATTTATCTTCCACCATAGTGAAAAGTTAGCAATTACATTTGGTTTGTTAAACATGGCCCCTGGTACAACTATTATAGTTGTTAAGAACCTTCGAGTATGTTTTTATTTTCAAAATGCTTCTAAATTCATCTCCAAGATTGTTGCAAGAGAAATTGTTCAGAGAGATGTGAACCATTTCCATCATTTTAAACATGGACAATGTTCTTATGGAGAATATTGGTGGTGCTAAATGAAACAATATGAAAAATAGGCTTACACTATAATAATGTGCACTACATCAGATATCGAGTAATAATGAAGGGACATCCATCAAATCATAATAGTAGGGATTTTTTTTTGTCATATGTTGTCGTTACAAGTGCCCTGCTAGACATACTTGAAAATGTGGAAGCAATATACACAATGCAAGTGAACTGTTTCAAAAAAATGCTTCAAAGAAATGCTTCAAAGAAATGTGATATTTCATTTTATAGTTTAACTGTGATACCACACCATTTTGACATGATCCTTGTGGTGATGTGGGATGTTATCGCTACACTACATCATTAGTTCTTGATCTTCGCAGTAATGCGGGATGTTACCACTACACCGCACTGTATCTTCTTGGCTCTTGCGGGGATGTAGGAGAAGTATTTGGTTTACCACCATACCACACATTTATTGCTTGGTCTTTGTTGTAATGTGGGATGTTACCGCTACACCGCACCGTGTTTTCTTGGCTCTTGCGGTATGTCATTATTATGAAACTTTTCATGACCATCTACTACCTTGAAACAACAGTCTTATGAAACTTATCAATATTTATGGGCACCTTTTAAATTACATTTAGATCTATAAGGAAACTATCCTATAGGGATGGCAGTCCTAAGAAACATGGCAATGGTTACTCCAAAAAATAGTTAACTAGAAACCATGAATTTTTAATGTATAATGGAGAATACATAGAGAGTTAAGTCAGTGAGAAAACATCCTTGGAGAATTGTCATCAAAAGTATGACAATCTAAGAGTTCATAGTAGAAAATCATATATCCTCAAAGACCTAACAATCATAATAGACCTAGTGATAGCTTTCAAAATCATAAGATAATAGATTCAAGAGCATGAAAAGACATTGAGATGGAAGGGTGGTTGGTAGAGTTGAAGAATTGAACCTGTAGTGAGAAGGTAGGGAGAAAAAAGTAATTTACAATCAAGAGCATCATGGCAGTTTCTAAGGTGACTATATTTGGGAAAGGAGAGAAATTAGTGACAAAATTACCCTCAAAAAATAAGGATACTCAAAACCCTACCAAACCCTAGATCCTTTTTCATCACCTTGTAGAGATCTCAAACATGCATGAAAATATTTCACAGAGACTAAAATCATCTCTATTTTTTATGATCACAAAAAGTAACAAAAATTTAGATTTACAAGTGATGAAAAGAAGTACATGGAAAGTATATTATGTTGATTTTTTTTTTATTTAAAAAGCTTAACCATTAACTATCCAATACACTCTCAAAAAATACAAATATACAATGAAATATTATGATTAACAAAATGATAATTTTAACGGTTATCTTAAGGTAGACAAAAAAAATTGTGGAAGTGAAAAATAAAACCCTTAGATTATTCTGAACAAATAAAATTTTCATTTACATCATTTTCAAGCAACAATTTTTTATATTTTTCCAAGTATACAAAAATCAAATCAAATTTGCAACAATCTCAAAAATCCGAAGGTTTAAAAATCTGATATTTTTAGATCTATTCTTGGGTGTATCTTGCATCTCACTGTAAAAAAGGTGGTATCTTTTTCTCCAATAGGATAAACACATAGATCATTATGTGATGCAGGGATAGGTGGCTTTCATCTAAAACAACACAATACAAGTTAGTTCAATCAACAATTAGATTCACAAAACTTTCTCAAGTCACCTTTTCAATATAACTCTGCCCTTTCACAATTAGGTTTGTAGACCCAGTTTGTTCAAATTTTATCACAAGGAAACCACAAAACCACCAATATCTTGATACATTCAAACACCCTTCAATGCAATCTCAAACACAACCAAAAATTTCCATTGGTCACCTTTGAACGATTCTCTCAAATCCTTGAGACAACGTTGACCTAGTAGATTAATTAGGCCTAATTTTCAAATAAAGTACTCTTGAATTTTGTAAAAAGTCTTAGAAAACCACCTAGGCCTTGTCAATAGGTCACCAAAGGCACAAATCAATAGTTTTCAAGTTCACAAACTCTCATCTAACCGCTCCCACATAAAACCTTCATTTTCCTTCAATTAGGGTAGGGTTTACTCAAACTTGTGATTCCAAACCTCATACAACCTTGATACTACCTCAAAAATAATTTATTATGCCTTTCTATACCCACAATACCTTCACATTTCCCTCACACATAACCTTTCATCAATCTCACTCACAAAACCAACATTTTCATACCCAAACTCTTCATTTTATTTAGGATAGTCATGACTTCTTCCCAAAAAATCTTCACATAGATCAAATCCTACAATCTACCATCCTAATTCTAACACCCTATGCCCATTACACTTATTCATAGTTGTTATAGTATGTGGAATGGGATTAAATCCATATTTAGGGCCTTAAAACTTCAAAACTGCACCTACAAAATGGTGACTATAATTTCAATCAAACTTTCTCTATTTTTAACTTGAAACCCTAAAATAGAATGAAAAATGAAGGTATCTCACCCCTATACATTATACAAAAACTTTTATATTGATTAATTATAGTACAGGGCTGTACAAATTGCTGGTAATGCAAAATTTATAGAGAAATACAAAATTTTAAGCAGAAACAGGGGTTATTCTTATTGAATATTCTTCAAAATATTTTCAACAAACTCTTACATTGATGGATGACATATATTTATACATTTATCTCCTAAAAATTTCATCCAAACCATCCAACCAACTTTCATATTCCCTCTTGACCGTTGAGTTCCCAAAAATTGCATTTTTGCATTACAACTTTTGAAAATTTTGTCAATTTTGCACTTTTAACCCCCAAAACCTCCTAGAGACCTATAAAGTGACCCAAAACATTATAAAATGGTATAATAAGACCTTATTTAACAAAACAAAAGACCCCACACACTAAACCCTTCAAAACCCATATTTACATATTTTGCAATTTTGAGCATCATTGACAACATTTGCATCCCTTTACAAAATTGAACCCAAAAATACATTCAAATGATCAATTAGACCTTATTGACATACTTTAAGACCAAAAAATCCTAAAAAAACCTATCTTCATGCAAAATTGATCAACTTCAGTTGAAAGTAGATTGGTGCTCCTACACCATTATGATTGATTTTTTTGACTGTAAAGCTTAATTTTCGTAGATTACAAGATCTATGAGAAAGTTTTTTTTTCTAGAGTTATCTCCATTGTGAGACTCCTCTAGATTTGTTAAAGTGGAGGTATGAGGAGCTGAAAAGCTTGATAGGCGATGGAACAAGGAAGAGAGAAGAGTGGGATAGAGTGTATGATTATGATTTGTACAATAATCTGGGAAACCCATACAAAGATGGAGCAATGAAGAGACAAGAGTGGGATAGGGTAGCATTGAGGTTTTAATGAGCCATTCACATCATCATGAATTCCCCACAACAACTGTGTGGTGTTGTAGTGGTTGTGAAAAATATTTTGTGAGGGATTTGGTGATTTGAAGTGGAACTTACAACTACAATATCTGATAAATTCCACTTGGTGATCATTGTTAGAGAGTTACAAATTATGAATTGTCCTCTGTCCTATAGGACCAAGAAAGGAAGAACACTGTCAAATAGTGATTGAATCATAACAAATAGTTCAAAAACAATGAAATTTACTATCAAATGGTGACAAAGATTTGTCCTCTAAGTTATTTTCCAATGGTGATTTAGAACACCGTGAGTAAGAAGTAAAAGATCACTAGATCATAGCACTGCAAAATGGTCACGAGTTATGCAATGAACTTTACTATTCTTTTGATCACAAAGGAGATCAGGATAACAACAAACATATTGACGTGCACAAAGAATATTCATGGAGTGCAAAATTCCTTACAAAGCAATTACCACAACAAAGTTTGAGGTGAATTGCACCTGCTATTTTATGTTGATATGCATATGTTCTAACCTGTAGTTAATTGTTGTAGCATAAAAGATAGGATAAATAGTTTTCATATATCATTATTTCAAATTCTAAATTGCGATACCTTATTCTAGGAGTAAATCACAAGGGGACTCTATACATAAGACATCATTGTTTCAAATTCAAAATTGTTGGCTCTTTCACAATTGTTTGCTTCATATATTTGATCTAAGATAACCTACTATATAGAAGATGCTCTCAAAATCACAGTAAAATTCTCTATTCTAGGATGAATTTTTAGAATATTCCCATCATAGAATGAAAAAAATCTTCAATCATTAACCTAAAATTTGCAAGAGTTCCATCAAATTCTACTTTTACACTCTCTTTTCCATTCTAAATTTTATTCCCAATTTCATCCATGAAGAATTTCCCCAGCTGTAGATCCTATTGCTAGCCATAACTTTACTGGGTGTCAAGGATAGCTTCGAGTTTTTACCCAAGAAACAATTGAAAAAATTTGGCCTTACCAGATTGGACCAATGAAATTCGTGATTTTATCTTTAGAATGTAGGAAATTTCTTTGTCAAAGCTTCACGACCTCAAATTGGATCTGAAATTGGGCCAGTGGATTTATGATTTTGTCTTTAGAATGTACGAACTTTATCTATTGGATATTAAAGATGTTAATGTCCAATTGGACTAGCAAATTTATGATTTTATCTTTAGAATAAAGGAACTTCCTCTGTCGGATATTCAAAAATTCCTACACCTAGGTTCTACTTCCCAGTGAAAACACTTGAAAGTGTTTCACACCAACTCAAGCTACTCTCCAACTTGGTTATGTCATCAATAGAAATCCAATTTTTCCTGAACCATCCATACCCGAATGTTGCATCACAATCTATTCTTCTTGCACATAAAAATGCCACATATTAACCCCTTCTAAATAAAACTCAAAATCATCAAAAATCCATGAATCCATCCATCAAAAGAGAAAATAAGCAATGTAAGGATTTGAGCAGTATAAGTCTAAAGGGTTATGCTATAACGGTAATGGAATCAACATAAGAGCACAATTGAGGAACAAATTCTCGTGACTATATGTATCATAGAAAAAAGACAAATTTCTTGATTTGGGAATAATTGATGATAAATTGGACTTAATGATGCCTTGATCTAGTGTTGCGAAGTGTTTTACACATCCGCATTCAGTCTTGGACCCTTGTAAATGCATTTATTGATGTCTCGTAAAGGTGTTGTAAAGTGCTATAAAGGACTTTCACACCTCTCTAGAATTAATAAACCCATTTTCCCTTAATTCAACATTATAAAATATATTTAATTTCATTTTCACATATATTTAGAAGGCTTTTGAATTAAACTTAACTTTAGTCTAGTGTTGTAATGTGTCCAACATTCACATTGGATGTTGTGCCTTCCTAGGCTATGTGGACCTTATTTTAATGTTGTAAAGTGTATTTAATCACACTTTCACATTGAATTCTTTGTCCCAAGCCCTCATTGACCTTCACATCATCATTAATAGGCCCCTATTACCCCATATTGTGCATCACGAGGTATAATTTGATGAAATACCCAACAAAGTCATCATATAAACTTGATTTCCTCATTCCCAAACAACCCAACTACAAAATGGACCCCTCTAGGACTAATTCACCATCTATGGTGAATGAGTCCCTGCCAAGTGGGACTGATTCACACAAGGTGGAAAATTAGACCCATTTGGGTCATTTTTGAGTTTTTAGCAGGAAAAAGTTGGATTTTAAGTTTTATTTTTCTCCATGTCGGCCTTAGGGATCCAATTATTGGGAAAATAAGGTGAATTTCCTATAAATAAATTCTCTAAACCCTAATTTACATCTCTTAACTCATTCACAATTCATCCATCATCCATCTTCTCCCTCAAGTCAAGAAAGCTAGGGTTTTATCATTCCAAGTCATCAAGATAGCTTCCAAAGACATTCAAGGGAAGAATCTTCCTCCATTGTTGCAACAATCCAAGATCAATCATCATGGCAAGGTATTAATCCATTAATTTCATGTTCCTTCTTCATATTATTTATTCATTTGGTTTAATTACCTAAAAGGGGTTTGTCCAAGGCAAACCCCCATGCCCTAACATTCAACATTTCTCCTTCTCTTCTTGTGTGTTTTCATATTTAGACATCCTGGAGGCTTGGAAATCATTAAATATCAAGTTAAAAAGTTGTTGAAGACATATCCTTGTTTACCAAGTCAAAATATCTACGAAAAATCACTTTCAGACCCAAAAATTAGAGTTTTAGAGGTGGACACCTGTCAAGAATCGAAGAGTAGACCGAGGGATTCAGTTTCCACCATTGGATTTTTAGAAATTCAAAAGTGTATTTATTTTCTATGAGTGGTGAATGAGTCCCACTGGCAAGCTTGATTTTGGTTTTCTACATTTTTGGATACCCATTTGTCTGAAACAGGGTACGAAAGAATTTCCCAGATCTAGGACTAATTCACCCAAAATGGTGAATGAGTCCTAGTAGGCAAAATTTTTAGCATCAGTAGCATTTCAAATGTCATTTCTAGTCTCCAACAAGATCTCAGGTGTACCTCTTTAGTTTCATCCATTTTTGTTACAATTTGCTTTCATTTCTAGGTGTTTTTGCATATCATAATGTGTTTTCAAACAACTAGCATTTCTTTAGTTTTAATTCAATAATCAATATCTTTCTTTAGTTTTCTATATTTGGATCATCTCATCTAGGCACATTTCATTCATATTTCCATTATACTTGCTTTTGTTTGAGTGAACCGCCTAGGTTTTTGGCCTATCTCTCTCCTTTCAGGTGAAAAACCCTAAGAGTGCAAGAGAAGTACATAGCCCAAAAAAATCTATAGTTCACTATAATTATGTGATCCATAAATCTATTGGTCATGTGGCACAATTGTGATATAATAAATACAGGGTGCATTCATGTGTGACCCAAGTTTAATGTGGCTATGTTGTGATAGAAATGAAGGCACTCATATGAGCACAATTCATGTACAAATCACTGTCATCACAATTAGATGTCAATCATCATTGGGTGCAGTTAGGTTGAATCAAGTTTAATAGGTTACGATGTAATGATAGCATGATACAAGAGTGATTACCTCTTGCTGAAATAAAGAGCCTATAACTCCTGTTGATATGCAAAATGATTGTGTTATATTAATTATGTAGTGCATTCAAGCACAACCCATGTTTAATGGGATATTCTAGAGAGTGATCAAGATTTTCTAAACCTTTTGAATGTTACTTAAAAGTGTACAACTTAAACTACAAACCAAGTTTTTTACATACTTGAATGCAATCTTGGGTTACCACAAACTATAATAATGTGATCTACTAATAACCATTATGGAAAGTATTAAACAAAGACCCATGCTATATAGGATACATTTCCTTGATCAGGTTTACATACCTTAAAGATAAAAGACAAGCTTCCCACATAGTCTAGGATACAATCCAAGATCATACCACAACCCTGTCAAGACAACTAATTTTCTGACCCAAGATTTAAGGTTGTTTTTTAATACCAACAAAAGAATTGGTAAGAGCATGACTAGGGTACAAGCCCTAGGCCTCCATAGAAACATAAACCATAAATCTATCAGATTAGTGAGTTTTCAATACCAAAAAGATTGAGACATTGTATCCAATAACAAAATCTTTCAATATAAATATTTTAGCCAATAATAAGCCCACTATGTAGCTCAATGATGCAATCTATGGTAAGAAGAATGGCAATTACTTGTGGTGTGACTTGATCAAAAAGAGGATGACCAGTGACAAGATAATAAAGCTCAAAGCTTGTATAGTAAAGTGGAGATTTTAATAGTGAGTTTCCTTACCCCCTTGCTGACTTTAAGGGTTTTTCAAATTCTATTGGTAGTGTTAGACAAGGAAAATGCAATTAGGGAATCATTGTCCAAATGAAGTAACAATGGTAATCATAGGTTCAATGTTTCTTCTTAGCTATTATATAATGGAGGTAGTAGATTGCATGTTTGAGAAGTGTTTTGAGACTCATCAAAGATGGGAGAATAGTGAATAATACCTTGTGGACTATGAAGTAGTGACAATAAGGTTGAAGGATCTTGAGACCCACAATACCATGAAACAATGAATCTCCTATAGTAAGTAAGTTGGTAGTCTATAGGGTATAGTTTGATTTTATAGAAGGATGCTCATGAAAGGTATATTCAAGTGATAGTGAGATGTTTGAGATTGCAGTTGAGGGTGCAATTCTAGTGTTAAAGGTAAGTAGCAAAGGAGTAAATGTGCAAGAAAATCAAATCATACACAAAAAAATAATTCACATTGTTATCTTGCATAATGCCTTGAGTTTGAAGACAAAAATCTCATTGTATCTTGATGAAAGTAGTGACCTTAATGGTCAATCATTGTCAACCATGATTTTAAAACATGCTATTATGCTTATGGAGGTAGCATTTTAAGCAAGGCAGTGAGTGGTGGTTTGGAACAATGACAGGTATGAAGGACCTCCTTTATATGCATACTATGCAGCCTAGCTTAAGACAACATTCTTAGAAGAGATTGAAGGTGGATTATAGAACTAAAGGGTTACCATGATAAAGATTAAAGAAAAGACTAAGATCTATTTAAAAGCTACTATCATGAAGATATTAAAGATGTCACATGTGAAACCCTAGCAGTTGGAGTAATGAATACATTGCCAAAGAGGATAGTGTGTTGGGGTATATTTAGGAGATCTCCACATTATCTAATCACAGAAAAATACACCATTTATTTATTTTTTAAAATTAAAATAAATCATTCAAACCCTATATAAGATACATTGATACTTCAAAAATATCTAATTAATTTTTTTAAATTAAAAGAAATCATTCTAAATCCTATATAGGATATATTGATACTTCAAAAGCATATGAAGTTATTTGAGATTATGCAAATATATGTCAATTAAATACCTGGATTACAAATAGTAGTGCGGACAATGTAATATTTGTTGAGTAGAGTAGGAATGAGATAAGCAAAAATGAATCATACGCCTCCTCTCATGTACATCTCCTTACCATTCTCTATCATTCTTTACTAAAACACTTCTCCATTTTGGTAGGCTATGCCTGAAAAATAAGGTTTTGACAATGGTTTTAGAGTATGTTTATTAAAATGAAAACTCCATTTTGGCGGGCTACGCCTGAAAATAAGATTTCAATGAAATTTTTAGAGTATGTATATCAAATTTTTAGAGTATTTTGGCAAGCTATTGATTCTTGATTCCTTAAATGATTTATTCAAATGGATTGTAACTAAATAAACGACTAACTATTTACCCATTTTTATTTGTGTGATTAAATAATTTTTAGTCAACGACCAAATTAGTCATTTATTTACTCATTTATAGTTGAGTTGTAAAAAATTATTAGAATTTAGTCATTTTTAGTTGTTGTGACTAAATTTTTTAGTCACATGGTCATTTATTTGCCAAATTATACTAGTGTTGGGAATATGATTCTCACCTAAGTTTTGGGGCCTTGATCTAGATTTCACATCAATTTTCAAGTATTTCTTGAAAAATGTGTCCCAAAGCCTAGCCTAATGGGACTCACATGCCACTTCTGGTGTATGTGTCCGATGTGGCTTAAACCTAAATTAAACTCAAAATCTTGGAAATATTTTATTCTCCTAGATCTGATTTCATCTTCTAATATTGTAATTTCAGGAAATGTGGAATAAACAAGTATAAATACAAGGTTATTTCACTCATTTTCACCTAAGACTTTCAAGAGAGCATTCCTAATAGCAAGTTTTTAATTACAAGACTTCATAAGAGTATTCAAGTACATTCAAGGGAATCTTTAAAGCATTCAAAGGAAAATTTCTTCATCATCCGTTGCAGCAATTCAACATCCATCATCATGTCAAAGATAGTGTGCATCAAGCATGTTGTTTGGTTAATGTTGTTGATGTAACATTGAAGATCCATTTGCAATAATTGTTCCACATCCAATTTGAGATCAAGATCTACATTCTTCATGGCCACTTCATGTTATTTTGCAGATTTTTATTCCAAGACATCATCCAAGGTATCATCATTTCATGTCCTTATTTCATTGTTTCATCATTTGGTTTAATTACATAAATGGGGTTTGACCAAGGAAAATGCCTATTACCTAACAAAAAAACTCTCTCTCTCTCTCTCTCTCTCTTTCTCTCTCTCTCTTTGTGTGATTACAGATTTATAGACCTGTTGAAGACAAAAGTGGATTTTAAGCCTTCAAAAGTATCAAGATTGCAAAGTTGTAAAAGTTGCAAAAGTTTTCATGTAAAGTTGTCAAGGCTCATAGAAACTTAGATCCAGAGAAATATATCTAATATATCTACATGAAACCAATAGGAAAAGGCTTATTTGATCCATCTTCAGAGGCTCACAAATTTTAGCTTCATAATTATGCTCCTAGGACACTTTGTGAAAAAATGGGACTGATACGCCACTTGTGGCATAAGAGTCCTAGTATACCTATTTTTGGGTATTTTATGTAGATCCTGATTCAACCGTTCCAAATTCCTATTTCCACCTAGAAACCCTAGTCTGGGACTGATATTCCCAGGCTAGTGTATGAGTCCCAGTATGCATTAAATTCAACATTTTAGAGCTTGTTTCTAGCTTCTACAGGTTTTCAGGTGCACCTCTATAATTTTCCAATTTACTATTTTGTTTTATATTCATTTCTAGGTCATCTATTCAAGTCTTTCACATCATTAGTGTGTCGCCAAAAAATGTATAGTTGGACATTTTTATGCTCTCTTGAGTCTCTCTTATGGACTTTGGCTTGATTTTGCCTGGAATTAATGTTGTAATGTGGCCAACACAGTCACATTAGGTCTTGGACCCTTGAGAATCATTAAGACTTCTAAGATGTCTTGTAAAAGTGTTGTGAAGTGTTGTAACCCACTTTCACACTTTTCTAGGACCCTTTCATTGTAATTCACTTAAATAACCCCTTTTTATCACTTACCAAGTCTTATTTCAAAGTGTTGTAAAGAGTTGTAACAAACTCTCACACTTTTCTAGACTTGTCATGACTAATTCAACCCTTTCTGATGTAGTTAAGGGGATTCCTACAATACACCAAACACAATTCCAAACTAGAACAACAATTGTCAAAACACAATTTGATAAAAACCCTTCATATCATCAAATCTACACTTTTCCTTGTAGCATTGGGAAACCACTAAAATGGGTATCTTTCACAATCACACCCTTTTAGACCACAACTTAACTCACATTAGGGACCCATTTTAGAGCATAACAACATATCAAACAATTACTAATGGTCATTTTGTAACAAATTGCTCAAAACAAGAATTTTTCACCTTTTAGGGCTCAAATTAGCCCATTTTTCCAAACCAACCACTCACTAGACTTGTCAAAACTTTGAAGACTCTTGGGGAAGCAATTATAATGTGATAAAACCACAAAATCCACCATTATATCTTAGTAATTCATTCTTCTAAGGGCCAAAGCATAAAACCCTCATCTAACACCTAGAAACCCTAGGGTTTATTGAAAGTAACACTTCCAAATATTTTCAAAACTCAACACCTCTTCAAAAAAACCTAAAAAAGTCTGCTCAAGATTAATACATCATAACATTACATTTCCCAATACTAAAACTTGATTTGACTCACCCAAACCATGCTTTTTCATAAGGAAAACTCAAGTTTCCATTGTAGGGCTTCACACCCAACTTATTTTTAGACCTCCCCTACACAAACTAACCATTCTCACTCCAAAACATACTATTTCCTATCCATCCCACTGAGTTAAAAGCTTCATAGTAGGTGGGATGGAGTTAATACATGCTTGAAACTTACAAAACTTTCAAAAACCTTGTTTCAGCCGATTAGAGAAATCTGAAGATAAATCACACAAAAATTAATAGATAAGCCTCAAAATGGATTCAAAAGGAAGGTAACACAATCTATTACACAAATTTCAAAAAACTTGAATGAAATTATTGATGCACATGCCATACAATCTGCTACTACAACAAAAAATACAAGAAAATGGAGAAAATCATACTTTATTTCAATCTTCAGTCTTCAAAATAGTTTCAACAAACTTTCATTCGAGTTCAACAAGGTATTTAAACTATTTACCACAAAAAAAACTGTTTTAATTCCCCCAACAAACTTTTAAACTCTTGTGACCATTGGTCTTCCTAGGATTCAAATTTTATAATTTTTCAAATCTTGTATTTTTGCACAATTGCAACTCTTCATTTTTTGCACATTTGAAACCATCAAAACCCATAGACACCTAGACCTCATCACCAATGACTTGTTACATCATCAAATGGTCTTATAGACCTTATTTTAAATAAAACTCAAAAACTTCTAAAGCCTAGACCTTTTGAACTTGAATGGATAAACACCTTTGAATGGTGCCCCTGTGCCACTTTTTTATGTTTAAATAACCCCTTAAGGCACTTTCCGATCCTACTTAAGTGTATTTTTTAGGATATTCCCATTAAAAATTATTAAATTCACTTTAATTTTTGACACCTAGTAAAATTGCCCTGGTGGGACCAAGTCACCACATGGGGTGACTTAGTCCCACTCATCACAAAAATCAAAATAATTTAATTTTATAGCAGGATTTTATTCTCTTACTCTTGAGGTCAACCTGTGATGTGTTGTTTTCGGGAAATATTGGATAATAAAGTATAAATAAAGGGTTTTCCCCTCACTTTTCATCTCCTAATCTCCTACAATCTTCTAATTTCCAATTCATCATTCTCAAGCATTCAAGCACTCTAAGCATCATCAAGGCATCCATTGGAGCACTTCATTGCATATCTCCAGATTTATACATCAAGGGTTTTGTGATTTTGTGACAATGCATGTTGTTTATTCATCATTCTCTTCTTATTTCATTTCATTTCATAGGGTTTCATTACCAAATCAGGGTTTGACCAAGGAAAACCCCTATACTCTAACACTTAACCCCATTTTCCCCTCTTTGAATGTGTGTTTGCAAGTCTTGTATGTAAATTTATCAAAGAGAAATGTGTTAAAAGGTGTTTTCAATCCATAAAAGTCATAAAAGTCAAAAAAACCATAATTGAAGCTTGGAGACCTCTTTTAGCCCGTTTTCTATAGAATCTGGACTGGACACCTGTCAAAAAAGGAAGTGTAGACCGAAAGCTACAAAATTCTGCCCAAAATTTCTTGAGATTCCTAGGTGTACTAAGTCACCATTTGTGGTGAATTAGTCCCATTGTCAGGCCTGAAAGGTGGTTTATGCATTTTTGGATACCCATTTGGCAGATTCTTATTCTTACAAATTTTCCCCAAAACTGGACTAAGTCACCCAGCTTGGAATAAGTGTCCTAGTCAACATTTCCAATAAAATCTATAGGATTACAAAGCCTCTTTGCATCGGAATTTAGATTCTAGGTGCACCTCTCTAGTCTTGTTTAATTCTATCATTGTTTACTTGCATTTTTAGGTTTTTTTGCATACATCATTGTGTTTTCTAGCACTTTTCATTTCTTAGGTTTAACATTAATAAATCATTTATTTTTCAGCATTTTGCATTTATACATCATAATTACGCATATTGGTTCCATTTCTCTCCTTTTAAGTGAAAAACCCTTGAAGTGTTAGAACATCATGGACACCCAAAATCAGTGTCCACATTTTGGTGAACCCAACTTTTGAACATTTTCTTTTTGATTTCAGGTGCATTTGCATCCTAAGTTTAACTTGCATCTACGTTGAATTGGGTGTTGCATTGCTTAATTTGCATCCTAGTGTTTTAAAAATTGCATTAGTGAAAAGCTCATATAGCTTGCATTTTTGCATTATATTTCATCGGGAAATAACAAAATTCTGCATTTTCACACTATAGCTGCATATGTGCATCTAAAAAATATCAAATTACATTTAATTTTTTTGAAAAATCACAAAAAATCATCACTAGGACTAATTCACCATACTCAACGACTTAGTCCTTTTGCACATTTTGCACTATAATTTCTGGTGTTTTCTATATTTCTATTTTTTGCTATTGCATTACTGTTACAGTTTCTAGAATTTAAGTTATTAGCATTTTATTGCTCTTAGTTTACTTTGCATTTCAATCCACCTACATTCAGAGACCTTTGCATGAGTGTTTGGTGTCCTATTGCTAATACCTTATTGAGAAGAAGCTCAAGACTCATGTTATCCCATGATAATACCCTCGTTGTAGATCTTGGATTGTCTAATGCTTCCACTCCTAGTATTGCAACTAGTACACTAGGCATGGACCCTACCCTTAGAAATGATTTGCCTTTAGATAACTTTCAAGTTGACACATAAAATGATAACATTCCACAAGACAAAATCATTAACATTCATGAGGACTTAGCACATTTGCAAGAAAACACGTGTCTTGAAAATATTTCAACCATTGCAATTCCTGCTATAGAAAACATCCATTGTTTGCTTGAATGTAATGAAGGCTTAGACGATATGAAAAAAATTATTGAGATATACCATAAACATATTCCTTCCACCTTTAGTACATCTCAACCAACAAACACTATTGTTATTCAAGGAGGACTTCATACTCCTCCTTCCACAATAGCATCCATACCTACCTATACCACTCCCCAAGTCACAACCACAATGCAACAAGTTAGCAATGTGATACCTTCCTCAACTATTCTTGCTAGCATTCCTAACTCTTATATGGCATTGCATGTTCTCTCCTCTTCCACCATACCATATATTAGCATTCCATTCACTTTCCCTACTACTACATACACTCCATCAGCACTTTCCCTTCCACCTCATACGACTTACACTGACCCTCTCATCACACAAATTTTCCAAACTGTCTCCTCCATGCAAAATAAAATATCCACCATTAACCAAAACTAGAATGGACCACCCACATATTATGTTTGAAGCAGTCCACTATCTTTGGAAATATTAAAAACACCGATGCCACAAGGAATAGAAATGCCTAGATTTGAGAAGTATGGCAGGAAGGGAAATCCTACTAATCATGTTAATGCTTATGTAGCATTATGTAGTGACTTTGTCCTTGATGATAAAATGTTAGCCAAACTGTTTCCCAGGACTTTAAAAGACACTGTCGTAGAGTGGTTTTCATCCTTACCAAACAATTCAATTCGTTCATTTAATAAACTAGTTGATGCATTCATAAGTCATTTTCAAGTCCACATAACTCCCAAAAAGACGTTGGTTGATTTAATGAGATGCAAACAAAATGTGGATGAAAAGGTAACTTATTTCATCTCCCACTATTAGTCACTTTATGCCCAACTTGATGTCAAGATTCTTGATCCACATCTTCAAAATATGTTTATTGAAAACTTGCAAACTCAACTATACAATAAACTCAAAATGATGAAATTTCCCTCCTTTATTCACTTGTTTACAACCCTTTGTGACTATCACAATTCGGTTAGTAGTCGTGATTCCAAGTCCACTTCTAGTCAAGTTGAGAAAAATGAACGTGCCACTTCAAACAATTCACAACCATTTAGAAAACCAAACAAAGGGTACTTATAGTTCCATCCCCCTCAACAACCAACTCAATCTGTCAACAACCAAGTAGCAACTGTTAAAGCCACGATTCCTTATAGTTATGGAGATCCAAAATGACAGTTTACACCTACCAAACACTCTTCATAACACCATGTCCCAATTTTTGCAACAACATATGATTACTTTACCTACTGTTAAACCACTAGATCCTACTAAGCCTTTTCCTCCAACCTTTCAACCTAGCTCTTATTGTCATTATCATAGACAAAATGGACATGGAACAAAACAGTGTAAGCATCTTAAACACCTAGTGAAAGACCTCATTGATTCTGGGAATCTATCTATCTCAAATGTTAATGTTAAAGGCAATGAGTTTGTTTCCCTACCAAATCAAAATTTGTAAATTTTTACTGATCCAATGCCCAAGCATAATGTGTCATTTTTCAAAGCTAGTGAAACTCAAAACAATGATGTGATGAATGTTCATATAGCTATTGAACATCTTGATCCTATTCCACATATTAACCCTATCAATCCGATACAAGAAATGGTAAGTGCGATAGAAATTATCCCTCATAAGGGCCAACCTACGAAATCCCTTGATATTACTTTCTCTTCTAAGGACATACTTCCAAATCTTCCTGATGGTCCTCTTTACATACCTGATCATATTTATGATCAGCCCACTAATGGGATACTCATAGATCCCACCTGTGGTGAGAATGTGATCACTAAGGAATTTTTGGTATTACATGATCTTTATGAAGATGATTATGAAAAACCAAGAGCATGGATCAAAACACATAATGGTTTTTCTTGCCCTATGATAGGATCGATCATCCTTCCATTATAGATAGGACCTAAGACATTGGATGTTACATTCTCCATTATCCCACAATCGGATCATGTTTGTCTATGGCTAGGCCATCCTTGGCTTCACTCGATGAAAGTTGTCCATTCAATCATACACAAATTTTTAAAGTTTTCACTTGACAATGACATATTCACTGTTCACCATAGTGGCTTTCACCCTTTGTCTTCTAAAGGAAACTTCTCCTTAGAAGCCTTTTGGCTTGAGCCCATGGAACCTATCACGCCTTGCAAAGACTTATTTTTTATTGCTTACCAAAATTTTAAAGCAAAGAAAATTGTCGAATTGTCCCTCCACAACATGTCCCCATCCACTTCCGACACTCCTATCCTAGATGAGAAAATGCTTCAACCTGAACTTGGACCAAAAAATCAAGATCCACCAATAATAAACACTTCACCTTCATCATCTAAATGACCAAGAGATAATGATAACAACCCTATCTTTCCTCATCGTATAAAACAAGTTTATAAAGAAAAGGAGAAAGTGGATGAACAACCCTCCATGGTTTCTTTTGTTTCTCCCCTCAGGGAAGAAAAACAACCAATGGTTGATCAACCCACTCCTTCACAAGCACAACTTGACAATAAAACAAAAATAAATAGAGGAGCTAGGGAGTGTAGGCATAGAAGTCGTGCCCTTGCTCCCCAATTACAAAATGAATAAAATAAAGAAAACCAAAATCCACACTTGATAGAAGCAATGCATAATGATCCTCCTCCCCAATCACAACAAAATGATCCAATACAACAACCAAAACTTGTGATACACCCTTCATTGGACATTGTCATCCGTCCTTCTATTGTGATTAATTTGGATGATGATGACGAGATCACTAAAATAGATGAAGAGGTAAATAATGATCTAAATACATTATTTTCCTCTTCCATGAGATTAAATGACAAATCTCCTACAACAAGAGTAGAACCTCATACTTCCCCTAGTTCAACACTTGTACTTGTCCCTTTGGCTAGTTTCCTGCCCTCGGTACTTCCTAAACATGACTGGGAGGCAAATGACTTGCTTGATGGTTCACTTGCATTTTCCTTACTAGACTTCTTTTTCATTTCCTTTTTTCTTTGTGTGCATATCGTGTTCCGCCATGATGTGAAATTTGTTCTCCTCTCTTTGTGACATTCATCTATTTGTACCTTCATTATTCTATATGTCATCATCGCTTTGCTATGTATTTTCCTTTTGGGGATGATGCAAAGCATTGAGATTCCCTATGTCTCTTCCATGTTGACCCAAAAGGTATTTTTTTCTTTTTTTTTTGCTTGTGTTTTCCTTTTGGGGATGATGTAAGGCATTGAGATCAAAATGTCTTCTTCATGTTGACCCAAAAGGTCTTTCATTTTTTTTCTTCCTTTTTGCTTGTGTTTTCCTTTTGGGGATGATGCAAGGCATTGTGACCAAAATGTCTCCTTCATGTTGAACCAAAATATTTTCCTTTTTCTTTTTCTTTTTCTTTTCATTTTTCTTGTGTTTCCTTTTGGGGATGATGCAAAGTGTCAAGACACCCTATGTCTCTTTCATGTTGACCCAAATGAATCTTTATTTTTCTTTGTTTTCACTCTCTTTGTGTCATTCTTCTAGTTCTATGTATTTGGAGAATGATGATAGTTTTGAGCTCTTTACAAAACATTGCAACAAAGAACATACTGACCCCAAATCCATAGATCCCTTATGTGTTTGGTGTTTCTCATTTTGGGGGCAACCCCTTATTTTTATTTTTTCTTTCCTTCACATGACATAGCCTTACTTGGAAACATATGACTTGGCATAAGGGCTTTCCAAGTTGGCTCTCATGTCTTCTTTCTTTCTTTTTGCATTTTTCATTTTCTACTTTAAAGTGGGGGCATACATTGGCATTATGCATTTGTATTTTCCTTTTTTTGTTTTTGTTTTTTAGTGCAGCCTTGTTACTTTATACGATGTGTTTGTCACTTTGTGGATGACATTGGGTATAGTTTCCTTCATGAGTATGATCTATCTTAGCATATTACATTTCTCTTGGTGGCTTGATGTGACACACTGCATCCCCTAAGTTGCAAATTTTCTATTCTTTGATCGGTCCTCTCTTAGAGACATTAGACACAATGTTCCCTAGGTTAAAGACCTCGCATGAACTAAGAAAGACTCCTTTGAACATTCTTTTGCGTGTTGCATTTTGAATTTATATGGCCACCTTGCATAACACAACTTGCATGCCTATAGTACCATTGCATTTGTTCATGAGTTCTAAGCATACGAAGCTTTACTTGTCTCATGAAGCATGAAATGACATTTTCCTTTCTGGCACCTTATTAAAGTTATCAGGAGGTATAACTTTGGTATGGTTCAGCGGAAGCCCATTCTGAGACATGACTTTTCCCCATAGCCACCTACATGTGTGTGACTGCATACCAACCATGAGTGTATATTTCTCACCCTTTTGTGCCTTCTCACCCGACAGACAACCATGAGTTTTGTCACCCTAGATGAGTACAAATTTCTTATTCTTAACAAACAGCCTAGATCTGATCCACAATGGGATGGATAAATGATCGAAGATTTCTTTCACTATTTTTCATCATTTTCATCTATGTTCCTTTGTACTTATGTCTGGTTTTCCATGGGATCATGATCCTGGGGGCTTGATCATCCCTCTTGATTGTTGTTGTCTCATCTTACCAGCACGAGTGCATTTGGATCCCTCTTGATGTGCATGTTGGGCTACTTTAGTGTGAGTTTGAAGCAAGTTCATCCTCTCACTAAAGTGGGGGCTCAATGTGTCACCAAAAAATGTATAGTTGGACATTTTTATGCTAGCTTGAGTCTCTCTTATGGACTTTGGCTTGATTTTTCCAAGAATTAATGTTGTAATCTGGCCAACACATTCACATTAGGTCTTGGACCCTTGAGAATCATTAAGACTTCTAGGATGTCTTGTAAAAGTGTTGCGAAGTGTTGTAACCCACTTTCACACTTTTCTAGGACCCTTTCATTATAATTCACTTAAATAGCCCCTTTTTTATCACTTACCAAGTCTTATTTCAAAGTATTGTAAAGAGTTGGAACAAACTCTCACGCTTTTCTAGACTTGTCATCACTAATTCAACCCTTTCTTATGTTTAAATGACCCCTTAAGGCACTTTCTGGCCCTACTTAAGTTTATTTTTGAGGATATTCCCATTAAAAATTAGTAAATGCACTTTAATTTTTGACACCCAGTAAAATTTCCCTTGTGGGACCAAGTTGCCACTTGGGGTGACTTAGTCCCACTGGGCACAAAAATCAAAATAATTTTAATTTTCTCTAGTGAGATTTTATTCTCTTACCCTTGTCAGCCTGTGATGTGTGATTTTCAAGAAATATTGGATAATCAAGTATAAATAAAGGGTTTTACCCTCATTTTTCATCTCCTAATCTCCTTCAATCTTCTAATTTCCAGTTCATCATTCTCAAGCATTCAATCACTCTAAGCATCATCAAGGCATCCATTGGAGCACTTCATTGCATATCTTCAGATTTATACATCAAGGGTTTGGTGAGTTTGTGACATTGCATGTTGCTTTTTCATCATTCTCTTCTTATTTCATTTCATTTCATAGGAATTGATTACCAAATTGGGGTTTGACCAAGGTAAACCCCTATACTCTAACCCTTAACCCCTTTTCCCCCTCTTTGCATGTGTGTTTACAGGTCTTGTATGCATATTTGTCAAAGAGAAATGTGTTAAAAGGTGTTTTCAACCCATAAAAGTCATCAAAGTCAACAAAACCCTAATTGAAGCTTGTAGACCACTTTCAACCCATTTTATGTAGAATCTAGACTAGACACCTATTAGAAAAGGAAGTGCAGACCGAAAGCTAGAAAATTCTGCCCCAAATTTCCTAATAGTCCCAGGTGGACTAAGTCACCTTTTGTGGTGAATTAGTCCCACTGTTAGGCTTGAAAAGTGGTTTCTGCATTTATGGATACCTTTTTGGCAAATTCTTGTTCCCATAGATTTTCCCCAAAACTGGACTAAGTCACCCAGCTTGGCGTAAGTGTCCCAGTCAACATTTCCAGTCAACTCTACAAGATTCCAGAGCCTCTTTTCATTAGACTTCAGATTCTAGGTGCACCTCTCCAGTCTTGTTTAATTTTGTCATTGTTTACTTGCATTTTTAGGTTTTTTTGCATACATCACTGTGTTTTCCAGCACTTTGCATTTCTTAGGTTTAATATTAATAAATCATTTCTTTTTTAGTGTATTGCATCCATCTTTGAATTGAATTTGAATGTATACTTTAACATTTTGGGTCAATTTCTCTCCTTTTAGGTGAAAAAACCTAGAAATGCTAGAGCATCGTGGACACCTAAAATCATTGTCCACAATTAGGTTTGATAATTAGGTCTTGCATGTTACTTGTATTTTCAAGCCCTAGTTTGGTGATGAACCCTCTTTTAGTCTTTAATCACACCCTAGGATACCTTATTACAAGATCTCTTTCCCCCTTTCTATCTATGGATTGAAATCTCTAAGGTTTCAATGAATGAAACAATAGTGAAATAGGACCATATCCTCATGCTCCATCTCCTAAAAGGTGGGGCATCCTATTTCCGTTGTTAAAAAAACACACTTTCTCTTTGTATTATTTCATTATGTAAGTATTTTTTTGTTGAGGAATAACAAATCATTATTTGGTATAGCTCTTGCAAGGAAGGTGTTTTTATTTTTTGTTTGATCCTACTCATGTTATTCATAATTCTAACATGGTATCAAAGCTTTGATTTAATGAGCCCATTCTCCATTTTTGAGCTTTTTTCTCAACTAGGGTTACAAGATAAAATCTATAAGGGTATATGCAGGATCATGATGGGCCAAAAAGTGGCAATATGATGGGTATGTGGCTGACGACTGTTTTTTTAAAATTGACTAAAAGAAAAGGGTTTTTAAAGGAGATTCTCAGCTTTCCATCGATATAAATTATGCTTTATTTTAAATTCAATATGTAATTATTATTCATTTTCTATTCAAATTACGACTAAAGTCCTGATTGATAGGCTGATTGAAAAACATCTATAGCTTTCAAGCAGTATCACATTTTTTTAATCCAAAACATGTGTCATATTCTATGCTTCACATACTATAGGATTAAAAAAAGAAAATTTTAATTTCATGAAGTTTTGACCAAGTTAAGGTGGTTGGACATACAAATTTTATATTTTTTAAAATGTTGTAATAAAAAATCATAATTAATTATTTACTTGGAAAAAATTACAAAAACTATGCATCACATCAGGGCATGAGTCCTCTACTTATATCTAAAATCTTATAAAAAATATTATCATTTTATTGTGGTTAGGGTGGTCGGACATACACCTACTTATTTTTCCACGAAATTTAACTACTATGCATTGAAATTTCAAATTTTCACCAAATAGATTTTTAAAACAAACCTAGTAGTTTAGAAACTACATTCAATTTTATACATATTCTATTCTTACATATTTTTGAAATAATATAGATAACTTATTCAAATTTTTACGTCAAGTTGCCTAACTCTGATTTTTCTAATTTTTTTGCCACTTAAGGGCCTATTTTTTCCATGATGATCCTACACATACCCATAATCTTCACCATTTTTTCACTTTTTGGTGGTGGGTGAAGTTCAAGTGCATTTTGGAGTTAAAATGACCTCACCATTGTGTTCAAGAGGCCGATTTGATGAATTTTTACTATAAATTTTCCCAATTTTTCCATTGGGAGATTTTGAGGCAATTTTTTTTTACAAGGGCCACTATACAATCCTTGTTAGGTTGTATTATATAGTGGAATAATTTAAAAAAATATCACCAAGCATTTTTTAAATAGCACTCAACATTATTTTTAGGAATGCCACCCTTGGAATGGTGCACCATTTGAGGGAGCCTCCATTTTGGTGGCACCTGAGCACCATCCTCCTATGCATAGTGGCCACCCATTAGCTTCAACACAAATTTTAAAGCCCTCGATCACATCTATGACCTTATACTAGTGCACAACCCTTTCACTTACCCTTCATTGGCCTTTCTAACACCCATAAGGTCATATGAGTGACTAGGGTCTTGTGCCTCAGTCCCCAACCCCAAGTGGCTAGTTTCCCATGTGACCAATAGCCTTAGTTTTTAGCCCCCTGTGTTTTTTATAGAGCACATTGGGAAATTTTTATGAAATCGACTATATTTGGGCATTCAATCTCTACTTATCAAAAACTTTATATTGTTAGAAAGCTAGTTTTGAGCCTAATACAATGGTGCATGTACTTTTTCCTTTTTTTTACAACTTTCCTACAAGCCATTGAAATCAGATCTACCTCTTTGCACTTTTGGCGTCATAACTTAGGCATATAGAATTAATTTTTTGTGAAAGAATAAACATTGGAAAGGTACTTCATTGCTCTACACAACCATGCAGTTCATTTTTCCAAAAAACTCACATGGTACACAAATTTATCTAGTGCAATTTTTAGTTTTTTAATATTTTCTACTTTTAAAGTTGTATTAGGGTTTGGTTTTTCTTGTTGTGGGAGGTATATTTATTGCTTTGAGTATCTATATACATCAAAGAAAAAAACATCTTTATCACACATTTTTTTGAAAACCTCAATTATCATGGTAGACACCTCTTTAATTGAACATCTTATGCCACACATTTATCATACCTAGAAATATTAGATGACCAAATTGCCCATGTCAAAGGGTTTATGGTCTAATTTGGATGAAGAGTAAACAACATTAACTCTTCAATTTGAGATACTTTAGCATAGGAACAAGATGGATGAGGCTATGGGAATGATTTCATTGAAGGTTTCAAATTGTTTCCTATTTCACATTGAGCCTTGAACCTCTCCTAGGTATATGTGGGAGAATTTCAAATATCTTTTTTTCACAATTAATAATTTTCAAGCTCTTCAAATTGAGGTAGAATTCAAATTACTTATGTGTAATTATTTCCCCTCCATTATTGACTTCTTGCAGAAGTTTGGGTCACTTAGATCTCTTTTATAGGGCTGTGGGAAGAACAAAATTGACAAAGAATGTATTTTCCTAGTCCTATCTAAGCTTAGAGGGTGATTTTAGGTATTCTCTTCTACATTATACAAGTCCACTATGGATGTGTTGGGTATTGCATTTACCATGCAAAATTTTGAGGTTTTTTATGAGCATTTGACTTGTCAATAGGAAAAGTTGACTCAATTTGATTTTCTTTAAAATTCCAAAACCAAGGCATTGGTAGCACAAACATCTAGAAGCAAAGATAAGAAACATAAACCCAAGAAACATACTTCATCATTTAGTGAGAATTCCTCCAAACCATCTCAAAAGTTAGATCAAAAACCTCAAACCACTCCTTGGTATGATAAATATTCTAAGTATATCGAGTCTTCCTCCAAAATGAAGAAGAAATAAAGTGAGCCTTGCATTTTATGGTAAGGAGGAACATCCAATCACATGATGTTGGAAGAGATTAGATGATTTGAAGGAATCCATGTAGCGACATAATATCTCCACCCATAAGTCTTCTTCATTTTTTACAAGTAAAGGTCATGCTATTTCTACATGAGCCTTACCTTTTGTAGCTCCATGAATACTTGATCTTGGTGTGACACATCACATGAAACACTCTTAGGATTTGGTCTCATTCCTTTCAGATTGCAACACTATTTAGATTGCAGTTGGGGATTCTACATAACTTTCAGTTTTGGTCTTAGGTACTGTCACACTTGAGGGTGGTTTTCTACAAGAAGTTCTTGTTGATTTTGATATCTCCACTAACCTTCTTTCAATGTATCAAATTTTCCAATTTGGAACTAGTAGGTCAGCTCAATTTTACCCCACATGATGTAGTTATTTGTGACCTTCATAATCTTGATATTATTGTGGTCAATGGGAGTGTTGATTCTTCCTCTTATTTATACTAATTTGGTCATTTGGAGAGTTCATCTAGTTTAGGTTCATCTTTCATAGCACATGAAAACACTATGAGTAAGTTATAGCATGAAAGTTTTGATCATGCCAATTATAGATATCTCTAGCAGATGAGTACATAGACATTGGTGTTAGGGCTCCCTAAGATTTCTTGTATTGATAGTTTTTGTCAAGGATGTGCTCTTGGGAAATATTTATGGGATTCTTTTCTCATGAGTAGAGCCACACATACTAAGAAACCCTTATATTTGGTACATAGTGACCTCGTATCATTTTTTCCTCCTTCATTTTAAGGGGCCAACTATGTTCTCACATTTATTGATTTCTCTAGGCATGCATGGGTGTACTTTCTCACAAGAGTGATGTATTTGATTCTTTCAAGATCTTTAAGGAATTCATGGAGAAGAAATTTGGTCTTTCTATTAGGTGGGTACACATAATTAATAGGAGGGAAATGTCAATCAAAATATCATGGAATTTTGTACTAAGAATGGTTTGCATCATCAAATTAGAATTCCATACACCCTATAGTGATGAAAAAAGGATCCTTTGACATTGTTTGCACTCGTTTGGGTCCTCCTTGTGGATTTTTTACTTAATGCGGTCTTGACTTAGTGTTGTAATGTGGATAACACATTCACATTAGGTCTTGGGCCCTTGTGAACTAATGGAATTTAATGGTTCCTTGAAAAAGTGTTGTGAAGTGTTCTAACACACTTTCAAACTTTTCTAGGGTTTTATCAATTTAAACATAATCTTAATCATAATTAATCTTAACCTTGCCTTATTTGGAATGTTGTAAAGTGTTATAACACAATTTCACATTCCTCTAGGCTAGTCATTAATAATTTGGATTTCTTATGCTTTAATTGGCTCCATTTTGCATCGACAAGCCTCATTTATTGCATCTTTTTGAGGATAATCCCCACACAAAATAGTAACCAATCATAATTCAGGTGTTCCTAGCTTGTGTGCCCTAGATTTAGTGTCTAGGAATTATTCACCACCTTGGGTGAATGAGTCCCACCTAGGTCTTTTTGGCCCCGATGCAAGTTTTACACATTTCTAGACACTTGATTTTTGGTCCCATACATTATGTGTAATGGGACTCATTCGCCACCTTGGGTGAATGAGTCTCTTGTGAGAAAAATTCAAATTTAAATAAAATTTTTGGCACGATTTTATTCTCCTAGATCTGATTCCGGCTTGTAGTGTTGTAATTTTGGGAATTCTTGCATAAATAAGTATAAATACAAGGTTCTTTCACTCATTTTCATCCCAAGCATTCAAGTATTCATCCTTATAGAAAGTTTTAGTTCATAAGAGAATTTGGGCATTCACAGGAGCATTCTAGGAATTTCAAGGGAAGATTATCAAGTATTCTAGAGCATTCTTCAAGTGTCTTTCATCATGTCAAAGATTATTTGCATCATGTTGTTTTAGAGATAACAATTGTGGTGTAGGGATTTGTGATTCAAGCAAGCATTGCATTCAAGATCTATCAACATCAAGCTAGATTCCAAGTCCACATCCATTGGAGCCATCACTTAGATTTTTGTAGAACTTAATTGTAAGGGTTTGGTGAGTAGCAACATTGTATTTTGTTCATTCATCATTATCCTTTCATATTTCATTCTATTTCAAGGTTTAATTACCAACAATGGGTTTGACCAAGGAAAACCCCTATTCCCTAACCCTCGCAACATTTTCCCAACTTCTTGTGTGTGATTTGTAGGGATAGGTTGTAAATTTTTCAAGAAGAAAAGTTGGAGAGAAGTTGTCAAGTTCCTAAAAGTTGTCAAAGTTGTCATCAAGCCTAGGAGAAGCTTGGAGAAGATCTACAAGCGGTATTTTGCAGCTTCGGATCTAGAAACCAATTAGGAAGAACAAAGTAGACCGAGAGACTCAAAATCCACTTTAGAATTTCTAGAAAAGAAAAAGTGGATTGATTCACCACTATTGGAAAATGAGTCCCACTGTAAAGGCCTAAACAATATTTTTGCAGATCTGGATACCCTTTTGGATGAAACTTGCTCCTACGCATTTTCCAGAAAACTAGATTGATTCACCCAGCTTGGTGTATGAGTCCCAGTCAACTTCAATACTAGATTTTTTAGGATTCTAGACCTTCATTTTTCCTTCTTTAGTTTCCCAGGTGCACATTTCCAATTTCATAGCTTTTCATTATAGTTTATTTATCTTTCTAGGTCATTTAGCATTTTGTTTGCATATCATGCTATGTTTTCAAAAAATTTATTTTCCAAGTTTATACTTGGTGGTGATCCCATCATTAGACATTATTCAATCTCTAGAACCTTCCCTTTGTCATATTTGAATCTCATTTGCATATAAATCTCAAGGGTTTGTTCTTGAGTGAAGTGGTTGAAAAATTGGTCTTTCTCCTTTTAGGTCCAATATCCTAGAAGTGAAAGAAAGCATCGCCATTTTTCACCATTTCATTTTGGTAAACCTACATATAGAGCATCACATTTTTTATTTGGAGTGCATTTACATCCTAGATTTAGCTTGCATTAACATTGCATTATGTTTTGAATTGTTTAATTTGCATTCTAGGGTTTCAAAATTTTCATTTTTGAAAAGCTCATTTATCTTGCATTATAGCACTTAATTTCACTGAAAAATAGTAAAATTTTTCATTTGCATCCCAGATTTGTATCAAAAAATATAAAAAGCATAAAATTCAATTCAAAATTTTTAAAAATTAAAAAAAAATTAGTACCTGGACTCATTCGCCACCTTGGGTGAATCAATCCCATTGCATATTTTTCACAATATTTTCTAGCATTTACAGTTTATTTTCTAAGTTTCTATTAGTTACATTTCTACATTTCCATTTTACTTTCCAAAATTTTAGTTATAAGCATTTCATTCTTGTTAGCTTACATTGCATATTCATTCACCCCACATTTAGAAGCATTTGCATGAGTTTTTGGTGTCCTATTGATAATACCTTAGTGAGAAGTTTGAGACTCATGTCATCTCACGATAACACAATCGTTGTGGATCTTGGGATATCTAGAGCTTCCACTCCTAGTATTGGCACTAGTACACTAGGCATGGATAACACCCTTAGAAACTCTTTGCCTTCAAGAAACATGCAAGATGAACCAAGGAATGATAGTATCCAACAAGAAAACATAATTCAAATTCATGAGGACTTAGTACACTTAAAACATCAAATAATCCTTGAAAATATTTCAACAACTACAATTCATACCATAGAAAACATTCACCATATGCTTGAAAGTGACAATGGCCTGGACCTTGTGAAAAACATAGTGCAAATATTTGGCAAGCATCTTCTCTCAACCACTAGTTTTCCTTTTCCCACAAGCAATGTTACAAGCCAAGGAGGAACACAAATTCCTCCTCCCACAACCATAGCCTCAATACCTACGTGTACCAATCCTCATGTCATGACAACAATGCATCAAGTTAGTAATGTGATTCCTTCCCTAGGTATTCCTGCTAGCATCCCTAGTTCTTATGTGGTGTCACAAGTTATATCTCCTACCTTACCATCTATAAGCATTCCATTCACTTGTCCTACAACCACATAAACTCCATCACCTTCACTTCCATCCCATCACATATTCTTGAGTTTCATCCCTTCAAAATAAAATTTCCACCATCACCGAAAAAATAGACATGATATGGAACATTGCAAGCATCTTAAATATCTTGTGCAAGACCTCATTGATTTTGGCCATCTATTCATTAGAGGTGTTCAAAATCAAGGCAATAAGTCTATTTCCCCTTTAAACCAAAATTTACAAATTTTTACCAATCCAATGCCCAAACACAATATTTCATTTGTCAAAGTTAGTGAAACTACAAAGAATGATGTAATGAATGTTGATACAAATGATGAACACAATGCTTCTATTTTAAATAATGCTGGAAATAACAATCCTAAGTATGAAATGATAGGGGCAATAGATGTAATACCTTCTAAGGGCCAAACTAATGGTCCTCTTGGCATTGCTTTCTCCTCCAAGGACATACTCAAACATTTTCCTGATGGTCTACTCTACATAGCTGATCGAATCTATGACAAGCCCACTAATGGGATACTAATAGATCTTGCATGTGGAGAGAATGTGATCACTGAGGAATTCCCACTTTTGTATGAACTCTATCAAGATGAATATGATAGACCAAAAGCATGGATCAAGACACACAATGGCTTAGCATGCCCTATGATAAGATTGATCATCCTACCATTGCAAATAGGACAAAAAATATTAGATTTCACATTCTTCATCATCTCGTAGTCAGATCAATTTCGTGTGAAGCTAAACCACCCATGGCTTGGCTCCATGAAATTTTTCCCTTCGGTTGTGCATAAATGCTTAAAGTTTCCCTTTGAGAATGAGATATTCACTTTTCACCATAGCAGCTTCAACCCCTTGTCATCTAAAGAAAAATTTTCCCTAGATGCCTTTTGGCCTAAGCCCATGGAACCTATCAGGCCAAGAGAATCCTTATTTTTCTTGTCCTATCAAAATTTTAAGGCAAAGAAGATAGTAGAATTATCTCTCTGAAACATGTCCCCATCCACCTCCAAACCTCCCATCCTAGATGAAACCATGCTTCAACCTAAATAGGAACCAAACAACCAAGACCAACCAACAAAAAAAACTTCACCGACATCCTACAAACAACCAAGAGACAATGAAAACAACCCTGCCACACTTAGAATAAAACAAATTTACAAAGAAAAAGAGAAAGTGGTTGAAGAACCTTCTATGGTTCCTTCCATTCCTCCCCTTAGGGAAGAAAAGTAACCTATGGTTGGTCAACCCGCTCCTACACAAATGCAACTTGAAAACATAATCAAAAGAAACAAAGGTGCTTGAGAGCAAAGACGAATATTTTGTGCCCTTGCTCGCAAGTTACACGAAGAAATAAACAAAGAAAATCAATATTTGAACTTGACTAAAGTAATGCATGATGACCTCCCTCCCAAACTAACACAAAAAATCCTAATACAAAAACCATAACAATAGTTAAACTCTTCAATGGACATTATCATTCATGCTCTTGTTGTGATTAACCTGGATGATGATGACGAGGTTGCTAAAATTGATGAAGAGGTGCATAATAAATTGAACACATTGTTTTCCCCTTCCATGAGCTTAAACAACAAATCTCCTATAAAGAGTGTTGAACCTGGTGCTTCTCCTAGTTTGGAAATTTCCCTTGTCCCTTTGGCTAGTTGCCCACCTTCGGTATACATAGAACATGATTGGGAGGTAGATGAATTTCTCATAGGTTTAGTCACATTTTTCCTTCTAGTATTTTGTATTATTTCTTTTTCTTTTGTGTGATTGCATATGCATAATGTGATCCCTCATGATGTTTTGTTTGATGTTCTCTCTCCTTGTTAAAATTCCTCTATTTGTACCTTCATTCTTCTTTATGTCATGTATCACTTTCACTTTTTCATATTTATATTTTTCTTGTGTTTTCCCTTTGGGGATGGCGCAAGGAACTGAGGCATTCATGTCTCCTTCATGTTGACCCAAAAGATTTTCCTTTTTTCCTTTCCTTTTCATTTGTCTTTTTTTTTAACTTTTGGGGATGATGCAAGGCGTCAAGACACCCTATGTCTCTTCCATGTTGAACCAAAATATTTTTCTTTGTTTTTTTTCTCTTTGTGTCATTCTTCTAGTTCTATGTGTATTTGGGGAATGATGATAGTTTAGAGCTCTCTAAAAACAAAAAACATTGCAACAAAGAACATACTGACCCCAAATCCAAAGATCCCTTATGTGTTTGGTGTTTTTTTTTGGGGGGGAAAACCATTTCTTTTCTTCTTCTTACACATGACACAACTTTACGTAGAAGCATATGACTTGGCATAAGGGCTTTCCAAGTTGTCTCTCATGTATTCATTCTTGTTTGCATTTTTCATTTCCTACTTTAAAGTAATTGCTCATAGTATGGTGTCTAGAAATTCATTTAAAGTGACTTCCTTTATGGTTTGTAGGGTACAGTCCCATGGAGGGGGGCTTCCTAAAAAAAAAGAGAGCGGTGCTGCTGAGATTTTTTAGGAATATTCTAAAGCTGGTGGTCCAATGAATTCAATTTTGCAATTCAGCTTAAAAGTTTGAGCTCCAAAATCCAAGGAACGAAGTGGCATAATTTGATAAAAAATAATAAATAAATAATAATTCTCTCATTTTTTAGTTTTTTTTTAAATTTAAAATTCTAAGTGATAGATAAGTGGCATAAAAAATTCCTAAGCTATAGGGGAAATTTCTAGCCCCACCTCAATTTCACCCATTGAAATTTGCAGTCCTAAAAGGTGGGGGCTGCTATTTTTCAAGAGAATATTCCAATTAATCCTATAGTATAATTTTTTTTGCTTCATGGGACCGCTTGATCCATAAAAAATGGAAGCCCAAGCCCCCCATGGGACCATACAGTTAGTGCATCCTTCTTACTTCATACGATGTGTTTGTCGCTTTGTGGATGCCATTGGGTGTAATGTCCTTCACGAGTGTGATCTCTCTTAGCATATGACATTACTCTTAGTGGCTTGATGTGACACACTACATCCCATAAGTTGCAAATTTTCTATTATTTGATTGGTCATCTCTTGGAGAAATTAGGCACAATGTTCCCTAAGTTAAAGACCTTGCATGAAATAAGCAAGACTCCTTTGAACATTCTTTGCATCTTGCATCTTGCATTTTTGTTATATGGCTGCCTTGCATAATACAACTTGCATGCCTATAGTGCAATCATGTTTTTTCATGAGGTCCAAGCATATGAAGTTTTGTTTGCCTCATGAAGCTAAAAAAATCATTTTTTGTGTGCTGCCTTAGTAAAGTTATCGGGAGGTATAACTTTGGTATGGTTGAGCGGGAAGCCCAATCCAAGGCATGAATTTCCCCATATCCACTTGCGTGTGTGTGTGAGTGCATACCAGCCATGAGTGTATGTTTCTCACCTTTTAGGACTTCTCACCTGGCGGACAACCAGGAGTTCCATCGCTTTAGAGTGAGTATACGCTTTTTTAGATAAACAACCTAGATCTGCTCCTCATCGGGATGGAAAAATGGTCAAAGCTTGATTCGATTCTTTATTTTATTCTCTTTTTCATCTTTGGAAGTGTATGATTGGCCTTGTCACTATTCTTTATATCATTTTCATGTGTGTTCCTTTGCACTTATGTTTGGTTTTCCATTAGATCTTGATCTTGAGGGCTTGATTATGCCTCTTGATTGTTGTTGTCTTAGCTTGCTAGCATGGGTTCATTGGAACCCCTCTTGGTGTGTTTTTTTCTACTTTAGTGTGAGTTTGAATCAGGTTCATCCTCTCACTAAAGTGGGGGCTAAATGTAGTGTCAAAAAAAGGATCCTTTGACATTTTTCGCACTTGTTTGGGTCCTCCTTGTGGATTTTTGGCTTAATGTTGCCTTGATTTAGTGTTGTAATGTGGATAACACATTCACATTATGTCTTGGGACCTTGTGAACTAATGGAATTTAACGGTGCCTTGCAAAAGAATTGTGAAGTCTTGTAACACACTTTCACACTTTCTAGGGTTTTATTAATTTAAACATAATCTTAATCATAATTAATATTAACCTTGCCTTATTTGGAGTTTTGTAAAGTGTTGTAACACAATTTCACATTCCTCTAGGCTAGTTATTAATAATTTAGCTTTCTTATGCTTTAATTGGACCCATTTTGCATCCACAAGCTTCATTTATTGCATATTTTTGAGGATAATCCCAACACCAACCAGTAACCAATCATAATTCAGGTGTTCCTGGCTTGTGTAGCCTAGATTTAGTGTCTAGGACTCATTTTCTACCTTGGGCGAATGAGTCCCACCTAGGTCTTTTTGGCCCCGATGCATGTTTCACACATTTATAGACACTTTTAATTTTTGGTCCCATACATTATGTGTAATGGGACTCATTCGCCACCTTGGGCGAATGAGTCCTATGTGACCAAAATTCAAATTTAAATCAAATTTTCAGTGGGATTTTATTCTCCTAGATCTGATGTCGGCCTATAGTGTTGCAATTGTAGGAAATCTTGCATACTTAAGTATAAATACAAGGTTCTTTCGCTCATTTTCATCCCAAGGGTATGTGCAAGATCATCATGGAAAAAAAAGGCTCTTAAGTGGCAAAAAAATTAGAAAAATCAAAGTTAGGCAACTTGACATAAAAATTTGAATAAGTTATCTATATTATTTCAAAAATATGTAGGAATAGAATCTATAGCAAACTGAATGTAGTTTCTAAATTACTAATTTTTTTTTAAATCTATTTGGTGAAAATTTAAAATTTCAATGTAGTAATACTTAAATTCAGGGAAAAATAAGAAGTAGGTGTATGTCTGACCACCCTAACCACAATAAAATGATAACATTTTTTTATAATATTTTAGACATAAGTAGAGGACTCGTCTCCGGATATGATGCATATTTTTTGTAATTTTTTTCCAAGTAAATAATTAATTATGATTTTTTTATTACAACTTTTAAAAAATATAAAAACTCGTATGTCTAACCACCTTAACTTGGTCAAAACTTCATGAAATTCAATTTTGTTTTGTTAATCCTATATTATGCGAAGCATAGAATGTGATGCATGTTTTGGATTCAAAAAATTTGATACCATTTGAAAGCTATAAATGTTTTTCAATCAGCCTATCAATCAGGACTTTAGTCATAATTCAAATAGAAAATGAATAATAATTATTAGTTAAATTCAAAGTAAAGCATAATTTATATTGTTGGAAATTGAGAATCTCCTTTAAAAAACCTTTTCATTTCATCAATTTTGGGTTAAAAAAAAGTCGTTAGCCACATACCCTACAAATACCCATCATATTACCACTTTTTGGCCCATCAAGATCCTGCACATACCCCCAAGCATTCAAGTATTCATCCTTATAGAAAGTTTGAGTTCACAGAGCATCACAAGAGCATTTGAGAATTCACAAGAGCATTCAAGGCATTTCAAGGGTAGATTATAAATCATTCTAGAGCATTATTCAAGTGTCTTTAATCATGTCAAATATTATTTGCATCATGTTATTTTAGAGCTAATAATTATGGTGCAGGGAATTATGATTCAAGCAAGCATTGCATTCAAGATCTATCAACATCAAGCTAGATTCCAAGTCCACATCCATTGGAGCCATCACTTACATGTTTTTAGCACTTAATTGCAAGGGTTTGGTGAGTTGCAAAATTTTCTTTTTTCATTCATCATTCTCTTTTTTATATTCATTCTATTTCAAGGTTTAATTACTAACAAGATGTTTGACCATGGAAAACCCCTATTCACTAACCCCCACAACATTTTCCCCTCTTCTTGTGTGTGATTTGCAGGGATAGGTTGCAGATTTTTCAAGAAGAAAAGTTGGAGAGAAGTTTTCAAGTTCCTAAAAGTTGTCAAAGTTGTCATCAAGCCTAGAAGAAGCTTGGAGAAGATCTACAGGTGGTACTTTGCAGCTTTAGATTTGGAAACCAGTCAGGACGAATAAAGTAGACCGAGAGACTCAGAATTCACTTCAGAATTTCTAGAAAAGTAGAATGATTCACCACTATTGGTGAATGAGTCCCACTATATAGGCATGCATATGATTTTTGCAAATTTGGATACCCTTTTGGCTAAAACCTACTCCTGTGCATTTTCCAGAAAACTGGACTGATTCACCTTACCTGGTGTATGAGCCCTAGTCAACTTCAATAGTAAATTTTTTAGGATTCCAGACCTTCATTTTTCCTTCTCCAGTTTCCCAGGTCCACATTTCCAGTTTCATAGCTTTTCATTACAGTTTGCTTATCTTTCTAGGTCATTTAGCATTTTATTTTCATATCACACTGTGCTTTCAAACATTTTCTTTTCCAAGTTTATACTTGGTGGTGAACCCCTCATTAGACATTATTTAATCTCTAGAACCTTCCCTTTATTAGATTTCAATATCCTTTGCATTGAAATCTCAAGGGTTTGTTCTTGAGTGAAGTGGTTGAAAAATTGGTCTTTCTACTTTTAGGTCCAAAACCCTAGAAGAGAAAGAAAGCACCACCATTTTTCACCATTTCACACCCCTCATTAGAATGATGTTGTTGAGAAAATGACAAAAATTTATAGGAGATGGTCAATTGTATGATTCAATCATGAGATATGCATTATTCTTTTTAGGTTGACAAAGTTGATGAGGTGGAAAATAAGGTTCCACCAAAATGATTGGGGTCAAGATGAGGAACCACTAAGTTTTCAAACACAAATCACTACAATTCATGCAATTATGAGGGACATAAGATGCAAATAACAATAAGAAATTGACCCTAACTAATATGGTAACTATGAGGGGAGTTTTGAGAGCTTAAAATGATGTGTACCTTGCTACAAGAAGCCTGTTTTTAGGGCACAAAGGACTCATTCGCCTTTAGTGGAAAATGGGTCCTTGTTAGGGTTTTTGAAATTGAGATATGGGTTATTTTCTTCAATGTATGCACTCTCAGATTCTTGATTGTCAACTCCTAAAAACCTATAATAAATTATGTATCTTCAATTATTTGTTCTTGCAATATGAATGTCAATCTTTTAACTTGACAACTTTGACATTTTGATCTAAACTTCTTATCCACTTGATCTTCAACCTCTAAATATTCAAATACACACTCAAGGGAAGAAAAACTTGTTGATTATTAGTGAATAGGGATTTTCCTAAGTCAAACCCCTTGTAGGAAATTAAACCAAAGGATGAATTAATGAAATTGAAACATGAACATGAAATGATGTAATGTTGATACTTTGGATGTTGTCTTGGAGTTTAAATCTGCAATCTAACATGAAGTTTCCATGAAGAATGTAGATCTTGATCCTTGAATAAGATTGAAAAATGCTTGCAAATAGATCTTCAATGCTACATCAACTATCTTAGCTCAACAACATGTAGGAATGCACTAAACCCTTGTCATGATGAAATGATCTTGAATTGCTGCAATAAAATCTTCATAATCTACCTTGAAATGCCTTTGAAAATGCTCTATAATTCTCTTTCTTTTGATCTCATGAAGTCACATAAAATTGCTAGGAGAAACAATGTGAATTAACCCCATATTTATACTAAATTAAGAGATTAACCTTGATATCCAAACAATTCAAGTTGTCACTAGATTTGGAAACAAACATTATTAAATTCCCATGAGAATGAAATTCAAAAAGGGGGTCCTCATTAAAGGAGGATTGATTCGCCACCTAGAGTGAATGGGTCTTGGCACTATTTTCTAGGACCTTTCCTTCGGGGAATGAAAGAACATTAAAAACCCATATAGAATCTTCCAAAAAAGGGGGGTCATATAGAGGGAGGATGCATTCGCCACCTAGGGCGAATGGGTCCTAGCACCAGTTTCTAAGACCTCAAGTTTGCCCAATTAAATGTTATGTAATTTGAATTATGGGTGTTAGGATAGATTTTCAAGAGGTGTCATAAATAAGCTTAAATTTGAATTAAAGGGGATAATTAACTCTAATTAACCATAATTAATTAAGAAGACCCTTAAAGAGGGTACAAATTAAAAGTGTGTTACACTTAAAAGAGGGTACAAATAAAGTACATTTTATTAAAAAGGGGCCCAAGATCAATGTGAATGTGTTACAACACATTACAACATTAAACCTAGGTAAAAATTAGGTTAATTCAATGGCAATTATTGCCAAATCAAGTAAGGAAAAGGGATACTTTTTTCGTTACTACATTTTTCCCCCACTTTAACTTGAGAGTTTTCCCCCATGACAAACTCTCACTAAAGTAGAAACTCAAGACACTTAAGCATGCAACAATAACAGAGATACATAATCATACCCTGTCAAAGGTCAAGACAAATAAACAAGAGGATAAAGCACAATTGTTCCAACGTGATGTGGAATGAGGCTATTTGTTTGTAACATGTGTTGCTCACTCTGGGGTAGTCGAACTTCAGTCTGTCCACTAGGTGAGTTATCCCAAAATATGTGTATGCTCACTCTGGGGTAGTGGAACCTTAGTCCGTCCATTAGGTGAGTTATCCCAAAGAGGTGGAAAATGAGAGAATCATATTAGCTTATCATATTATACCAAATTTATCCTCATAACAACTTCAATAAGGCACCACAATGCAATGCTTTTGTAAATATTTTTTGTAATGTCATGTAAAATTTTGTTAAAGGGGATTTTTCTTTGTTTGTGTAAGGTCTTCTTCTTAGGGGGAATTGGTCCTAATGTCTCCAAGAGAGGAAAAATAAAGGGTGTAAGATCATCACTCATGGGATACCTCATTCACATCATGCCATGAAGGTAGATCATACACTCTTGGAGGGCATCAAACCAAATGATACCTCCAAGAAAAGGACACGTCATAAGAAAAAATAAAAATCATGCCATGAAATATGTCAAAAGATTTCATCGATGTATGCCCCCACTTTAAAGCAGTTGCTACACCATTACTATGAGAAATTTCTTTAAAGTATCCCAATGTTTTTCCTAAGACATGAGAGCTTTCCTTAGAAAACCCTATGCCAAGTCATATGTTTCTGAAACAAGATACATCATGAAATAGGAAAGAAGGGTTTCCTACAAAAATACATAAGGGATCTATGGATTTGGGGTCATTATGTCTTGCTACAATGTTTTCATAGAGCACATAACTGTCATCATTCCCTAAATACTCATAGAACTAGAATAATGACACAAAAAGAGTGAAAACAAAGAAAAAAATTTCAGGTCAAAATGGAAGAGAACTAGATGTCTCGATGCCTTGCATCATCTCCAAAAGGAAAACACAAGAAAAATGAGAAAGAAAATCATTTGGGTCAACATGAAAGAGACATGGTTGTCTCAATGCATTGTGTCATCCCCAAAAGGAAAACACAAGACAAATGAAAAAGATAAAGAAAAGCTTTTGGGTCAACATGGAAGATACATGGCTATCTCAGTGCCTTGTGTCATCCCCAAAAGGAAAACACAAGATAAATGAAATGATTATGACATATAAAATAATGAAAGGTACATATAGAGGAATGTTACGAAGAGAGAGAGATACATAAAATGAAGCAATATAGGGGATCACATTATGCACATGAAATCACACAAAGAAAACATGAAAATGCAAAAGACTAGTTAGGCACATGCGAGTCAACCTAAATTAGGTCATCTTCATCCCAATCTCAGTCGATATAAATGAAAGGTGGAAAAATAGTTGAATGGACAAGAGAAAGTGTCGAACTAGGGGAAGAACCAGGTTCAACACTCTTTTTAAGAGATTTATCATTTAAGCTCATAGAAGAAGAAAACAATGTATTCAACTCATCATGCACTTTTTCATCAATCTTTGCAATGTCAATGTCATCATCTAGACTCATCACAATGGGAGGTCGAATGACAATGTCCATGGGATTTTCTTGTTTATGTTGCAGTGAAGTTATAGTCATCATGCATTGTTTTAGGTAAGTTTAGATTTTTATTTTCTATGTTGTTCTTGTGTTCTTGATTTTGTAATCTACGAGCAATAAAATTTCATCTACACCTATGCTCTCTAGCACTTCGATTCCATTTTAATATATTGTCAATTTTTGTTTGTGTAAGAGTAGGTTTTTTAATCATAGGTTCCTTCTCTTCCATGGGAAGAATGGAAGAAACAAAAGTAGGTTGTTCAATCACTTTATCTTTAACTTTGTAAACTTTTTTGACTCTAGGAGGGACAACATGATTATTTGTGTTATCTTGTGGTCTCTTGTAGGAAATTGCAAGAATTTTTTATATATGTTGTTTTTTTATGTTCGGAAGTGTTTTTGGTTCAATCATTGCTTCATCAAGGATAGGTGTTTCAGTCATAGTTTGAGGGATGTTTCGAAGGGATAATACTACTACTTTCCTTACCTTGAACTTTTGATATGATTTGCAAAAAAATCCTCACAAGGCTTGATAAGGTCCATAGGCTCAGGCCAAAAGAAATCTAGTGAAAATTTCCCTCGGGCCGACACAAGATTAAATCCACTATGATGTACAGTAAATATAACATTTCCAAATGGAAACTTTAGAATTTTATGCAAAATCAAAGGAATGACATTCATGGAGTGAATCCATGGGTAGCCTAGGTTCACACAAAATTGGTCTGATTGTGGGATGATGGAAAATGATTCATTTAATTTTTTCGGTCCCACTTTTAAAGGGATATCTATTGACCCTATCAGATAGAAGGAAAACCCATTATGCATCTTCATCCATGCTTTCATTTTGTCATATATTTCTTTATATAGTTCATGCACATATAATAATTCTTCAGTGATCACATTCTCTCCACAGATGGGATCGATCAATATCCCATTAGTGGGCTTATCATTGATTCAGCTAGCTATGTAAAGAGGACCATCAGATGCACATTTAAGTATGTCATTTTGTGAGAAAGCAATGTCAAGAGGATTTTTAATTGAGCCCTTACAAGTTCTAGCTTCGATAAATGCTACCACTTAATAGTATCCATCTTGTCATCATCCATGTCAACATTCATCACATCATTCTTAGTTTCACTAGCAAGATTTACTATGGCATGCATATCATTATTGTTTTCTTTATTCCAATACGCATGAAAGAAGTGGCTAAGACTATAGATAATTTTTGTTCCATTTCTATTTTTAAGCATTTTCTTTAGATTTTGTATAATGGGAACCAAGCTAATGTCCATGCATTCACTATGGATATGGGCTTGTAAGTTTTCGAATGTGACATCTAGTTTTTTTAGGTCATCCGGTGAGATTTGAAGGGAAGTATAAAAATCATGAGCCATGGAGGGTTGATTATCAGCACTATCAGAAAGAGAGTTAGAAAACCAAAGATCCACGGTGAGTGAGATATCGTTCGATGACACGAGCCTCGAACTGCATCTTACAATAGTATAAATAATAGGACACCAAGTTGTAAAACTCATACAAGTTTTATAACCCCAATGTGCAAACCCTAAAATAGCAAAGGGCAATGCAACAACCTAGAATGAAATGAAAAATTAAAATTATAAGCAATGCAATTTACTGATTACACAATGCAATAAACTGAAATTGAAATATTATAGATGCAATTTTGAATTTTAAAATTGCATTGAAATGAAGCAATTTAAGCTAAATGCAATGAATTTAATGAAACAACAAATCATGTGTAGTGTAGTAAAATACATACCCTTGCATTTTCACACTTGTTTGAGCCTGCCTTGCTTTGTTTATGCTTCTTTATGGCTTAATTGGTCCTATTTTGCATCCACAAGCCTAATAAACTATATATTTTTATGGAAAATCCCAAAAAACATCAAAAGATAAATGATCATTTAATGATTCTATCTGTGTGCCCCTAATTTGTGGATTGGGACTAAAATTTCAGCTAGGGCATCTTTGTCATCCATGGGTCTTGGGACCCTAATACCGAATGTACCTAAAAATTTCCCTTTTTGGAGTTTGTGCCCGAAGATTTTAGCCTTGGGACTAAGACACCACCTAGGGTTTCTTAGTCCTCCTTGGCTTATTTTTTAGGATTTAATTTCAAATTCTGGTAGGATTTAGCCTCCTTTAATTAATTATTTCCTATGTCGGCTTGTTGTGGTGTAATTTTGAGATATTAAGCATGAATAAGTATAAATATAAGGTTCCTCCACTCATTTTTAGAACAAGAATTCAAATATTAATTCCTAAGGAAATTTTATGCATTAAAGAGCAATTCATCAAGCATTTGAAGCCATCATCAAGATTCAAGCATCATGTCAAGGGTTTAGTGCATTCATTCATGTTGTTGAGCCAAATTTGTGGATGTAGCATTGAAGATCTATTTGCAACCATTGTTCACATTATATCCAAGGATCCAAGATCTACATTATTCATGTCCACTACATGGTATATCGCATATTTTCTTCACAAGGCATCATACAAGGTTATATTATTTACATATTTCATGTTTTATTCTTCATTTCATTCATTTCATCATTTGGTTTAATTACCTACAAGGGGTTTGACCAAGGAAAACCCCCATTTACTAACAATCAACAAGTTTTTCTTCTCTTGTGTATTTGAGTTTGCAGATCTAGGTTGTAGTCTTGAAGATCATTTGAAGTGAAAAGTTGTAAAATTTGCAAAGTTTCATTACAAAGATGTCATCTTCACAAGAACTCACCTATAGGCCGAATTCGGAAGTTTCAGAATCTGAGATCAGAAAGGAAGGAAGTGCAGACCTTGGAGCTGAAGATTGCATTCAGAGTTTTCAGAAATTTAGAATGGGAATAATACACCACCTTGGGCATCTTAGTCCTCCCAGACATTATTTTCAGAGACTCCTCCAAATCTGGTTCTGACATTCGAAGACCTCACATCTACCCGAAAAAAATAGTAGCGAGACTAATATGCCATCTTGGGCATCTTAGTCCTCCACAACATATTTTGACAGCTTCTTTATATTTCTAGAATCCTCACAACATCTCCAGACTTCCCAGGTACACACATCCTAACTTCTAGTTTCATATTTTTTGTATATTGTTTATCTTTCTAAGTCATTTAGCATTCATTTGCATATCACATTGTGTATTCCAAAATTTTCCTTTTCAAGCATTTGCTTGGTGGTGAACCCCTTAGAGCTGAAAAATCCCCCTCCTAGGTCCTTCCTAATTGAGAATTGACTCACCTTGTGAGGTTGTTAGTCAATCTAGTTAGGGTTCTTAAGACATTATTGAATGATCATAGGAGAATACTGGTGTTCTATGACCTAGGTTATAAAGCACCCATTTTCCTACAATTCATTTTGGTGAACCTGACTTCTTGAGCATTGATTTTCTGATTTGGAGTTCATAAAATCCCTAGATCTAGGTTGTGTTCATTCTTTCATTACATCTTGCATTAGTGAAATTGCAACAAGGTTTTCTCATATTTGCATTGGTGAGAGTGCATATAGGTTGCATTTTTGCTTGCTTGCATCATTTTATCTCATTGAAAAACTAAAAAGTGCATTGTTCATCATCCTAATTGCATTTAGGAACATTATTATTACATTCAAAATTGAAAAAATTGCATTCACTTTTGCATCCAATTATTTGTCACTAGTTACTTTTTCTTTCCTTCATTTTCCCAAATTTTTGTTTCTCAACATCAGGTCCTTGGGTAGGCAATCTGGAAACATTGTAAACAAGTCATAATTTTTATTTTTTTTTTGCAAAAAACCTCCACTGGGAAAAAAATTCCCTTCCTGTTGTCTTAGTCCCTCTCTGGGTTTTTACCTCAAAATCGTGTCTGAGTTGATTGCATTCTTTTCCACTTTCTAGACCCTTCAAATTCCTTCAGTAGGAACAAGACACCCTTGCTGGCATCTTAGTCCCTGTTGAGTTTGAAGCTGTAAATTTTAAGGTTTAAATTTTCTTTTTTGTGCTTCCTAAGTCTCCTAGTAACATATACTATAAGTATGGAAAGTTTCGGGAACATCTATTTTATGCATCTAGGTCAAAAACATCAATTTAGGGCACTCATTTTTCAAATCATTATTTGATCTGAAAATGCTCACATTTCTTAAACTTTGTATAGTATGGATAAAATAAATTTTCAATTTTGCATATACAATGCTTACATTCATAAAACTTTGCATAAGTTTGATAAAAGTGCTTTTTATTTTTGGATATATATTGTTTGTATTCTTAAAGTTTTGCATTCATTGGATAAAAGTATTTTTCATCTTTGGATATACATTATTTACATTATTAAAGCAATGCATGAGATGGTTAAAAGTGCTTTTTATTTTTGGTTAAACAATGTTAGTACATTACCTTTCTAGGAATGCTAAGAAAAAGTTCATATCCCCTCCCTATGAGAGTGTTTTAGTGAAATAGAATACAACCTTGGACAATCCTAATGATCATATTCATTCTTCTCCTAATATCTCTCCTATTGGTGAAGAATATTTTTTGATGTTAGAAGAACTAATCAATGAGAGTTTTGAGAGTCCTAGTTGTTTCTCTCCTCTTACCTCTCTTAGTGGACAAGACATTGATGAACAAGACAACACAACCATAGGTAATCATGACAATCACATTTGTTCTTCTCCTAGTGTATCTCCTATTTGTGAAGATGGTACTTTTATGTTAGAATATCTAATTTATGAAAGTAATGGGAATCTTGATTTTCTCTCTTCCCCTAGAGAAAAAATTCTTGAACAAGACAACATCATTGATGAACAAGCTAATTCAACCATTAATAACTCCCTTACGTGCAATGAAATCATCTTAGAGGAACCAATCCTTGAATTTCAAGAACATTTGGTTTGTAGTTCTCCTAAAAACTCTCCTACTAGGGAAGATATGACGGTGGAAGTAAATGAGAACATTGACAATAGTAATTCCTTAGATGAAGATTATGAAGTGACATTTGACTCCTCTTCACTAAGAGATCATTCAAATAAACACAAGATTTTTGAGGTTATGATGACAAAATTTGGATCTCCTTTAATTAGTGAACTTCCTAAGTCACCTCACATAAGTGAATCACATAAGAAAATAAGATATTTTTTGAAATCTACGATGCAATATAACAATGTTTTGCAACAACCAAGATATAAAATAGTTGCTCAAACATGTAGGGGACCACAGTTTACTCCTGCAACATCACCATCACCTAAAAATATTTTTCCTAGTGTTCCTCATTCACCTTTTCATAATACAGTTGAAGACCTTAAGAAGACCCTTGCTAATATATCCATATGGCAACTTATTCAACTATCACCTACATACAAGTGTCTATTTCAAGAAATGTTGCAAATAAAGTAGGAGGAGATCCAAGCTTCTTTGAAATTGAATAATGTAACATCCTCCTTTCATCCCACACAAGACACACAATAATAAATCACATTCCCTAAGCATGAATTACCCTCACTTGAGACTCAAAACAAGAATGAAGCCTTGATGATAAAACTGTAGTTAGGCACACTCTCATAGATAATGGAGAAGAAATTAAAATTTGTAGCATTGACCTCCTAGACAAAATTGGCATGGAAAAAAGTCTCATTCAACTTAATAATTTTCATATTCATGGCTTTGACAATATTAATAGGAAACCACTAGGAATGATCACATTACCTATTGAGGTTGAACCTATAGTGTTGTCTACCCCTATCCATATCATGCCAAAACTCCTTTCATACAATATTCTCCTAGGGAGACCATGGATTCATGCTATGAAAGGAATCCTCTCTACTCTCCACTGTACAATGAAATTTGAGTACAATAACAAGATATACATGGTGGAAGCAGATGAACGAAGCTATGAATCATATGATCACAACATTTCCAATGCTTTCATTCCAAAATCAAAACTTGAACCTATACAAGTTGATGCTAATCCTTCACCTACAACAAAAATATTTAGTGATAATTGGGGGTCATTAGATTTTATGCCTCCTTTCAATAGAGAATCCAAAATCTCACCCTCAAAATCCAAAGTCATATACCAATGATCCATTTTTAGATACAAGTTCTACTAACGATTGGGGTTTAACACCTCCCTCTATAGGGGTGTGAAAAATCTCACAATCTAAACCAAAAAAACCTTGTGTTTCATTTGCTCAACTTAACTCTAAAACATTACCCCATGGTGGTGATGGGGGCTATATAACTACCATCCCTCATGAGGGGACAATGCATAACTTTAAAAAGGATTTGTGCTCTCGTGACAAAGCTGATCCTTCTCGAAAGTATAAACCCCCTTCATTTGACTTGGAAGATTGTTATGGTATCGGATACAATCTCCCTCCTACACATGGATACAATAAGCACACAAAGAAAACCAACATACTATACTCTTTCAAGAAAGATCTAGGTATACCACCATTATCTCCACTTTCATCTAAAGCCTTATCATTTAGTGTGTGTATGAAATATTGAACAAATAAAGGAACATCTACTATTGATCAAGAGAGTATCTTTTCAAGACTCCTCTTACATATCATAGGGTTCATGGTTATTTTACTAATGAAAGTAAGGATTTAAACAATAAAATTCAACATCTCAAGGAATGTGGTGCTTTTCCTTGTGTTGAAGCACCTAATTCCTCTAACTGATACTTATTCAACTCACCCTTGTCCTGCACTAAGTGGGGGCAAGGGGTTAGGTAGCCTTGTCCTTGTAGGTCATTTGCCATTGTCTCATTTGGCTAGTTTACCACCTTTCATGTACATATAAGAGCAAGCTTGGGATGTGGAAAACGTGCCCTAAGTTGGCTTGCATGTGATGTACTAAGTTATCTTTAGCATTATATTTTTGGGGGAAACCCTTCCATCCTATTGCATGACGTAGCTTATCATCAACATACGACTTGGCATAGGGATTTTCGAATGTCTTCTTCTACTTTAAAGAAATTTCTCATAGCAATGGTGATAGCAACCACTTTAAAGTGGGGGCATACATTGACACTCATGTTTCATTGTGTGATTTTCTTTCTTCCTGCAATGTGTCCTTTTCTTGGTGGTGTCATTGGGTTTGATTTCCTCCAAGAGTGTGATATTCCTTTGACTTGTCCTCTCTTGGAAACATTAAGCACAATGTTCCCTAAGAATAAACGTTGTAAAAACTAAGAAAAATCCCTTTGAACATTCCTCTTTCTTGTTGCGTTGTATTTTTTTTGTGCCTTATTAAAGTCATGGAGGTATGGCTTTGATATGGTTCCCTGGGGCTCACCTAGTGAACACCTAGCTTCACTAGCCCTCATGAGCGTGCATTTTTATTTTGTCCTTATCATGGTCATGGGGGTATGACTTTGATATGGACCTCTTGGGGCTCACCTAGTGGACACCTAGCTTCACTAGCCCTTGTGAGCATGCATTTTTTTTGCATAGTGGACAATGCGTTCCACTTGTAAACCTTCTTGGACAAACAACCTAGACCTGATCCACCATGTTGGATGGCTAGTCGAAGCTTGATCCATGGAATTTTCCATTTTTCCAATTTTTTTGTTTTCCTTTTTTTATCCTTGATGGTGTATGTTGGCGATCTGATTATGGCTTCATATATCATCCGCAAGTGTGTTCCTTTGGTCCTATGTTAGTTTTTCATAGGATGTCAACCTTGGGGGCTTCATCATCCCTCTTGATCGTTGCCAACCTATCTTGCTAATATTGGTACATTTGAACCCCTCTTGATTGTGTGGTTGGCTACTTTAGTGTGAGTTTAAAGCAAGTTCATCCTCTCACTAAAGTGGGGGCTAAATTTAGTGTAATAAAATGCATACCATTGCATTTTTGCACTTGTTTGAGCCCGCCTTGCTTTATTTATGATTATTTATGGCTTAATTGGTTCTATTTTGCATCCACAAGCCTAATAAACTATATATTTTTGTGGAAAATCCTGACAAACATCAAAAGATAAATGATCATTTAATGATTGTATCTATGTGTCCCTAATTTGTGGACTGGGACTAAAATGCCACCTAGGGAATTTTTGTCCTCCATGGGTCTTGGGACCCTAATATTGAAAGTACCTAAAAGGGTCCCTTTTTGGAGTCCATGCCCTGAGATTTGAGCCTTGGGACTAAGACGCCACCTAGGGCGTCTTAGCTCCTTTGCTTATTTTCAAGATTTAATTTCAAGTTCTGGTAGGATTTAGCCTCCTTTAATTAATGATTTCTTATGTCAGCCTGTTGTGGTGTAATTTTGAGATATTAAGCATGAGTAAGTATAAATATAAGGTTCCTCCACTCAATTTCAAAACAAGCATTCAAGTATTCATTCCTAAGGAAAGTTTATGCATTCAAGAGCAATTCATCAAGCATTTGAAGCCATCATCAAGATTCAAGCATCATGTCAAGGGTTTAGTGCATCCATTCATGTTGCTGAGACAAGATTGTGGATGTAGCATTGAAGATCTATTTGCAACCATTGTTCACATAATATCCAAGGATCCAAGATCTAAATTCTTCATGGCCACTACATGGTGGATCGTATATTTGTTTCACAAGAGATCATACAATGTGATATCATTTAAATATTTCATGTTTTATGCTTCATTTCATTCCTTTCATCATTTGGTTTAATTACCTACAAGGGGTTTGACCAAGGAAACCCCCCATTTACTAACAATCAACAGGTCTTTCCTCTCTTGTGTGTTTGTATTTGCAGATCTAGGTTGTAGTCTTGAAGATCATTTGGAATGTAAACTTGTAAAAGTTGCAAAGTTGCATTACAAAGTTGTCATCTTCACATAAACTCACCTACAGGCCGAATCAAGAAGCTTCAGAACTTGAGATTGGAAAGGAAGGAAGTGTAGACCTTGGAGCTCAGGATTGCATTCAGAGTTTTTAGAAATTCATAATGTGACTAATACACCACCTTGGGCATCTTAGTCCTCCCAGGCATATTTTTTAGAGATTCCTTCAGATCCGGTTCCGACATCAGAAGACCCTGCATCTGCCCTAAAAAATAGCAGTGGGACTAATATGCCATCTTGGGTGTCTTAGTCCTCCATAGAATATTTTGATAGCTTCTTTACTTTTCCAGAATCCTCACAACATCTCCAGACTTCCCAAGTACACACATCTTAACTTCTAGTTTCATATTTTTTTTATTTTGTTTATCTTTCTAGGTCATTTAGCATTCATTTGCATATCAAATTATGTTTTCCAACATTTTATTTTCCAAGCATTTGCTTGGTGGTGAACCCCTTACAACTAAGAAAGGACCCTCGTAGGTCCTTCCTAATTGAGAATTGACTCACCTTGTGGGGTTGTTAGTCAATCCAATTAGGGTTCTTAGGACATTATTGAATGATAATAGGATAATAGTGGTGTTCTATAACCTAGGTTATAAAGCACCCATTTTCCTAGAATTCATCAGGAAACTAGAACAAGAAGGTAATAGCAACAAATAAAAGCCTACAACTAAGATTTTAATTTCCAAAAAATGCAGATTTGTAGCTAACAGGGATTCATTCACCAGTAAGGGTGAATGGGTCCTAGTTAGGGTTTTCTGAGATGTTTCTATTGATTTTTGAGTGATTTTTAATGCCTTTTCAGATGCCAGAAGGTTCAGGTTGGACCTATCCAGGGATTGATTCACCAGTAAAGGAGAATGGGTCCTAGTTAGGTATTTTAAAACTATTTTTTAATGATTTTCAACCTTTCAGTAATGTCTTTCAATTCCAGGTCTGAGGCAATGAGTTTCAGTTTCATATTTTCCAAAAAATCAATGTCAAAATGCAATGAAAAGTTGAATGCAAGGACCTATGTTGAAATGCAAATTTGTTTTGATTTTCAAATGAAAATAAATGAGATCTAAATGATATGCACAATGATTGATTTGTTTTTGTACTTTTCAGATTTAGAAAGATGCAAAACAATGCCAGTCTAAACCCTAGATAAGATGCAATTTTGAATGCAATGCAAGAAACCCTAAATGAGATCTTAATTTAATGAAAATGAGATGCAAATGAGTGCAAGATCTAATCTAGGATGTGGTGAAAGACTTCAAAATTATAAAATTGCAATATTTAATAAGTTGGTTTCACCATTAATGATGAGGTGGAAAATAGGGTTCCACCAAAATGATTGGGGTCAAGATGAGTAATTGTGCTAAGTTTTCCCACACAAATCACTATAATTCATGCAATTATGAGGGCTAAAAGATGTAAATAACAATAAGAAATTGACCCTACTGTTATGGAAACTATGAGGGGAGTTTTGAGAGCTTAAAATGATGTGTACCTTGCTACAAGAAGCTTGTTTTTAGGGAACAAAGGACTCATTCGCCTTTAGTGGTGAATGGGTCCTTGTTAGGATTTCTAAAATTGAGATCTAGGTTATTTTATTCAATGTCTGCACTCTCAGATTCCTAGTTGTTAGCTCCCAAAAACCTATAATAAATTATGTAGCTTCAATTCTTTGTTCTTGCAGTATGAAGGTCAATCTTCCAACTTGACAACTTTGACAATTTTAATCTAAACTTCTTCTCCACATGATCTTCAACATGTAAATCTACAAATACACACTCAAGGGAAGAAAATATTGTTGATTGTTAGTGAATAGGATTTTCCTAAGTCAAACCCCTTGTAGGTAATTAAACCAAATGATGAAATAATGAAATTGAAACATGAACACGAAATGATGTAATGTTGATACCTTGGATGTTGTCTTGGAGTTTAAATCTACAATCTAACATGAAGTGGGCATGAATAATGTAGATCTTTATCCTTGAATAAGATGTGAACAATGCTAAATGAAGTATATCTTCAATGCTACATCAACAATCTTAGCTCAACATGTAGGAATGAGCTAAACCCTAGTCATGATGAAATGATCTTGAATTTTTGTAATAAACTCTTGATAATCCTTGAAATGCCTTTGAAAATTCTCTATAATGCTCTATATTTCTCTTTCTTTTGATCTCATGAAGTCACATAAAATTTCTAGGAGAAACAATGTAAATTAACTCCATATTTATACTAAATTAAGAGATTAACCCTAAAATTCAAACAATTCAAGCTGAGACTAGATATTGAAACAAACATTATTGAATTCCCGCTAGAATGAAATTCAAAAAGGGGGTCCTCATTAAGGGAGGACCCATTCATCACCTAGGTCGAAAGGGTCCTAGAACTGTTTTCCAAGACTTTTCCTTTGGGGAATGAAAGAACATTAAAAACCCATATAGAATCTTCTAGAAAAGGGGGGTCATATAGAGGGAGGACCCATTTGCCACCTAGGGTGAATGGGTCCTAGCACCAATTTCTAAGACCTTAAGCTTGCCCAATTAAATATTATGTAATTTGAATTATGGGTGTTAGGATAGATCTTCGGGAGGTGTCATAAATAAGGCTTAAATTTGAATTAAAGGGGAAAATTAACTCTAATTAACCACAATTAATTAAGAAGACCTAGATAAATGTGAAAGTGTGTTACAAGACTCAAAATAGGGTACAAATTAAGTACATTTTATTAAAAAGGGGCCCAAGATTAATGTGAATGTGTTACAACACATTACAACATTAAACCTAGGAAAAAATTAGGTTAATTCAATGAAAATTATTCCCAAACCAAGTAAGGAAATGGGATACTTTTTTTGTTAGTACAGAAGTTAATTGTGCCAATTATATTCAAAATCATATGCCTCACAAGGAATTGTGATATTTGATTCCCAAGGAGACTATCTCATGTCAAGCTCAATGTATCTTCATTTAGAGTCTTTGGCAACGAGTCTTGGGCATTCATTCTGGAAGCTCATCAAAAATCCATGGAGAGGAAAACATGACTACTCATATTTATTGGATACTATGAGGATGTTAAGGTGTACAAATTATTTGATCTTAATTCTAGATATGTCTTGTTTTGATAGGATGTTCAGTTTGACGAATTTTTTTCTTAGATGGATTCTTCATCACCAAGTTCTCCCTCATTACCTACTACTCTCTCTTCATATTTTGAAGATTCCTTATCTCTTGAAGATGAGGATAATGCCTTGATTATCTCTCCACCTCTAGATATTTGGCCCTTACCGAAGTGGACTAAGAATACTATTGATGCACTGGATGTTTGGTAGGTGATCCTTCACACTCCTATCACACTCATGCACATGCATCAAGTGTTAGTATTTTGAGCCATACCATTTCAGATGATACTCAAAATTTTGCAAAGGTGGTTGGTATTATTGAGTAGTATAGTGTTATGGAAGATGAGTATTGTTCTCTAGTGAATAATTTTTGGAATATGTGCCTCAATCCTTACTAACATGGAACTCCTGAAAGGCAAAGTTGGTGTGACATCATGGATGTCTGGCTAACTAACTATTTTGAATCTCTTGAAATGTTCATATCATTGTGACAAGGTTGATGTCTTGCCGACAAGTCTATCGTTGTGACCTTTTGGTGAATGGAAACCTTCAGGTGATAGTGTGTTCTTATTGGGCATCAGGGAGACTTGGCTGAAGGGTCTATTGTCAGTATGTGGTCTCACCGATTTGGAATGTCTCACCGATAGTATCTGGCTCTATCGATGAAACAAGGGTTTTGATAAGATGTCTCTGCAAGTATGAAAGGTCTCACTCACTGGGATGTAAAGCTATTGGGGTAACATAAAGGTCATGGGGAGATGTCTCAGCGATGCAGCTAGGTCACGCCGATGGGAGTATGTATTCATAGTGACAAAAGACTTCGTTGAGAAGTCTTGGTGACTTGGGTAAGTCACACCGATGGTCTTTGGTAAGACGTGGGGTAGTGGGCTCAGAAAGGTCACAACGAAAGACATGAGTCTTGCCGACAGTATGTGACATTCGGTGGAAGCTTTGTCTTTCAGTATGAAGTCTCACCGAAACCGTGGGGTCTTGCTGATAGTAGTAAGGCTTCGGTGTAGCATGCAATGGTCTATGGGAAGTCTTGGTGAGATTGATATGTCTTGCCGATAGTATAACTCATCACTGTGACCTTTGACTTCGATATGAGTCTCTCCAAAATGTGATTGTCACGCCGAAAGGAAATCACTCGATGACATAACTCGAAGACTTCGATTTGAGGTCTTGGAAAGATCGGTATGTCTTGCTGATGGTGTCTTTGAGTTTGATATGACTTATGGTTTTTGGAATGAGTCTTATCGAATGAGAAACCTCTTGCCAACTGTTGAGGAACCATTTTTGATAGTGAATACTTTATGGCATTAGGGAGACACTGTTAGTGTCTCACCGATATGCAAACAAAGTGTGAACGTCATTGACCACGTGATCATCTTGTGTGGCATCCTGCTAAACCAATCAGAGGAAGTAGTTTTCAATCAGATGACGGTTGGTTTTTTGTAACTGTTGTGATGCTAGAACTAAACAACTTGCAGGGAAAAATCTAAAACGGCATGCAAAATTTCTTTGATGGAGATTTGGCAGATAAGGATGCACAAAAGACAAAATTAGAATGTGATAAAAGAACAAGGAGTGAATCGAATTGTAGAAGAGAGCATTTTCTGTAATTGGAAAAATAGTGATTGTAGCTACTGAGAACTGATAACCAAAGAGCTGTATCTCTGAATTGTATGTAATATTTTGTTACTGTAATATAAAGAGATTCAGCTTGTGTGGTGGGTTTTTTCCCGTAAGGGTTTTCCACGTAAATATTTTGTTCATTGTCTTTGAGTATTTGCTCTATTTCTGTAAATATTTCATGTGTGTCTTAATTAGATTGTAATTTGAAAAATTAAAAGCCTTGCATTGCATTCTTCCCTAGGAAAGTGTTTCCGCACCTCTGCTTTCCTTACAAGTGGTATCAAAGCCTGGCCAGTTGTCTTGTCCTTGTGAGTGGGTTGGGTTTTTTGTGTCAATCCTTTTCCAGTGGGAGTTTTGTAGAGTTCTGATAATTTAATTACAAATTGAGATGGCAAGAACATCCGAAAGGATGGAAATAGAGAAATTCAATGGAAGCAGTTTTGAGTTGTGGAAACTCAAAATGGAAGATATGTTAGTTGATCGAGATCTTTGGACTGTTGTGTCTGGAACAATGCCTCAAGGCATGAAGCAAGAGGATTGGGACCTAGCAGATAGAAAGTCTAAGGGGCTGATAATGCTCTATTTGGCAGACTCTGTTCTTCTGAATGTGCATGAAGAAAAGGCTGCCTCTTCCTTATGGAAAAGACTGGCATCCATTTATTAGGGAAAGTCCTTGGTGAACAAGTTGTTCTTGAGGAAGAAGTTGTACTTTTTGAGAATGCAGGAAGGAGGGTCTGTTGCTGATCACTTAAATTCTTTCAACATGCTGATTGTTCAGTTGACACCTGTTGGTGTAAAGATTGAAGATGAATATCGTTGCATGTTGTTGTTATGTTCTTTGTCTGATTCTTGGGATCATTTGGTGATGGCTATAGGGAGTACAACATCCACTTTCAAGATGGAATATGTTGTTGCTCCTCTGTTATCAAAAGAGATGAGAAGAAAATATTCTGAGATGGCAAAGGAGGCTTTGGCTATCAGAGGTAGACCAAAGGAGAAAGGAAAGAAGAAGGACAAGAAGTCCAGATCGAAATCAAAAGGGAGATCAAAGTCTCCTGGCAAGAAGTCCAAGGTGAAATGTTGGAATTGTGGGCAACCTGGTCATGTCCTAAGGGATTGCAAGGAGGAGAAAAATAAGAAGAAGAACTCTTATGGAAATGATTCTTCTCAGAGTGATGCAGACGCCTTCATTGTAGCTTTGGCTACACAGGCATCAGATAATGTTTGGATGATTGATTCTGGAGCATCTTTCCACATGACATCTCATAGGGATTAGCTCACAAAGTATGAAGAATACAATGGTGGAAAGATGCACTTGGAAAGTGATTCATCTTTGGAAATTGTTGGTTGTGGAAGAGTCAGAATTCAATTCCCTGATGGAAGAGTGAAGGGAATCAATGATGTGATGCATATACCAGGTCTGGCTCGAAATCTACTTTTTGTGAGTAAGCTGAATGATATCGGAGTGCATGTTAGATTTTCTAGAAATGGCTGCAAGATGACTAGAGGCTCTATGGTGCTAGCTAGGGGTGCTTGAATTGGTGCTCTGTACAAGTTGGATGCACTGGTTGTTCAGTGCAACAGTGTCTCTGCAAAGTCACTTAAGGCTGCTCATGGAGAAAAGAAGGAAAACGTTCCTGATGGAGTAAACGCCATGGAGGTTAAACTTCCAGCAGAAAAGACTATGCTCTAGCATCATAGGCTTGGCCACATTGGTGAAAAAGGTTTAAAAACCTTGAAAAATAAAAAACTTGGTAGAAGGGCTTGAAGATTGTAACCTTGAGTTCAAATTTTGTGAACATTGCATATATGGTAAACAACACCGTGTTTCTTTTTATTTCAGTCCTCACAAATCTTTGGTTTTGCTTGATTATATTCATTTTGATGTGTTTGGTCCAGTGAATGTTCCTTCTCTATCTAACTCAAGATACTATGTGTCGTTCATTGATGATTATTCAAGAAGAACATTTGTATATTTTCTGAAAAGTAAATCAAAAGTGTTCAGTCGGTTTAAGGAATTTAAAAACCTTGTTGAAAATCAGACTGGTAAGAAAATAAAATGCTTAAGGAATGACAATGGTGGTGAGTTTTGTTCAGATGAATTCAAAAGGTATTGTATAGATCATGGGATTAAAAGACATAAGACTACACCTTATACTCCACAGAAAAATGGAGTTGCTGAAAGGTTCAATAGGACAGTAATGGAAAGAGTACGAAGTATGCTGAGTAGTGTTGGCTTGGAGGAGAAGTTCTGGGCTGAAGCAGTCTCTACAACATGTTACTTAGTAAATCATTCTCCTAACTCTGCTCTTGTTGAGAAGACGCCTTTGGAAGCATGGTCTAAAAAGAAGCCCTCTCTGAGACATATTCGTGTCTTTGGCTGAGGCATATGCATATGTGCCATTTGAAAAAGATCTAAGTTGGAAAAAAAAGCTGTGAAGTGTATTTTTATTAGCTATAGAGCTGGAATAAAAGGATACAAGCTTTGGAATCCTGAGATTGAGAAGGTTTTGTATAGCAGAAGCATTATCTTTTGTGAGTTGAAGCCTTCTACACTGGATCTACAGTTAGAGAAGAAATCAGAGAATGAAAAGGATGTAGCAGAAATTCCTTTGACACTAAAGAGGAATTGAAAAATAAAAATGTACCTGATACTGAGGAGAGCTCAATTAGCTCTGAAGGTTCTGAAGATGATGAAGAACAACCTCAGCCTCAACCTGTGAGGAGGTCAACTCATGAAAGAAAGCAACTTGAAAGGTATGGGTTTTCTTTGATAGAGTCTACTTGTGCCTATGCTTTAGTTTCTAGCACTGATGAACCTAGGATTGTGAAAGAGGCATTTAAAATGTCTGATTCAGACTCTTGGTTGGAAGCCATGAATGAAGAAATGACATCATTAGAAAAGAATGATACCTGGAGTTTGGTTCCATTGCCTAAAGGCAGAAAATCTATAGGCTGCAAATGGATATTCAAAAAGAAAATTGGTCTGGATGGCAGTGTAGAGAAATATAAAGCGAGGCTATTTGCAAAAGGTTATTCCGAAGTAGAGGGAATTGATTATGGAGAAATATTTTCTCCTGTAGCTAAGCTGACATCTATTAGATTTCTTTTGTCACTTGCATCAGCATATGACTTAGAGATTGAATAGATGGATGTGAAGACAACATTTCTTCATGGTGATCTTGAAGAAGAAATTTATATGTCCCAGCTGGAGCACTTTGTGGAAAAATGTAAGGAAAGACTAGTTTTCAAGTTAAAGAAATCTATGTATGGGTTAAAACGATCTCCTAGAATGTGGTACCAAAAGTTTAACACATTTGTTTTGTCATTGGGATTTGTAAGATCAAAATGTGATCATTGTGTATATTACAAAGCTAAAAGTGATCAAGTCCTTATTATTGCACTCTATGTTGATGATATGTTGTTCATAGGCAATAGTAAGCTAATAATTTCTGATCTTAAGTCTTAGTTGTCTGCAAAGTTTGAAATGAAAGATCTTGATGCAGTAGGGTATATTTTAGGAATGGAAATAACTAGGGACAAGAAAAATAGAAAGCTTTGGCTTAGTCAGAGCAAGTATGTCAAGACTGTTCTGGAGAGATTTTGTATGACTGATTGCAAACAACTAGTTGTTCCAGTTACACAGGAACGAAGCTATCTGTTGAGGATTGTCCAAAATCTCCTACTGAGATGGAGGACATGACCAGTGTACCTTATGCTAGTGCAGTTGGTAGCCTTATGTATGCAATGGTCTGTACAAGGCTAAACATTGCCCAAGCAGTGGTAGTTTTTAGTTGGTTTATGGAAAATCCTCGAAGGACACATTGGGATGTTGTGAAGAGAGTGTTTAGATATCTGAAGGGCACTTTAGACTATGCTTTGTGTTACCATGGTAACTTGGTTAAATCATAGAGAACTCTCAGTATTCGAGGTTATGTGGATTCTGATTGGGAAGAGGACATTGACAACAGAAGATCCACCAGTGGATATGTTTTCATGATGAATGGTGGTGCAGTGAGTTGGATGAGCAAGTGGCAGGCTGTAGTCGCTTTGTCCACTACAGAGGTAGAATACATGGCAGCTACACATACCTATAAAGAAGCAATCTGGTTAAAACGTTTGTGTTCTAACATTGGTTTTGATGCAAGAAAAATTACTATTTACTGTGACAGCCAGAGTGCTATATGTTTGGCAAAGAATCCTACTTTCCATGCCAGGATGAAACATATAGATGTACAGTATCACTTTGTACGAGATATGGTGGAGGATGGGAAGGTCTCTTTAGAGAAAGTGGATACTCTAGAGAATGTTGTAGATGCATTGACGAAGCTTGTGAGCACAAAAAATATAGGTGGTGTGCCAGTTCGATGGGCCTCTTGGCCCATGTTTTTCAATAGTTTTTTTTTCTCTGGAGGTGTCAGTAAGATCTTCGTCAAGTGGGAGCTTGTTTGAATATGTGCCTCAATCCTTACTGACATGGAACTCCTGAAAGGAAAAGTTGGTGTGACATCATGGATGTTTGGCCGACTAACTATTTTGAATTTCTTGAAATGTTCATATCGCTGTGATAGGGTTGATGTCTTGCCGACAAGTCTATCGCTATGACCTTGTGTGTTCGCTGTGACCTATTAGCGAATGGAAACCTTTGGGAAAAAGTGTGTACTTATTGGGCATTGGGGAGACTTGGCCGAAGGGTCTATTGTCGGTATGTGGTCTCATCGATTTGGAATATCTCACCGACAGTATTTGGCTCTATCGGTGAAACAAGGGTTTCAATAAGATGTCTCCGCGAGTATGAAAGGTCTCGCCGACTAGGATGTAAAGCTATCAGGGTAACATAAAGGTCATGGGGAGATGTCTTAGCAATGCAGCTAGGTCACGCCAACGGGAGTATGTCTTCGTGGTGACAAAAGACTTCGTTGAGAAGTCTTGGTGACTTGGGTAAGTCACGCCGATGGTCTTCAGTAAGACGTGGGGCGTTGGGAGAAAGGTCACGGTGAAAGACACGAGTCTTACCGATAGTATGTGACATTTAGTGGAAGCTTTGTCTTTTGGTATGAAGTCTCACCGGAACCATGGGGTCTTTCCAATAGTAGTAAGGATTTGTTGTAGCATGCAGTGGTCGATGGGAAGTCTTGGCGAGATTGGTATGTCTTGCCGATAGTATAACTCATCACTGTGACTTTTGACTTTGATATGAGTCTCTCCGAAATGTGATTGTCATGCCAAAAGGAAATCACTCGATGGCATAACTCAAAGAATTTGATATGAGGTCTTGGCAAGATCGGTATGTATTGTTGATGGTCTCTCTAAGTTCAATATGACTTATGGTTTTCAGAATGAGTCTTGTCAAATGAGAAACCTCTTGCCGACTATTAAGGAACCATTTTCTATAGCGAATACTTTGTGGCATTGAGGAGACACTGTTAGTGTCTCACCGATATGCCAACAAAGTGTGAACGTTGTTGACCGTGTGATCATCTTGTGTGGCATCCTGTTGGACTAATCAGAGGAAGTCGTTTTCAATCAGATGACGGTTGGTTTTTTGTAACTGTTGTGACACTGGAACTAAATAGCTTGCAGGGAAAAATATGAAACGACATGGAAACTTTCTTCGATGGAGATCTAGCAGATAAGGATGCACAAAAGAAAAAATCAAAATGTGATAAAAGAACAAGGAGTGAATTGAATTGTAGAAGAGAGAACATTTTCTATAACTGGAAAAATAATGATTGTAGCTACTAAGAACTGATAACCAGAGCAATATCTCTGAATTGTATGTAATATTTTGTTACTATAATACAAAGAGATTCAACTTGGTGTGGTGGGTTTTTTCCTGTAAGGGTTTCCCACATAAGTCTGTTGTTCATTGTCTTTGAGTATTTGCTCTATTTCTGTAAATATTTCATGTGTGTCTTAATTAGATTATAATTTGAAAAATTAAAAGCCTTGCATTGCATTCTTCCCTATGGATTTGACATTAGCAAAGTGTTTCCGCACCTCTGCTTTCCTTACAATAATAATACTTGGGATCTTGTTCCTCTTCCTAAGGGAAGAAAGTTTGTTTAGTGCAAGTGGATGTACCAAAGAAAATATGTTGCAGATGGTTTTATTGATAAGTATAAGGCTCATATTTTTTGAAAATGGATTCTCTTAGGTTGAAGGTATGAATTATTCTGAGACCTTTTCCCCTATTACCAAGATGAATTCTATTCACCTTGTACTTTCCCTTGAAGCTTCACAAGGATGTACAATATTCTAGATGGATGTGAAGTGTTCCTTCCTTCATGATGATCTTCATGAGGATATTTATATGGAGTAGCTACATGATTTTATTGAGGACTCTTCACTAGTTTACAAGATTCATTGTTCATTAAATGGTATCAAATAGGCCCCTCAAGATTTGTATGAGAAGATGAACACTTTTTTTCTTTCTTCTAGCTTCACATGATGCCATTTTGATCCCACAGTTTACATTCATAGAAAAGAGAGTGATATTTTTCTCCTTGTGTTATATATGGATGATTTGATCCTTACAGGTGGTTCATACTCCATGATCCAAAGTGCTCAATGAGCCTTGATGGTGTAGTTTGAAATGAGAGATCTTGAACGTCTACATTACTTTCTTGGTCTACAAGTTATTTAGTCTTCAGATGTGATTTCCATTTTTCAGAGAAAGTATGCTCTTGACATGCTTCATAGATTTTTCATGCTTGGTTGCAAACCTGCCCCCACACCATTTCATTTAGGTGTTGTATTTTCTTCCACTTGTACTAGTCCTTCAATATATGCTACATTATGCAGGAAGTTGGTTGACAATATTTTGTACCTGACACATTCATGTCGTAATCTTTATTTTACGGTTAGTCTTACCTCTCAGTTCTCACATTATTCACATGATAGTCATTGGAAAGATTCCAAATTTATTTTGAGATATATTTATGGCACCTCACGTTATGGTATTCACTATAAATTAGGAGATCCTTAGATAGTTGGCTTCATTGATTTAGATTGGGTTAGTAATGTCAATGGTAGGAAGTCCACATTTGTATTTTTTTTTCCTTTGTTTTGGCCCCATTAGATGGTTTTGCAAGAATAAATATGTTATTGCATTATCATCCATGGAGGCTAAGTATCATGGAATCATTTTGGACAATGAGGAGGTATTGTGGCTTTGTCGGTTATTGACTAAGTTTGGTTTTCCTCTCGATAGTCCCACTATTCTTTGGTGTGACAATCAAAGTTCCATTCACATTTCTTGCAATCTAGTGGAGCATCAACATACTAAGGATGTATAGATCCACATGCACTTCATAAAATAGTTGATTCAAGATGGTTTCCTCACCTTGGAGTACATGTGTATAGAGGAGCAAGTTGTAGATATTTTCACAAAACCTTTGGCATCACCTTGTTACCTTCAGTTATGATCAATGCTTGGGGTGAAGGAATTTGTCCTTGGGGGGTCTTCATGAGGCCTCCTTCCTTATTTTTTTCATTCATGCTTTCATCTCTCTTTAAGAGAGGAGTTTTTCCCATCAGGTTTTAGCCTTTTTCCCAAGTTATGAGAGATTTCATTGATTGTACATGGTTACCTAATTAGGCCTTGTTTTTAGGACCCATTCATGCTCTCTTTGTTTTTTATGCATTGGATTTTTTATATTTTTTAGTTACTCACTAAGTTACATTTAATGGGGGTGTTAAAGAGTAATCATGAATTATATAATAATTAATTAATCTTTAATTATTTATTGTGCTAATTTATTTATTCTCATGCACAAGCTAAACTTAGGAGTTCCTTTACTTCTATTAACTAGAGAGCTATTATTAAATCATTTTGTCTCATCACACAAGATGATGAAATTTGTCATTATCTAATCTCTTTATCATTTATGGGTTCTCTTATAAAGTGCTCTCTCTCTTTGTATTATTTCATTCTGCAATTATTTTCTTGTTGAGGAATAGAAAATCAGTTTTTTGTAGAGCTCTTGTGTGAAAGGTGTTTTTGTTCATTGTTGGATCCTTCTTCTAACGTTATTCAAATTTATAACATTCAATACAATCATAGGCTTTGGAAAAATTAATTTTAATGAAAAAGGAAGGTTATTGAGAGCAATGAGGCCATTATATCCCTTCCTAGACAAATATTATATTAAGTATAGGACAAACTTTTATTTAATAATAAATATTGTTTGACCAAGTCAAATAATCAAGGGGAGCATGGAGTAGAGTTTGAAGACCAAGGCTTTAGCAATGATTTTGTAGGAGACATTGAGTAGTGTGATAGGCCTACAATTGCAAATTTCTTTGAGATCCTTTGACTTTGGTATGAATTTGATATTAATTTTATTGATTATGTTACCCCATGATGTAGTTTGGATAGACTCAATATAGACATGATTCAAGTCACCACCCACCATATCCAATTTTTTTATAAAATAGTCAAGTGTAAGGAAAAAATCCAAGCTGAGGGCTTTGTTATTAGCCTTATAAAAGATAACCTCTTTGAGATCATCTTGAGAGAGAATTTGATCACACAAAGTGCATTGTGTATTGGAAACTTGGCAAGGGATGACAAAAATAAATTATTGCAAAGAAAATTCCCTATTTGGAGGGAATTCTTTAGCTAAGAAGAATTGTATATAGTGTTGAATAAAAGATTGCAAATTTTTTGATAATTGCTACAAGATTTTTCCTTGATGAATTTTTGGATGGAATGAGAAGCATGATGGTCCCAAAATTCCTAGATAACTCTTTTTTCACTTTATCACCAATCTTGAGCTAGTGGAGTCAAGGCTTGATTTGAGCTCCTTGAGTTGTAAGAGCACAAACAATCTACTTTTTTTGTTGAAGTTAAGCCACTTGGAGTTGGGTGACTTAGTGAAATGGTTGAGCTTCAAAAGTGGCAATGACTAAGAAGATCTCTTGCATTGTGGACTCATACATACGATGAAAGAAATGAGAAATTTGTCACCAATATATGTAGATGCCATAATGTGTGAATGATGACATCATTCCACCATGTTATCTAGATACCCCTACACATGGGATGAGGTTCTAAATTCTAGACATGTTGGATATGTACTAATATGCCCTTGTAGTGGAGAAGTGATATCCTAAGAATGAATCGATTCCTCATGGATTTAGGGTTGGAGGTATCCCAATCAATGTAAAACTATATTTGGGAGTGATTTGAAAGAATAATACCAACCAATTGTTAGACTAAAAATAATAACAATTGGAAAATGAGAAGGAATATTGGGCTGAAATCATGGCATGATCAAGCTGCTTTAGGACTTTGTCACAATTAGCTCTTAACTTTCTCCATGAATACTATGAGGAATGATCTTCATAACAACCAACATTGGGATAAATAAAAGAAAATTTATTATGCATAATAAACTAAATCTATTTCTCAATAGCTATCCACTACATAGGAAAGACACCATATTTTTAAATCATATGCATGTTCAAGGGTATGTGCAGGATCATGATGGGCCAAAAAGTGGAAATATGATGAGTATGTGGCTGACGACTTTTTTTTACCCAAAATTGATGAAACAAAAAGGGTTTTTAAAGGATACTCTCAGCTTTCCACCAATATAAATTATGATTTACTTTGAATATAATAAATAATTATTATTCATTTTCTATTTGAATTACGACTAAAGTCTTGATTGATAGGTTGATTGAAAAAAATCTATAGTTTTCAAATGGTATCATATTTTTTGAATCCAAAACATGCATCACATTCTATGATTCATATACTATAGGATTAAAAAAAAATGTTTTGAATTTCATGAAGTTTCGACCAAGTTAAGGTGGTCAGACATATGAATTTTTATATTTTTTAAAATTTTTAATAAAAAAATCATAATTAATTATTTACTTGGAAAAAAATTACAAAAAAATATGCATCACATCTAGACATGAGTCCTCTACTTATATCTAAAATATTATAAAAAAATATTATCATTTTATTGTGGTTAGGGTGGTCAGATAGACACCTACTTTTTTTTTCCTGAAATTTAAGTACTACTGCATTGAAATTTCAAATTTTCACCAAATAGTTTTTTAAAAAAAAAATAAATATAGTAGGTTAGAAACTACATCCATTTTGCTATAGATTCTATTCTTACATATTTTTGAAATAATATAGATAACTTATTCAAATTTTTATGTCAAGTTGCCTAACTCTGATTTTTTTGAAAAATTTGCCACTTAAGGGCTTGTTTTTTCCATGATGATTCTGTACATACCCTCAACCATATTAAAATCCTCACAAAAATACCAAGTGATGACTGGTAGTGAATGAATAATCCACCTCCAAGTGAAAATATTGAGCCATGGCATCAATGGAGTCTAAAAATTGAAAAGAACCCATAAAAAATATTTGGTGGGGTCATAACAATGATTGACCAATATTGATTCCACGTAGGAGGGATAAAGGTGAAAATCCCTCCTCAACTAGACTCATGGCTATTACAAAAAGTGGTTGGAAGACCAAATGACATGAAACACTATTGAGGGTAAAAAACCAAACACTTTGAGCTCTTGATGTCAAAGAATGTCTAAATACAAATATTGAATACAAGCATCATGAATACAGTATTATCATGGGAGGTCTCTTAGACCTCAAACATTCCATGAAATATAATTTATTAATGAACTTTTTAAGGGTCATCTCCATGTTATGTATTTCATTTATTGTTTGAATAAATGTTCTAGAGAAACATATCATTTTTCACATATATTCTAATTCTGAAGCATACATCTACAATATATCTTCATGGATCTAATTAACTCATTTTTCTACCCATGTATTTATAGAAGGTATGCATTACTAAGGTCCAATAGAATTCAAAGGGTGGCTTAAAATAAATTGCAAAAATGAGAATTAAATAATACATCTCATTTTCAAATAATATTTCTTAGTATCTAATGGAGTTTGATAATATAATTAACATAAAGTTGGGTGATCTCTGGTACATCAACTATGTCTTAGTTTGGTATAAATGTGTAACTTGTGTGAGCTTGTCGACCCCAACTGGAATTGTGTTTCTACACTTTGAATTAAGAAAGCATATTACAAATCCCATGGGAACTAATTTAAACTTCCATTCTAAGAAATCATGTGAGCATAAAAAAACAAATATATGTATATTATCTACTTTTATTCATTACCAATAGATACCTTGAAACAAAACCATGACCCCCTTCTTCATTTTGAGCCATTATTTTCTTTTATATCTACATATAATTTTGTCTTCTTCTAGGTGAATTGTATATTGAGTTCAATGCACTTTGTAGAGAACATATATTTTATTATTATAGAGTCCTTTGGTATCACTATTAATTGTTTGTATTTCAATGTCTCATTTTTTTAGGAATTTTCTTTGTTAAAAATAATTCCATTAAGTTTTGTTTCCTCTATTGGTATCATATTTTGATTCAAACTCTCATCATGCTTCTATTTTAATTCAAGTATATATAATTTTATACTATTAAGAAATTATTAACCTACATGACCTTATCTTATTATATTTGTGATATTTTCTTCCTTCACTAGATGTAAATGAAACAACAAAAATAGGGGGCTTTAGCTTTTAGGAGATGGAACACACACACAAGGGGTCCTATTTCACTCAAGTTTCACTCAAGGATACCTTAGAGATCTTAATCCAAGGATGGAATGAGGGAAAGAGATCTACTAAAGGTTGTCCTAGGGTATGTTTAGAGACTAAAAGGGGGTTCACCACCAAGCTAGGGCTTGAAAAGACTAGTAACATGCAAAACCTAATGATGAAACTTAATGATGTGTAAGAATTAAGTAAATGATCTAGAAATGAATGCAAAATGAAACAAAAAAATGAGAAATCAGAGAGGCGCACATGGAAACCTGTAGAAGCTCATAACAAGGTCTAAAATGTTGAAAATGTTGAATTTAATGCACTTTTGGACTCATACACTAGGCTGGGAAATTTTGTCCCAGATTAGGGTTTATAGAAAGGAACAAAAATATAGCAATGACAAGTATAGAACTCTTGAAATATGGAAAATCCACTGTATTGGGACTCATACACCAGAAGTGGCATATAAGTCTTGCTTAGATTTTTCAGAGGGTCAAGATCTGAATCTTCTCTTGTATCTCTTCTCTTCCTTCTCAACCTGATTTTCGGTTCTGAACTACTAAATTTTTCTCTATAGGTGTCTTTTAGTGATCTTGTAAACAAGGTGACAACTTTGACAAGTTTGTGTTGCAAGAATGGAATGATTGAAGGTGTTGTGGAAAGATTGAAGGTGTTTTCATTGATGTTAACCAATCAACTGGTTATCTACTAGGTGATGTATATGTCAATGATATTGAGAAACTTGTAATAAGATATGTTGCGTATGTTCAGTGGTTTCTCCATGTTTTGGTCCAGGTTTTTTCTATGGTTGTGTGGTTTAGATATGTTGTTCATGGTTGTCAGTAGATGTTATATCCATATTTTTGGTTGTTGATTCGCTGTACAGTGCAAGTTGTGTTCACTAGTTGTGAACTATGTTTTCCTATGGTTCTAGTTGAGGTCTGGGAGAAATGTTATTATTCTGGATTTATCTTTGATGAAGTCTTATGACTTGTGGTTCTAGAGTTGTGTTGCCCTATTTCCACTGAAGATAGTTTAGCATTTGGAAAGTGTGTGCTTAATGGTTCTATGTGTTTTACACTGATTTTTTTGACCTTGTGTGAAATACTACTTTTGAGATTGATGAAGCATGTTGAATCTATTTGGGTCCTTATGAAGCATGTGTTTGGGTCTCCCTCATGATAATTCCACCCTAGGATGTTTTGGCACTGACCTAATTTGAATTTGAATTTGGATGGCCGACTTTGGATATGTTTCAAAGTTGCAGATGGTATAAATGCAAGATGAGTTAATTGTGAAGTAAGAGACAAGAGTGAAGAAGAAGAGCGATAAAGATAAAAGAGAAAGTGCAGTTTGATGCAAAATTAATTCTATTCAGTAAGTGTGTGTGTTGAGATTGTGATAGATCAATGTGAAGCTTAATGCTAAGTTTTCGGATGCAATGAGAAGAAGGAAAACTCTATCATTCATGCATATGTGCAAATAATTGTGGTGGAATCCTTTGTTGCATTGGGATTGTAGTCTCTTTGTAACAAGTCTTATTTGTATTGTTTGTATCTCTGTGGTAATGAGCCCTCTAGGTTGTAGCCCTATTAGATAGTGAGTCCTTTTTCTAGATAGTGAGTCCTTGTTTCAGGAAGTGAGCCTTTTTGTATTTGGTTTTGATATTCTTTATATTGCGAGTTAATTCTCACCATGGTTTTTCCCTTATTGGGTTTTCCATGTAAATCTAGTGTTATTGTGTTTATGTGTTGGATTTAAGTTTTCGCATTGGAATTTGATGATTAATCATTTAATTAGTATTAAGGATTAGTTATGATGATTGAATTAAAGGTTGAATTATGTGACAACTGATTCACCCCCCTCTCAGTTGTCCTATTCAACAATTGGTATCAGAGCTTGGTTCCTTGGTGAAGAGCTTAACTACTTGAGGAAGGTCCAGGATGGCTGATAAAATGGTTTATGATTATTCGAGGTTTGATGGAACTAATTATGGTATCTGGAAAGTATTGATGGAAGAATATCTAGAGTATTGTGGATGTGATGTAGAGAAAGCTTACAAGAATCCTTAAACTCCTTCTGCTAATGGTTCGAGTACACCTGAAGAAATCGAAGCACATGAAGTGAACAACAAGGAAAAATACATCTTGAGGAATAGTTTGGTACATTCTGAGTTGATTAAGGTTCAGAATTTGAAGACACCTTTAAGGATGTTTGGGATGCTTTGGAAAGAGCAGATGATGGTGATGAAAGAGTTAAATAAGTGAGACTACAAAATTTGGAGACACAGTTTGACCTTCTACACATGTCTAAAGATGAAATGTTAAAGCTTATGTACAGAGATTGGATGAGATAGTAGCCGAAATGCGAGGACTTAGTGCTACTATAAATGAAACTAGGATTTTAAAGAGGATTCTCATAACTCTTCATGATGTTTACATTGAGAAAGTGAGTGTTATTGAGCAGACTATAGATTATAAGACCTATACTAAGGATCTGTTGTTAGGATTTTTGACATCTTATGAGATGAGGAAGCTGAGTCTAAGCAATGGAAGCAAATTAGAGACTACTTTTAAAGCTACAAAAGTGAAGATTTAGATGAAGAGAAATTTGGTGAAATAGAAGCTAAATTTGTAAGAAGAATGAGGAAAGGATTTGATAAGTATGAAGATAAGTTTCCCTTTAAATTCTAGGTGATCCCACAGTAGTGGTTTACTTTTCTTGGGACATCCTAATTTTTGTTGAAATCACATAATTTTAGAAAATATGATTTAAGCCTTGAAAAGTTCAATTTAAAGGATTCCAATTGAATATGGTTTGATCAAAGCACCTTAGATCAAACCCACTTGGATATAACCCTGCTAGTTTTAAACGATACCTATAACAGAGTCTCCTTTACACCTATCAAAATGCTAATAAAAAACCACTTTTGATTTACCCTTTGTGGGATCAACTAAATTCATTTAAAATTTATTTTTTGTAAGTATGTAGTCCTTATTATAAGGTTTCCCAAAAAGTATAATTTTAAATATATTTAATTTGATTATTATATATTTATTTTTTATTTCTTGTGAATATAGGTTTTTCACTAAAAATCAAAATCTTTTTTCTACACATGTGGAAAAATAGTAGATTACCAAAACAAAATTTTGAAAAAAATGTTTGTGCTAGGTATTGATGTCATTGATCCAACAAAAAATAAAATTGAATTTTGATACATACAAAAAAAGTTATGTTATATACGGTCTTCCTATGTCTTAATTGTAATTGGTTCGTCTTCAAAAATTAATTAAGAAAAAAAGTCTAATAAAACACTATGAAACCAAATAGATATCATAGTTACAAATACAAATTCAAAAAAATTATAATTTTATCCTTCATAGGAAAAAAGTTATGTTGTATACGGTGAACACCACTCTTTAAAAATGGTGTTTATTGTTAAAAAATAGTTTTCAAAGGAGATGGGAAAAGAAATGCAATCTAATTCCAAAAAAAATTAAAAAAATATATTTAGAATCTACAGACAAAATTTCACAAATCACTAGTTTGCATCATCTTCAAATTCCTCATGGTTTAGCAACTATAGGTGTCCGAAAGTGAAGATTTTGTTAAAAACAATCAGTTCAATGTCCATGTTGACCAAAAATTGTAAACCAGTATTGTGGGATCACCCTTCTTTAGTTGTGGAGAAATAGGTCATTATGCTGCAAAGTGCCCGGAAAGAGCTAAAACGAATAAACAAAGATATGAGAGGGAAAAGAAAGGAAAAAAGATTAACAAAGCTTACTATGTGAATGGGAATGTTAGTATATCTAATGAGAATTTAGAATATGAAGATCTTGATGACAATGAATGCTTGTTCTTAGCAATTAAGGATGAACCTACTTCTACTAATTATGAAAAACAAGTAAAGGAAAGCCCTCTAGAGAAGGAGAAAAATGAAGGTATGGTTATCTCTTCCTTACATGCTAAACAACAGAATTTTTTATCGGTATTTGATAGTGGTTGTTCACATCACATGACTGGTGATAAAATCAAGTTTGTTAAGCTTGAAAAATATTATGGAGGCTTGGTTATGTTTGGAGATGATACTGGTGCTAAAATTTGCTACATAGGTTCAGTAAGTTTTGATGGAAAGGATCATACTGTCGATGTTTACTATGTTAAGGGTTTAAGGCATAATTTTTTGAGAGTTGGTCAGATGTATAGAAAAGGATATGATCTTGTGTTTAAGGATGAGAAATGTGAGATCTGGAAAGGATCCAGAACATTGATTGCTACAAGAAAGAAATCTAAATGGAATATCTATCAAATTAAGGGTGTTGATGGATGATGCTTTATGACTTGGATTATTAATAGTTGGTTATGGCATAGGAGAATGCGTCACATTAATTTTGATAACCTAGAAAGGATTAGTGTTGTTTAGGCCGTGAGAGATTTACTAAGAATTACAAAGTATGTTAATTCTATTTGCAGGAATTTTCAGTTTGGAAAGCAAGTAAGAAATCACTACAAATCAAAGGAACAATTTACTAATAGACTACTGGATTTAGTTCATACAGATCTTTGTGGTCCTACAAGAGTGAGAAGCCTACTTGGTGAAAGGTACTTTATGCTTTTAATTGATGATTATTCTAGATACACATGGGTTACATTTCTTAGAGAGAAATTAGATGCATTAGATAGATTCAAGGAATTCAAAGCAGTGGTTGAAAATGAAGTAAATTTCAAGATAAAATGCTTAAGATCTGATAGAGGTAGAAAATTCACCTCCCACGAGTTTAATATGTTTTGTGAAGTGCATGGAATAAAGAGACAATTATCTGCTCCGAGAACTCCTCAGCAGAATGGAGTTGTAGAAATGAAAAATAGAATAGTTCAAGAAGTTGTTAGGTCAATGATTACTGAGGCTAGTTAACAGGAAGTTTACTGAAAAGAAGCTATTCATACTATTTTTTATGTATTCAATCAAGTGCAAGCAAGAGAAAACAATACAAAGACTCCCTATGAGCTATGGCATGGAAGAATTCCCACTATTAAATATTTGAAGGTATTCAAAAGAAAATGCTATATCAGAAAAAGATGAAGAAACTTTGGGAAAGTTTGATGCAATAAGTGATGAAGGTGTTTTCCTTGGATACTCTACTAAAAGCAAGTCATATAGATGTTTCAATAAAAGACTATTAAGTATTGTAGAGAGCTGAAATGTGAAGGTTAATGAGACAATGAAGAATTCTATTGACATTGATGGATATGTATCTGATGAACATGATTGTGCAAGAATAGAAGAAATTTTGGAAGAACATGAGAAAGATGAGCAAGAGAAGTAGGATGAACAAAATGAAAGAGAAGAGGATGCTCTAGTGATGTCCCCTAGGACAACTAGATATGTACATAAGAATCATTCAAAAATTTATATTATTGGAGATAAGACAAAATGTGTGTTAACTATAGCAAAGTTGTTGCTGAAGTGAATCTATGTTTATTCTCTAAGATAGAACCAAAGACAGTAAGTAAAACTTGTAAAGATGGACATTGGAAGGAAGCAATGTAATAAGAACTTTTGTAGATTGAGAAGAATCAAAAATGGGAATTGGTCCCAAGACCATCATATAAAAATATTATTGGATCGAAGTGGGTATTAAGAAATAAGTTGAATTAGAATGGAGAAGTGGTCAGAAATAAAGCGAGGCTTGTGTGTAAAGGCTACTCATAAGTAGAAGGCATAGATTTTCAAGAAAATTTTTCTCCAGTAGCAAGAATGGAAGCTATAAGGATGTTCTTGGAACTTGCTAATAAAGACTTTAAGGTATATTAGATGGATGTCAAGTTAACATTTTTGAATGGTGAGCTAGAAGAAGAAGTTTGTATGGAACAACCAAATGGATTTCAATTGATAGATAACCCAGATATGGTGTATAGATTGAAGAAATATTTATATGGGTTGAAGCAAGCTCCTAGAGCTTGGTATGCAAGGTTAGATAAGTAATTGATTCAACAAGGATTTAACAAAGGTATGATAGATAGTAATTTTTACTTTAAGATTGAAAATGAAAAAATATTGATAGTAGCTGTGTATGTCAATGATATAATCTTTGGAGGAAATGAAAATATATCCAAGATATTTGTGGAAGAGATGTAGAAAGAATTTGAAATGTCTATGTTTGGGGAGATGAATTTCTTTCTTGGGCTACAAATTAATCAAATATAGAAAGGAATTTTCATATCATAGTCTAAGTATGTGAGAGAGATGTTGAAAAAGCTTGGGATGGATAGTTCCAAACTGCTAAGTACTCCTATGGTGACTGGTTGCAAATTGTGTAAAGATGATAGTTCACCTAAGGCTGATTAGAGCAAGTATAGTCATGGAGAATGAAGTAAAGCTTGAGTATGTTCCAACGAAGGATCAAATTGTTGATATTTTCATTAAGGCTCTTCCTAAAGATACTTTTGAGTATCTCTGGGAGAAGTTAGGGGTTATTTCCCCTCCTTTCTTGAGCTAGATGCATATGGAGATGCATTAGTTCGGTGGATCTATGGATCTATCTTTCTTCTGGATTGATGTTTTGGTGGCTACCTCTCAGGGGGAGCATGTAGTATCAAGTGTTTTCATTGTGTGTATTCTATTTGTCATGTCAAAGGTGAGATTAATGGAAAATATTCTTTTTCTTTTTCCATTAATGTCAAAGGGGGAGAAGAAGAAGCATGTGAAAAAAAAACAAGAAAAAAAGGGGAGAAGCATATAAGAGATTATCCTCTAAGGGGGGGACATAGAAAAATGTATTCAAAGCTAGTATTTTGTCTTTGATGGTTTTTCACATCATGTGTTACCATCGATGAAAAAGGGGAGATTGTTGCAAGAATAAAAAGATTGAAGATGTTGTGGAAAGCTTGAAGGTGTTTCCATTGATGTCAACTGGTTATCTACTAGTTGTTGTATATGTCAAGGATATTGAGAAAATTGTAATAAAGATATGTTGCATATGTTTAGTGGTTGCTCTGGGTTTTGGTCTAGATTTTCTCCTATCGTTGTGTAGTTTAGATATGTTGTTCAAGGTTGTTAGTAGATGTTATATCCAAATTTTTGGTTGTTGATTTGTTGTACAGGGAAATTTGTGTTCACCAGTTGTGAACTATGTTTTCTTGTGGTTTTGGTTAAGGTCTAGGAGAAATGTTGTTGGTTTGGATTTCCCTTTGATGAAGTCTTATGACTTGCAGTTCTAGAGTTGTGTTTCCTTGATTCCATTGAAGATAGTTTTGGAATTTGGAAAGTGTGTGTTTAATGGTTCTATGTGTTTTAGACTAGTTTGGCCAACCTTGTGTGAAATACTACTTTCGAGATTGATGAAGCGTGTTGAATCTATTTGGGTCCTTATGAAGTGTGTGTTTGGGTCGCCCTTATTCTAATTCCACCCTAGGATGTTTTGGTGACAACCTAATTTGAATTTGAATTTGGATGGCCGAACTTGGATATGTTTCAAGGTTGAAGATGGTATAAATGCAAGATGAGTTAATTGTGAAGTAAGAGACAAGAGTGATAAAGAGAAAAGAGAAAGTGTAGTTTGATGTGACATTGATTATATTCAGTAAGTGTGTGTGTTGAGAGTCTGGAAGATCAGTGCAAAGCTTAATGCTGAGTTTTCAGATGCAGTGAGTAGAAGGAAAACTCTATCATTCATGCATTTGTGTGAATAATTATGGTGGAATATTTTGTTGCATTGGGATTGTAGTCTCTCTATAACAATTCTTCTTTGTCTTCTTTGTATCTCTATGGAAGTGAGACCTTCAGTTTGTAGCCCTGTTGGACAGTGAGTCCTTGTTCTAGACAACGAGTCCTTGTTTCAGGCAGTGAGCCTTTTTGTAATCAGTTTTGATATTCTCTATATTGTGAGTGAATCTTCACTTTGTTTTTTACCTTATTTGGTTTTCCACGTAAATCTAGTGTTATTATGTTTATGTGTTGGATATAAGTTTCTACATTGGCATTTGATGATTAATCATTTAAGCAGTATTAAGGATTAGTTCCAGTGATTGAATTTAAGGTTTAATTCTTGACAACTAATTCACCCCCCCTCTTCAATGTACCTTCAACCTAGATTTGTAAATCACACTCTAAAGAGAGGGAAGCAAATGTTTTGTTAGTGGATATGGGATTGTCTTGGTCAAACCCCATTTTGGTAATCAAACCTTGAAATGAAATGAAATGGAAAGGAGGAATGATGAATGAATGAATATACAATGTTGCAACTCACCAAACCCTTGAATAAGATGTTGCAAACATGTATGAAATGGCTATAATTGATGTAGATCTTGAATTGAGTGATTGTGTGAATGATGTGGATCTTGAATTGAATGCTTGCTTGAATAAAACCCTACATCAAAAATGTTAGCTCAAAAGCAAACATGATGCATGGTGACTTTGACGTGATGCTTGATACTTGAATGATGCTCTAAAAAACTTGATAATCAACTCTTCAGTGCTCTTGTGAATTCTTGAATACTCTTTTGAACTCCAATTTTCTATAAGGATGCTTATTCAACTTGCTAGGAGAAAAATGAATGAAATAACCTTGTATTTATACTTTTTTATGCAAAATTTCCCAAAATTAAAACACTACAAGCCGACATCAAATCTAGGAGAATAAAATCTGGCCAAAAATTTGAATTTAATTTAGGTCTAAGCTAAGCGGGACTCATACACTAGTTTTGACGTATGAGTTGCATTAGGTTAAGATTGGGACACATTTTTTAAGAAATTTTTAGATTTATGTGAAATCCAGATTGGGGCCTCATAACTTAGGTGGGACCCATACACCTAAGGTGGCATATGAGTCCCAAATCACTAAATATGGGCCATACAATCCAAAGATACATGAATTATGATTAGATTTTGATAAATGTTGGGATTAATCTTGGAAATATGTATTAATTAAGGCTTGTGGATGCAAAATAGGGCCAATTAAAACATAAAAAAGCCTAATTAATTAATAAAAACCCTAGATTAGTGTGAAAGTGTAAAGGTACACTTTAAAACACCTTGAATAAGGCACAACTAGGTTCATTTAGTTTACAAGGGCCCAAGACCTAATGTGAATGTGTTAAACACATTATAAAACTAAATAAAGGAAATGTTAAGCTCAATTTAATAGGGAGGGCCCAAACAAGTGTGAAAATGTAGAGAGATACATTTTCTATCACTAAATTTAGCCCCCACTTTAGTGAGAGGAGGAACTTGCTTCAAACTCACACTAAAGTAGACAAATTCACATCAAGAGGGGTTCAAATGTACCGATACTAGTGAGATAGGATGACAATGATCAAGAGGGGTGGTCAAGCTCCTAGGATCAAGATCCTATGGAAAATTAACATAGACACAAAATAACACACATGAAAATGATATAAGGAGCAACAACAAGGAATAAGCACTACCAAAGACATAAGAAAAGAAAAAATAAAACAAAAGGGGTGGATCAAGCTTCGAACATTTGTCTCGCATGCTATGGATCAAATCTAAGTTATTTGTCCAAAAATGCACGCTCACTTTGAGGCAACAAAACTTTAGGTTGTCTACTAGGTGAGTATCCAAAAGGGTGAGACACATCCAAACACAACTAGTATGCAGCCACATATACGAGCAAGTGGCTATGGAAAATTTATGCCTAAGTTCAGCTCCCATATGTATAACCATACCAAAGTTATACCTCCAAATAACTTCGAAAAGGTGCCACACAATAATGAACTTCGAGCTTCATGAGGCAAACAAAGCTTTATATGCTTGAAACTCATGAACAAAAAATATGGCACCACAGACAAGTGAAGTGTGGTATGTAAGATGGCCATATAACCAAAATTGTAAATGAAAAATAGTGTAAGGTATGTTCAAAGGAGTTTTTCTTAGTTCATGTAATGTATTAACTTAGGGAGCATTGTGCCTAATGTCTTCAAGAGAGGACCAATCAAAGAATAGAAGATTCAGAACTTAGGGGATGTATTGTGTCGCATCAAGCCACTAAGAGGAATATAATATGCTAAGAGAGATCACGCTCTTGAAGGACATGACACTCAATGTCACCACAAAGCGAAAGATGCATAGCCTTAAGTAAGAATACTACACAATGAAACATGAAAATTAAAAATAATAATACCAATGTATGCCCCCACTTTAAAGAAATTGCTAAACACCATACTGTGAGCAATTACTTTAAAGTAGCAAATGATCAATGCTAATAATAAAGAGGACATAAGAGCTTATTTGGAAATCCCTATGCCAAGTCGTATGTTTCCAAATGATGCTACATCATGAAAAAGGAAGGGGTTTCCCCCAAAATGAAACTCCAAACACATGAGGGATCCATGGATTTGGGGTTAGTATGTTCTTGCTACAACGTTTTTAAGAGAGCTCAGAACTGTCATCATTCCCTAAATACTCATGGAATAGGAAGAATGACACAAAGAGAGTGAAAACAAAGAAAAAAATTTAAGCTCAACATGGAAGAGACATGAATGTCTCAACACATTGCGTCATCCCATGAAAAGATAAAGATAAAGGAAAAGCTTTTGGGTCAACATGGAAGAGACATGAATGTCTCAACACCTTGTGTCATCCCCAAAAGGGAAAAAACAAGACAAATGAAAACATAAAATGTTTACAACATAGAGAAGAATATAGATAGAAATAGAGGAATTTCACAAAAAGAGAGACATCAAATAGAATAGTATGGGGGATCACATTATGCACATGCAATCACACGCATAACATGAAAAAGAAAACAATGCAAAAGAAGAAAAACTAGTATGACACATGTGATTCAACCTACTAGTTGAGCGTCTGCATCCCAATCATGTTCATCATATATAGAAGGTGGAAAACTAGCCAAAGGGACAATAACAAGTTCCAAACTAGGGTTATCACCAAGTTCAACAGTCTTCCTAGGAGAATTATCGTTTAAGCTCATAGAAGAGGAAAACAATGTATTCAATTCGTTATGTAGTTCTTCGTCAATCTTAGCAACCTTATCATCATGATCCAAGTTAATCACATTGGGAGGTCAAATGAGAATATCTAAAGAAGGATTTAGCTCATGTTGTGGTTACAATATAGGATCTTTTTGTTGCGAAGAGGGAGACTCATCGTGTATTGCTTTAGTCAGGTTTGGGTGTTGATTTTCTTTGTTTGTTTCTTCGTTTAGCCTTTGAGCAAGACACTGACGTCTACACCTATTCTCTCTAGAATTTTTGTTTCTTTTAGTATGATTTTTAAGTTGCATTTGTGTACGAGCTGGCTTATCAACCATAGGTTTCATTTCTTCCCTAAGGGGAGGAACAAGAGGAACCATGGAAGGTTGTTCAACCAATTTATCTTTAGCTTTGTAAATTTGTTTTATCTTAGGAGGCATGACATGATTGTTTTCATTATCTCTTGGTCATTTATAGGAGATAGGAAAAGGATTAGTCTCAAGTTGATTTTGGTCATTTGGAATATCTTTAGTTTCAATCATAGGTTTTTCAAGGATAGTAGGCTCAATCATAGGACGAGGTATGTTTGTAAGGGATAGTTTTTCTATACATTTCACCTTAAACTTTTTATATGATTTGAAAAAGAAGTCTTCATGAGGTTTAATAGGTTCTATAGGCTCAGGCCAAAAGAAATCTAATGAAAAGTTCCCATGAGAAAATAGAGGATTAAAGCCAGTATGGTGCATAGTGAAGATTTCATTGTCAAAGGGAAACTTTAAGCATTTATGCACAACTGACGGGACGACTTCCATGGAGCGTATCCATGGGTAACTAAGCTTCACGCAAAATTTTTCCAATGTCCAGATGATGGAGAATGAGAAATGTAATTTTTTCAGTCCTATTTGTAAAGGAAGGGTGATTGATCCCATCGTAGGGCAAGAGAAACCATTATGCACCTTTATCCATGCATTCGGTTTATCATATGTTTCTTGGTAGAGTTCATGCACGAGTAAAAATTCTTCATTGATCACATTGTCTCCATAGATGGGATCAATTAATACCCCATTACTGGGCTTGTTATTGATTCAGCTGACTATGTAAAGAGGACCATCCAGTGCATTTATAATTATATATTTAGATGAGAAAGAAATGGCTAAAGGATTTTTAGTTCGGCCCTTACAAGGTTGAGTATGGATCAATGCAACCAAACCATCAATAGGGTTTCATTCATTAGTATCTATAGGATCTTGTTTATTAGTATCCATGTTTTCATCATCTGTGTCAACATTCATCACATCATTCTTCTTAGTTTCACTAGCTTTGAAAAATGAAATATTATGGTTTGGCATAGGGTTGGTAAATATTTGAAAATTTTGGCTAAGAGGGGAAACATACTTATTTACATGATCATTAACACCTCCAATTGAAAGATGACTGGAATCAATGAGGTCTTGCACAATATGTTTAAGATGATTCCAATGTTCCATATCATATCCATTTTGTAGGTGATAATGGCAATAAGCATTTGATCTAAAATTCACAAGTAAAGGTTTATTACGATTGGGGATTTTAATGGGAGGCAAGGTGATCATTTTATGTTCTAAAAGTTGTGTCATGATGTTATGGAGGGTCTTGGGTAAGGGAGTGAATTGTCTAGCAGGATCCCCAAATGTGAAAGGAGTTGTCTTCCTTATAGCTGCCACTTGGGTATCAACATGTTGAGTTGTTTGTTGAGGGGGATTAAGTTTGAGAAAGCCTTTATTCTATTTTCTAAAAGGTCAGTAATTGTATTGGTTTGCAGATTCAGACTTCTCAGGTCGGATATAGGTGGGTTTTTTTTCACGAATACTAACCAAATTTTATTAATCATGAAGGGTAGTACAAAAATGTACGAAGGAGGGAAACTTCATCATGCCAAGCTTATCTTGTACCTTAGTTTGCAAGTTCCAATGAACATCTGTTGAAGGTGAGGATTTCAAATCTTTATGTTGATTTGGGAGTAAACTGATTGATAGCGTGAAATGAAGTCAGCAATGTTTTCATCATCTATTTGCTTACATCTCATCAAATCGGATAGAATAATCTTAGGAGTCCTATGCACTTGAAAATGGTTTATAAAGGTCTCAACAAGTTCAATGAATGAATGAATTGAGTTATTCGACAATGAAGAAAACCATTCTAAGGTGGTATCTTTCAAGGATCTAGGGAAAATCTTAGCCAAGAGCTTATCCTCAAGAATAAAATACATAAGGTGGTATAAGCGGAAATATGGTTAGAAGGATCTCCTTTTCCCCCATATTTCTCAAATCTAGGAATCTCTATACCTTGTGGCATCGGCGTTCTCAATATCTCCAAGGATAAGGGATTTCTTTTGACATAGTATGTAGGTTGGCCATTTTAATTTTGTTTTGTGATGGAAACTTGCTTTCAAAGGGATGAAATAGTTTGCAAAAGTTGATTTATGGTGGCATCATTGTTTGCATTTTGATATGAAGGTGAATATGGTGGGTATATACCTTCTTTCTCCTTTATTTTTAAGTACAAAAGTACGAATATTTAAATAAATTGTATATTTATATGTTATAACTCCATTTAACCACCACTCAATCCTTACAATTATCTTACCAAATTTACACTACATTAGTAGTCGAAGGATGGCTAGCAACATTTATATTCCTTTAACAATAGAAGGATTGCTAGCATCATTTATATTCCATAACTATATCCAACAAGTAATTATTAATAACTTTAATCAAATAAGCAATTCTTATTTGCCTTAGTTCAAATTAATATTGTATAGACTCTACTGGGCATGACTAACTACAATGAATATTTCTTGTTTTTTTCTTTCCACAATTTTTGTTATAGATTAAGCCTCTCGTAAGTCTTTTATCTAAAAACTACCTTTCTTTATATTTCCTTCTAAAATTAAAAATAGCTACATTAAGTTAGGTGTTGATAATTGACAAGAGTGGTTCAATTTTGGAATATGTTGATATCCTATTTAACCATATTTTTCTAGTGATCTATACAATAATGTATAAAACTCCAATGTTATATGCTATTTTCTAACAAAATTAACAAATAATCCATGGCTACTGTAATACTTGTAATGTTGTATTATTAGAGTCTATTTTTTAAATTATTTATCCTTGACAGGAACAACCAATCATATATACCACAATAGGCAATCTTACATAGTGCAAACACAGAGATTTGATATCTACACTGCAGGCCTACTATGCACAGAGCCATCTCCCAACTTAAGTGGTTGTTGGTATAAATGCTAGCCCATTAATTTAAATCGATAAGGAGATTTGTTAATGAGTACAAATCTAGCTCTTGACATCACACTCAGAATAAGGTATACCTATATAATTATATATATATTTTTTTGACGGAGAGCTTTAAAAAAATGATAGGAATTACAACATGTAGAGTGATTATAGTAGCGTGGTTAAACTTTAAACCTTGAGAGTTGTCTAGAAATACTATGGCAGGTTAATTGTAAATTAATAATATTACAAATATTTGACTTTGCACTAATGTCATAGGATGTAATTATAAGCAGAATAACAATATCATTATTATTTTGAGTAAATGTGAGTATTAACTTTGAGGCTATTTGAGACTACATGTTAATGTTACGAATTATCAATGAAATATTACATTGTTAATGATATATCATTGTTGAAATTTAGAGATTGAGTAATAACATTAGTGTATTGTGTTAGTTGTAACCAAAAATTGGGAGGAATCCATAAATTAAAGGTTACTGAAAAGTAATGATAATAAACATAACATTAATGCCCTTCTTTTGATCTAGTAGGGTTATCATAGTAAATGTGAAAGGGTGTTTAGATGACCATGCTACAAGTTGGATAGTAATAATACTACTATTAATTCTATATTAAGCAGAAATGGTTGAAGATAACATCAATGTTGTTTGGTGAGAATATGTGTATTATTATAATTGACCTTACTAACATCTTTCATGTTAGAATTATCTAGAATAGCACTCTTCACAAAAAAATTATAAAAAAATAAAAAAAAATTGTTGGGTTTTTCTAGTGTAAAATTATGGGCATGATAGTGTATATGTGTTTGAGGGACAAGTGAATGGAATGCTTATGGGAGGTAAAGTGGTAGGAGATATGACATGCAATGCCAAAAAGGTACTAGGATTGCTAGCAGAAATACCCAAGGTAGGAATGACATTACTAGTAGGTTGCATCATTGTTGTAACTTGAGGGTTAGTGTAGGTAGGAATAGATGCAATGGTTGTAGGAGAAGGAATTTAAATTCCTTCTTGGCTTGGGATATTGTTTGAAGGTAAAACACGACTAGTGGTTGAGGTAAGGTGTTTCCCAAAAAATATGAACTATGTTACACACAAGGTCAACTCCATATTCACTTTCAATCATGAGATGTATGTTATCTATGAAAAGGATAGCGATGGTTGAAATGTTTCTAGTACTTATTTGATTTTGTAGGTTTGCTAAGTCTTCATGAATTTGGATTATGTTTTCTTGATGAAACTAGCAACCATTGTCTCAACAACACTTGTCACACTACTTGAAGGCAAAGAGTTGTTAAGCATATGGTCAATACCTAGTGAACTAGTGTCAACACTAGTAGTGAAAGAGGTAGATAACCCAAGATCCATGACTAATGTACTATTGTGGGATGTCACGAGTCTCAAACTATGTCTCACTATAGTATTAGCAATAGGACACCAAGTAGAAAATATCATACAAGGGTAAATCAATGAAATGCAAGATGCAATGAACACAAGATAAATTCTATGCTCTAATTCTTATTCAAATGAAATTAAGCTAGATGCAATGAAATGAATAAAAAAAAAACTCTACAAACTAAAATAGATAACCAACAACAACAAACAAAAACATAGAAATAGAGTCTTTTAATGCTAGAAAATGCAGTTTAAAATCTAAAACAGGACTAAATCCCCTAGATGGGCATATAAGTCCCAATTAGGGTTTTTCAAGGATTTGAATGTTGAATAAAAATCACCACAAATATCCAAAACTCAGGAAAAACCACCTATATTGGGACTAAATTTCCCAGAGGGGTGTATGAGTCCTAGATTAGGGATTTTGTACCATTTTTCAAAAAATTATATGTAAATGTTATGTTTTTTTGTTTTGGATGATGTCTATACTAAGTGCAAATGTAGATTTCAAGTGAAAATCAATGATACAAGAGAGAAAAATGTAGCCTATATGCAGTTTCACTAATACAAGATTTAGAAACCCTAGATGCAAATTAACTAATGCAAGACGTAATGCAAAGTTACTGTAAGCTAGATCTAGGATTATGATGCACTCCAAATCAGAAATAAGGTGTTATAATTGTAGGTTCACCAAAATGAAAAATAGAAATATGGTGCTCCACCATTTAGGATATGGAACACACACACAAGGGGTCCTATTTCACTCAAGTTTCACTCAAGGATACCTTAGAGATCTCAATCCAAGGATGGAATGAGGGAAAGAGATCTACTAAAGGCTATCCTAGGGTATGTTTAGAGACTAAAAGGGGGTTCATCACCAAGCTAGGGATTGGAAAGACTAGTAACATGCAAAACCTAATGATGAAACTTAATGATGTGTAAGACTTAAGTAAATGACCTATAAATGAATGCAAAATAAAATGAAAATTTGAGAAATAAGAGAGGTGCACCTAGAAACCTGTAGAAGCTCAGAAAAAGGTTTGAAATGCTAAAAATGTTGAATTTAATGCACATTGCAACTCATATGTCAGGTTGGGTGATTTAGTCCTAGATTAGGGTTTCTGGAAACGAACAAAAGTCTGGCAATGACAAGTCTAGAACTCCTAAAATCTAGAAAATTCATCGTATTGGGACTCATATGCCAGAAGTGGCCTATCAGTCCTACTTAGCTTTTTTGGAGGGTCAAGATCTAAATTTTCTCTTCTATCTTTTCTCTTCCTTCTCAACCCAATTTTTGGGTCTAAACTACTAAATTCTATTTTGTAGGTTTCTTTTAGTGATCTTGTAAACAAGGTGACAACTTTGACAAGTTTGCAACCTTGACAACTTCTTCCAATCTTTCTCTTCAATGTACCTTCAACCTAGATCTGCAAATCACACACTAAAGAGAGGGGAAAAATGTTTTTTTTAATTGAATAGTGGTTTTCCTTGGTCAAACCCTTTTTTGGTAATCAAACCTTCAAGTGAAATGAAATGGAAAGGAGGAATGATGAATGAAAAAATATGGAATGTGTCAACTCACAAAACTCTTGAATTAGATGTTGCAAACACGTATGAAATGGCTACAATGGATGTAGATCTTGAGTTGAATGCTTTTTTAAATGACGTGGATCTTGAATTGAATGCTTGCTTGAATCAAACCCTACATTACAAATGTTAGCTCAAAAAAAAAGATGATGCATGATGACTTTGACATTATGCTTAATACTTGAATGATGCTCTAAAATACTTGATAATCGGCTCTTGAATGCTCTTATGAACTGAAATTTTATATAACGATGTTTATTCAACTTGATAGGATAAAAATGAATGAAATAACCATGTATTTATACTTGTTTATGCCAAATTTCCTAAAATTATAACACTACAAGCTGCCATCAAATCTAGGAGAATAAAATCCCGCCAAGAATTTGAATTTAATTTAGGTTTAAGCTAAGTGGGACTCATATTCCAGTTGTGGTGTATGAGTCCCATTAGGCTAAGCTTGGGACACAATTTTCAAGAAATTCTTAGATTTATGTGAAATCTAGATTGGGGCCTCGAAACTTAGGTGGGACCCATACGCCCAAGGTGGCATATGAGTCCCAAATCACTAAATATGGGCCATATAATCCAAAGACACATGAATTATGATTGGATTTTGATAAATGTCAAGATTAATCTTAAAAAAATGCAATAATTAAGGGTTGTTGATGCAAAATAAGGCTAATTAAATCATAAAGAAGCCCAATTAAATAATAAAAACCCTAGATTAGTGTGAAAGTGTAAAGCTACACTTTACAACACCCTGAATAAGGCACACCTAGGTTTATTTAGTTTACAAGGACCCAATACCTAATTTGAATGTGTTAAACACATTACAACACTAAATCAAGGAAATGTTAAGCTCAATTCAATAGGGAGGTCCCAAACAAGTGCAAAAATGTAGAAGGATACATTTTTCTTTACTATAATAAGAAATCACAAAATAATATACACTTGGAAATTGCATCCATGTACAGTATCTAACTTTAAACATTGATTGGGTAAATATGTATTTTATACTCTAATGACCATTCTTCAACTTTGAAACCTCAAAAATAGTCGTTATGTTTTAGGACACACAACCACTGATTTCCTACAAGTTTCACTCAAGGAAACCCTAGAGATCTTAATCCAGGGATGGAATAAGGGAAAGAGATCTACTAAATGATGTCCTAGGGTGTGATTAAAGACTAAAGAGGGGTTCACCACCAAGCTAGGACTTGGAAAGACAAGAAATGTAAATGATATGCAAAGCCTAACTATATGACCTAGATTATGAAACTGAAATGTAGAATAAAAGACTGAGAAAGTACAAAGGTGTACCTAGAAATTGTAGAGGCTTGAATGAAGACCTAAAATATTGGAAATACTAATTTTTGATGCACATTGTGACTCATATGCCAGTAGGGGTGATTTTGTCCCAATTTAGGGTTTCGGGTCAAAACCAAAATCTAGAATTGCTGAATCAGGATCTACAAAAAAGTCTAAAAATAGGTATACTAGGACTCATATGCCACAAGCGAAAATTTAGTCCCAATATCAGAGTTACTTTGAAAATTTGATATCCTCTAGTGATCTATTATAACTTCCTATCAAATCTCTTGTTCTGAAACATTGAATTATGCTATGTAAGTGACTTTCTGTGATCTTGCAAGGTGACAACTTTGACAACTTGAAATTATTTCTCCAATATTGCTCTTCAATGGATCTTCAACCTAAATCTAAAAATCACACATCAAAGAGAGGGAAAAATATTGTTATGTTTGTGGATAGGGGTTTTCCTTGGTCAAACCCCGTTTCGGTAATCAAAGCTTGAAATGAATAGAAATATAATGAAGGTAGGATGAATGAACAAATATGCAATATTACAACTCACCAAACCCTTGAAAAAAGGTTGTAATCTTGTATTAATAGCTGACATGAATGTAGATCTTGACTCTTGATTCTATGTTATGGATCTTTACTTGAATGCTTGCTTGAATCACAAGATACTTACACCACAAATTTTAGCTCAAAAACAAACATGATGCATGATGACTTTGACAAGATGCTTGATACTCGAATAGTGCTCCAAAGTTCTTGATAATCACTCTTGAATTCTTTTGAATGCTATAATGCTCTCACTTGAATTCTCATAACATCACTTAAATTGCTAGGAGAAAATATGTGAAAAGACCTTGTATTTATACTTGTTTATGCAAAATTTCCTAAAATTACAACACTACAAGCTAATATAAGATCTAGGAGAATAAAATATTTCCAAGAATTTGAATTTATATTAGGTATAAGCTAAGCGAGACTGATACAACATTTTGGGTGTATGAGTCCTATTAGGCTAAGCTTGTGACACACTTTTCAAGAAAGGATTAGTTTAATGTGAAATCTAGATCTAGGTCCTAAAACTTAGGTGGGACCCATATGCCCAAGGTGGCATATGAGTCCCAGATCACTAAATTTGGGCCATACAATCCAAAATCATTAAATTTTGATTGGTCATTTGATGTCTATTAGGATTATCCTTGGAAAGATGCATTAATTAAGGCTTGTGGATGCAAAATAAGACCAAATAAGGCATAAAGAAGCCTAATTTTAGTAGGGAGGCCCCAAATAAGTGTGAAAATGTAGAGGACAACATTTTTCTACACTAAAAACTTAAATTTTCATTGAATCATTTAATACCACAACAAATTTGTAAGGATTGTATGACTATTGGTCATTCTAAATTTTGAGTTAAATATTTTTTCTTATGATCCTTAATTTTTTCAAATTCATACACCCATGCATATTTCATTAATATTCAACCTTGGCCTTCTCATGATCCAATTTTAGAAACTATAATATCTCTCTCCATGTTTGAGAATAGTAATGCAAGAATCAATGCTAATATCTACTTTATCTCTTTAAATTATCAAAAACACCTTTCTAGAAAATTAAACATGGATTTTTTCTTATAAAAAGAGATGATTGACATGTCTGAGGAAAACTCCTATAGAGATCTCCCATAATGTTGTCAATCTCATAAAGCTACAAATTTGCATGATATTTCTTTTTGCAAGCTAGCTAGTTACTTCTTGAATATTTATTAAATCTAATGAAATTCTTACTACAAATAATAATACCCAAATAATATATTTTTGAAAGAATGAACACTTAGGAAACTTTCCTTATAGTTTATTTCCCTTGAGGCATTATAATATTCTGTATAAATGTCCTTCATTCTTCTTCATATTTTTGAAATACATCAAGATGTTAGATCTAAGTTCTAATACTATGATAAATTTATTTCATTAATTTTTAGAAACATGACTCATAACAATCCTAAATAATACTAGTTCATTTTATATCCAAAGGCTATGAGCTCAAACTAAATAATGACCATATCTTGTCTATAATTTTTCTTTAAGTACACCTTTTTTCTTCACTTGTATTTGGTGATATATTGATACTAAATCTATTCTCAAGAATACAATAATACCTTTTATTTGATTTAACAAGTAATATATCTAAGGTAAAGGAAATTTTCTCTTAATCATGTCCTTGTTTAATTATTTATATTACAATATCAACATAATCTATTATCTATTATGGATCTTTCAAAGGTATTATACCTTCTTCTTTGTTTCAACCTCATACACATCAATTTTTTTTTGATGATACAGTCATAATGGGTGAAGCTTCAGCCAAGGAAGTGAATTTGATTAAAGCAATTTTAGGTGGTTGTGAAAGAGCTTCAGGGAAATTGGTCAACCTTCCCAAAAGTCTGATATTTTTCTCAATACCCTTATCTAACTTCAAGAAAAGATGACTGATATCTTAAATTATAAATTGGGGAGTCTTCCCTAAAATTATTTGGGCCTTTTTCTCTATGCTAATAAGATGCCTAATTCTCTCTAGATTGATTTGTTGGCTAGTTGGAAAGTTGTGTTACTTAGTCAAGAAGGTAAGTTGTAACTTACTCAAGCTTCTCTATAGAATTTACATGTTTATGCTTTGATCCTCTTTAAAGTTCTAGCTAAGTTATAGTACAACTTTGAGCAGATTCAAAAGTGTTTCCTTTGGGATATATCTAAGGAAAGGAAGATAATTCCTTTAGTGACGTGGGATAAAGTTTGCAAGATGAAGAAGTTGGGTGGCCTGGGTATCAGGAAAATTAAAAGGCTCAATATGGATCTTTTATCTAAAAATACTTGGAATTTTTTCTTTGAGAACACATGATGGTTGTCTATTCTCAAGAATAAATACCTTGTTGAGTATAGGAATTCAATAGATATGCTAACAATTTTTAACATCCCTAATGGATCTTACATTTGGAAGAACATTCTTCCTACTTGGAAGGTCATTAAGGAAGGTACTAGATGGCTCTTTGGGGATGGTAGAAAAATCCTTTTCTGAGATGTCTGGTACACTAATGGTACACTAATGGTCCCCTTATTTTTAATTCCTTTTTGTCTTCCCAAGGTACTTTTGAGGAATTTTTAATTCCTCTCCCATCTCCCAAGGAATATTAAATTCCTTTTCTCTTTCCCAAGGATTATTAAATTCATTTTATCATCCCCATGCACATTAAAAATGAATTTTTAATTCCTTTAGTCAACTCTTTCATCCCAACCCTTGATCTCTTGTCCTCTTTCAATCTCCATCGTCCATTCAATCTCCCTTGGCTAAATGACTAACACTTAGCCATTTTTGCTCTCTCAAAAAACCACTCTCAAGGAACCCTAATCATTATGTCAAGCTTCCACACCATCTCCATAGTGAAACCCTTGTATTCATATCCATTTTCATCCATCCTTGTGTCCAAATCAAGCAAAAACAAGTCGTTATGTTGCCAAAATTGATCTAGGAGCACACAATTGAACGAATCAATAAGGCCAACCAATCGATCAACTTGGACAAGGTAACTTACTCTCTTTGTCTTGTTTTTGTTCATATTTAACTAGGCTTATCTTTGAGGTGTTGTTTTGTTTCCTTCATTTTGCATTTGTTTTGTTTTGTTTTGTAGACTAGGGGATTTTCACTGCCACATTTTTGGCACACTCGGTGGGACCCATGTCACCAGTTTTTTCTTTCATGTTTTCTGTTATTTCAGTTTTGCAGGTTCAAGTTTACATGCAGGGGCGAATCTACCTTGAACAGGAAAATTTGCACCTCACAGGGACAAATTTACACCAAAAAATAGGTGAACCTGCTTGTAACAAAGGTGAATTTTCCCATTTGTGAAGAAAGGGTGAATTTGCAACTAGTTCCAACAAATAGAAAAATTTCTCTTGTAAACAGGAAAATTTGCACATTTGGGCAAATTTTCTCCTATAAACATGCGAATTTGCACATTTGGGCGAATTTGCATTGAAAGAAAATTTGCCTATGCATCTGAAACAGGGGAATTTTCTCTTGGAGAAGGGAAAATTTTCTCTTAGAAACAACCAAGCTTTCTCCTAATAGGGGAAAATTTTCTCAATCAGACAAGAGAATTTGCCTCTTACAGAGGCGAATCTTAGGTAAATCCGAGACTTGAATCTTCAGTCTCTAGCTTCATTTAGGTTTCGTTTTTAGTTATTGATCCACTAACCTATCCGTTTGTGAGTGTGTCTTTTCACTAACAGTTTGTGTAGCTTGTCCCCATTTGTCCAAGACTGGTGTTGGAAACTACTAACATGTTTGCTGCAGGATGATCGGTCAAAGACTTTTAGGCAGTTTGTCTATCATTTTCCATACTAATCTAGGCACATGTAGCTTTAATTAGAGGGTCAATTAACTTGTTTTCCATGCTTGTGAGTGGACTGTTGATGTATCCAATCCCCTTGCACCATTTGGTGATCCTGGGTGACGAGAAATTGTAGTTCACTCTAGTCTAGTTGTGTCTACCTAGGAGGTGCTAGTGTGTCTAAGCTCTCCCCTTGCACCATGTGTGAGCCTGGGGACCAGCCAAAAATGTCTAGTATCTTCTTCCTTTAGTGGAACCTTCCTCAGATTTCATCACCTAGGGGATGATCCCAACCACATGTTACTGGCGGGGTATATAAAGGGGGGAGAGTGAAAGTTGTACCTATCTAGTCACATCATGTTTGGCAGAGCACCAAAGCTAGGGTGATACCTAGATAAGACGTAAAGAGTTGGTATGAGTTTCTAGTACCTCACTGAGGCTCCTGACTCATGCTTGTGATGGGTTGGTGTTCATGGTTGTGCCCCACATACCATGCGTATATCAAGCACTCACGAGATAGCCTTGTTTAGCCTAGATAGAAACCTATGTTTTAGTCATGGCTTGGTGTAGTACAGGGGATGCACACCATACTCCAAAGTTACTCAGCACTTACTCCCTTGTGTTGAGATAGAAATCCTCATGGTGGACTATGATAATCCTTGAGTGAGAGTGTGAAGGTGAGCCCGTGGCATTTGTTGATGACCCTGTGCCATTGGAACACTAGCTATTCACCTTCACAAGAAAGGATGATCCAAAGAACCACCCCAGTATCATAGAGTATTAACCTTGGGTTGTCCGTTCAAAGTGGTGGGCCTACATTGAGTTTGCAAACCCTCATCACTAATTCTAGGTTCGTGCTACTTGGTGTGTCTTCTTTGTGCGATACTAGTGCTTTTCATTTTCAGTCCAAGTCAGCCTAGCCTTCTGTTTGTTGTTTGTCATGCTTATCATCCTTTGCCATAGCTAGTTGTTATGCATCTAGTCCATTCTAGGTCATCCATTTGGGCGAATTTATCTTTGTTAGAGGTGAATTCTCCTATGGGTCACTTTCTTAGGCGACCCTGTTTTTGCCTGTTCTCCAGAATAGGCGAGTATGTCCATCCTTTAGGCTATTTTGTTAGTCATTTCCCATCAAATTTTCCTGTTTTCATAGAACAGGTGAATTTTCCCTCTTCAGGGGAGATCTCGTCTTTAGTTCAAGTCATCCTATTATTCATCCCCTATCAAATTTTCTCATTTTCATTGAATAGGCGAATTTTCCCCCTTTAGGGGGAAACCTGCTGTTAGTCCCCGTCTGACTGTCCATCTATCCATTTTCCCATCAAATTCACCCATTCTATTGGTATAGGTGGATTTTCCACATCTTTGGGTGAATTTTCTCCTTGCAAGGGTGATTTTTCTTCCCATCTGAGTCTTCCTTCCCTTCATTTCAAGATTTAGGCGAATCCGTTTGTCAAACAACCAATCCCGTTTTAGGCGAATGAATTCCCCGTTCATACCATTCATGGAACAGGAGAGCTTGTCACCCTATTAAGAAATCCTGAAAATAAAATCCACCTATTTTCCTAGAGTTTAGGTGATCCTACTAGTTTTTTGGGCAAACGTACTATCAGATAGGCAAATTTTCCTAGCAAATTCTCCTATTTTTTGTCTCATCTGCAGTTTGGGAAAATTTTCTCCCTTAGATAGGCGAATTTACTCATCAAATTCACTTGTTTTTGTGCCAGTCCAAAGTTTGGGCAAATTTTCTCCTATAGATAGGTGAATTTGCTTGATTGGGAAAATTCGTTTGTTTCTTGTGCTAGCCTAGTTTTAGGCAAATTTGACCCCCAAATAGGCAAATTTTCCTGTTTCCTGTGCCATCTCAAGTGTGGGTGAATTTTCTCATCAAATTTTCCTATTTCTTTGCCATCTAGAGTTTGGGAGAATTTGCTTCCCAGAAAAGGAGAATTTGTTTCCAAGCATAGGTCAACCTGCTCAAAATGGGCCATCATCTGTCTCCCTATAATCATCATTCTCGTCCATTAGCATTCTCTGAAAGTCGTTGTTTCATCAATAAAAACACAGGTTCATCCTAGGACATCCCTATAGCACACATCCATCATAGTTTCATCGAGCCCAATCACCTAGACTTCATTTTAGGGGTTTTGATGCAACATGGACTTCTAGAGGTCATAACTTTTGACTCAAATGTCTATTTGGGCTTAAATTTTACAGGTGGATGCGTTATGAGGTGGCATGTGAATTCCAAACCGACCTTGAGTCGATTGGCCCCCATTTTGGAAAATTTTTGGGGCTTGAAACTTTCATCTTGACCCTCAAAATGGCAATTTAGAGTTTTTTTCCTATTTTAAAAAAGTCATTTTTGTTAATAACTCAAAATTCATGTTTCAAATTTAGGATGTTAGTTGGCAATTTGTCCTACCTTAGTTTTAGGAAGTTTTTGGGAAAAAATTGGACTCTCAAAGATATGCATGTGAAATTACCTAAAATGGCAAAATCTGACAATTGTCGAAATCTACCAAATTTGGAAAAATTTGATTGTCAACACCTTACATCATCTAGTTAAACCCTTGAACTTGGTTTAGAATCGATCCCATCGCATCCTCCAATCATCCTAATCTGAGCTTCAATGCAATCTAAATCTGAGCTTTAATCCAATCCCAATCTGAGCTTAACCTAAATCCCAATTTGATCTTTAGTCCATTTGTAACTAAGATCCTCTGATATCAAAACAAATCTTAAGATCCCTTCTTCCATCTTCTTCTAATACATCTCATTTATCTTTTCATCATCTTTTCTTTCCTTCTAATAATCTATTCCCATATTTTCAATCCATATCCATCCAATCTAGTGTCATGAATCCTTATCCTCCATCAATGCAACCTGTGATAGTAGTCAAGGGAAATCCCAATTACTTTGATGATGATAATGAAATTCTTATTGATCAAGATGAGTACGATATAGACCCCATTGATGGTATCATTTCTAGCAATCTCTTCCCAAGCGTCATCCAAAATCCAATCACTCACCCAAGCAATTCCATCATGCCTTCACCCACACCTACTAGCACTCCTTATGCTACCTTTGACAAGGGATACCCAATATCTTCCCCATCTACATATTCATCATATCCTTCATCTACATATTTCTCTTATACACCACCCATACCCTCTTTTCCTAATCCATCGTCCATATCTTCCCATCCGAATCCACCATCCCAATACTCCTACTACAATCCACCACCCACATCCTCTTGTCCTAATACACCACCCATATCCTCTTGTCCTAATCCACCATCCATATCTTCCCATCCTAATACACCATCTCAATCTTCCCATCCTAATCTACTATCCCAATACCCTTATTAGAATCCACCACTCATATCCTCTTGTCCTAATCCACCACCCACATTCTCCTATTCTAATCCAACATCCACATTTTCCTACCCTAATCCACCATCCCAATACCTCTACTATAATCCACCATCCATATCCTCCTGTGTCACTCCATATTCCACTCCACCATGCCCTAACCCTCCATCTAATCTCAATCCCCCCACCAATCCTAATTCTCCATCTACTCTTAGTCCTCCATCCAATCCCATTCCTCCATCTAATCCTAGTCCACCAATCCATAATCCTTCATCCACTCCTACTGTGCCATCTAAGCCTAAAATATGCAAGTTTCTCACTCTAGAAGTTCTCCAAGGACTCATGACAAATAATACATCCCCAACTCCACATCTTTAAGTCATAGAACCACACCATCCCAATCCATCATCCACGGTCATTAGTGATGGGACCCTTCTCCATCCCACACCTATCATTACTGTTACCACCCCTAGCACCAGCCAAACTGTTGAAACCATCAAACCCACCACATCCATTGAACCCCCATCTCCTACTCTGAGAGTTGTGTCGATCCTATCAAAGATAACCAAAACCAATCACCATCTTATACTCCTAGACCCACCCAATCCATCCAAGACACCCAAGTCCAATCAACTCCTCCCACTCCTAGTATCATAGAAATCCATTCCCATGGACTTCATGAATCCTCCATGCTTCCATCTTCCCCACTTGAAGAGTCCCTCCAACACTCTGTCATCATGCCATCCACACACGTTGAGTCATTCCAAGAGCTTGATCCAAAGCATAATAGCATATCCACTTCTCCACATCAAGATCTTTCCATCCCATCTAGTCCACCTCAAGATCATAGTCCCCCATCCATTCCATCCCATGATTCCCTTGACACACAAGATTCAACCGCTCCATCTCATGACCCCTTATCACCCACTTCCACAACTCCAGATTCTATCATATCACCTAATCCCTCTCTTGATCCCTTACTACTCACTTCTCTTGATCAATATGTTGCTATCCCATCATCTCCATCTCATGATCCTCCATCACCGCCTAACCCTACTATCCCCACACCAATTTTATATTCCCTTGGTACTCTCAAATTCATCCATGGTGGTTTCCTTGCATAAGAGGAACTGAGCATATACGCCACCCATCCTCCTCCACCTAATAATGGACTCACATAATTCTTCCAAAATAACAAGCATCCTACAATAGATTGAATGTTGAAGATCATGAATTATCAAGGAAAAGGTTTAGGCCTTCATGAGTAAGGTATTTTAGAGCCCATCCATGTCAAAGAAAATTTACGTACACAAGGTCTTGAATATATCTCTCATGACTCACAATCCAAAAATGTTGGTACAACCTCTATAAGTCCTCAATGAGCCTCCTCCAAAATAATAATAGGCTCTTCTCGTCACTCTACTAAACCATTTTCTGCCATCCCCCCTCCATCGTATCACCTCAAAACAACCATCCATATTCTTGCTTCATCTTTTGAATCCATTTTGGGTCCTTATATCGCTCCATCCACCAGCGCCCATCCTTCAGCTACTCCATCTATTTTGGGTCCTTATGTCCCTCCATCCACCGTCGCACATCCCCCACATACTAAGTCCATTTTGGGCCCTTATATACCAAAATCACCTCCTCCACCTTGTCCTATTCATCCTTTTATCCATCCATCACCTATCCATATCACCCATCATAAACATCCCACTCTCATGTTCCCTAATCAAGATCAACAAAGGCACATACCTACACATTCTTCATCACACATACCATCCCAAAAATCCTACCTCCATCATTCCATTCATGTTTCCTCCACATCATCCATCTCCTTGTGCCCATCCCATTGCTATTAAAAGCACTTTGGATGCCAAAATGAACATGCATAAATATAAACATCCACATGAATCTAAAGCAACTCATGTATCCTTAAAAAGACATGTTTAGGAAAAGAAAAATAAAATCCAAAATCCCTATCAAACCCACAGGCCACAAAAGCCCACCAAAGAAAAAATCAAAACCATGTGGATCCAAAAGAAGAAAAAAAATACAATAAATTCAAATGAAAAATTTGTCACAACATCCAAAGTTACTAATCCAAAGCTAATCATACACACCCTCCATATCCTAAATCTATTTTGGGTCCTTATTTCCCAACATTTTGCATCCATTAATCCTCCTATCCTTTCACATCCACCACCATATCTGCCAATGTTGGTCCTAAAAACATATCCCCATCACACATCCACCCCATCATTCCTCCCATACACTATCCAATATCCCATCCATTACCCACATATCTCCCACATCAAATCCCTTTAATCCATTCTCGTGCCTAATCCATTTATCCTAATAAGGTTGTATCAACATCCAATATTCACTTCAGACATGGACTCTTAATACCTCATATGGAACTTGATGCTTGAGTCCATCTATCCCCTTATTACATGTCTTCCAATTCCACTTATCCAAATCAATTTCCTTATCCATCTCCATCCGCATACTATCCAAATGTCAAAAAATTCAAAAAAATCCAAAAATCCAAAAAAAAAAGTAAAGAGAAATAATTCGTCCAATGGTGAAAACTTGGCAAACAAGCACCTTGGATAAGTACCATGATGGAAACTTGGAAAATAAGCGTCATGCGTAAATCCCCCATCTAGCTTACTTCCACACTTGGGGGCAGCATCATCTCCTTCACCCATCTCCTCTACCCCACCTATCTTACACTTCCTACCTATCATATCCCATTTATCCCAATCCCTCCATCCTCCTTGTGATCTTGATAAAGACAGGGGCACCTATCTATGCATGCTTTGGAAACCTCTTGGCATACATCTCCCTCACCTATACACTATTCTAATACTTATCCACATCAATCTACCTTCCCTATCCACCTGTCATGCTACCATCAATCTCCATTCCTTATCCATGTATCCTATCCATATCCATCTCACTCCCTTATTTTCCCATCCTTCTATCTTCCATCCCTCCTGCCTCATTATACATGACATATCTATAGTGGGGCATATTTTTACCTTGTACCAAAGTCCTTGGAGACATCATTCATCGATCCTATCATCCCTTCCATACCACTACTACTATCTCCCCATCCATCCATTCAAAAAATCCCTTCCATCTCCCCATCCTTATCTTCCTATCCATCCATCATAGCATCCCTTCCATCTCCCCATCATTATCTCCTTACCCATCCAAACAATCCCTTCCATATCCCCATCCTTATCATCATATCCACCCATCATAGCATCCCTTCAATCCCTCATCCTCATCTCCCTATCCATTCATCTCTATCCTCATCCCATCTCATAAACCCTTGTCATTGGTATCTGGCTATAGGCTTCTCCCCATGCAACCCAATGCCATTTATCTCATCGTCATCACTCCCACTTATTTCAAATCTCCTATCACTTCTCATCACTCATCTCTCCCTCATGTCATCCTCCCAATTCATCTTTTTATTATTTGGATAGCTATCCCATCCCTAAGCTTCATGCAATCACCATCATCCTATCTTATCCACCAGGTCTATCTTGCCTCATCATATCGGTTCCATAAGTTTATCCACTTATCATGGTCATCTCGTCATCCTTTATCCATGATCACTCATCGGAATTTTGTTGAACTATGTTGTCCCCACTCTTTCATGTAGGCAAGGTTGATCATTGGGTCCACCCCCAGGGATTTTTTCCATCTGGTATTTTACATCCATCATGGTCTCCATTGTCCTATTTCCGCTTTTATCCATGGTTAGTCATCGGCCTTTTATCAAACTACGAGGGCTTTGAGTTTTCACATATGCAAGGCTAATATTTGATCAACCCCCAAGCCCCTATGTCTTTAGGGTGTGTTAGTATTGTGTATTGTCTCATGTCTTATGTCATGTCATCAAATATGTCCTTATCTAGTTGGTTCTTCACAAACGAGATCCACTAGTATTGTGCGATTCAATCAATTTTGACAATCCTGAGTTATGTCGATCACTTAGTTTAGTTTCCATCTTTGGTCTTAGCAGGATGCATCCTTCCTCATCAGACCACATCAATCCCATCCACCTTTTGATCCTATGGCAAAGGAAATTTGAGATTGATTACTTTCTTGTGCTACTTTTGGCATTTTGTTTATCATTTGAGCTTCCTATCATGCTTTGTTAGGGTTACCATGATCCATCATATTATGGTGCACTTTGACTAGTAAACATAGGGGAATATCTTGATCTTTTTGTTTGTTGTTGTCTGCTTGGTTGTCCCACGTAGTACCCACCAAGATCCTTGTGGTATTGTATTATGTTGGGGAATTCTTTGTGTTTGTGGTTTTCCAACATTGGCCCTACCAAAGTCCCCCGTGACTTTGGGATGTTGGACTAACCTTTTTGTTTGTTGTGTTAGTCCCATGCATGTGGTATGATGTTACCTTGGTTCTTCATACCGTGGTACATATTATCTCATGCTATATCAAATTAAGTGCTCATTACATGGTAACATAATGCATAACAATTCACTTGTTTGATCTGGTTACTATCCATTCATCCTTCATCACTCTCCCTCATCTATCTATCTAATCTATTTTCATCCCTCCACTTTCTTCATCCTCAACATATCATCATCTCTTTAATATTCTTAAGATAATATAGATTAGTTATTTTGAGCATCTTTTCCTTCATTATTTTCATTCGTTTAAACCATCTCACATCTCCATCCAATCCCAATCCATTCAATCTTGCACAAATCAACTAATTGAATCCTTGGTCTTCTTCCTAGTCTTGCTACAAGCCTTGATCCAATCATCATCATTGTCATCATCATCAAGATGTATCCTTCCCTATCATTTTGTGTTGTTTAGGGTTGTATCCTTCCCTCATCAACAACACTTTCATCACCACCATCGAGATATCTCCTTCCATTTCCTTTTGTGTTTTTTTGGGATGTATCATTCCCTCATCAACTACACTCCATCCATCATCAACCCATTTTGGCTTGTAGCTTGATTGGGGAAATATCACCTTTGTCCTTAAATCCATTTGTGCTTCCTTTCTTCTTATCTTCTCTTCCCAATCTCTTATCACTTATCATCCTCTCCTATCCATCATTTTGCATCCTCTTCCCCGTCTACCCTCTCACATCATCTCATCCATTTCAAGAGCACACCTGCATTCTCTTGAACCCACATGTCCTCTCAAGGGGGCATCCTTAATCCCTAATCTTCATCTTCACTCCTATCATCCTTCTCCCTAGTCACTTCTTTGATGATTGGGGCATCTCTCACAATCTAACCATCTTCTTCTTGGGGCTATATTTTAATTTTCTTTGAAATGATGCTACTTCATAACACCATCTCAAAGAGGGGAAAATTTAGACACATAAATATGACCACCTACGTTTGGTCAAATTTATCCTTTTTCATCTAAATATCCTCTTATTTGCATTAATTAAGTAATATTACTATTATTTAATTAATACCCCTAAATTCCTCTAAATCCCTAAGGTATTTGGTTAAATAATTAAATACCTTATCCTTTATTCCTTTCCTCCAAGGAATTAAATAAATAATCCATTTACTTAATTCCCTTTATCTCCCATCCCCCATAATCTACACCTAATCCTAATCCACCTCCTAATCCCATCATTAGGGATGTGCATATTCCTAATCCATGATTAGGATGTGTCACATCCTCCAACTTTTGCAAGTTGGATCTTTATCCTCATTAGCCACCTAACTTTCCTCTAATCATTGATTAGCTAGTCTAATCAACCCCTTTGGTCAACTCTCCCCATCTCCCAAGGAATTTTTAATTTCTTTTTGTCTTCCCAAGGTACTTTTGAGGAATCCTGTCCCATCTCCCAAGGAATATTAAATTCATTTTATCATCCTCATGCACATTAAAAAGGAATTTTTAATTCCTTTAGTCAACTCTTTCATCCTAGCCCTTGATCTCTTGTCCTCTTTCAATCTCCATTGGTAAATGACTAACACTTAGCCATTTTAGCTCTCTCAAAAATCCACTCTCAAGCAACCCTAATCATTCTCTCAAGCTTTCACACCATCTCCATAGCCATTTTCATCCATCCTTGCATCTAAATCAAGAAAAAAAAAGTCGTTATGCTGCCAAAATTGATCTAGGAGCACAAAATCGAACAAATCAACAAGGCCAACCAACCGATGAACTTGGAAAAGGTAACTTACTCTCTTTCTCTTGTTTTTGTTCAAATTTAACTAGGCTTCTCTTTGAGGTGTTGTTGTGTTTCCTTCATTTTGCATTCATTTTGTTTTGTATTGTAGACTAGGGGATTTTCACTGCACACACTTTTAATCTTTATCTTCAACTTATTAAGTCTTTATTAGTGTCTCATATTGCTTGGGGGCTATGGAAGGAGAGGAAAAGGGTTTTTAGAGACGAGAAGCTTAAGGAGGTGGCTATCTTCCATAAAATAAAGAGAGCTATTAAAGAAAAATTTCTTGCTAGGCTTTAGGATAAGAAGTTGGATGCTCAATAGAATTCTATCCATAAGTATGATACCTAGGTCATGGGTTATTGGAATCTAAATTCTGATTTATCTATACTTTTTAGTTCTTTGAAAAATCCTAGAGAGAATGTTGCTTGGAGAAGACCACCAAGAGGGTGGATCAAAGCCAATTTTGATGGGGTGGCTAAGAGGAACCTTGGGCATACAAGGTGTGGTGGGTATTAAGAGATGAAGGAGGTAGACTTATATCAATAGTGGCACTCCCTTTGGGAACTTAAACTAATAAATTAGCTAAAGATGAGGCAACTCTCATTGGAATTAAATTATATTTTGATAGGGTTTTAAAAAAGTGTGGATTGAGGGCTCGACTCACTTAATATTATTAGGTGTTTTCTTAATTTAACCCCCCCTAGTTGGACAATTGAATCAATTATTCATGATTTCCTAGGAATTATTAATACTTTTGATGATGTTAGAATTTCACATATTTTTCAGGGAATACAATATGTTGGAAAAAAAATTCACCAATGATGTGGTTAAACTTCAGTCCTCTAAAGCATGGGAAGGATACTTTTTAGTACCCATTGAGGTCCTTACCATTCTCAAAATAATTATCCAAATCAAGAGTTTTAATGAGAGAGGGGATGAGATGTTAATTATTTTCATTAACATCACATTCTTTCTATTTTTGGACTCTAGGAAGATTCTCGAGTGAGAAGTGCAGAGAACTCTTGGTGAAAATGGGTGGTGATCAAAATCATGTTGAGCCACTCTCCTGTGATGAGATCAGAAGGAAACTAAATGTGTGGCATATTCTAGAGGAGGGTGGTCTCATGTCATATATGGAGAGACTCGATGGTATGACCATGAAGCCACTAATTTTTTTTTCAAAGGATGGAGCAAACAAATGTTAACATTTCAAGGTGTTGAGTTCACTATCTATGAGGAAATGATAGTGGAGGTCTCTAGGATTCAATTGGTGGGAAGGAAATTATTCAAAGATCAAAAATCTAATGAGGAGGCTTTGAACAAGTTTTATAGAAGCTTTCCTCTTGGGGAATGTCACAATTTCCATAATGCCCATCTCTAGGTTGAGATTGCTAAGGTGATTATGTGATACATCACCCTTGATGGTAGGTTTATAGATATCCTTGGTGTGAATTTAAATTTTTTTAACCATTTTAAACATAAGCTTTTGGTCTCCTTTTTATTTTATCTACTTGTGTCCCTTGACCCTTTTGTGAAAGATCATCTTACAAACCCCAATGCATTAGTCCTACATGAGGTTTTGGTTTTGTTATTGATGGAGTATGCCAAAGAATATATGTTCCTTAATCCTATGAAAGGTAAAGGGAATGTTAAAAGAAGTATAAACCTATTCTTTATGATACGGTGCTTGATTCTTTGGTGGATGAAGAAGATGAGTGGTAGAATACTGAGGTTGGGGTAGACTCCGTGGAAGTTATTTCATTTTCTTCTTTGAACTTGAGTAGGAAGAAGAAATTGAAGGAACCCTTTAAAAAACTCGCCGAAGAAGAAATCCAAAAGGCTATCTCATGGTCGAAAGGCTCCCTAACAAGTGATAAGGAGGTTGGATGCAAAGAACAAAGGTGAGGTAAATAAATATTATCTACTCTTGGGGTTATTGGTGACAAAGGGAAAGAGAAGGTGGCTGAGGAAACTCTCACAGAGAAAGGAGATTCTAGAGAGGTGTTGGTTCAAACCCTAGTGGAGGGCCCGACCAAGGAGTTTGTTGATGCTATCAATATTGACCCTTCTCAGAGGATTTTTCTTACTTGCATGTTGAAAGGGAAGTGATAATTGACATTTTGGGGATAGTGAAAGAAAGCGTGATGAGAAAATTTAGATTGACTAAGTGGTTCATTTTGGAACTAAATAATGTCAATGTTAAAGTTCATGGCTTGTAGGAGAAGGTTTCTAAAGCATATTCCAAGGTTATTTTTATTTGTTGGTTTCTTTTGACTAGTTGTGGTTTAGCTATTGGTTGGCCATTCTTTTATCTAATGTAGCATTGTTTTGTAACTTGGGGCATTGGGTTTCTTATAAATAATGCCTTTCCTATTGATAAAAAATATAATCCATTATCATTTCAAAATTCAGCAATTCTCCCCAAGGTGATGCACTTTGTGTCACATGTCCTTTCTTTTTTGTGATATCTTAATCTTATATATTATCAAGAATACACTAGGGTCTTAAAAATTTGATTGAATTAGTAATCTACCCAAGGAAAAGAAAATGACATCTTAATTATGTCCTTGTTTATTTATATATACTCTACATGTAGGAAAAATCTATTTTCCTTTCAAAATTCACCAATGCTCCCCAAGGTGATACACTTTGTGACATGTAACATATTTCTACTATTTTGTACATCTACATCTTCAATTTATTCAATTCTAAAATAGTCATTTGGTATGGTTTAAAAAACTATCATAGTTTCTAGTATAAATTAATCATGAACTAAACTTCCATTATTTTAGAAATTTGCATAGCTCTTCGAGGAACATGTCTACCTACTCTATAAAAGAGAATAATCATCAAGTTTTGGTTGGGTGGGTGTATAAATATGGGTAGACACTTTGTGGCCAACTTCTTAAAAAAGTTTTGAAAGCTCATAATGTGAGCCATTATAACGTGCTCGCATTATGGCTTGGTGTGCCAAGTCTGAGGATCGGCCACAATGAGCCCATAAAGTGAGCACGTTATAACATGAGCGTGTTATAACGCACTCACGTTATGACCTATTAAAAGAAAAAAAAAATTGAATTCATTCTTGCACTTCACTGTGTTTTTTTCTTGCCCGTGACCAAAACCCCAATTTTCCGCGCTCGCATTCTGGGAGGAGGTATTTTGAAAAATTCTTCATCAATGGTTGTTTTTTCATCACCAAGATTCTACCAAATCGACAAGGAGGTCTGAGAGGTAAGGATTGTTTTTTTTTTTTTTGAATTTGTTAGTTTTAGGTTGTTTTTGATATTTATTTTTTGAATTTGTAGGAGATGTTAATCAACCTGCAAACCCTCCTCAAAATCCTCAAGAAGCACAACAACAACAAGAGGAACAAAATCCTCAAAAAACACAACAACAACAACAACAAAATCCTCAAGTTAATCAACCACAACCTCAATCCCCTACACCAATCCCTCAACATCCTCCTGGCACTCAACAAAACTTTTTGAGTGAAATTAAGAACAATAAAAAAAAATTGAGGATTTAATCAGGAGGTTGAACAATCCAAATGGTTTAACCATGGAAAGAATGACCTTGGCAACTTCATCAAAAGAAATGTTAAAGCATGTAGATTCAATCAACAAAAAATTAACTGGTTTGTAGGATAGGAGGCAGGCGACTAGGGCTTATTACCAAGATAAATTATCATATAAAGATGTAAAAGATTTAAAAATTACAAAAGGTGATTTTTTCTCATTATTCACTGATCCACAGTCAAATGCAAATCTTACCCTCAATGTGAAGATGTTTCTTATTCATTGTTGCCACCACCAATAGATTAGGAACTTTTTTTGGGATAGGTGGTACATGATTTTTGATTACCCACCATTCAATAATTGTGAAGTCCCACAATATTTCCTTAGGAAACTATACCGTGAGTTCATCTTGAACAAAATCCCAAATTATTTGGATATGAGGGTCTTCCAAGGGAGAGGTGGGGGTCGGCTCAACATAGACTCAGTGCACAATGGGATCCTACACGGCAAGGGAGACGATCTCTCACCAGACCACCTCATGAGCACATCGTCATCCCTTCTATAATGAAGGAGAGTGCTGACGTAGACTCTGTAGGTCATCAAATCTTTGAGCTAGAGTGTCATCCAACATTCCAGCCCTATTCTACAACACCATCTATGGGAGTCTTCGAGTGGCGGACTTCGATCCCATTTGTGTCAATCTTGTGGGGCAACTTGTTCATATGAACCCACCAACACTTAGGAGGTTGCTACACACCTGATCCTTCTGTAGCTATGGAGATGGAAAGGTCAAATGAAATTTTGCATGAGGCCTATGGCATTGATACTTAGGTAAAAGTTAGTATGTTCATTGAATTTAATTTATTAAATTTTGATTTTTAAATGCAAAATTAACTAATTTAGTTTTATGATTTTAATAAAATTATAGGGTCACAGTGTTGATGCTAGATACACCGGCCCTACACCTGCTTATTTTTCCACTACACCTACCATTGAGGTATGTAACTAGTAAACAATTATAAATTTATTACATGTTAATAGCATTGTTTTATGAATGGTATTTTAATATGTGATTTTTGATGTTGAATAGGCTAATATTGGAGGTTTTGAGGGAACACCTCCCAGTGCCAGTGGATTTAGTCAAACCTACACATAGGTAATATAATAAAGAATTTAAATAATGAATTGTACTTAATAGATTTGTGTAGTTTATATTCATATCATTGATTACGTTGCATTGCACATCTTTCAAACTCAAAGAATTACTTCACATTCTATAACTAATAACTAGATGTTGATAGATGAAAAAATTTCAACTACAATATAGTTGTTTAGAAATTCAACATAAGCATTGATGCAATTATTTCACATAGCATAAGTAATAAGTCTAGGAGAAAATTCCAATTGCATTTTCTTGTCATGGCATTCCATGAGACCACTTTTTATTGAGGCATCTTTCCAAACAGTTCACTGCCTTGTCTATATTATGAATGCTTGGAATGACTATATGAAATAAAAATAGTAAGAAATAGCATAGACAAGGAAATCAGTTGTTTGAAAAAAATGCCTCAAATAAATGCGGTCTCATGGTGATGTCCATCACCATGAGACCCAATTTCTTTGAGGCACTTTTTCAAATAGCTCATCGCCTTTTCTATGCTACCAAAATTACCATACATGTCTACCAAAGCATTTTATCAAATAGTTCATTTCCTCACTACTATGGCTAAAAGTTTAAAAAAGGTGCTTTCTAACAAACTATGGATGCTTGGAAAAAATATATCAAAGCATAATAGTAAGCAATAACATAGACAAGGCAAATAGTAGTTTGAAAAAATGCCTCAAAGAAATGCGGTCTCATGGTGATGGAATGCCATTCCATCACCATGAGATCACATTTATTCAAGGAATTTCTTGAAATAACTAATCACCTTTTCTATGATACCACATTTTCCATACATGTGTACCAAAGAATTTTATCAAAATACTCACTTCCTTTCTGCTATGGCTAAAAGCCTAAAATAGGTGCTTCCAACAAACTATGGATGCTTGGAAAAATTTGTATCAAAGCATAATAGTAAGCAATAATACCATAGAGAAGGAAATGAACTATTTGAAAAAATGCCTGAAGGAAATGCATTCTTATGGTGATGGAATGCCATGACGTGCATTTTTTTGTAATGGCATTCCATCACCATGAGACCCAATTTCTTTAAGGAATTTTTTCAAACAGTTCACTGCCTTCTCTATGCCACCACAGTTATCATACATGTCTATGAAAACATTTTATCAAATGGTTCACCAGCTTGGTGCTATGGGTAAAAGACTAAAAATATGTTCTTTCAAACAATATATGAATAGGGTAAATAGTAAGCATGATAGTCAGAAATATATAGTTTAATAAGTAATCAAAATTTTGTTCATTATCTCATACATTCTAAGTCATGACATGGATCGCTATTGTAGTTTTTGTGATTGAATAATTTGTTGTTTTATTTTCAGATGTTGCAAGTGGAAAGACCTTGAATGTTCAGATAGAAATGGACATTGGTGTTTCATCTACTATAGAATCCTTGATGGCTCTGAAAAAGGAGATATGAGGAAAATTACAAAATTTCAATTTACATTCATTGTTATAGATGTTAGTTAGTGAAAAATCAAACCATTATTGATTCATAGTTTAATTTATATTTGGATGGTTTATACGAGGATTTAGCATGCCTCATTATGGGAATTTGAATATTTACCTCATGGAGAGTGATCATCAGATGGTGGTAAGTGATTATTTTGTTAAATATATCATTTTTAAATGTAATTTCTATATATTAATGTCTTTACTTCTTATTGTAATAGATAAGACTTCACCAAGAACTAAACACTAGGAGGAGCACTAGGAGCACTCCTTGACCGTAGCATAAATGAGTGACATATGTATCTCCATCTGATCAACAAGCAAAGGGAAAGATTTTATTTCGAGAGAATGGAGAGTGATGAATTTTAATTCCAAAGCCCTTTGTTGTATTCCTATATGGCATTGTTGTAAGCCTATATGGCTATTTTGTACCTATATTTTATACTTATATCAACATATATTGACGTATGCCTACATGGATATTTGGTTAATACAAATCTTTTTTATCGATGGTGTCCATATTTGCATTATAAATCCATGGTTCAATAGATATGAGTTACATCTATTCAAGTGTATACTTTACAACTTATGTGTATACTTTGTGACTTATGTGTATTCCAATGTATACTTTGTGACTTATGTGTTTTCATGCGTATACCTTGTATTCATGTATATACTTTGTATTAATTTGTGTATACTATGTATTCATGTGTATACTTCAAGGCTTATGTGTTTTTGAGTACTTATGCTTCCCTTATTCACATGTACATGCTTGAATTATTCACATGTATACTTATTAATTGGTTAGCACTAGCATTGATCATTGTTGTCCTTCATGGTTTGTCTTGAATATTAATTGCTTGATGCTAAACAACTTCAATATTTCTAGGAATACTAGTAGAGTTAAAAATTCCAAAATTGCACAAATTGAAAAGAAAAGATTAACTGTAAATAAATTCACCAATTATTAACTTAATAATTAATTAAGAATGAGTATAAAATATATCAAGAGATGAGCCTTATAGAATGGAAATTGCAAACTAGAAAATAGGCAAAGCATTTCCAGTACATTGAAAGTAATAATCCACCCAAAATTGCAATGGGAGAGAAGTGATGTAGAGCAAGGAGGCCTTCAATTACCAATCACAAATTCAACTGATTTCAACATGCCTTCAATCTCCAAAACCCTAACTAGGATGATTCCCTTCATAACTTCACTATTTGCCTTGTAGGTCTACAAACCTAGTTTCTTAGACCTATCTCACAACTCCACTCTCAAAACCATTAAAAATTTATATTTTTAGACACCCTTTAAGGCATACCAAAACATATCTCAAAATCTCATATAACTCTTTTGGAACAAATCCCTCAAACTGATGCTTCTACATTGTGCCCTTTAGCAAAATAGGCCTAATTTACAAAGCAACTCTCCTCTAAACAATCTGCCAACCCTAAATACCTATGGAAAATCATTTACCAGTCTACAAAACCACCAAATCTACAACTTTTAGCTAGTGAACTGCTCACTAAGTCCTCTTTATAAAAAAACCCTCATTTTTAGCAAGTTACAAAGGGGTTTACTGAAAATCCCACTTCCCAACTTCTTTACACTTCACTAATGCATCATACATGCTTCAAATGTCCTGTGCATGCTTAATCTATCACCAAAATTTGTTTCCCCAAGATTTTTCCTCACCTACCCACCTTTAACCATCAAATTTCACTCAAAACATTCAAATTGGACAACTAGGGCATCATGTTCAAACCCCCAAATGACCTCTCCTACTCCCAAAACAATTCAATCAACTAAATCCTACCAAATTATTCCTATTCCACTTAGATACAAGAGTTATAGTCAGTGGAATGGGCCATAATTACATTTTTATGTCTTCAAAACCTTAAAATTGGAGTTTCAGACTTGCCTATAGGGAAAACTCAATAAGATTATACAACCCCAATGGGAATGCCTCAAAATTAGTCAAAAAGATATAAATGACACTAAAAAAACAATTCAAATCAATTTGGAGTCACCATCAGGCCATACAAGCCATGCAACTACTCTGCAACAACAATATTCAATAGAAAAGATACAAAATTTTAATGAAAACGAGAGCTTTATTATTCAATCTTTTAGAAAACATCCAACAATATTCATCCATCAAGTTTACAACATATTTTAAACCTTAACCAACCTATTTAAGCTATTCTAACTACCCTTTGAATGCCCATGACTATTGGGCTTTTTCAATTTTACATTTTTTTACACTTTTACAACTTTTCAATATTGCACTTTTGACAGTTTTGCAAAAATGTGACAATATAAACTCAATGACTCATAATTACCTATTAGATGGTCTATTAGGACTTTATTGAATTGAAAAAAACTCAAACACATCTAAAACTATCGAAATACCTCATTTGACAACATTAACAAAAAATGCATTTGGTGCCCATACACCAAGAAGGCTTATTTAAGATCCTTGAGCAATGTATTTCCTAATGCTCCCTTGTTATTACATATCTCAATTTGGTTTAATCCAAAGAGTTCCATGAAATGCTTTATCTAAAAGAAAAAAATACTTTTTCAATTGGTATTCCATGAAATGATTCATAAAAAGATTCCAATATATTTAATCCTTTGATTGGAACAATTCAATTAAGAAAAGGATACATAATCTTCACAACACTTGCAAAACATAATATTCGTAGTAGATGAATGTCTAGCATTAACGTACCTATCGAGATGCGTTGGAGCAGTTTGTTTGGTCATACGAATTGAAAAATGAAAGTTGCACCACTTTGCAACTTTACCCTACGTGCATTTGACACATTTTCCATCAACTGAAAAATGGACACCACCAGAAAATGACTTTGAGATAACAAAAATTGAGAGAATTTATTGTAGATGGGTCCAACGGGATCTCGTAGGCTCAGAAAAAGAGTTCGTAAGTATCACGGTTTTTGAGTAATAGCCCGTCAAAGATTGCTTCCCTTTTGCACTTTGGAACCTTAAGGGATCGAGTCGGTTGAACGTAGCTTGGAGAGATTCTATGTGTTTGAGTGTGAAAGAGAACCATACCTATTGTAAACGTGCCTATTAGGATGTGTTGGAGAAGTTTGTTTTTTGAATGAATTGCAAAAGAAAAGTTGCACCACTTTGCAACTTTACATTGCTTGCATTTGACACTCTTTCCATCAAGTGAAAACTGGACACCACGGAAAAATGACTCCAAGATAATGAAAACTGAGAGATGTTATTGTAGAGGGGAACAACACAATCTTATAGGATTAGATGAGAAGTTTCTAAGCATCACAATATCCGAGTAACAACATGCTAAAGTTTGTAGACATTTTTCACTTTGGACTCTTAAGGGATCGATCCGATTGAACGTAGCTCAAAGTGATTTTGAGTGTTTGGGTGTGAAAGGGGATCATTCCTAGCATAAAAGTACCTATTCAGATGTGTTGGAACAGTCTATTTGGTCACATGAGTTGTAGAATGAAAGTTGCACCACTTTGCAACTTTCAACTACTTGCATTTGACAACTTTTTCTCTAAGTGAAAATTTTCCACCATGGGATAATGCCTCTGAGATAGAAAAAATTGAGAGAGGTTATTGTAGAGGGGCCCAAAGCAATCCCGTAGAATTAGATGAGAAGTTTCTAAGCATCATGGTATTCAAGTAATAACATGTTGAAGTTTGCAGCCATTTTGCACTTTGGACTCTTAAGGGATCGATTCAGTTGAACATAGCTCAAAGTGATTCCACGTGTTTGGATATGAAAGATGACCATTCCTAGCATAAAAATACCTATTGAAATGCATTGGAACAATCCATTTGGTCACATGAGTTGTAGAACGAAAGTTGCATGACTTTGCAACTTTCAACTACTTGCATTTGACAACTTTTTCCCCAAGTGAAAATTCACCACCATAAAAAAATTTCTTTGAGATAGAAAAAACCAAGAGAGGTTATTGTATACGGGCTTAATGTTATCCCATAGAATTAGATGAGAAGTTTCTAAGCATCATGGTATCCGAGTAACAACATGCTAAAGTTTGTAGCCATTTTGCACTTTGGACTTTTAAGGGATCGATCTAGTTGAATGTAGCTCAGAGAAATTCTGCATGTTTGGGCATGAAAAAGGACCACACCTAGTGTAAAAATACCTATTCAAATGCATTGGAATAGTCCGATTGGTCACACGAGTTGCAGAACGAAAGTTGCACCACTTTGTAACTTTCAACCACTTGCATTTGACAACTTTTTCCCCAAGTGAAAATCCGTCACCACTAGAAAATGTCTCCGAGATAGAAAAAAATGAGAGAGGTTATTATAGAGGGGTCCAACGCGATCCCATAGGATTATAATTTTTTTTTCTAAGTGTCATGGTAACTGAGTAACAATATGCTAAGTTTGCATCCATTTTTCACTTTGGACTCTTAAGGGATCGATCCAGTTAAACGTAGCTCAGAGTGATTCCACATGTTTGGGTATGAAAGAGGACCATTCCTAGCATAAAAATACCTATTTAAATGTGTTGGAATAGTCTATTTGGTCACACAAGTTGCAGAACAAAATTTGCACCACTTTGCAACTTTCAACTACTTGCATTTGACAATTTTTTCCCCAAGTAAAAATTTTCCACCACGGGAAAACGCCTCTGAGATAGAAAAAACTAAGAGAGGTTATTGTAGATGGGCCCAACATGATCCTATAGGCTTAGATGAGAAGTTTCTAAGCATCACAGTATCCGAGTAACAACATGCTAAAGTTTGTAGTCATTTTGCACTTTAGACTCTTAAGGGATCTATCTGATTGAATGTAGCTTGCAGCGATTTTGCATGTTTGGGTATGAAAGAGGACCATACCTAGTGTAAACATACCTATTTAAACATGTTGGAATAGTTTGTTTAGTCACACGAGTTGTAGAACGAAAGTTGCACTACTTTGCAACTTTGCACTGCTGGCATTTGACACTTTTTCCATCAAGTGAAAACTAGATACCACGTGAAAACCACTCCAAGATAACAAAAACAAAGAGAGTTCATTGTATATGGTCCCAGCATGATCTCATAGACTTAGACAAAGATTTTTTAAGTGCCACAGTTTCCAAGTAATAGCCCATCAAAGATTGCTACCCTTTTGCACTTTGGACCCTTAAGGGATCGAGTCGATTGAATGTAGCTCAGAGTGATTTTACATGTTTTTGTGTGAAAGAGGACCATTCCTAGTGTAAATTTACCATTCCTAGCGTAAATCCACAACTTTTGATGAAAGACTCACTTCCTATGACACCAAAACATGAAATGCTCACTTTTTGCCATTCCAAAGGGATTTATTGAAAAACACTATTCTAGGCTTCTACATAGCCAACCAAGGCCTCAAAAACCTTTAGTTATTTCTACACATGCTTGAAGGTTCATCAAAATCTATTGCCCCCAAGAGTTTCTACAACTTCCTTCTAACCATCAAATTTCACTCAAAGTACACAGTTTGACAATTAGGGCATCATGCCCAGGGACTCAAATCACCTTCCCTGCCCTTCCAAAGATTTTAAACTTCAAAATAATCCTTCTCATTCCAAATCAATCATCTCCCAATCTTTTGTAAGATAATTTCACCAAAACCCAACATCTAAACTCCATTTTAAAGCCAAAATTCACCCAATTTCCTCTGGGACAGTAACCAAAAACATTCCTAGACATTTTCCCTACTCCTAAATCTTATTCCTACATCTAACCCTACCATTTTGGACTCACTCCACCAAGCCATAGAGAGAAAAAATAGGTGGAATAAGTCATTTATTCACTTTTAGTCTTCAAACCCTTATGGTTGGCTGTACATACCAACACTCAGTAATTTGACAATAAAATTCTTAAAACTCAATGAATTTCCTTCACTCCAAAGCCAAAACGTACCTCAAATCTATCTCTACCAATTGGAAAATATTTTAGGACATAATACTTTTGTATGGTTAGGTATAATATTCTGCAACATAAAAATTCAATGAAACACACAATTACAAGAGAAATCAAGGGATTTTTATTGCTTTTCCTTCACAAAAGCCTTCAACAACCTCTTCCTTCGAGTTCCCAACATATTTAAATCTTAACCAACCTATGATAATGGCTCTAACTACCCTTTGAATTCCCATGACCATTGGGATTCTTCAAGTTTACATTTTTTTACACTTTTTTCACATTGACAACTTTTCAATTTTTGCAATTTTACATCATTTTGACAAATATTCAACATGAACTCCAAAATGACCCCAAAACCAACTAACCTAACTTATTACATTATAAATTGGTCTAATATGACCTTATTCAATTGAAAAAACTCAAAACAAAAAACTAACTTAAGACTTCCATGAACCAAATTTGCTCAATAACCTTGGTTCCCCTGCACCAAATTTCAATATTTGAGTAAATCTCATTACAATGCCTTAGGTAGTCCATTCTCAAAAATATTTTACAATTTCACTCATACATTCAAGATTCTCTTATAATTTATACATCATAGGTGCTCATGATGAGGTTAATATCAAATGAGTAACTTGACATTCCCTCGCTAAGCTTCACACGCTCTTTTATAATGGATTCAAATCAGAATTGAGATTTGTCAAGATAATCAAAATAAGGATGTTGCATTCCTTTTTTGGCTAAGATTCTCTTTGATAGCTCATGAATCGACATTTTCTACAAGGAGAGGCCAATCAATTTTTAGTAGTTTACTTACAAATATGCAAAGTAAAAGAAGAAAAAGAAAGAGCATCCAAAATGCAAATGAAATGAAAATAGATGGAAGGAAATTATAGACAACAAATCCACACCATTTGTTTCCAACTCGAGAACAACAAGGCATAAATATTGATGCTTCCATTGAGGATAGGCATGCCAGTATCTCAACTTAGTCACTCTTAGTCATACATCTTCATTGGGAGTTCCAAAATACCTTTTGCACACAACACCTCTCATGAATAGAATAACTTGAAATTCGAGATGCTCTTATAATGTCTACATCATAGGTGCTCATGATAAGGTTAACTTCAAATGAATAACTTAAAATTCCCTCAACAATCTTCACACACACTTTTGTATTGACTTCAAATCATAATTGAAATTTTTCAAGATCATCAAAATAAAGATGTTGCATTGCTTTTCTAGTTGAGATTCTCTTGGATGGCTCATAAATCTGCGTTTTCTGCAAGGGGACACCAATTAATTTTTAGCAGGTTACTTACAAATAGGAAATGTAAAAGAAGATGATATCATTAGCATCAAACAAATTAATGTGCATACAAGTATAAATTAATAAGAACCAATGTGCATACTTACAAATTAATCCAACAAGCCATCCGGGTCTACTCTACTCTTTATTGTGTCAAGTATTGTCTCATGGTCAGACTCACAGACCTTTCACAAGGTCTTATTCAAAGGTCTACCCCCATATTAGGTCAAATGAACATTGGATACCACGACAAGGTTCGAGTAATGAAAATTTTTACGATGCGTGTCAAAGTCCTGAAATAGCCAATGTTTAACACTCTTATGTGGGTACCTTCTAAGCCATGTTTCAGTAACAAAAACTGAGCCTCTAGGGTATTCAATATTTTCTCCATCTATAACTGGGGCCTCCAATTTCCTTTTGGCCTCAACACAATGACACAAGTAATAGTTTGTTCCCTCTTCATTGTCTTCATCTACAATAAATACATAAACATGCCCTAGAATGATATGTGCAACAAATCTCTTGAAATTAGTCAACATTAGGAATACACTACAAAGTAAGATAACAATAGGAATTTCAAAAACTAAGCAAGTAGATATATTACCTGGTTGAACTAGATCTGATACGTGGTCAAATTCAATTGATGATTCCATTTGTGTTAGTTCAAATTCCATCAGAGGGTGATATGTGTGAAGTGGGCTAAGATAACTTGTCAACCATATGTCAACCCACTCCATTGACTCACAATCATTCCAAGCTTGCATTGTACATGAAGAACAAAAGCATGCCATCTTCCATGTATTGATACTCCATGAACCTGGATTTGAGCTAAGGAAAGAGTGTAGCTCACTCGATCCTATTAGTGTACAAAAATCCTCGTATGGTGCAATGTTAGTTTCATCCATCAACCAAAAAAATATACAAATTGAAGATGTACCTTCATTACCTGGACCCATCAAAGCATTACACCACTCGACAATTGATCTTTCATCTATCAACTTTGCACTATATTTATAATTTAACTCTTCTCATGCTAATGCTCTTTTCACACATGCTCCCCCTTTCCATGCTCAACCTCACAAAAGTTCCACATATGCTCAACACTTGTAATAACATGCATCCTACTCAACCAGTAGAACATGCGTAAGTTCTTGAACTGTGCTGCATAGTTGTCCAACCATATTATATGTTGACCATATGCTATACCCCTCTAAGCCAAACAATTGTAGAACATATAGAAGCAACCTTGCACGAACTCTAGAGAATGTGTGCGATCATCACTAACATAAAAGTGATACTCCCTCAATACCTTCCTTTGGTCCTCTATATTATCAACTAAATAAATTCTATGTGCATAAATATTGAAACCTATGTGGAGTTGTAATACTATGATTGCACCTAACACTGTGGTTGTAGAGTGTAGTTCTCTACAAATTCAACCACTGATACTCTGCTTCCAACTGGAAAGGTGTCCTTGCATAGCTTGAATTGTGTGTCTAGCCATCAGGATCTATGGGTATGCCTTGCATACTCATACACTATATTGTCATGAAACATGGCCATAAAATAATACACTAGAATCTTCTGAATAACCAAATCACACATTTTTGCTTGAGAGCCATCTTTTGTAACGTATGCCACTATTTTATTACTTCTCGAACTCTACTAATTTCTATCCCACCTCATCTATGCTTTCCATATGTTGACATACTAGCATATTCTACAAGCCACCACAATGCTCACATGAACCATCCAAGCATGTTGTCCTATAGAATATTAGACCATCCTCTATTTCACATAATTTTTTTAAATAAGAACTCACTTGAAGATGTTGGTGGGGCTTCTATGTGACAATCTTGCAAAACATCGTTAGTATGCAAATATAAACATATAGAATGATAAAAATCATAATGGTTAGAGAATTCAATATGTAGTCTACAACAAAAAGTAGTGTGTGTATGATTTGTCTTGACATAAAAAGGTTTAAGCATTTCAAAAACTATTTATAAAATACTAATTTGAGGATAATCCTTTTGAAATTTATGAAAAAACTAGGTTTGAGTCGTATCCAAAAAATGCTTTGGATGTGGTGGCTCACGGTTTTGACTACCAATTCTCCTTCTTACCACGTCCCTTTGATTCAGAGATGGCCTTGTGTTATTCTTCCAATACTCTTCAATTATTGTTTTGAATGATTCAACAACTTTTTTATATTTTTGTGGCAGTCTCCTTGAGAATGCCCATAATTCATTTGAATCGGTACCCTCAATTCTTTGCCACCTTTGAATGACTTTTGATAATTTTTTTCTACTAATTCTCATTTTTTCACTCATGTTTCTAATGAGACGAGCTCTCTTTGTTTGAATACTTACCAAAGTCAATGTAATGAGACATCGGGTGACATTACTATCCTTTGAGCATGAGGTCTTACCCACACTCTCATAATCATCAATTAGATTCTTCACAATAGTGTTTTCACTTGATGCATTTGATGTTCTCAACCCAAGATTCTTCATGATGTTTCTATACCTTATACCCCACTCATTTCAATAAATAGTTGACATCTTGTGGTATCATTTAGCCTTTCAAAGAATAATTTTTGAATCTTATCAGCATATCTTCTACAAGTGTGTGCTAGAATCTTACCTTCCATGTGCTACAAAATATCCTCATCAATAATAATCAAATACTTTGGATTTCTATGCAAAATTCTAGGTGGTGTTCTCATAGGTACATACATCTCAACATTAGGAATTTCATCAATATTTAATTGAGGTGGGATAGATTGAGTACCTTCGATTGAGGGTGGAGTAGAAGATATACCTTGAGGTTCATGTGGGGATGATGCCATACCTTCTTTGTCAAATCCAAGTGATGATGTACTCTCAACTTGAGATGTGGTGGATGGTATCCAACCATATTCACTTGTGGTAGATGGTGTCCCTCCATATTCACTTGTGCTTAATGGTGTCCCTTCATATTCACTTGCAGTAGACAGAGTGTCTCCAACTACAGTATTTAAATCTATCCTACCATGATGTTTTCACATTCATGCCCTTTGTGTTGCCAATGCCTGTTCTCTTTTTGATGGTTGAGGTTCCTCTTCAATTGGCTTGTTTTTGTCAATCGTATCCAATTTCTTCTTTTTATGATATGTTGCCACCTGTTCTCTCTCCTTTGATTTGAAGGTTTCATACTCTTCGTTTGTCAGTTAATTCCTTCTTCGTTTCTTTGGCATGGTGAATAATTTTACCTATAGCATGGTAATGAGATGAATATTATTTCCTAAAAAAATTATCCATTCAAATAAATGAAATATATTTCATTCAAGGATTCATAAAAAATACTTACAATCATCCTGTAGAAGAGTATTTCTATCATAGACAAAGGTGGTGCAGGGGCACCATAGGAGTCCAATTTTCAAGTTTTGTCAATCTTGGTTATGTAATTGGTTTTAGGTTGGTTTTAGGTGTTTTCATCTAAATAAGGTCTTGTTAGACCATTTTCATATTGTATTAGGCATAGTGGGGTTCAAAGCTGCAAAATGCAAAATCTTGTAAAAATGTTGTCAAGGAAAAGTTGCAAAATTGCAATAATTGGAATACCAACAGTCATAGTGGAAATAACATCAGTCATGGGTGATGAATAGTCAGTTGAGTCAGATATTCCTGATGTAAGAAGCCTATTAAGGCCCAAAAAATCTTGATGTAAGGTGGTTGTTCATGTTTTGAACAAGAAAATCAATCAAAATCATTGAATTTTCTGAATTTTTACTATTTTATTGCTACTATTATGCTTTGTATGAATCCGTACAGCTTTGGTTTGCTCTGAAACTCATTGAAATGATTAGGTAGGTGAACTAGCTTCAATTTGGAGGTGGTATGATTGAATTCCATCAAGAAACAAATATTTTACAGTCAATTTACTGAATGTAGGTCTAATATTTTGAGTTCAAGGGTTTTGAAGTAAAAATGTATTAGTTCCACATTCCAGCTATTTTTTCTTTTGTGACTCGACAGAATGGGAACCAGTAGAGTAGGTTTAGGTGTAGGTGCAGGTTTTTAGTATTGAAGAAGTGAAGATACAGAGTTCTTGTTGCTGCTCCAAGTGATTTTTTGTGATTTCCATGCAAGAATGGATGCCTACAAGTTATGATATGAAGAAATAACAATGGTAAAGTTTGGGAGACAATTTTTTTAGCTTGTGTAGGACCAATTGAAGGTTTTTGAAGCCGTGGAAAGGTGTATGGAGGTATGGAATGTATACTTACAATAAACCCTCACTATTTGAGCATAGTTTAAGCATTTAAGAAAGGGTTTAATGAATTGTTGCATTAGTGAGTGATTTATTTGATGGATATTGATGATTTAGAAGTTTTATAACCTATTTAAGATCTTCCCATGGTTGTTTTATATTGTGGAGTGATTTTGATGGTACTTTCTTTATAAAAAAGGCCTAATTGAGCCTTGTAGCAGCAGGACAATCCATTTTAGGTGAGTATTTTTCAAAGTAAGATACTTGATTTATCTGTATGTTTAAGTAGGCCTTAATGGGTTCTCAAAATTTCTTTCATTTTTTTTAGATCTAAATTGGTTGGGAAATTATACCCGTTTTGTGCTTAAGGACTACTACTAGCCTATGAACTAGTTGAGAGTGAATGTTTAGGGAAGAGATAGATCAAAGTTTTAGGAAATTTTCCTTCATTTGAGTCAGTTATTTTAATGATATTTAAGGTGGTTTGAGGATTCAATAAGAGGTTTTATGCCCTGGTCTTAGTTTTGGATGTTTGTATCAAGAGCTTTGTGAAGAGAATGATGAGTCAAAGGTGGATGAATATGAGAGAATGAAAGAATTATTTTTTGATGGAATTCCTTAAAGAAATATGGTAATGTGGCATGCCATGATTGCAAGATAGACTCCAAATGGAAGCATGGAAAAGGCATGTGAATTCAAATTCCTTGGCAAGCTAGTGGAGCATTGGCAAGCTAGCTCACTCACTAGCCTACCAATGCGATAGGGTTGAGAAGGTAGGGGCAGCATATTCCTCATAGAAATGGGGTCTCATAGTGATATACATCACCGTGAGACCCCATTTCTATGAGGCCTATGCTGTCATGGTGATGTATATCATTGTGAGACCCCATTTCTATGAGGCATACGCTGCCCCTACATTTACAACCCTACTACATTGGGGTCTCACTCACTAGCCTGCCAGTGCGGTAGGGTCGAGAAGGTAGGGGTAGTGTATGCCTCATAGAAATGGGGTCTCATGGTGATGATTATATCACCATGAGACCCCATTTCTATGAGGCATACACTGCACCTACCTTATCGACCCTACCGCATTGGCAAGCTAGTGGAGCATTAGTGAGCTAGCTCACTCACTAGCTTGCCAATGTGGTAGGGTTGAGAGGGTAGGGGTAACATATGCCCCATAGAACTGGGTTCTCATGCTGATATACCAGTAAGACCCCATTTATATGAGGTATACATTGCCCCTACCTTCTCAACCTTACCGCATTGGCAAGTTAGTGAGTGAGCTCACTAGCTTGCCAATGTAGTAGGGTTGAGAAGATGGGGGTAACATATGTTGGAAGCAAAAGGGAAAATAACTGAGAAGGGGGGGTGAATCAGTTGTATTAGAAATTATACTTATTAAACTTATTCTCAAATCTGATAAATAAATATGAAAGCATGAACCATCGCCACATCAAAAACACACATAACACCAAGAGTTTTTATGTGGAAACCTTGTTAGGGGAAAAACCATGGTGGAGGTTAATCCACAAGATTATACTCTGTTAAAAGTATAAAAGAATTATAAATGGTAATGCACATGCATTCAGGCATAGTTCCTAGAGCTCACTACTCAAATACAAAAGACTTACTGCCCAAAGGAAGACTCACTATCTTACAGAAACATTCAGATTACATCTAAAAGATTTTGAATTGAGAAAATAGCATATGCTAATGCTTGATTACATTTCCAGTTAAGCACATAAACACTTTCTTCTGCTCACTCTTCTTCACACTTTACTTTTGACTTCAAAAGATTAGAACATTATTCACATGCAACACTCACACACCACTTGCTTCAAATGGTATAAACAATCGATCATATTGTTGGAGTTAAAATGACACTGAGAGGGAGGGGTGAATTAGTGTCTTAACAGATTTGACCAATTTTCACATAGTCAAAAACATAGCTCAGATTTGATCTCAATATTATTTTGATTAATGCATTCATGAGTTGAATGTAATCATTCATAAAAAGAATTGAGAAAAGTAATAAACCCAACAGTGAACTAAAACAACAACACAGAAAAGTAGAGAGCACACAGAAGAACCAAGATACAAAAGATTTTTTGAGTGGAAAACCCTCTTGGGGTAGAAAAACCACTCCTAAACTGCCTTACTGGCTTAATCTTCAAAACCACTTTTAACAATGCCTTATAGGCTAAATTTCTGAGTACCAACCCCTCATTTAGAGACAACAATCTCAAGGAGCACCAACCCCTTACTCAGATTATAGAATTACAATAAAAATATATTAGAGGATCTCTCTGTTTATAGTTAAGTTCATAACACTCTGCTTCTAATACTCTAGGAGCAATGTCCCAGTATTACATCCAGTTCCCTCTCTTGATTATGGCCAGAATAACTATCTCTCAGAATTATAGGCTAGCAGCATCTTCACAATTTTCAACACTAGTTTTTATATACATTTCAAGTATGTCTGTTATCAAGAAATCTTCAACAAGCATTTTTCACAAGATTCTAAAACTCTCTTGCTATTTTTAGAATCTGAAGCTGGATAATGATGATCTGTAAATGATGGTAAAAATCAGAGTAATGCATATCCAGAAAGCTTTAATTTTTGCGCTGAGTTAGGAGATTTCAAATTGTAACTGAAAGATTTTCATCAAAGCCATGTCTGCCTACTAACATAAAATCATAACCTCTAAAATCTCAGAGAATATCTTGCCAGAGATTCAATACCAACCAAAGAAGATTTTATGCAACTATATTTAGAAAAATCCATTAAATAAAAAATGCAACAGCTCAAAAAGAAACTCGATGAATATCCTGTTATGTAACCATTCTGAGATTTGATGCCAATCCATGATGATGACCACAGAGTTTTGAGTCTTCGTAACTATTCACTGAGACAACAATATAGTTCTGTCGAAGGCAATTAAATCGCTAGACAATCCCTTTAGATATCGCTTTCACTAAGAGACATCAGAGTCGGGAAGAACACATAACGAATACATCATGTCTCATTGATAGGCTTCCTTAGAGTATTATTCATTCGCTGTCGCTGTGACATCTTGCTATCAGGGAGATGCTTTGTAGATTTTCTGTGTTTCACGAAAAGACTTTATCCCTTATAAGTCATTGTAACATAATGGTTCTCTCACCGATACATCCTTTTGTTTGTCACTATGACACAATAGAGTCGGGGAGAAGTCATACCGCCAACAGTATGTTCAATCGAAGGTCACTTGATACAAATTGTCTCCATAGCATATCATTTTTCTTGCCGACGAGCCTTCTAACTTTTATTTGTCGCTATAGCTTACCGTCATCGGGGAGACCTCTCTTAGAAAGCTTGAATCATACCGAAAGTCTTTATCATTTCCAAGTCGCCAAGACAAGAGCACACTTACACTGAGATGTGTCCTTCATCTGCCTTCGCCAAGACAATGTGTAGTCAGGGTGACATCTCATAGAGCATCTTGTGTCTTACTGAAAGCTCAAGTTTTCATTCCTGTCGCCATGACATAACGCTTTCAGGGAGACCTCATATAGATATCTTCATTATACTGAAACACCCCGAATTCACCTCAGATCGCCAAGAGAGAACAAATCTCACACTGATAAAGTCCTTTTGAATTCCATCGGCGAGACATATCAAAGTCGGGGAGACTTCTTGTAGAGCACACCATGTCTTTCTGAAAGTTTTGATCCACTTGTGTGTCACTGAGACAAGACAAACCTTTCGCTAAAAGCCCCTCATTAGACTTAGTCGCCAAGACTTGATGGGTTCACTGAGACTCTACAACGAAACTCATGAGTCTTACCAAAATGTTTTATCTACTCTGATTCACTAAGACATTACAAATCTCTTGCCAAAATCCTTCCACAAGCATTAGTCAGTGAGACCAAGTGAAATTTCCAAGACCTCGGCCCGATACCGCTCAGTTTGGCTGAAGTTCTCTCAAAGAGTTGTTCGGTGAGACTCCTCCCAAAAAATATATAAAACCTTTTGAGCATGAGTCGGTAAGACAAGGACTCGCTAAGACATTATATCGATAGCCACAACTCACACCGATAGACTTCCACATGCACTTGTCAGGGAGACATTACCTTTTCGCTAGGATGCTAAACGAAATAATGCAAGTCTGGCCGAAGTGAATCCCATATGTGATGTCAGCGAGAAAAAACCACTTCGCCGAGACCTATTCCAAAAACCCTGACTCTTGCTGATACGCATCCATTTTAATCTCCGATCGGTGTGACATACCAATATCACTGAGACCACATACCGACGGAATAACATATGCCGATAGAGAACACTTTTTTGTCACCAAAACTAAAGACAAGTCTTGCCGAAATAACCTTTCTTGAGCCAGTCACCAAGACAACGCTAATGTTACGTCGAAAGCAGCCTGTATGTTAAATTCAATCGCCATGACATCTAAAATGTCTTGCCAAATAGGTAACTCAGACATTTCAAAGTGGATTGGGAAGACCCTGCCATTTTCACTCCGATATGAGTAAGCTTGAAAGAGAAACAACCAAAGCCTGTGATATGCAAGGAGAACCATTCTGACAAAGAAACCATCTTTCAAACTCTGTTAGTCAAAGATGTAGCATTCATAACTTGAATAAGAAAACTCATCACCATGAAGTTGAACCATAACAACTAACTTTCTGTAATAGCCAAGAGACATCAAAGAAGTTCCATAATAAATCATAAAGATCCAAACTGAGATTGATCATCAAAGAGAACCAACTGAAAGGGATTTTGACATCAAGGACAAACTATATGATCACAACTGAGATCCAACACATATATATCTGCAACTAAGGGTAACATCAACTACATGTCAACTCAATCCATAAACAATTATCAATGCGAAGAAGACAATGTTAACCACAACATAGTAAGGACCCAAAACAACATCCTCGAACATGAAACACCTTAAATAATTATGCCTTGAAGATCCACAACACGCTACAATCACCCTATTTGCCATGATCATGAAAAACATGAACTCACAAAAGAAAATCACCAATCGCGAACACAACGATCAATGTGGACCAATCAACATAGATAGATCATGATATAGAAACATCCACAAGAATCATGAATCACCACAAAAGAATCCACAACAAATTAAATTACTAGAATCACATTATCTTCTTTTAAGAGCACCAACTCAAGTAACAGAACAACTGTCAGAACATAGATAATCATAACTCAATCAAATCTTCATGCGAACCTCTAAAAATTCATGTGGATAAACTAGATATACTATCAACAAACCCTTTAATCCACAACCTTTTATCATCAATATACTGAGCTAGCCACCATGTTGAACTTCACTGCACCACCAACAACCTGCAACTTATTTTATTACAATTTCTCAATATCCTTGACATATACAACCTTAAAGAAATTGATGCCAATAGTGTTGACATCAATGAAAACCACATATCAACAATATCCAACAATTTCCCCCTTTGGCATTGATGGCAACACATGATGTGAAAAACACCATCAACGCAACTTTCTTTTAGCACTTTCTACCCCTTAGATTTTGACTCTTTTCTCCTTAACTCTTTCACAATTTTTCACATGACTCTTCTCCTCCTTTGACATCAATGAAAAATATAAACATTATCTTTCTCCACATAAGCTCTGAACCACATTTTTGAACATTTTTCTACTCCCCCTGAGTAGCAGCCACCACAACATCAATCCAGATCACAAGATATGACTATGAAATGGACAGACTAATGCAAGTCAATGCATATTAGTTTTGATTAGGAGGGGTAATCACCCCTAGCTTCCCTCTGAGATACTCAAAAGTATCCTTAAGCAAGGGCTTGGTGAAGATATCTGCAATTTATTCCTTAGTGGGCACATACTCCAATCTGACTTCCTTTTCACTCACCTTCTCTCTCAAAAAGTGAAACTTGATAGATATATGCTTGGTTTTTGAATGCAACACTAGATTCTTAGAAATGTTAATTGTGCTTGATTTATCATAGAATATAGCAGTAGGTTGGGTATGTGCAGGATCATCATGGAAAAAATAGGCCCTTAAGTGGCAAAAAATTCAAAAAAATCAGAGTTAGGCAACTTGATGTAAAAATTTGAATAAGTTATCTATATTATTTTAAAAATATGTAAGAATAGAATCTATGAAACTGAAATGTAGCTCTCGTAAAATAGGTTTATTTCCTTTTTCTTAAATCTATCGTAGAAAATTTAAAATTTGCCAGTAGTAGTACTTAAATTTTAGAAAAATAAGAAGTGTCCGTCTCCACTAAATTTTAACTCACAATAAATGGATTATATTTTTTAATAAATATTTCGAGAGATGAAGTAGAGACTCATGTCCCGACATGTATGCATATTTTTGTAATTTTTTCTAAATAATTAATATGAATTTTTTATTTCTAAATTTCTAAAAATAATATAAAAAAACTTGTATGTCCTAATTAATTTTAACTTTAATAAAACTCTTTCATGAAATTCAATTTTTTTTAATATAGTGTGGCTATATAGAATGTGATGAATGTTTCTTTTGGGATTCAAAAAAAAATGTGATAATTACTTAAAAGCTTGGTAGATTTTTTCAATCAACCTATCAATCAGACTTTAGTTGTAATTCAAAATAGAAAATGAATAATAATTATTTATTACATTCAAAGTAAATCATAATTTATACAGGGTGCTCTGAAATAACATCCTTTAAAACCCTTTTCGTTTTACCAAATTTTTGGGGCTAAAAAGTAGTCACCTACACCCTAAGTACACTCCTATCATCACCACTCTTTTGCCTATCATGATCCCAAGACACTGAATTCATTATACACAACTTCCTGGGATATCTTTCAACATTTTGTTTCATCCTGTTACAATATTTGAGTACAATTGTTAGCAACAACAATGTATTCTGCCTTTGCAGTAGATAAAAAATGACATTTTGCTTCTTACTTAACCATGAAATCAACTTCTTTCCCAAGAGAAATGCACTACCACTATTAATTTTTCTATCATTCACTGCCCAATCAACACTGGAGAGTGCCACTAAAGGTGTAGGCCATCTTCTAGGATACCATATGCCAAAGTCAATTGTCCCTCTAAGTACCTTAAAATCTCTCTCTTGAAAGAATCACAAGCAATGGAGATTCTGTAGATCAACTTGAAATATTGGCAACAATGCATACAACATTCTGATACTGTGCCTAGTTTGAGTCAAACATATAACTATACCAACTTATGGATCTGATTCATCTAATTTTTTAGGAGAATCATCATCTGTGTTAACTTACATCCAGTCACCATAGGTGTACCAACTAGCTTTGAATCTTCCATACCAAACTTCTTCAACAATTCTTTCACATACTTGGAATGAGATATAAAGATCCCTCTATCTAGCTAATTAATTTGCAATCCCAAAAATAATTTCATTTCTCCAATCATAGACATCTCAAACTCATTCTGCATTCATTAGCAAACTTCATGCACAAACTATCATCTCCTCCAAAAATGATATCATCAACAAAGACTTCAACAATCAAATATTTATCATGATCAATCTTGAAATACAAATTACTATCAACAGTACATTTATTAAATCCAATCTTCAACAAATACTTGTCCAATCTAGCATACCATGCTCTTTGGGCTTGCTTAAGTCCATACAATTCTTTCTTCAACTGACAAACCATATCTCCTTGATCAGTCAATTGAAATCCATCAAGTTGCTCAATATACACTTCTTCCAGTTCACCATTTAGAAATGATGAATTGACATCCATCTGATAAACCTTGAAGTTTTTGTAAGCATCATAAGAAAGAAATAGTCTAATAGATTCAATCCTAGCAACAAGAGAAATTTTTTCTTCAAATTCAATTCCTTCCATCTAAGAATATCCTTTACATACAAGTCTTGCTTTGTTTATAATAACTTCACCTTGCTCATTCAGTTTGTTCTGAAAGACCCATTTAGTTCCAAATACATTTTTTCCCTTAGCTCTAGGAACAAGAATCCATGTATCTTTCTTCTCAATTTGCAGTAGTTCTTACATTGCTTCCACCTAGTGTTCATCTTTGCATGCTTCATTGACACTATTAGGATCAGTATTTGAAATCAAACAGTATTCTTCTACAATTCTTCTCCTAGTTTGAACACCTTTGTTCTTATCACCTATAATATGATCTTCTAAATGATTTAGTCTTACATACCTTGGAGTCTTAGGGTGTTCTTGAACTTCAAGGTCTTGTGATCTCACTTTTGCACTTTCACTAGTTCCTTCCTCTTGATTTTCCTGATTCACTAGAATGATCTGAACTTTATTTGGAGTCTAAACTTTCTTTCCTTTACCTAAATTATCATTCTAATCATCTAAATCATATCCATAGGTTCTGGATGGTCTAACTATATCTTCATCAACCTTGACATTAGCACTTTCAATAACTTTCCTCTATCTCTTATTGTAGCACCAGTAGGCTTTACTTTTAGTAAAATAACTAAGAAAGATTCCTTCATCACTTCTAGCATCAAACTTTCCTATATCTTCATCTCTTTTGATATAGCATTTACTCCCAATTTTTTTGAAGTATCTAACAGTAGGCTTATGACCATACTATAGCTCATAAGGAGTCTTACCGGTATCACCTTTGACATGTACCTAATTGAGAGTGTAAACGATAGTACTCACAACTTCTCTCTAGTAGATATGGGGAACATTTCCTTCCAACATCATAGTCCTAGTAGCTTCTTGAATTGTCCTATTCTTCCTTTCCACAAATCCATTTTGCTGATGGGTCCATGGGGTAGATAATTGTCTCTTTATCCCATGCTCTTCACAAAAAGAATTAAACTCACCGGAAGTGAATTCATCACCTCTATCTGATCTCAGGCATTAATCTTCAGACCTGTCTCTGTCTCAGCCATAGCCTTAAAAATCTTGAATTTCTCTAGAGCTTCATATGTTTCCCTTAAGAAAGTAACCCACATCAATCTAGAATAATCATCAATAAGTAGCATGAAATACATGTCTCCTTGTAAACTTCTGAATCTAGAAGGACCACACAAGTCAATATGCACAAGCTCCAACACTTCATTTGAACAATGTTGTTTTCTTTGGAATGAAACTCTAGATTTCTTCCCTAACTGACATCCCATGCATATAGTATTAGTAGGTTTTATCAACTTAGGAAGATCTCTCACTGCCTGAGTAGAACTTATCTTGATAATATTGTCAAATTTTACATGACACATTCTCCTATGTCATAACCAACTTTCATCAACTTGAGCAAACAAACAACTTTTACTAGCAACATTTAGGTGAAAGATATTACCTTTTGTTTTTGTACTAGGTGCAATCACATTTCTAGAACTCCCCAATATTCTACACTTTCCATTCTTAAATTGAAGATTGTATCCATTGTCAACCATCTCCCCAACACTTAAGAAATTATTCTTCAAACGTACCACATATAGAACATTGTCAGTATTATGCTTACCATCAAGAGAAATAGATCCTCTGCCACAGATTACACCAAATTTTTCATTACCGAATCTTATAACACCACCATCATACTTTTCCAAGATCACAAATTTACTTTTATCACCTATCATGTGATGAGATCATCCACTGTCAATCACCCATTCATCCTTTTCAACTCTGATAGCTAGAGCTTTATCCACATTTGTACAACTAGCAAATTCAGTAGGTATTGGATCATTTTCCTTGATAGCAATAAATACCCATTCATCCTCACTTAAATCCCTCTTATCAGATTCATCATCTTTCACACCTTCATCAGTAGCAAAATAACACTTTCTTTGGAATCTAGGCTTGTTAGGTCTTGGCTTAGGAACTCTTTCTAGATACCTTGAGGAAAAATGAACTATCTTATTACAAGAAAAACATTTAATAGGCCATTTCCCTTTATACTTACCTTGTCCTCTGGATTCCCTCTTGACAATAAGTGCTTCAAGATCATCTATTTTTCTCTCTTCTTCTTCAATCTCTCTCATTTCCTGCTCATACTTGGAAATTTTTCTAGAACTTTCTCTCAGTTCATATCTTTGCTTATATTTTCTAGAGATAGTATCTTTGAATGCAGATTTTGTCTTAGGAAGAGAATCACCAAACTCACTTAACTCAAAAGAAGTAAGCTTACCAATCAACATGTCTCTGGTTACATTTGTCACATTCTGGAGCTCCTCAATAGTTGTAGCTTTGTGTTTGTATGCAGCAAGAAAGGATCTGAGCACTTTAGCAAAAATCTCATATTCTTCCAATGTTCCACCAACACATCTGATACTACACATAGGTTCATTCACTCTCTACATAAAATAAGTGATATTCTCATCTTCACCATTCTCAACATTTCATATTTCCCTTCCAGGATTTGCAACTTATCAATATTCACATGGGGATCACCTTCATACAAAGTTTCCAACTTTTTCCATATCTCATAAGCAGTTTTCAACTCCATTACATTTGTCATATCAAAATTAGTTAGAGCACTCAACAATTCTTCCTTAGCCCTGATATTGTACTTGACTTCCTTAATCTCACTTGCAGTAGAAGGACCATTTTGTGGGATGATATACCTATTCTTTGTAATTTTCCAATAAGGTTCACAAATGAATCTTAGATGACACTCCATTCGAGTCTTCCATAGAGCATAATTAGTTCCATAAAATCTCAGACTATCCTTCTTATGTGTCACCATCCCGGATCACCTCAAGCTATTAGAATTATTCCAAGGAACCTGCTCTGATACCAATTGTTGGCAACACAAGGGTAGACAACTGAGAGGGGGGTGAATTAGTTGTCTTAGAAACTATACTTATTAAACTTATTCTTACATCTGATAAATAAACATGAAAAAATGAACCATCACCACATCAAAAACACACATAACACCAAGAGTTTTTATGTGGAAACCCTGTTAGGGGAATAACCACGGTGGATGTTAATCCACAAGATTGTACTCTATTAAAAGTAAAAATTAATTATAAATGGGAATGCACATGCATTCAAGAACACTTCCTAGAGCTAACTACTCAAATACAAAAGGCTTAGGAAGACACACTATCTTACTGAAACATTCAGATTACATTAGGAAGATTTTAAATTGAGAAAATAACATCTGCTAATTCCTGACTATAGTTCTAGTTAAGCACATAAACACTTTCTTCTGCTCACTCTTCTTCACACTTTACTTCTGCCTTCAAAATATTAGAACATTATTCACACACAACACTCGCACACCACTTGCTTCAAATGGTATAAACAATCGATCATATATATATGCAACTAAGGATAACATCAACTACATGTCAGCTTATCAAAATATAAAATGTGTACAAACTGTTGGCTCAATCCATAAAAAAATATCAATGCGAACAAGACAATGTCAGCCACAACATAGTAAGGACCCAAAACAACATCCTTAAACATGAAATGCCTTAAACAATTGTGCCTCGAAGATCCACAACACGCTACAATCACCCTATTTGCCATGATCATGAAAAACATGAACTCACAAAATAAAATCACCAATCATGAACACAACGATCAATGCGGACCAATCAACACAGATAGAGCATGATCTAGAAACATCCACAAGCATCATGAATCACCACAAAAACATCCACAACAAATCAAATTCCTAGAATTACATTATCTTCTTTTAGGAGCACCAACTAAAGCAACAAAACAACTGTTAGAACAAAAATACTCATAACTCAATCATATCTTCATGTGAACCTCTAAAACTTCATGTGGATAAACTATATATACTTTTCAACAAACCCTTTAATCCACAACCTCTTATCATCAATATACTAAGCTAGCCACCATGCTGAATTTCATTGCACCACTAACAACCTACAACTTATTTTATTACAATTTTCTCAATATCCTCAACATATACAACCTTAAAGACATTAATGACAATAGTGTTGACATCAATGACAACCACATATCAGCAATATTCAACAGTGTATGCCTCATAGAAATGGGGTCTCATGGTGATATACTCATCATCATGAGACCCCATTTCTATGAGGCATACACTGCCCCTACCTTCTCAACCCTACTGCATTGGCAAGCTAGTGGAGCATTGGAAAGCTAGCTCACTCACTAGCTTGCCAATGTGGTATGATTGACAAGGTAGGGGCAGCGTATGCCTCATAGAATTGGGGACTCATGGTGATTATATATCACCAGGAGTCCCCAATTCTATGAGGAATATACTACCCCTACCTTGTCAACCCTAGCGCATTGGCCAGCTAGTGCGTGAGCTCACTACCTTGCCAAGCTCACTAGATTGTTAATGCTACCACATTTTGCATACATTTAAATGAAAACATTATTGTCAAACAATTCAGATGCTTTGTCCATGCTTCCATTTTGAGCCATGATTGCAAGATAGGCTACACCTTTCCCCATGTTGCTAACTTAGCCTTGAATAAAGAGTCTTGAAATAGTGGAGAGAAGGGTTAGAATCCCTTGTAGGTAGACTAATCATGGAAACATTTAAAATATATCACAACATAAGTGATGAGGTAGGTTTAGTGATGAGGTAAATTTAGAAATAGAGATGAAAAACAAAATAGTTTCTAAGATCTATCAATGTGGGAGGAGTATATTCCAATCTTTTAGAGACATGTATGGAAAATTTGGTAGCATATACAAGATAATCAGTTGCTTGGTATAACTATTTGAAAAAATACCTCAATGAAAGCTTTGGAGAGTGGTATGCACATCCATAATAAAGGATTGAGAAATGACGTTTTATTTTACTTCCTTAAAACTTATGTCATATATATGTGTATACAAAATGTGGAAGCATACACATGGTAAGCCAATTGTTAAATAACAAAATGCCTCAAAGAGATGTGGTTTAAAAATGTAATTGGAAAGTGTATAGAATTGTGTAATTTAAAGTGTGCATTGAAAACCTAAGGTTATAATGAAAAACAAACAATGATCAAAATGGAATATGCAAAATAACAAAAATGAAAGCAAACCATAATAGAATGAAAGAAAATGTGTAAAGACTTCACATACCTAAAAAACCAGAGTTTGAAATGGAGGAGTTCTACCCAATTATGTAGCCTTTGCTTCTTCTTTCTTCAAACTCATCAATAATTTGACTTTTTCAAAAGATTTTTCCACTCCAAACTTCAATTGTATATCAATTTTGAATGGAATTCAGATTTGAATTGATATTATACACCTTTCAACATGAAAGTTTTTCTATTTCATGCAAAGGTGGTGGAAGATCATGAAAAAGGTGGTGGAATGTGAAAAACATGCATGCACACTTCACAACATCATCAAAAAGCTACTTTTTGTCAGAGTACGCACAAAACTAGGAGAATATGCAAAATGTGGGCCTTGAGATCACAAGTATATTGATTTTTTTACCATTTTTTGAGCAAGCCAAAATGCACTCACGTTATAACATGAGCACATTATTTCTTTCTAAAAATGGTCATATCTATACTTGTTCAAAACATGCTCGTGTTATGAGAAAGTTGGTTTTTTTATAGATTTATTTTCTCTCTCGTTGTCTATACCCTCTATACCCTAATTCTATCTCTCTCCCCTCTACCCTTATACCCTAATTCTATCTCTCTCCCCTCTCCCCTCTACCCTTAACCCTTATACCCACACTCACTCCTATCTCTCTCTCCCACTCCCTTCATTTCTCTCTCTCAAGTCTCTCCCTCCTACCCCCTCTCCCTCTCTCAACTATATCTCTCTCACTCACTCACTCCTTATGTCTCTCTCCCCTCTACCCTCTACCCTTAACCCTTATACCTTCAACCCTTAAACCCTAATTCTATCTCTTTCCCCTCTACTCTCTACCCTTAACCCTTATACCCTCAACCCTTAAAACCTAATTCTATCTCTCCCATCTACCCTCTACCCTCAACCCTTATACCCTCAACCCTTAAACCCTAATTCTATCTCTCTCCTACTCCCTCTATCTCTCTCTTTCAAGTCTCTCCCTCCTATCCCCTCTCCCTCTCTCAACTATCTCTCACTCACTCACTCCTATCTCTCTCCCCTCTACCCTCTACCCTTAACCCTTATGCCCTCAACCCTTAAACGCTAATTCTATCTCTCTCCCACTCCCTCTATCCATCTCTCTCTCAAGTCTCTCCCTCCTACCCCCTCTCCCTCTCTCAACTATCTCTCTCACTCACTCACTCCTTTTGTCTCTCTCCCCTCTCCCCTCTACCCTTAACCCTTATACCCTCAACCCTTAAACCCTAATTCCATCTCTCTCCCCTCTACCCTCTACCCTTAACCCTTATAACCTCAACCCTTAAACCCTAATTCTATCTCTCTCCCCTCTACCCTATACCCTTAACCCTTATACCCTCTATCCTCTACCCTCTATCTCTCTCCCACCTTCCTCTCTCTCTCTCTCTCAAGTCTCTCCCCCTACCCCTCTCTCTCTCAAGTCTCTCTCTCTCTCACTCACTCAATCCTTTTATCTATCTCCCTCTACCTCTACCCTTAACCCTTATACCCTCAACACTTAAACCCTAATTCATCTCTCTCACCTCTACCCTCTACCATTAACCCTTATACCCTCTATCCTCTACCCTATATCACCTCCCACCCTCCCTCTCTCTCAAGTCTCTCCTCCTCCTCTCCCTCTCTCAACTCTCTCTCTCTCACTCCTATCTCTCTCGCCCCCTCCCCATTAAACAACCCTTAAACCCTAATTATATCTCTCCCTACCCTCTACCCTTAACCATTATACCCTCTATCCTCTACCCCATCTCTCTCCCACCCTCCCTCTATCTCTCTCTCAAGTCTCTCCCTCCTACCCCCTCTCCCTTTCTCAACTATCTTTCTCTCACTCACTCACTCCTATTTCTCTCCCCTCTACCCTCTACTCTTAACCCTTACCCCCTCTCCCTCTCTCAAGTCTCTGTCAACTCTAATCCCTTAACCCTAAACCCTCTACCCTCAACCCTCAACCCTAAACCCTAAACCTTTAAACCCTAAACCTTAAACTCTCAACCCTAAACCATAAACCCTATACCATCAATTTTATCTCACTCACTCACTCACTCACTCACTCACTCACTCACTCACTCACTCACTCACTCACTCACTCACTCACTCCTATCTCTATCCCCTCTACCATTAACCCTCTAGAATCTACACTTAACAATTAAAACCTATACCCTCTACCCTTAAACCCTTAAACCCTATACTCTCTACCCTAAACCCTAAAACCTCTACCCTTAACTCACAACCCTTAATCCCTTTTCCCTTAAACCCTCTATCCTCTACCTAATCCTTCAACAATATACCCTCAAACCTAATCCTTAAACCATATACCCTCAAACCTATACCCTAAACCCTCTACCCTCAACCCTTATTAACACTCAACCCTAAACACTTTAACCCTAAAACCTCAAACCTTATAACCTATACTCTCAACCCAATACCCTCTGAACCCTTAAACTCTTTCCCCTCAATCATCTGCCCTCTACCCTCAACCCTAATCCCTCAACCCTTAAACCCTTAAACACACTTAATAAACTATCTACCCTAATCCCTCAACCCTCTTGACCCTTAATCCCTCAACCCTTAAACCCTAATCCCTCAACCCATATACCCTCTACCCCATACATCAGACCCTATACCCTCAATCCTCTTCCCTCAACCTTAAACCATCAACCATTGAACCATCTACCTTATAAACCCTTAAACACTCAACCCTAAACCCTAAACCCTAAACCCTAAACCCTAAATCCTTAAACCCTAAACACTTAAACCCTCTACCCTCAACCCTAATCCCTCAACCCTTAAACCCTTCAACCCACTTAGTAAATGCTCTACCATAATCCATAAACCCTATTGACCCTTAATCCCAGAACCCTTAAAACCTAATCCATCAACCCCTATAACCTCTACCCTATACATTAGACCTTCAACCCTAATGCCCCAACCATGTACCCTCAATCCTCTACCCTCAATATTAAACTGTCAACCCTTAAACCCTCTACTCTCTCTACCATATAAACCCTTAAACATTCAACCCTAAACCCTGAACCCTGAACCCTTAAACCCTAAACCCTTAAACCCTCTACCCTATATTGTCAATCCTCTACCCTCTAACCTCAACCCTAATCCCTCAACCCTTAAACCCTTAAACCCACTTAGTAAACTATCTACCCTAATTCCTCAAACCTATTGACCCTTAATACCTCAAGCCTTAAACCCTAATCCCACAACCCCTTATAGCATAGATTTTGGCATCCTAATCCTTTCTAGCGCTTCTAGGGTTTTTCACCAAGGAGAAAGAAGGGCCAAACTACTCATGTCTACACTCAAATTCAATGCAATATGGATAGAATATTCCTAGATGAGATGAAGTAAATACAAAGAATAGATAAAATAGATTGATTATGTATGCAAAATCTAAGAAATGCAAAGTGTTTGAAAACACAGTGTTGTATGCAAAAAGACCTAGAAAGATAAATAAAAATGCAAATAGAACAAAACAAAAAACTATAAAACTAAATGTGTGTGCCTGTAAACTTGCTGGAGACTTGAAATGACATTTAAAATTCTGTTGATCCTAATTTTTAGGCTTGTTGGGACTCATTTTCTATTCTGGACAAATTAGTCCCAGTTATGGAAAACTGAACCGGAGCCTATTTCAGACAAATGGGTATCCAAAACTATAGAAAACCAAAATCAGGTCTAGCAGTATGGAAAATGAGTCCACTTTTGAAATTTAAAAAATCCAAAAGTGGAAATTGAAATCCCCGATTTTCTCTTCGGCTCCTAATAGGTGTCTGTCTCCAAAAGTCTGATTTCTAAACCTAAAAGTTACTTTTTGTTGATATTTTTCCTTGGTCAATAGGAGGGTGTCTTCAACAACTTTACAACTTGATCTTCAATGATTTCCAAGTCTTCAAAATGCCTAAATCTGCAAATACACAAGACAAGAGATAAAAATGTTGAATGTTAGGGCATGGGGGTTGAACAGTTGATTTTTGGTTCTTAGGGCTTTTCTAACTCTTTTAGGGTTTTTCACCTAAAAGGAGAGAAGTAGGCCAAAAATGTTAATGGTTCATTCAATTTAATGTTATGTGTGATGTTTTCTAACCTAAATGAAGCTAACTAAATGCAATTGACTGATCTAAATGAATGAAAATGAATACGAAATTGTAATTAAAGCTATGTTTGAAAACACACTGTGATATGCAAACAACTAAGTAAATGAAGAAATTATGCAGAAAAGAAAGGGAAGGGATGAATTTGAGTGCACCTAGATGAAATGTGATGATTATAGAGTGTTTTGAATGCTAATGGAAATTACTAATTTCTCACAGTGGGACTCATTTGCCCAGGGTGGCGAATTAGTCCTCCTGGTGAAAAAGTGTCAAAAACAAGTTTTTGTCTGTCGAGATCCAAAATCTGACAAAATTCAAATTTTCAGTCCTAAGGTGGTATTCATTTTCCACAAGTGGAAAATCAGTCCTCTCCCAAATTTCTAAAAATTCAGGAGACAACTTTGCAACATCAGATCTAGAAAAGTCTGCTTTTTGGGTTGCTAAAGTCAATTCTATAGAAAATGGACAAAAAATCTTCTCCAAGCTTGAAATATACTTAATTTGAATTGTAAACCAATCTTCAACACCAAAAATCTTGTCAAATCTACATACCTAGGTCTAGAAACAAACATGCAATAGGGAAAAATGGTTTAAGGTTAGTGAATAGGGGTTTGCCTTGGTCAAACCCCACTTTTGGTAATAAAACCTTCAATAAAGTAATGGAATGCAAAGGAATGATAAACTAACAACATTCAATTTCTATTAACTTACTAAACCCTTGATGATGCAATTATGAAGTAATTCCAATGGCTGCTTCAAAGTGTTTGAATTGATGTTGCAAAATGCTTGAATGCTTGAGTGAATAGGTGAACTTGATGAATGGGGGTTGAAATGAGGTGAAAATCACTTATTTATACAAACTTGTGCCTTAGTTACTCGTTCATACCTCATCATAGGCTGACATCAAGTGATTTTGAATAAAATCCCAAAAGTAAATTTAAAATATTTTGAATTTGGGGCCAAGGGGGACTCATTCGCCACCCATGGTGAATGGGTCCCACGTAGGACCTAAAAAAAATTCTTAGGAAATATGTTGTGTTTAATGTTCTTTGTCAGGATAATACTAAAAAATACACTTAATTAAGCATATGAGAGCATAAAGGGACCAAATAAAGCATAAGAAAAGGATAAATAGTGAAGATGTGCCCAGAAAAGTGTGAAAGCTTGTTACAAGACTTTACAACACTTCAAAATTGGACTTGTTGATGAATAAAAAGGTGATTTTTAGGTGAATTGTAATAAATAGAGTTTAGAAGAATGTATAAATGTCTTACAAAACTTCACAACACCTTCACAAAACATCGTTCTTTGAGTTTCAATACCTAAATAAGCATGTTCAAGCCATGTTACAACATAAAATCAAAGAAACATAGTTCCAACACCGTGAAACAAGACCTAAAAGGCCATGAAAATTACAAGGGGCCTTTTTTCTATGACACATTTAGCCCCCACTTTAGTGAGAGAATGAACTTTCTTCAAGCTCACACTAAAGTAGCCATGAACATCGAGAGGAGGGTTCAAATGCACTTACACTAGTAAGATGAAATGCAACAGTCAAGAGGGATGATCAAGCCCCTAGGATGAAGATCTCATGACAAACTAGACATAAGAACAAAGGAACACACAAGTGTTGAGATGAATTAGATGAAAAAGAGAATGTGTACTCACTCTGGGGTGACTGAACATATGATGGTCCGCTAGGTGATAAGGGACAAATGTACTCACTATGGGGCCATAGAAGTACTTGTCCATGGGGTGAGAAAGCCCAAAAAGGTAAGATACATACACTAGTTGGTATGCACTCACAAACACAAAAGTAGCTCTGGGAAAATTCATGCCACTAGGTGGGCTTCCCACTCAACCATTCCAAAGTTATACCCATTGATAACTTTAACAAGGCACCGCAAGGAAACAAATTCTATGAAAAAAAAGACAAAAGGTACCACAGTCATGTAAGCTGTGTTATGCAAGGTGGTAAAAATGAAATAAATGTAAAGTGCAAAAATGTAAAGCATGTAAAAGTGTAAAATGTTCGAAGGAGTCTTGTTTAGTTCATGCAAGGTCAGTCACTTAGGGAAAGTTATGTCTAATGTCTCCAAGAGAGGACCAATCAAAGAATAGTATATTTACAATGTAGGGGATGCAATGTGTCGCATCATGCCACCAAGAGGAATTTAATATGTTTAGAAAGATCAAACTTATCAAGGACATCACACACAATGTCATCCACAAAGTGACGAATGCATCACATAAATGACAAAGCTGCACTAAGAACCAAGAATGCAAATGAAATAATGGTAATGTATGCCCCCCACTTTAAAGGAATTGATACACATTGTTCTGTTAGAAATTACTTTAAAGTAGAGAAGGAAAGAAAATGAAAAAAGAAAACAAGACATGAGAGCCAACTTAGAAAGCCCTATGCCAAGTCATATGTTTCAAAGTTAGGTTGCGTCATGTCAAGGAAAAATGAAAAACAAAGAAAGGGAGTTGCCCCCCAGAAAAAATCACACCAAACACATAAGGGATCTATGGATTTGGGGTCAGTATGTTCATTGCTACAATGTGTTTATGAAAGAGCGCAAAACTGTCATCATTCCCCAAAGCACATAGAACTGGAAGAATGATACAAAGAGAGCGAAAACAAAGGAAAAATAAAGTCCATTTTTGGTCAACATGGAAGAGACATTGCGGTCTCGACACCTTGCATCATCCCCAAAAGGAAAACACAAGCGAAACAAAAATGAAAATACAAAAGAAAATGAAAAATATTTTTGATCAACATGAAGGATACATTTCGGTCTAAATTCTTTGCATAATCCCCAAAAAGAGAACACAAAACAAAAGTGAAAAAGACAAGGAACTTTTGGGTTAATATGGAAGAGACATAGGGCGTCTCTATGCTTTGCATCATCCCCAAAAGGAGAAAAAGACAAAGTACGACATATAGAAGAAGAGAGATACAAATAGAAGAAGTGTACAAAGAGAGGATATATCAAACACACGATATGAGGGAATACGATACGCACATGAAAAGGAAAATAAAAATGAGAAAAGCAAAAAGGCTAGTTAGGAAAATGCAATTCAACCATCTAACAGGTCATCCTCCTCCCAATCATGTTTTGTGTAATGCGAGGGCAGTTGACTGTCCAAAGGAAGTATTGCAAGTGTCGAACCAAGAGTCATACTAGGTTCTTCACTTGGTGAGGAAGATGTATCATTTAAGCTCATTGTAGATGAAAATAAAAATTTATATCATTATGTACTTCTTCATCTATTTTTGTTATCGTCGCATCATCATCATCATCATCATCAAGATTAATGACAATAGGAGGACGAAGGGTGATTTCTAAGGATGGATGGATAAAAGGTGGAGGCTATTGGATTGGTTCAATTTGTTGTGAAGGTTGCATTGTACTGTCATGTGGCAGGTCAAGAGAAGGAGGGTAGTCATCTATTACTTTAGTCAAAGGTAAAGGTTGATTTTATTTATCTTCTTCTAGGAAAGATTGACGAGTAAGGAGATGACAATGATGCCTTCATTCCCTAGCACTGTGGTTTCATTTAATTCTATTTTGGAGTTGTTGAGGTGTAAGAGTGGATTGAGGCATCATAGGTTCTTCCACTTCTAAAGAGGGAATAACAAAAGAGACCAAAGAAGATGGATCAACCACTTTCTTTTTGGCTTTATACACTTGTTTAAGGAAAGGAAGCATGACAGGAGTGGTTTCACTTTCCCTTGGTCGTTTAAACAATGGCGGGGAAGTATCAAGGGGTGGTTGTTCGAGAGATTGTATGGTTTGCTCAATGTTAGACTCAATTTGAAGCATGGTTTCATCTATGATAGGAGGTGTGGAACTAGATGGGGACAAGTTATGAAGAGACAATTTGACTATCTTTTTGGCTTTAAACTTTTGATAGGTTATGAAGAAGAAGTCCTTTCGAGGTGTGATAGGTTCCATAGGTGTAGGAAAAAAGGCTTCTAATGAAAAATTAACTTTGGAAGATAAATGATTAAACCCACTATGATGTATGGTGACTATCTCATTGTCATGTGGAAATTTAAAACACTTATGAGCAACTCATGAGACCGCTTTCATTGAGCGAAGCCAAGGGTGTCCTAGCCGCAAATGAAATTGGTCAGATTGTGGAATAATTGAAAATGTTAAACATCCAAAGTTTTAGGTCCTATTTGTAAGGGGAGTATGATCGATCTAATCATAGGGAAATTAAAACTAGTATGTGTTTTAATCCATGCAGTTGGTTTGTCATAATCATCTTAATAGAGCACATGTAATGCTAGAAACTCCTCTGTGATCACATTCTCGCCACAAGCAGGATCTATTAATATCCCATTAGTGGGATTATTATAGATTCTACCAGCTATGTAAAGAGGACCATCAGGAATTTTTTGTAGTATGTTTTTAGAATAAAAAGTGATATCAATAGATTTATTGGTTTGATCCTTATGAGGGATACCGTCTATTGTAGCTACTAGCGCACCCAAAGGAATTTTTGTAGTAACAGGAGGAGATGCATCATGTTGTTCATTGTTTGTATCAATAGTCATTACATCAGTGGTTGAAGGTTTTCTAGCCTTGACAAATGAGGTAGTATGTTTAGGCATGAGATTAGTGAAAATCTACAAATTCTAGTTAGGGGGTGCAACATACTTATTTCCTTGATCATTAAGACCCATAATGGATAGATGGATTGAATCAATGAGGTCTTGAACTAGATATTTGAGATGCTTGCAATGTTCAGTGTCATGTCCATTTTGGCGATGAAAATGACAATAAGCATTAGATTTGAAGGTGGGTGGTAAAGGCTGGTTTGGATCAAGCATTCAGATGGGTGGTAAAGTGAGTAGGCATTATTGAATTAAGTGGTTCATTGTATTATGAAGGGTATTGGGTAGGGGAGTAAACTATCTATTCCGGTCCCCATAGGTATAAGGAACCATTGCTTTAATAGCTACCACTTGATTTGGAATGGATTGGGTTGGCTGTGGTTGAGGTTGAGGAGGTGGATTAAATTGGAAAAAGCCTCTATTTGGTTTGCAGAAGTTTTGTTTGTTATTTTGGTTTTGATTATTGTGTTCAAGTTTTTCAACTCAGTTAGAAGTGGATTTTGAATAATGACTTTAAACCAAATTATGGTATTCACACAATGTTGTGCATAAATGCATAAACGAAGGGAATTTCATCATTGTTAATGTATCCTGAAGGTGTGTGTGTAAGTTTTCAATAAACATCTTTTGCAGATGTGCATCAGGAATCTTGACATCAATTTGAGCATACACAGATTGGTATCGTGAGATAAAATCTGTAACTTTTTCATCTATGTTTTTTCTACATCTCATAAGGTCAGCCATTGTCTTTTTAGGTGTCATGTGAACTTGAAAGTGACTTATGAAAGAATCCACCAATTCATTGAATGAACGAATGGAATGATCAGGAAAGTTGGAAAACCATTCTAAGGAAGTATTTAAAGGTCCTTTGAAACGGTTTGTCTAATAGTTTATCATCAAGGATAAAGTCACTACACAAAGCTATATAGGCATTAACATGGTTGGCAGGGTCTCTGTTTCCTCCATATTTCTCAAACTGAGACATTTCTATCCCTTGTGGCATTGGGGTACGTAAGATTTCTAAGGATAAGGGGCTACTACGGACATGTTATGTAGGTGAAGTGAATTGACCTTGGCTAATGGTGGAAAGTTGATGTTGCATAGATGAAATGGTGGTAAGGAGTTGTGTAAGAAGGGGATCGAGGTATGTGGGTTGAGATGGAACCTGGGAAAATGGTGATGGAGTGTAAGTGATGTTAGGTGAAGTGAAAGGAATACTATGAGGTGTGGAGGTGGTGGAAGGGACTTGTGATGCCACAAAAGAAGTAGGAATGCTAGTGGAAATTGAGAAAGAAGTAGCCTGATGCATAGTTGTATGGACTTGTAGATTGGTATAAGTGGGAATGGAAGCTATGGTTGAAAGGGGAGGAACTTGAGGTCTTCCTTGGCTTATAGGAATGGTTGCAGATTGGGTATTAGAAGAGGCATGTTTATTGTAAATCTCAACAATTCTCTTCATCACTTTCAATCAAACGGATGAAGATTATCAATGGTAGGTATGGCGGTTTGGGAAATGTTTTCAAGCGACAAGTCATGTTGTAAATGTAAAAATTATTCATGAATACTAATGACCTTGTCTTGAGGGAGAGAGTTGCATTGGTTGTCAACATTCATTAGATGGAAAGGTGAAGGGATGGAAGTGGTATGATCAATTCCCAATACACCATTGTCCATACTAGGAGTAGGAGCTCTTGAGATCCCAAGGTCCACAATGAAAGTGTTATCCTGGGAAGCCATGAGTCTAGAACTTCTTCTCACCAAAGTATTATCAACGGGGCACCAAACACTCATGCAAGTACCACTAAGGAGGGGTGAATGCAAATGAAAACTAATCTAAGAGTTTGAAATGAAAATAATGGAAATGTTTCTAACTGTAATAGAGATCTAACTACATAAAATAGAAATGCAGACCAATGCTAGAAAAGTGCTAAAAATGTTGTTTAACAAGTGTAGAGGGACTTATTCGCCCTAGGTGGTGAATGAGTCCTAGTATGCAATTTTTTTGTATTTTTTAGAAATTTGAAGATGATTCTAATGTCCTATAGAATGAAAACAATGATGCATAATGCCTAATTTCTTTTTTTTCAATAAGATGCAATGCAAAAATGAAATGTAAATGAAGCTTTCACTAATGCAGGACAAAATTTCCTAAAATGCAAAAACAAAACAATGTACTAATTGAATGTTAATGCACATGCAAACTAGGATGCAATATGAAATAAAAAATGCAAAGTGCTCAAACGTTGGGTTCACCAAAATGAACCGTTGATTTTTGGTTCATAGGGCTTCTCTAACTCTTCAAGGGCTTTTCACCTAAAAGGAGAGAAGTAGGCTAAAAATGCTAATGGTTCATTCAATTTAATGTTATATGTGATGTTGTCTACCCTAAATGAAGCTAACTAAATGCAATTGACTAATCTAAATGAATGAAAATGAATGCAAAACTATATTTAAAGCTATGTTTGAAAACACATTGTGATATGCAAACAACCAAGTAAATGAAGAAATTATGTAGAATAGAAAGGGAAGGGATGAATTTGAGTGCACCTGGATGAAATGTGATGATTCTAGAGTGTTCAGAATGCTGATGGAAATTACTAATTTTTCACAGTGGGAATCATTTGCCCAGGGTGGCGAATTAGTCCTCCTCCTGGTGAAAAAGTGTCAGAAACAAGTTTCTATCAGGATTCGAAATCTAACAAAATTTAGATTTTCAGTCCTAAGGTGGGACTCATTCACCACAAGTGGAAAATCACTCCTCTCCCAAATTTTTGAAAAGTTAGGAGACAACTCTGCAACACCAGATCTTGAAAAGTCTGCATACCTAGGTCTGCAAACAAACATGCAATAGGGGAAAATGGTTTAAGGTTAGTGAATAGGGGTTTTCCTTGGTCAAACCCCACTTTTGGTAATCAAACCTTCAATAAAGTAATGAAATTCAAAGGAATGATAAACTAACAACATGCAATTGCTATTAACTTACCAAACCCTTGATGTTGCAATTATGAAGTAATATCAATGGTTGCTTCAAAGTGCTTGAATAGTGCTTGAATTGATGTTATAAAATACTTGAATGCTTGAGTGAATAGGGGAATAAGTGAAATTGATAAATGGGGGTTGAAATAAGGTGAAAATCACTTATTTATACACATGTGTTCCTTAGTTACCCATTCATACCTCATCATAGGCTGACATCAAGTGATTTTGAATAAAATCTCGAAAGGAATTTTAAAATATTTTGAATTTGGGGCCAAGGGGGACTCATTCACCACCCATGGTCAATGGGTCCCACCTAGGACCTAAAAACAAGTGTCAGAAAATATGTTGTGTTTAATGTTGTTTGTTAGGATAATACTCAAAAATACACTTAATTAAGTATATGAGAGTATAAAGGGACCAAATAAAGCATAAGAAAAGGATAAATAGTGAAGATGTTCCTAGAAAAGCATGAAAGCTTGTTACAATACTTTACAACACTTCAAAATAGGACGTGTTGGTGAATAAAAAGGTTATTTTTAGGTGAATATTAATAAATAGAGTCTAGAAGAATGTAGAAATGTCTTACAACACCTTCACAAGATGTCATTCTTTGAGTTTTAGTACCTAAATAAGCATGTCCAAGCCATGTTACAACATAAAATCAAAGCAACATAGTTCCAAAACCATGAAACAAGACCTAAAAGGACATGAAAATGACAAGGGTCCATCTTTCTATGGCACAGGAGTTTGCCTTGGTCAAACCCCTTTTAGGTAATTAAACAAAAATAGAGAAATAATGTAATGAAACATGCAATAAAGGAGTTGATTACCTTGCCATGATGTTTGATCTTGAATGTCTGCAGTAAAACATGAATAATCCGCCCTTGAATGTCTTGGGATGCTAAATTAATGATTTGCAATGATGAAACCCTAACTTGCTTGGATTGATGGAGAAGAGATATAATGAATGAGTTGTAAAAATGAGTTAATGGATGAATAGGGCTTAGAATGGATGGAAAATAAATTATTTATACACACTTATGCCCTAATAACCCAATAATACCTCATCATAGGCTAACATAAGGTATTTTTAAATAAAACTCGAAAGAAAATTTGAATTATTTTGAATTTGGAGCTAAGAGGGACTCATTCGCCACCCATGGTGAATGGGTCCCACTCTAGTCTTGTAAGTGGGTGTGGGAATTAGGTGACATTTAATGTTATTTTTTGGACTTACATTCAAAAATACACTTAATTAAGCCTTATTAGTGCATAAAGGGGTCAAATAAAGCATAAGAAAGGTGTAAATAGTGATAACAGCCTAGAAAAGCATGAAATCTTGTAAGAAGAAATTACAACACTTTAGAATAGGACTTGATAAGGAATAAAAAGGTGATTTTTAGATGAATTATAATGAAAGGAGTCTAGAAAAGTGTAGAAATGTGTTACAACACTTCAATACACCTTCACAAGACATTAATAAATGCATTTTATTCAGTTTGAAAGGGTCCAAGACCCAGTGTGGATGTGTAAAACACCTCACAACACTAAATCAAGGTGTCCTTAAATCTAATTTATCATGAATTATTCCCATGTCAAGCAAGAGGTCCTTTTTTCTATGGTATACCCCTATACCCTCTAATGTATACATTGGACCCTCAACCATAATCCCCAAACCCTATACCCTCAATCCTCTAACCTAAACCTTCAACCCTCAACCCTTAAACATTATAGCCTCTACCCTCTACCCTATAAACCCTTAAACACACAACCCTAAACCATAAACCCTAAACCCTCAACACTTAAACCCTATACCCTATACCGTCAATCCTCTACCCTCTACCCTCAACCCTAATCCCTTAACCCTTAAAACCTTAAACCCACTTAGTAAACTCTCTACCCTAATCCCTCAACCCTCTTGACCCTTAATCCCTCAACCCTTAAACCCTAATCCCTCAACCCCTATACCCTCGACCCTATACATTGGACCCTCAACCCTAATCCCTCAACACTATACCCTCAATCCTCTACCCTCTACCTTAAACCCTTAACCATTAAACCATCTACCCTCTACCCTCTACCCTCTACCCTATAAATCCTTAAACACTCAACCCTAAACCCTAAACCCTAAACCCTTAAACCCTAAACCATTAAACCCTCTACCCTCTACCCTAAACCCTAATTCCTCAACCCTTAAACCCTTAAACACACTTAGTAAAATCTCTACCCTAATTGCTCAACGCTCTTGACCCTTAATCCCTCAACCCCTATACCCTCTACCCTATACATTGGACCCTCAACCCTAATCCCCCAACCCTATACCCTCAATCCTCTACCCTCAACCTTAAATCCTCAACCCTTAAACCCTCTACCCTCTACCCTATAAACCCTTAAACACTCAACCCAAAACCCAAAACCCTAAACCCTCAACCCTTAAAACCTAAACCCTTAAACTATCTACCCTCTACCCTCAATCCTCTAACTTCTACCCTCAACCCTAATCCATCAAACCTTAAACCCTTATACCCACTTAGTAAAATCTCTACCCTAATCCTCAACCTCTTGAACCTTAATCTCTCAACCCTTAAACCATAATCCCTCAACCCCTATACCCTCTACCCTATACATTGGACCCTCAATCCTCTACCCTCAACCTTAAACCATCAACCATTAAACCCTCTACCCTCTACCCTCTACCCTATAAATCCTTAAACACTCAACCCTAAACCCTAAACACTAAACCCTTAAACCCTAAACTCGTGAACCCTCTACCCTCTACCCTCAACCATAATCCCTCAACACTTAAACCCTTAAACCCACTTAGTAAACTCTCTAACCTAATACCTCAACCCTCTTGACCCTTAATCCCTCAACCCTTAAACTCTAAACCCTTAAATCCTATACACTCTACCCTCTAACCTCAACCCTAATCCCTCAACCCTTAAACCCTTAAACCCACTTAGTAAACTCTCTACCCTAATCCCTCATCCCTCTTGACCCTTAATCCCTCAACCCTTATACCCTAATCCCACAACCCCTATACCATCTATGATATACATTAGAACCTCAACCCTAATCCCCCAACCCTATACCCTCAATCATCTACCCTCAACCTTAAATCCTCAAACCTTAAACCCTCTACCATCTAGCCTATAAACCCTTAAACACTCAATTGTAAACTATAAACCATAAACCATTAAACCTTCTACCCTCTACCATCAATCCTCTACCCTCTACCCTCAACCCTAATCCCTTAACCCTTCAACACTTAAAACCACTTAGTATATTCTCTACCCTAATCCCTCAACCATTAAACCTTCATCCCTCAACCCCTATACCCTCTACCCTATACATTGGACCTTCAACCCGAATCCCCACACCCTATACCCTTAATCCTCTACCCTAAACCTTAAAATCTCAACCCTTAAACACTCAACCCTGAATCTTGAACCCTAAACCCTAAACCCTTAAACCATAAACCTTTAAACCCTCTACCGTCTACCCTCAATTCTCTACCCTCTACCCTTAATCCTAATCCCTCAAACCTTAAAACCTTAAATAAAATTATTAAACTCACTACCCTAATCCCTCAACCCTCTTGGCACTTAATCTCTAAACCCTTAAACACTAATCCCTAAACCCGTATACCCTCTACCCTATACATTGGACCCTCAACCCTAATCTCCACACCCTATACCCTTAATCCACTACCCTAAACCTTAAACCCTTAACCCTTAAAACATCTAACCTCTACCATATAAACCCTTAAAAACTCAGCCCTAAATCCTAAACCCTAAACCGTAAACCCTTAAACCCTCTACCCTCTACTGTCAATCCTCTACCCTCTACCCTCAACCCTAATCCCTCAAACCTTAAACCATTAAACCAACTTAGTAAACTCTCTACCCTAATCCGTCAACCCTTTTGACTATGAATCCCTCAACCCTTAAACCCTAATCCCTCAAGCCCTATACCCTCTACCCTATCAATTGGACCCTCAACCCTAATCCTCCAACCCTGTACCCTCAATCCTCTACCCTCAACCTTAATCCCTCAACCCTTACACCCTCTACCCTCAACCTCTATACCTTCTACCCTATACATTGGACCTTCAACCCTAATCCCCACACCCTATACCCTTAATCCTCTACCCTAAACCTTAAACCCTCTAACCTCTACCGTATAAACCCGTAAACACTCAACCATAAATCCTAAACCCTAAACCCTAAAACCTTAGACCATAAACCCTTAAACCGTCTACCCTCTACCCTCAATCCTCTACCCTCTACCCTCTACCCTAATCCCTCAAACCTTAAACCCTTAAACCAACTTAGTAAACTCTCTACCCTAATCCTTCAACCCTCTTGACCCTTAATCCCTCAACCCTTAAACCCTAATCCCTCAACCCCTATACCCTCTACCCTATACATTGGACCCTCAACCCTAATCCCCACACCCTATACCCTTAATCCTCTACCTTGAACCTTAAACCCTCAACCCTTAAACCCTCTAACCTCTACCATATAAACCATTAAATACTCAACCCTAAATCCTAAACCCTAAACCCTAAATGCTTAAACCATAAATTATTAAACCCTCTACCCTCTACCCTCTACCCTCAACCCTAATCCATCAAACCTTAAACCCTTAAACCAACTTAGTAAACTCTCTACCCTAATCCCTCAACCACTATACCCTCTACCCTATACATTGGACCCTCAACCCTAATCCCCAAACCCTATTACCCTTAATCCTTTACCCTAAACCTTAAACCCTCAACCCTTAAACCCTCTAACCTCTACCATATAAAACCTTAAACACTCAACCCTAAATCCTAAAACCTAAACCCTAAACCCTTAAACCATAAACCCTTAAACCCTCTACCCTCTACCCTCAACCATAATCCCTCAAACCTTAAACCCTTAAAACAACTTAGTAAACACTCTACCCTAATCCCTCAACCCTCTTGACACTTAATCCCTCAACCCTTAAACCCTAATCCCTCAACTCATATACCCTCTACCCTATACATTGGACCCTCAACCCTAATCCCCACACCCTATAACCTTAATCCTCTACCCTAAACCTTAGACCCTCAAACCTTAAACCCTCTAACCTCTATCATATATACCCTTAAACAATCAACCCTAAATCCTAAACCCTAAACCCTAAATCCTTAAACCATAAGCCCTTAAACCCTCTACCCTCTACACTCAATCCTCTACCCTCTACCCTCAACCCCAATCTCTCAAACCATAAACCATTCAACCAATTTAGTAAACTCTCCACCCTAATCCCTCAACCCTTAAACTCTAATCCCTCAACCCCTATACCCTCTACCCTATACATTGTACCCTCAACCCTAATCCCCCAACCCTATACCCTCAATCCTCTACCCTCAACCTTAATCCCTCAACCCTTAAACCCTCTACTGTTTACCCTCAACTCTAATCCCTCAACCCTTAAACCCTTAAACCCACATAATAAAATATCTACCCTAATCCCTCAACCCTCTTGAACCTTAATCCCTCAACCCTTAAACCCTAATCCCTCAACCCCTATTCCCTCTACCCTATACATTATACCCTCAACTCAAATCCCCCAACCCTATACCCTCAATCCTCTACCCTCAACATTTAACCCTCTACCCTCTACCCTCTACCCTATAAATCGTTAAACACTCAACCTTAAACCCTAAACCCGAAATCCTCAACCCTTAAACCATAAACCCTTAAACTCTCTACCCTCTACCCTCAATCCTCTTCCCTCTACCCTCTACCCTAATCCCTCAACCCTTAAACCCTTAAACCCTCTTAGTATAATCTCTACCCTAATCCCTCAATCCTCTTGACCCTTAATCCCTCCACCCTTAAACCCTTATCCATCAACCCCTATACCATCTATCCTATACATTAGACCCTCAAACCTAATCCCCCAACCATATAACCTCAATCCTTTACCCTCAACCTTAAACCCTTAACCCTTAAACCTACTACCCTCTACCCTCTACCATATAAACTCTTAAACACTCAACCTAAGCCCTAAACCCTTAACCCTCAACCCTTAAACCCTAAACCCTTAAACCCTCTATCCGCTATGCTCAATCCTCTACCCTCTACCCTCAACCCTAATCCCTCAAACCTTAAACCCTTAAACTCACTTCATAAACTCTCTACCCTAATCCCTCAACCCTCTTGACCCTTAAACTCACTTCATAAACTCTCTACCCTAATCCCTCAACCCTCTTGACCCTTAATCCCTCAACCCTTAAACCCTAATCCCACAACCCCTATACCCTCTACCCTATACATTGGACCTTCAACCATAATTACCCAACACTATACCCTCAATCCTCTACTCTCAATCTTAAACACTCAACCATTAAACCCTATATCCTCTACCCTCTACCATATAAACCTTTAAACACTCAAACCTAAACCCTAAACCCTAAACCCTAAACCCTTGAACCTTAAACCCTAAACCCTTAAACCCTCTACTGTCTACTCTAATCCCTCAACCCTTAAACCATTAAAACCACTTAGTAAAATCTCTACACTAATCCCTCCACCCTTAAACCCTAATCCCTCAACCCCTATACCCTCTACCCTATACATTGGACCCTCAATCTTAATCCCCAAACCCTATACCCTTAATATCCTACCCTCAACATTAAACCCTCAACCCTTAAACCATGTACCCTGTACCCTCTACCATATACCGTAAACCCTCAACCCTTAATCCCTCAATCCTCAACCAACAAACCCTAAACCCTCAACCATGATACCCTCTACTCTATACATTGGACTCTCAACCCAAATCCTTTAACCATATGTACCTGAACTATGGATTTTTGGCACCCATAAGACTCCCTAACTCTTCTAGGGGTTTTCACCTGAAAGGAGAGAGTATGGCCAAAAATGCTAAGTAGGTTCATTTAAATTATGCAATGTGTGATGTTATTATGCCTAAATGAAATGATATAAATGCAATTAAGTGATCTAAATGTCTGGTTATGAATGTAAAACATAAGAATTATGCTATGTTGGAAAACACAATGTGATATGAAAATAATGAGTAAAGAATGAATAAATGCAGAACATAAAGAAATGAGTTGAATCAGTGTGCACCTGGAGGTCTGACAAATTTTTTGGAATGTACCAGATGTTGTTTGGAATCACAAAAATTTACCAGTGGGACTCATTTTCCTAGGGTGGCGATTTAGTTCTGCTTCTGATGAAAACTATCAGGAACTAGTTTCTAAGTGTTGGGATCCAAAATCTGATAAAACATAGATTTCCAGCCTTAAGGTGGGACTCATTCACCACTAGTGGTGAATCAGTCCTCTCCCAAAATTCTGAGAAATCAGGAGACAACTCTGTAACACCAGATCTGAGGATATCTGCTTGTCGGATTCCCAAAGTCAATTCTATAGGAAATGGGCAGAATACCTTCTCCAAGCTTGAAATATGGGTGATTTGACTTGAAGCACCTAGTTGAATTGTTGACCACTTTTCAACACCTAAATACTTGTTAAATCTGCATACAAAAGTCTGCAAACACACATGCAAGAGGGGAAAAATGGTTGTGGGTTAGAAAATAGGGGTTTGCCTTGGTCAAACCCCACTTTCATAATCAAACCCTAAATGAAATAATGAAATGAAAGAGAATGATAAATAAATAACATGCAAATGCTATCAACTTGTTGAACCCTTGTTGAACAAAATCTAAAGATATGTCAATGGATGCTTCAAAATGCTTGATGAATGATTGATTTGATGTTGTAAAATTCTTGAATTCTTGAGTGAATGAAAAGATTGCTTGGATATGATGTGTGATTGTAGATGTAAAATGATGTGAAAATAACTTATTTATACCATCTTGTGCCTTAGTAACACGTTGATAGCTCATCACAAGCCGAAATCAAGTGATTTTGAATAAAAACCCGAAAGGAAATTTAAAATATTTTGAATTTGGAGCCAAGGGGAGCTCATTCACCACCCATGGCGAATGGGTCCTACCTAGGACCTGAAAATGGTTGTCGGGAATTATTTTGCATTTAATGTTATTTGTTGGGTTTACATTAAAAAATGCACTTAATTAAGCTTTATAAGGGCATAAAGGGGTCATGTAAAGCATAAGAAAGGTGTAAATAGTGAAATTATGCCTATAAAAGTGTGAAATCCTATTACAAGACTTTACAACACTTCAAAATAGGACTTGTTTAGTAATGAAAAGGTGATTTTTAGGTGAATTGTAATGAATAGAGTCTAGAAGAGTGTAGAAATGTTTTACAACACTTCACAACACCTTCACAAGACATTATTATTTGAATTTTAGCACATAAATATGCATGTTCAAGCCACATTGCAATATAAAATTAGAGAAAAATAGACCAAACATCATGAAACGAAACCTAAACATTCTATGACACATTTAGCCCCCACTTTAGTGAGAGGATGAACCTACTTGAAACTCACACTAAAGTAGCCATGAACACCAAGAGGAGGGTTCAAATGAACTAACATTAGCAAGATGGAATGAAAATGATCGAGAGGGATTATCAAGGCCCTAGGATGGAGATCTCATGGAAAACTAAGCATAAGAAGAAAAAAAAGCACAAATGTTGAAATGATAGAATCGAATGAAGCTTTGATCATCTATCCAACTACTTGTGGATTAGATCTAGGCTAGTTGTTTGAAAAAGAGAATGTATAATCACTCTGGGGTGATAGAAATTATGGTGGTTCACCGAGTGAGAAGACCCAAAAGGTAAGATACATACACTAGTTGGTATGCACTCACGAATACAAAGGTGCCTATTGGGAAATTTGTTCTGCTGAGTGGGCTTCCCACTCAACCATATTAAAGTTATACCTCCTGATAACTTTAATAAGGAGCCACAAAGGAAAATGTTGGTTCGTGCTTCATGAGATAAGCAAAGCTTTGTATGCTTAGAACTCATCAAAAAAAAGGAAGGTACCACAAACATGCAAGTTAGGTTATGTAAGGTGGAAAAAATGAAAAAAATGTAAAATTCAAAAGATGTTCAAAGGAGTCTTGTTAGGTTCATGCAAGGTCAGTCACTTAGGGAACATTGTGTCTAATGTCTCCAAGAGAGGACCAATCAAGGAATAAAATATCCACAACTTAGGAGATGTAGTGTGTCACATCAGGCCACCAAGAGGAATGTAATATGCTAAGATAGATCACACTTATGAAGGACATCACACCCAATGTTGTCCACAAAGTGACAAACGCATCGTATGAAATGACAAGGATGCACTAAGAACTAAAAATGCAAATGAAATATGGTAATGTATGCCCCCACTTTAAAGTAATTTCTACACATCAGTTTGTGAGAAATTACTTTAAAGTAGAGAAGGAAAGAATATGAAAAAGGAAAATAAGACATGAGAGCCAACTTGGAAAGCCCTATGCCAAGTCATTGTTTCGAAGTTAGGCTATGTCATGTAAATGAAAAGAAAATAGAAGAAAGGGAGTTGCTCCCCCCTAGAAAAGAGAACACCAAACACATAAGGGATCTATGGATTTGGGGCCAGTATGTTCATTGCTGCAATGTTTTGTAAGGAGCTCTAAACTGTCATCATTCCCCAAAGCACATAGAATTGGAAGAATGACACAAAGAGAGAAAAACAAAAGAAAAATAAAGTCCATTTTGGGTCAACATGGAAGAGACATTGTGGTCTCAATGCTTTGCATCGTCCCCAAAAGGAAAACACAAGCAAAAGGAAAATGAAAAGGAAAACTAAAGAGAATTTCTTTTTGGGTCAACATGAAGGAGACATTGTAGTCTCGATGCCTTGCATCATCCCAAAAAGGAAAAACAAGAAAAAGACAAAGTAAAAAGGAAAAGGGACCGATTGGGTCAACATGGAAGAGACATAGGGCATCTCAATTATTTGTGTCATCCCCAAAAGGAAAACACAAAACAAAAATGAAAAAGATAAGGACCTTTTGGGTCAACATGGAAGAGACATAGGGTGTCTTGACACTTTGAATAATCCCCAAAAGGAAAACACAAAACAAAAGAAAAAAATATAATGAATGACATATAGAAGAAGTATATAACGAGAGAGAAAACATCAAATGCACAGTACGTGGGAACATGATACACACATATAATCAAGCTGAAATAAAAAGAAAAATGAAAATAAATGTAAAAAGGCTAGTAAGGCGAATGCAAATCAACCATATAACAAGTCATCTTCCTCTCAATCATGTTCAGTGTATTGCAAGGGCGGTTGGTTGTCCAAAGGAAGAATTGCAAGTGTCGAACTAGGGGATGTACTAGGTTCCTCACTTGGTTGAGAAGATTTATCTTTCAAGCTCATGGTAGATGAAAATAAAGAGTTTAGGTCGTTATGCACTTCTTCATCTATTTTTGTTATCTCCTCCTCCTCATCATCATCAAGATTGATTACGACAGGAGGATGAAGGGTTATTTCTAAGGAAATATGTATCAAAAGTTGTGGTTGTTGGATTTGTTCATTTTTTTTGAGGTTGGACGATGCTATCTTGTGGCGGGTCTAGAGAAAGAGGGTGGTCATCTATTGCTTCGGTCAAAGGTGGAGGTTGGTTTTCATGCTCTTCTTCCATTCAAGATTGATGAGCAAGGAGATGATGACGACACTTATGCTCTCGAGCACCACAGTTTCTTTTAATTTTGTTTTGGAGCTATGGAGGTGTAAGAGCGGGTTGATTCATCATAGGCTCCTTCTCTTCTTGAGGGGGAAGAATTGAAGAAACAATAGAAGATGGGTCAATCACTTTCTCTTTAGCTTTATACACTTGTTTAATGCGGGGAGGTATGAAAGGATTGGTTTCACTTTCTCTTGGTCATTTAAATGATGGTGGGGAAGTGTCTAAGGGTGGTTGTTCATGAGGTTGTATGGTTTGTTCAATTTCAGACTCAGGTTGAAGCATGGTTTCATCTAGGATAGGTGGGGTGGAAGCTGATGGGGAGATGTTACAAAGAGATAATTTGGCTATGCATTTGGCTTTGAAATTTTGATAGGTTATGAAAAAGAAATATTTATGGGGGGTGATGGGTTCCATAGGTGTGGGCCAAAAGGATTCTAAGGAAAAATTACCTTTAGACGATAATGGATGAAAGCTACTATGGTCTATTGTAAATATTTCATTGTCATGTGGAAACTTCAAAAATTGTGAACAACTAAAGGGACTGCTTTCATTAAGTGAAGCCATGGGTAGCCTAGCTGCAAACGAAATTGATCCAATTGTGGAATAATTGAAAATGTTACCTCCAAAGTTTTGAGTCCTATTTGTAAAGGGAGTACGATCGATTTGATTGTAGGGCATGAAAAACCAATATGTGTTTTAATCCATACAATTGGTTTGTTATAATCATCTTGATATAGATTGTGTAATACTAGAAATTCTTTTGTTATCACATTTCACCACAGGAAGGATCTATTAATATCCCATTGGTGGGCTTATCATAGATTCTGTCAACTATGTAAAGAGGACCATCGAGAAGTTTTTGAAGTATATCTTTAGCAGAAAAAATGATATCAAGATTTTTGTTGGTTTGGCCCTTACGAGGGATAACGTCTATCACACCCACAAGTTTATCCATAGGATTAACTTGGGTTATATCATGTTGTTCTCTATTTGTATCAACATTCATGAGTTGAGAGTTTGAAGGTTCACTAGCCTTGACAACTGAAATATTGTGTTTAGGCATGGGATTGGTAAAGATTTGTAAATTCTGGTTAGCGGTTGCAACAGACTTATTACCTTGATCATTAACACTTGCAATGGACAAACAACCCGAATCAATGAGGTCTTGAACTAAGTGTTTGATACGCTTACACTATTCGGTGTCATGGCCATTTTGGTGATGAAAATGGAAATAAGAATTAGGTTTAAAGGTGGGTGGTAAAGGTTTGGTGGTATCAAGTAGTTTGATGGTAGGAAAAGTGATCATTTGTTACTGGAGCAATTGGTTCATTGTATTATGGAGAGTATCGGGTAAGGGAGTAAATTGTCTCTTCAGGTCCCCATAGGTATAAGGCACCACTGCTTTAATAGCTACCATGTGACTCAGAATAGGTGGTTTGGTTACGGTTGAGGAGGCGGATTGAATTGTAAAATTCCTCTATTTGATTTGTGAAAGTTTTGATTGTTGGTTTGATTGTTGTGCTCAGGATTTTCAGCTCGGTTAGAAGTGGATTTTGAATCATGACTTCAAACCAAGTTATGGTATTCACACAGGGTTGTGCATAAGTGCATGAACGAAGGGAATTTCATCATAGTTAACTTATCTTGAAGGTTTGTGTGTAAGTTTTTGATAAACATCTTTTGCAGATGTGAATTAGGAATTTTGACATCCACTTGAGCATACAATGACTGATAATGTGAAATAAAATCAATGACTTTCTCATCATCATTTTTTCTACAATGCATTAGGTCAGCCATTGTCTTTTCAAGGGTCATATGAAGTTGGAAGTGACTTACGAAGGCATCCACAAGCTCATTAAATGATTAGATAGAATGATTGGGCAAGTTGGAAAACCACTCCAATGCAGTATCTTTTAGGGTCCTAGGAAATTTTTTAGCTAAGAGTTTATCAATAAGGAAAAAATCACTGCATAAAGCTGTATAAGCATTGACATGGTTAATAGGGTCTACTTTATCTCCATATTTCTCAAACCTAGGCATTTCTATCCCTTGTGGGATCTGTGTGTAAGATTTCTAAGGATAAGGGACTACTATGAACATGAAATGTGGGTGGAGTGGTTTGACCTTGGCTAATGGTGGAATTTTTTTGTTGCATGGATGAAAAATTATTAAGGAGTTGTGTAATGATGGGATCAAGGTAGGTGGTTTGAGGTGGAAGAGAAAAGGGTGATGGAGTGTACATTATGTGAGGGGAAGTGAAAGGAACACTAAGAGGGGTGGAGGTAGTGGAGGGGACTTACGATGCCACAAGAGAACTAGGAATGCTAGTTGGAATTGTGAAAGAAGGAGCCACATGACATTGCATGCATAGTTGTTGTAACATTAGGAGTGATATAAGTTGGTATGGATGCTATGGTTGAAGGGGGAGGAATGTGAGGTCCTCCTTGCCTTACAAGAATGTTTGTGGATGGGGAAGTGGAGGAGGAATGTTTATTGTAAATCTCAACAATTTTCTTCATAACTTGTAAACCATCATCACTTTCAATGAAACAATGGAGGTTTTCTATGGCTGGTACAACAATGGTGGAAATTTTTTCAAGGGACAAGTCTTGTTGTAAGTGTGCACAATCCTCATGAATATTAATGACCTTTTCTTGCGAGACGAAGTTTTTTTGTATGTCAACATGCATTGGATGGAAAGGTGAAGACATAGAAGTGGTATTGTCCATTCCTAATGCACCATTGTTGATACTAGGAGTAGGATCTCTTGAGATCCCAAGGTCCACAATGAAAGTGCTATCATGGGAGGCCATGAGTCTAGAACTTTTTCTCACTAAAGTATTATCAATGGGGCACCAAACACTCATACAAGTACCACAAAAGATGGGGTGAATGCAAATGCAAGGTAATATAGGAGTGCTAAATGAAAATAACATAAATTATGCTATCTGTAACAAATAAGTAACTATAGAAAATATAAATCTAGGAAAATGTTAGAAATGTTGTTTAAAAAGTGTAGGTGGATTGATTCTCCTAGGGTGGTGAATGAGTCCCAATATGAGATTTTTTTTTGTGTTTTTAAAAAAATTTAAGGTGATTTTAATTTTTTTCAAATGCCAATGAAGGATGCAAATGTAGATTTTTAGTTTTTTCAATGATATGCAATGCAAAAATGAACTCTAAATGAGTCTTTCACTAATGCAAGTTAAGAATCCCTAGGATGCAAAAACAAAACAATACCCTAATTGAATGTTGATGCAAATGAAGCTTAAGATGCAAGATGCAATTGAAATTAGAAATTTAAAGTGTTCAAAATGTGGGTTCACCAAAATGAACCGTGGATTTTTGGCACCCATAAGAATCCCTAACTCTTTAGGATTTTTCACCTAAAAGGAGAGAGTAGGGCCAAAAATGCTAACTAGGTTCATTCAAATAATGCAATGTGTGATGTTATTATCCTCAAATGAAATGATCTAAATGCAATTAAGTGATCTAAATGACTAATTATGAATTCCAAACCTAAGAATTATGCTATGTTGGAAAACATAATGTGATATGCAAATAATGAGTAAAGAATCAATAAATGCAAAACAAAAAGAAATGAGTTGAATCAATGTGCACTCGGAGGTCTGATGAAGATTCTAGAATGTTCTGGATGCTATCTGGAATCATAGAAATTTACCATTGGGACTCATTCACCCAGGGTGGCGAATTAGTCCTACTTCTGATGAAAACTATCAGGAACCAGTTTTTGAGTGTCAAGATCCAGAATCTAACAAAACTTAGATTTTCAGCCTTAAGGTGAGACTCATTCATCACTAGTGGTGAACCGCTCCTCTCCCAAAATTTTGAGAAATCAGGAGACAACTATGCAACACTAGATCTGAGGATATCTTCTTGTCGGGTTGCCGTAGTCAATTCTATAGGAAATGGATAGAATACTTGGGTATGTGCAGGATCATGATGGACCAAAAAGTGGCAATACAGTGGGTATGTGTAGGGTATGTGGTTGATGACTTTTTTTGTACCCAAAATTGATGAAATGAAAATGGTTTTTAAAGGATATTCTCAACTTTCCACCAATATAAATTATGCTTTACTTTGAATTTAATAAATAATTGTTATTCATTTTCTATTTGAATTATGACTAAAGTCCTGATTGATAGGATGATTGAAAAACATCCATAGCTTTCAAACAGTATCACATTTTTTGAATTTGAAACATGCGTCACATTCTATGCTTCACATACTATAGGATTAAAAAAAATAAAATTGAATTTCATTAAGTTTTGACCAAGTTAAGGTGGTCAAACATACAAATTTTTATATTTTTTAAAAGTTGCAATAAAAAATTCATAATTAATTATTTACTCAGAAAAAAATTGCAAAAAAATATGCATCACATCTGGACATGAGCCCTCTACTTATATCTAAAATCTTATAAAAACATATTATCATTTTATTGTGGTTAGTGTGGTCAGACAAACACCTACTTATTTTTTCCCTAAAATTTAAGTACTACTACATTAAAATTTCAAATTTTCACCAAATAGATTTTAAAAAGAAAAAAAAAAACCTAGTAGTTTAGAAACTACATTCAATTTGCTACAAATTCTATTCTTACATATTTTTGAAATAATATAGATAACTTATTCAAATTTTTATGTCAAGTTGCCTAACCCTGATTTTTTTTGATTTTTTTGCCACTTAAGGGCCTACTTTTTTCATGATGATCCTGCACATACCCACCTTCTCCAAGCTTGAAATATGGTTGATTTGACTTGTTGCACCTAGTTGAATTGTTGACCACTTTTCAACACCTAAATACTTGTTAAATCTACACACAAAAGTTTTCAAACACACATGCAAGAGGGGAAAAATGGTTAATATTAGCAAATAGGGGTTTTCCTTGGTCAAACCCCACTTTGGTAATCAAACCCTTAATGAAATGAAAGAGAATGATAAACAAATAACATGCAAATTCTATCAACTTACCAAACCCTTGATGAACAAAATCTAAAAATATGTCAATGGATGCCTCAAAATGCTTGATGAACGCTTGATTTTATGTTGTAAAATGCTTGAATGCTTGGGTGAATGAAAAGATTGCTTGGATATGATGTGTGATTGTAGGAGATGTACAATGAGGTGAAAATAACTTATTTATACCATCTTGTGCCTTAGTAACCCGTTGATACCTCATCACAGGCCGACATCAAATGATTTTGAATAAAAACCCAAAAGGAAATTTAAAATATTTTGAATTTGGAGCCAAGGAGGACTCATTCGCCACCCATGGTGAATGGGTCCCACCTAGGACCTAAAAAATGGGTGTTATGAATTATTTTGCATTTAATGTTATTTTTCAGGTTTACATTAAAAAATACACTTAATTAAGCTTTATAAGGGCATAAAGGGGTCATGTAAAGCATAAGAAAGGTGTAAATAGTGAAATTATGCCTAGAAAAGTGTGAAATCCTATTACAAGACTTTACAACACTTAAAATAGGACTTGTTTAGTTATGAAAATGTAATTTTTAGGTGAATTGTAATGAATAGAGTCTAGAAGAGTGTAGAAATGTTTTACAACACTTCACAACACCTTCAAAAGACATTATTATTTGAATTTTAGTACATAAATATGCATGTTCAAGCCACATTACAATATAAAATTAGAGAAAAATAGACCAAACATCGTGAAACGAGACCTAAAAGACCATGAAAATGACAAAGGGATATTTTTCTATGACACAATACCCTCAACCCTAATCCCTCAACCCTATACCCTCAACCCAATACCCTAATCCCTCAACCCTACAGATCACCAACCCTATACACTCTATTCTCAACCCTCTACCCTATACATTGGATCCTCAACCCTCATATATCTATGTCCCTCCCTCCTCTTCTCTCATTCTCTCTATCTCACTTCTCCCTCCATCTCTCTATCCATCCATCTCTCCCTCTCTACTCTAATCCCTCAACCCTAAATCCTCAACCCTTAAACCCTTAAAAACTCAACCCTAAACCCTAAATCCTCAACCCTCAACCCTTAAACCCTCTACCCTCCACCCTCTACGTTCTACCATCAACGTAATACCCTCTACCCTAAACCCTAATCCCTCAACCCTTACACCCTTAAATCCAAGAAAAATCTCCACCCTAATCCCTAAACCCTCAACCCTTAATCCCTCAACCCTTAAGCCCTCAATCCTCTACCCTCAACTCTTAAACCCTAATCCATCAAACCCTATAGTCTCTACCCTATACATTAGAACCTCAACCCTAATCCCTCAACCCTCAACCCTATACCCTCAATCCTGTACCCTCAATCTTAAACTCTCAACCCTCAACCCTCAACCTTTAAACCCTAAACCCTTAAACCCTCTATCCTCTATTCTCTACCCTATACATTAAACCCTCAACTCTCAACCCTTAATCCCTCAACCCCCAATCCTTAAACCCTCAACCCTCAACCCTCAACCCCTATACCCTCTACCCTTTACATTGGACCCTCAACCTAATCCTTCAACCATATACCCTCAAACCTATACCTAAACCCTCTACCCTCAACCCTAAACCCTTTAAACCTAAACCCTTAAACCTTCTACCCTATACCCTCAACCCAATATCCTCTACCATCAATCCTAATCCCTCAATCCTCAACCCTTAAACCCTAATACCCTAGAAACCATCAACCCTATAGGTCCTGCACCCTAATCCCTCAACCCTATACCCTCAACCCCTATCATTTCTGTCTATCTATACATCTCACCTCTCCCTCCCTCCCTTTCTCCTACCCTCTCTAATTGTCTCTATCGACCCTCTCCCTCTTTCTACATACCTATCATTCAATCAATCCTACCACCCTCTCTCGCTCCCTCTATCTATCTCTCTTTATCTCCCTCACACTCTCTCCCACTCCCTCTCTCTCACTCTCTCTCCCTCTCTTTGGGTCTCTCCCTCCCACCCCTCTCTCTCAGGTCTCTCCATCTAAAAACCTACCTAGGTAACTCTCTCTCTCTCTCTCTCCCCCCTCTATTTATCCTCCCACCCTACCTAGATAAGTCCCTCTCGCTCCACCCCCCTCTTTCTCTCCCTCTATTGGTCACTCCTCCCACACCCTCTCCCTCTCTCAGGTCTCTCACCACACTCCTCTCTCACACCTCTCTTGCACTCCCTCTCACTACCTATCTCTCAAGTCTCTCCCTCACCCTCCCTCATGCTCTCAAGTCTCTCCCTTTGGCACCATACCTACATAACTCTCTCTTTCTCTCTCTCTCTCTCTCCCACCCCCCTCTCTCTCCCTCTATCCCTCCCACCCTACCTAGCTAATTCCCTCTCACTCCAACCCCTTCTCTTTCACTCCCTCTCTCTTAAACTCTCACTTCCACCTCGTCTCCCTCTCTCTCTATCTCTCTCTCCCTCTCTCTCTCTCCCTCTCTCTCCCTCTCCCCCTCCCACCCTACCTAGACAACTCTAGATCTCTCTCTCTCTTAAAATTATCTCTCCCTCTAAATACATACATAAATACATACATACTTACATACATACAAGCATAATACATATGTACATACAATCCTACATACATACACGCATACATGTACATGTGTAGATACAATCTTACATACATATAGGCATACATACAATATACATGCATTGATACATACAGGCATACATACATACATACATGACATACAAGCATACGTGTACATACAAACATTCAAGTATATAAACATACATTCAATATAGTATCATTTAACATAAAGCAAGACATAATGTGAGCACGCTATACCGCGCTCATGTTATTTCTTGCTAGAAATGTTCCCCACAAATGTAAAAAACCATGTCAAAATTGAGATATAATCCGAGAGCATTATATCTTGCTTTGGGAATCCCTAAGCCTTAGGATTGGCATTTTCCTTGGAATACCAACCCAAAGGCTTGAAGGGCATTTCCAATGACCAAAGATGTGTTTTTGAAAATTCTATAATATTTCACATAATCGGGTCCATACTCACAGTCAAGATTGCATGTGGTTCAATATCAAACAAATCGAACATCTGGGTAATCTTAGTTTCTCTCTTAACTATCCAACGATGTAATTTTTTTCACTTTATGACAATGTTAAGCCTTTCATCCATAATTTATTTTCTTTGTGTGTCTCTTTTTTGGAAAAAAGTAGTGTTTGGTGTTTTTTTCATTATAAATTAACCGTTCATCAAAATTTCAAATAAATTACATTTCTAGAAACTAGACTCCTTTCTACATTTTTTTTTAAAAAATTCAATTAGTTTCCAATTTTTTTTGGGGTAGCACAGCCAAAATTCTAGTTTTTAGGAAGTGTCCACTTTGAAAATTAGTAAAAAATCAAATATTCATTAAAAAATTATGAAAAAATTTGTTCATCAACTACATACTATTAGCTAACTTCTAACCGTAGTGATTTTAAAAATACTAAAAAATTTTACCATGCTAGGGTCATACAAAAGTTGCTATGTTATGTTTTTCTGACAAAAAAAAAACACCAATTTGTGTACATCCCTTTTTTGAACCCCTTAATCTCAACCATTTTCAAAATAAATTAGTAGTTTAGAAAGAAGACTCAGAGCACTTTGATTCTTGTTTTTGTTCCATCTCAAAATTTTGAGTGTAACTATCCTCAATTTTACGTCCAAGGTCAGTATTTCCTAATTTCAGAAAAAAAAAGTGGCCACTCAAGCCCCCTTTTTGGGAACCATCTTTGTGCACTTCCCCGAGGAGTATATGGTTTTTCATAATCTCTTAGTATTTTTTTCAAGGCTTCATCATCTTCGAAGTATTCCCATGATAGTTCACAAGTCATATCAAGTAATTTTGGATGCTTCAATGTGAGTTATTTTAGGTTTGCACATGATGGAATTTACGTTCAACGAGGCTCTTTTGTTTGCTTGTGTTATCTTAGAAGGACAATATCCTAAACCACTTTTTGTTTCTTTTGTGTTAGGTTATATAGGAACAAAAATTCCTTTTTCTTTCTTTTCACATCCTTTTCCACTATAACCCAGTTGTTTCGTAAGCTCGTAACCTCTTCCATAATGTTTCTCCATTTATTTTGGGTTTGGAGGTTGTTGATAATCTATCTCATTGAAGTTTGTTGTGTAGCTTCTATCTTCTTCAAGGGTAGATGAGGTATATGCTTTTGAGTTTTCTTCTGAGTTTTGTGTTGACATAACCATTGGTTTCTTTTGTTTCTCATCTTCTTTTCTTGTGATTATGTATTCTCCCATAATGAAGGTGTGAATTCTAAAGAACCCCAATCATCTTCCAATAATTTTGACATTGTTTCCATCTCTTGTTCTTCTTCTTCTTTCATAGGTTCTATGTTCGATGTTGGATTTAATGTGTTTAGAGGACTTGTCATTCCTTTTTCAACTTGTAAGCAACTTTCAGGCTCAGGGTCTATTTTAATTTGGTACACCTTATCATTATAGACATACTTCATTATATGATGAAGAGTTGAAGGCACTCCATGCATCTCATGAATCCATGGTCTTCCTAAAAAAATATTATATGAAAGGTTATGAGGCACGACATGAATAGGAATTTGTAAGGTAGCCTTTCCAAATGTAATAGGTAAAGTAATCACACTAAGCATGGTTGCTTTCCTACATTGTCAAATCCTCGAATCAATAAGGAATCATGTTGAATTCTTGATTTATCCATTCCAAGTCTATCCAAAAGGGTCACACTACACACATTAAGGGTGAAGACATTGTCAACAAGGGTTCTTTTTATTCCTAACTGAACCAACAATTTTAAGTGTGTCTATGTACTTCTCTTGCACTCTTAGGGGTTTTCACCTAAAAGGAGAGAGATAGAACCCTAAATTTGTGGTGGTTCCCTCAAACTAATGCAATTATGATGGAAATATGTCTAAATCTAATGATTTAAATGAAATAAACTAAAGAGATAGATTGATTATTTATGCAAAACCTAAGAAATATGAGATATTTGAAAACACGGTGTTGTATGCAAAAAGACCTAGAAAGATGAATAGAAATGCAAGTGAAACAAAACATAAAGCTATAAAAATGAATGTTTGCAGCTATAAACTTGTTGAGGACTGGAAATGACTCTAAAATTCTAAAAATTCTAATTTTTAGGCTTGGTGGGACTCATTCGCCATTCTGGGTGAATTAGTCCTAGTTCTGGAAAACTGTACCGGGGCCCGTTTTAGACAAATGGATATCCAAATCTACAAAAATATTTAGGAAACAAGTATAGTGGGAATTATTCCCCACTTTGGGTGAATTATTTTAGGTATGTGCAAGATCAACATGGAAAAAACAGACCCTTAAGTGGCAAAAAATTCAGAAAAATCAAAGTTAGGCAATTTGACGTAAAAATTTGAATAAGTTATCTATATTATTTCAAAAATATGTAAGAATATAATTTGTAAAAAATTGAATGTAGCTTCTAAAATACTAAGTTTTTTTTTTTTTTTTTAAAAATCTATTTGGTGAAAATTTGAAATTTTAATGCAGTAGTACTTAAATTTTAGGGAAAAATAAGAAGTAGGTGTCTGCCTGACCACCCTAACTACAATAAAATGATAATATTTTTTATAATATTTTATATATAAGAGAGGACTCATGTCCGGATGTGATGCATATTTTTTTGTAATTTTTTTCCAAGTAAATAATTAAATATGATTTTTTTATTACAACTTTTAAAAAATATAAAAACTCATATGTCTAACCACCTTAACTTGGTCAAAACTTTGAATGAAATTCAATATTTTTTTAATCTTATATTATGTGAAGCATATAATGTGACACATGTTTTGGATTCAAAAAATGTGATACCGTTTGAAAGCTATAGATGTTTTTCAATCAACCTATCAATGGACTTTAGTCATAATTCAAATAGAAAATGAATAATAATTACTTATTAAATTCAAATTAAAGCATAATTTATATTGGTGGAAAGCTGAGAATCTCATTTAAAAACCCTTTTCGTTTATTAATTTTGGGTAAAAAAGTCATCATTTGGGTATGTGTAGGATCATGATAGGCCAAAAGTGGCGATATGATGGTTATGTGTAGGGTATGTGGCTAATGATTTTTCACCCAAAATTGATGAAATGAAAAGGGTTTTAAAGGAGATTCTCATCTTTCCACCAATATAAATTATTCTTTACTTTGAATTTAATAAGTAATTATTATTCATTTTCTATTTGAATTATGACTAAAGTCTTGATTGATAGGCTGATTGAAAAACATCTATAGCTTTCACCTTTTTGAATCCAAAATATGTGTCACATTCTATGCTTGCATACTATAGGATTAAAAAAATAAAAATTTAATTTCATAAAGTTTTGACCAAGTTAAGGTGGTCAGACATACGAGTTTTATATTTTTAAAAATTGTAATAAAAATTCACATTTAATTATTTACTTGGGAAAAATTACAAAAATATGCATCACATCGGACATGAGTCCTCTACTTATATCTAAAATATTATAAAAAATATTATCATTTTATCATGGTTAGGGTGGTCAGACATACACCTACTTCTTATTTTTTCCCTGAAATTTAAGTACTATTGCATTGAAATTTAAAATTTTCACCAAATAGATTTAAAAATAAAAATAAAAATAGTAGTTTAGAAACTACATTCAATTTTCTACAAATTCTATTCTTACATATTTTTGAAATAATATAGATAACTTATTCAAATTTTTATGTCAAGTTGCCTAACTTTGATTTTTCTAAATTTTTCACCACTTAAGGGCCTATTTTTTCCATGATGATCCTGCACATACTCAACCACATACCCTACACATACCTATTATATCACCACTTTTTGGCCCATCATGGTCCTACACCTACTCGTCCACTTTGGCTTTTTTGAAAACTCAAAAATGGAATCTGGAGCTCCCGATCTGCTCAATCTGCACCTCCAGGTGTCTAGATCTGAAACCTTGATTTTTAGCACTGTTGGTGACTTTTTGTGTTTATTTTTGCCTTGCAAAAGTGGAGATGACTTCAAAAAGTTTGCAACCTAATCTTCAATCATTTCCAAGCCATCTAAGCACCTAAATTTGCAATCACACAAAGGAAGAGAGAGAAAATGTTGACTTTTAGGTATTAGGGGTTTGCCTTGGTCAAACTCCATTTGAGTACAATTAAACCAAAATGATGAAATAAGATAATGATACATGAAATATGAAATAATGCAATTATAAACTTTCCATGGTGAAGGATCTTGAATTGCTACAATAATAGATGAATATTCTTGCTCTTAATTGCCTTAGAAGTGAGCTTGAATGCTATCTTGAATGCTTGATTTGACAATATGATGAATGGTGATTGAATTATGAATGAATTAGGGTTTCAAGGTCTCATTTTATAGAAAAGAGTTAAGAATAAGGATCGTGATCAAGGGCCAAGATTAAATTAGAAAATAACTTAATCAAGGGTGGAGGTTAATTGAGAGAAGAAAGACATGGATAGATAAAGGCTTGAGGTGTAAGATAAGATTGCCACAAAAAAGATGTTGTTGGAGAGAATTAAATAATAAAAATTATTTAATTTAGGTGGCCATAAAAAGAGGTGAGAACAAATAATGATATAATTAAATAATTAAATATACTTATTTAATTATAGAGGAAAGGTGGAGTGTTAAACATTTAATAATTAAAAATAATTATTGAATGGAGAGAGAAGGGATAATTAAATAATTAAAATAATTATTTAATTGGGGAGATAAAGAAAGGATAATTGTTTATTTAATTATAGAGAGAAAAGGCTAATGAATAATTAAATAATTAAAATAATTATTTAATTAGAGAAGAAGAGGAAAAAACTAACTTTTGAATTAAAATAAGATTAGACTTAAATGCTTAATAAAAGTCAAGAAAAGTGTGAAAGTCATTTACAAGTCTTTACAACACCTTTACAAGACATGCATTTTATTCAATTTGCAAGGGTCCAAGACCTAATGTGGATGTGTAAAACACCTCACGACACTAGATCAAGGTGATATTAAGTCTAATTTATCATTAATTATTCCCATATCAAGCAAGAGATACTTTTTTCTATGGTACACTAACCTATTACAGATGGCTATTATCATGAAGGAATCATTTTTCTTTCTCAATTCCAAAGGAGGTAGCTCATGTTGATGAAAAGTAATGTCTACATTAACTATATTCATTCCTTGTATTAGGGTTGCCACATCGTTTGCATTTGTACTAGAGGGAACCACTACTTGTTGCAAGGCTGTTTGAAGCATAGTGTGATAATTAGGTGAATTTTGAATTAGGTACCATAGGTATATCTTTGCAAGAGTATTCTTAAGTTGTTCAAAAATATCATACTCCTTCCCACTATGCGAAGGAAAATAGGGAGCACTAGGCAAGATGGGATTAGGCAAAGGTAAGGTTGTTGGAGTTGGTTGTTTTGCTTGTAGATTGTTTCGAGTGTTGTATGTATGAGCAATGGTATTATAACTTGATTGCTGCAAAAAAAATTTCTTAGGTGGTTCAAGGGTGAAAACATGCTTGTTTTGAGTTTGTGGTTTGTGTGAAGGTGGGTAAAGGATAAGTTGAGGTTGAATCACGTTAACTTCTCTTGTTTTCGATTTATCGTACAACAAGCCTTAGTGGATGAACCTTGTGAAATGAAATTCTCAAGGGATTCATCTAACATGTCAAAGTCATCACTACTAAAAGACTTGACAATTAGGTTAACTTGGAAAAAGAGATTTGACACACTCAAATAACTATGCTTTCTCCAAGGGGTTCATTGGTTTGTAGGTGTTTTTGGTTTTGTTTTCTTATGAATACCAAATGTAGTTTAATCAAATTGAACTATGAACCAATGTTGAAAATGAAAAGTAGAGGAATATAATTCTATCCATAGTTTCAATGAATGTAAACTATGCTAAATCTAATGATTTGAAGGGTATGTGCAGGATTATGATGGGCCAAAAAGTGGCGATATGATGCGTATTTGTAGGGTATGTGGCTGACGACTTTTTTTAACCCAAAATTGATGAAACAAAAAGGGTTTTTAAAGGAGATTCTCATCTTTCCACCAATATAAATTATGTTTTACTTTGAATTTAATAAATAATTATTAGTCATTTTCTATTTGAATTATGACTAAAGTCCTAATTGATAGGCTAATTGAAAAACATCTATAGCTTTCAAACGGTATCACTTTTTTAATCCAAAACATGTGTCACATTCTATGCTTCACATACTATAAGATTAAAAAAAAAGAATTTCATAGAGTTTTGACCAAGTTAAGGTGGTCAAACATACAAGTATTTATATTTTTTAAAAGTTATAATAAAAAATCTATAATTAATTATTTACTTGGAAAAAAATTACAAAAAAAAAATGCATCATATTGGGACATGAGTCCTCTACTTATATCTAAAATATTATAAAAAAATATTTTCATTTTATTTTGGTTAGGGTGGTCAGACAGACACCTATTTCTTATTTTTTCCATAAAATTTAAGTACTACTGCATTGAAATTTCAAATTTTCACCAAATAGATTTAAAAAAAAAAAAAAACACCTAGTTTAAAAACTACATTCAATTTTCTACAAATTCTATTCTTACATATTTTTGAAATAATATAGTTAACTTATTCAAATTTTTACGTCAAGTTGCCTAACTCTGATATTTTTGAATTTTTCACCACTTAAGGGCCTTTTTTTTCCATGATGATCTTGCACATACCCTAAATGTAATGGAAATTTTGCAAACTGAAATAGAAAGCTACCAACAACAAACATAAGCCTAGAAAAAGAGAATTCAATGATGTAAAATGTATTTTAAAATCTACACTGGGACTAAATTTCCCAGAGGGGCGTATGTGTCCCAATGAGTATTTTTCTCACATATTTCAAAAAAATTTAATTGATTTTTATGCTTTTTGGTTTGGATGATCTATAGGCTAAATGGAAACATAGATTTCAGATGATTTTCAATTATGCAAGATGCAAAAATGCGACCTATATGCACTTTCACTGATGCGAGAATTAGAAACCCTAGAATGCCAATTAACTAATGCAAAATACAATGAAATGTTAATGCAAGCTAGATCTAGGATGATAATGCACTCCAAATCAGAATTGAGATGTTTTATATGCAGGTTCACCAAAATGAAAGGTGAAATTTTATCGTTCTATGATTAGGAGATAGAATAACCATCTTTTACACTTCTCATTCAAGAAAAACCCTAGAGATCTCAATCTAAAATATGAAAAGGAGAAAGAGATCTTGCAATAGGGTTTTCCTAGGGTTTGATTATAAACCAAAGAGGGGTTCACCACCAAGCTATGGCTTGGAAAGATTAATGAAATGAAAGACCTTATTTTTAAACCCAATGCAATGCAAAGCTTCACTAAAATGACCTAGAAAAGCATATAAATCAAGACATAAGAATAAGAAATAAGAAGTGTGCACATGGGAATCTGTAGAGGCATAAAATGAGCTTTGAAACACTAAAAATACTAGAATTAGGGCATACTAGGACTCATATGCTAGTTTGGGCATATCAGTCCTAGACTAGGATTTTTGGTTTGGAATATGTTTCTAACAGTGTAGATTTAGGGTCTGCAAAAATCTAAAATTTTCCCTGTAGTGGGACTCATATGCCACTTCTGGCATATCAGTCCCAATCTATTTTTTAGAGAATTCAAGTTCATATCTATGCTCCAACTTCTACTATTCCCTTCCAAACTAATTTGCAGATTTGAACCTATAAAAAAGAATTACAAAACAAAATATATTATTTATTTACTTATGGGGGGTTTTCCTTGGTCAAACCCCTAGTTCGATAATTAAGTGTTGATGTAAATAATGAAACTTGAATGTAGATGTGAACATAAATCCTAACCTTAAGTGTGTCTAAGATTAGAAAATGTGAAATGCAATGCAACCCTATTCTACTGTTCTAGAATGAGATGTGAGAATGAAACATAGACTTGAATGACTCACTTTGAGAGATCCCTGATCACTCAAATAAGCCCTAATAATTTATGTACCTTCCTTAGAATGTATGTAGAAAGATAATGGAGGGTTGAATCACTTTGGAAATAATTCATTAGGCTTGGCTTAATGGCTAGTTGTATCTCCCAAACCTAGAATTCATCATGATTCACTATAGGCAACCATAATCAAACCTTGATAATGCTATATCTTGGATGAAAGTGATCTTGAATACCTACAAAAACACGATAATGCTACTCCAAATCTTCAACTTTGCTAATTACTTGTTCTTGAATGCTCTTGAATTCTTAGATCTTGAAATTTCTCTTCTAGATTATTTGCTTAGATGAAATAATGACTTAGAAGCTTGTTTATATAGGCAATACACCAAATTTACCATTATTTAGTGTAGTGTCAAAAAAATTAATCCTTTTTCGCACTTAATTTGGATAATTGTCATAAATTTGAATTAGTTGTATATTGGAATAGTGTTGTAATGTGTTGTACACATTCACATCATTCTAAGGTCCTTATTTAATTAAAATGTACCTTAAATTGTCCTTTACAAAAGTGTTGTAAAGTGTTGTAACACACTTTCACACTTTTCTAGGGTTTATTTAACAAATTAAGCCTAATGGGCCCCTTTTAATGAAATGTACCTAATGTGTACCTTATTTAGGTGTTGTAAAGTTTTTTAATACACTTTTGCACTTATCTAGGGTCCTTTTAATTAATTATGGCCAATTGGAGTTAATTAACCCCTTTAATTAAAATTTAAACCTTATTTATGACACCTCTCAAGGATCTATCTTGACACCCACAATTCAATTTCATAACAATTAATTGGGAAAAATTAGGGTCCTAGAAAATGGTGCCAAGAAACATTCACCCTAGGTGGCGAATGGGTCCTTCCTCTATAGGACCCCCCTTTTTCTCTCACCCTCTCTCTCTGTCTCCCTCTCTCTCAATTCTCTCTCTCCCACCTCTCTCTCTCTCTATATATCTCTCCCTCTCCCTCTCCCTCCCTCTATCCCTCCTACCCTATGTAGCTAAGTCCCTCTCACTCCAACCCTTCTCCTGCAATCCTTCTCTCTTAAACTCTCACTTCCACCCCCTCTCCCTCTCTCTAGACTCTCTCTCTCTCTCTCTTAAAATTCTCCCTCCCTCTAAAGACATACATAAATACATACATACATGCATACATACATACAAGCATAATACATATGTACATACGATCTTACATACATACAAGCATACATGTACATGTGTAGATACAATCTTACATACATAGAGGAATACATACAATATACATGCATTGGTACATATGAGAATACATACATACATGACATACAAGTATACATGTACATACAAACACGGAAATATATAAACATACATTCAATAGAGTATCATTTAACACAAAGAAATACATAACACGAGCACATTATACTACACTTGAACATTATGTCTTGCTAGACATGTTCCCCACAAATGCAAAAAACCATGTTAAAACTGAGATATAACATGAGTGCGTTATAACACGTGCATGTTATATCTTTCTTTGGGAATCCACAAGCCTTGGGATTGGTATTTTCCTTGAAATACCAACCCAAAGGGTTGGAGGGAATTTCCAATGACCAGATACATGTTTTTGAAAATTCTACAATATTTCACATTTAATCTGTTTTGTGCTTAATGTTAGGATTGCATGTGGTTCAATATCAAACAAATCAAACATTTGGGTAATGTTAGGTTATCTCTTAGCTATCCAACGATGTAATTTTATTTCACTTTCTGACAATGTTAAGCCTTTCATCCCTAATTTCTTTTGTTTGTGTCTCTTTTTTGGAAAAAAGCAGTGTTTGGTGTTCTTTTCATTATAAATTAATTGTTCATCAAAATTTCAAATAAATTACATTTTTAGAAACTAGACTCCATTCTACAATTTTTTTTTAAGAAAAAAAGATTCAATTAGTTTCCAAAATTTGTAGGGGTAGCACGGCCAAAATTCTATTTTTTTGGAAGTGTCCACTTTCAAAATTAGTAAAAAATCAAATATTCATTAAAAAATTATCAAAAAAATTGTGCATCAACTACATACTATTAGCTAACTTCTAACTGTAGTGATTTTAAAAATACTAAAAAAAGTTCACCGTGCTAGGGTCGTACAAAAGTTGCTATGTTATTTTTTTCTGACAAAAACAACACCAATTTGTGTACATACCTCTTTTGAACCCCTTAATCTCAACCATTTTCAAAATAAATTAGTAGTTTAGAAAGTAGACTTGGAGCACTTCGATTCTTGTTTTTGTTCCATCTCAAAATTTTGAGTGTGACTATCCTCAATTTCACATCCAAGGTTAGTATTTCCTGATTTCAAAAAAAAAAGTGGCCACTTAAGCCCCCTTTTTCGGAAACATTTTTGTGCACTTACCCAGTTATCTATCATACAATATTATAATGATTACATAGATATATTTCTTGTTCCTTATTTCTTTTTAGCATTAGCCATATACACAGATTACAAGGATATTGGTTAATAAATTCCTTCAATTTATTTGACGATTCCTTGATCATTTAAACATCAAACTATTTATACTGGCCTCATGTTCTATTACCAATTCTATTCTAATTAGATATAATAAAGGCCATAGCTAGTTGAATAAAAGAAAAACATAGGCCTCTAAGGTTCCTATTATAAGGGAATAAATTTTAATTTATTTTAAAATTGGTTACCTCACACTAGATGTCATTTCCATAATTTCTAACTATATAGGAATGAATTTGCACCCCTTATGCAAATTCCCCTTTTTTCCTTCTCCACTTTAGAAAACCAAGTTTGGAGGTTTAATTCTACATAAGCTCGTTGCTTGCATCCCACTTGGCACCTATTTTGAGTGTTGGTGGAGGCGTTTCTATTGGGGATGCCTACGTGGCATGTAGACATCCGTGTGACACACTTACGTCCCTAGCATATTCCTGTGGCTGAACCTACATAGGTGTTACACTTCTCATTGGGAGTGAAGTTTTAATGCCCTCTTCAGCCAGCCGACCCGAACATGGCTTTTTTTCTTCATCTCTCCTTCATATTCACTCCTTCAACAAGCATTTCATCCTTTAAGCACTCAATCCAAATTCTTTACTTCACTCAAAAGCTCACTTCCATACTCTTGCGCTCATTCTCAAGCTTTTAAGCAGAATTATTGCACTCCATTGCAGCAAATACACCACTCCATCACTTCAATAGAGCAAGTGTGGAAACAAACACCATTACAATAGAGGCTTGAGTATTCTCATTTTCTCCCCCAAGCAACCTTGAGTGATCTTGATGGAGGTGGTAAGATTTCCACTCCTCTCCTCTATTACTTGGTAGAGTAAGCACATTTACTATTTTGTAGTGTTTTTGGTGCTCTTCATTATATTACTTTCTTTATCTCACTTTCTTGGTTGTCTGTGGAGGTGGAAGCACCTAAACATGGGTATGACTGAAGCAGGCCCCTATAAAGCCACCCAACATTTTCCTCTTTCTATGTGTAGGTGCATGTGCTTTGTGGAGCTAGCCAATGAATAAGCTCTTCTACGAAATTATCTTCGTCACCCTAGCTTTGATATATTTTCTTTACCACATTTGTTTGTACTTGTCGTATTTCATAGTGTTGTTTTGCTATTTTAGAAGTTGCTAGCTAGGCTGGTAGCTTTTTTTCTAATAGTTCACGTCACTGATAAATTTTGACTCAAAATCCAAAAAAAGTTCATCAGAATTTCAACGCACTTTCGTTGGAATTATTTCATTGATTTTCTGACAAAATTTGAAACGTCAAAATTCTAACCCAGCATCATTGGCTAGGTCAGAATTTTGACATTTCAAATTTCATCAAAAATTCAACAAAATAATTCCAATGAAAGTTTGTCGAAATTTTGAAGATCTCTTGTTGGATTTTGAGTAAAAATGTATCCGTGCATTATACTTTCAATCCTCTCGTCGTACATACACCAACACACCTGAGAGATGCTAGCGTGCCACACTATGGTCTCAAAATTGCACTTTCATCCTCAAATAGAGAGCTATTCGAGATATAGTGTTGAGCTTGAAAACTAGCTCACCTAGCCCCATTTCAAATATTGAGATTGCAGATTGGTTGCAGGACTTCATAGTCCTCATCATTCTCATCTTCATATCCTAAGATCCCATTTAGCTGAGGTAAGTTAGGGCAGCCTTCCACATCTTGGCCCTCTGTGACTTGGGGCCTTGCACGTGGTGGTCCCCCTCTCTTACATTTTTGGTGAACCTGACATGAACCATTTTGGTTCCATTTTGCGATACTGATAGTTCCTTTCCTCATACTCTAGGAGTGTTGTAGGTGTGAGTGTTGTGAGGCTGCCACCTTACAACCCAACCTACAACCCCTATTTGGTGTTGTTGGAAGGTTCCAAAGCTGTTGCATAATGAAACCTTAATTGGGTTGTTGTCTTATCCTTTAACCTTTAGGGACTCTATGGAAGCATCATCTAGTATGCATAATAGCCTCCTTCCTGCATCAACCTATCCCCTCTGCACAACCTATGGATAGTGGTACTGGTATAACCTTTACATCACAAGACCTGCCGATGGGTTTTAACATGGAACCATCTCCTCTCTATATTCCTGCGTAGATCAATGGAAACATCATAGTGGGTGTTCTCATTGATCTGACATCACAAGTAAACATAATAACTGAGGAGATTATGTTGATCAACTTCTTACATAAGGATGGCTATGATGCAAATGTAAGTACCATCCACACACATGACAGGATTTTTGTGCCCCCTTTGGGTAGCATTGTCCTGTCGATCTTAGTTGGACCTAAATCTGTGAAACTCTTGTTTGACATTATTTCTGGGTCTGAGCTCTTTAGGGTGAAGTTGGGTATCCCTTGATTGGTGGCGATGAATGTGGTACCCTCGGTCAAGCATAAATGTTTGAAATTTATCCATGGGGGTTTCGTACACGTAATCCACAACACTAGTTATAGACCACCGATTGCTCATGGTAGCTACTCCTTGGACTACTCTTGGCATGCGCCCATTGGTACCCTTCTACTTAGGATGGACCTTCTGCACCAAACATATCAAAATTATAGGAAAGGGCGTTGAGGCCAAAAGTGAGGTACCCTCTCTCACCTTATGTTGTTTCACATAAGGCTTGCTTAAAAGGTGATAGCGATGCTACTAAGGCATGAAGGAAGGAAGAAGAGAAGCGGTCCTGAGATCCTCCCTCTTCTTCTTGTGCTGGTCAACCTAACACTTCTTCTAGCTCTGTTGTGGTACAATCTGATTCTGCTCCTCATTTGTAGGAGAATCCTATGGTGCTCGCTTGGTGAAAGCCTACGCGTCTGGCATTCAAACTTCCTGTTCGACCGATGTAGCCTAGACTAGTTCGGTATAACAGGACGAACGTCTCCCGAGGAGAGTCCTCTTTGTCTTTACCTCCATGGCCTTTTACCACTCCTTCCCCCAAAGTGGTGAACAAGAAAAGGCCTGCTATCAAGGATCTTGAGCCAATTCCCCCTACTTATCCTCAACTTGTTCCTCCTACTCTCATTCAAGAATTTGTTCCTCTACCAGAAACGACTGTAGTGGACATTCCCATGGTTGAGCAGGAGCCTTTTGTTCCTTCGCAACCTTCGACCTCCAACTCAGAGAGTCGTAGAAAATTCCTTGCGTGCAAGTGCAAGCATCGAAGAAAATCTCTCTTGGATGAATAGGCCACCTCACAAAGGAAGGAGGAAGAAGTGGCCACCCCTACTTTAAGGCCTCCCGTGGTGTCACCCTCTTCCCTTCCTTCTGCTGCTCTTTAGTCTGGTCTTGCATTGTTTCTGACTTCTGCTGCAAGTATGAATGCACTTAACGCCAAGGGGGTATAGGTGTTCATCACTCCTTCAATGGAGCCACCTTTCTTGATGTCCATTCCAGATATCCAACCTTTCTCAAAACTCGTGGATATGATTAATACTTGGTTGTATCTATTGTTTTTCTTTCCTCCGTGCCTCTAGCATCATCTGTGGGGAGTTCGTCTCCTTTGATGAGGAAAAAGGTAGACTGTGGTCCTTCTAGCAGTGAAGGATGTAAGAGGAGCCCGCCTTCTCCGCAAGGTGGCTCTGCGTTGACTTGTTCTATCTTGGTGACAAAACCAATCCCATCTTCTCCTGAGTTTGTCACCACTCCTAAGTCATTCAGCGAGCCTAGTAGTGAATCTCGGGTGCAACATGCCCATACATTGAAGTAAGACATGGTGCTCCTGTCGGGTGCATATTTAACTCTGTGGATGAAGTCTTGGCCTTGTCAGTGATCTTCACAAAGTCACTGACCTTAGCTCCATAATAGCTCAGTGGAGAGGACCTCTAGGGGCCCTCTTCCTTATCCCTTGTTGCGGGAGGGTCGGATGCTCCTCCTCTTAACATGCCACCATTGCAAGCTTGTCCTCCTTCTCCCTATGATGATCTATATTGGGAAGCAAATGACCTCCTGGTCAATTTGTGTTAGGAGGATACCTTTTCTTGATCTTGTGTGTGGTGTGTGTGTTTTGTGATGTGTTTCCCCATGATCATGCTATGTGTGCCTGGATGACCCTTGTCACCCTTGTTGTTACTTGGATACGGGTGTGTTTTTTGTGTCATAAGCCTTCTTCTATTTGTATCATCATTCTTCCATGTTTGTGCTTAATCTTCGACAAATTGGGGACGATACAAAGCGTTGGGGGCATTTAGGCTTCCCTTCCATGTTGACCCAATTTTTTATTTTTACTTTATTTTCCATGCATTATTCCTGATCAAGTTATGGATTGATGATCTTTCACCTTGAACTGTGGTTAGCTATTATTTATATGAGCTTGGACAGATCTGACCCCACTAAACAAGATCCCCCTGTGCCCTTCATTTGTCTTTTTCTCTTTTTCTTTCTCTTTATCTTCTTTGCTTGAGTTGTCCCTCTCATGTGTGACAATGCCTTTCTTTAACATTTCAATTTTCATAAAATGCATTCATTTCCAATGAATCTTTTCTTGAAAATCCTTACAAACATTCCTTTTTTAGGACAACATTTAGGTATGTGCAGGATCATCATGGAAAAAACAAGCCCTTAAGTGGCAAAAAATTCAAAAAAATCAGAGTTAGGCAACTTGATGTAAAAATTTGAATAAGTTATCTATATTATTGTGAAAATATGTAACAATATAATTTGTAGAAAATTGAATATATTTTCTAAACTGCTAGGTTTATTTTAAAAAAAAAAATCTATTTGGTGAAAATTTGAAATTTCAATGCAGTAGTACTTAAATTTCAGGGAAAAAATAAGTAGCGTCTCTGATTGCCCTAACCACAATAAAATGATAATATATTTTTATAATATTTTAGATATAACTAGAGGACTCATGTCCCGATGTGATACATATTTTTTTGTATTTTTTTGAGTAAATAATTAATTATAATTTTTTATTACAACTTTTTAAAAATATAAAACTTGTATGGACCACCTTAACTTGGTCAAAACGTCATGAAATTCAATTTTTTTTTAATCCTATAGTATGCGAAGCATAGAATGTGATACATGTTTGATTCAAAAAATGTGATACCATTTGAAAGCTATAGATGTTTTTCAATCAACCTATCAATCGGGACTTTAGTCGTAATTCAAATAGAAAATGAATATTAATTATTTATTAAATTCAATTAAAGAATAATTTATATTGGTGGAAAGATGAGAATATCCTTTAAAACCCTTTTATTTCATCAATTTTGGGTAAAAAAAAGTCGTCAACCACATACGCATCATATCATCACTTTTTGGCCCATCATGATCCTGCACATACCCATTTAGAATTATGGATCATTTTGAAAGAACTTGATTGTTTCTCCTCCTAAGTGGGAATGGCTATAACCTTCCCCTCACCTGGGGGCACTTCTCCTCCTATATAAGGAGATCCTTTGATGATGGATCACCCTGAGAAAGGAAACATCTACTTTCGAACTATGTGTCCTTTGAGTAGACCCCCTTCTTCACGACGGGTTCCCAAGGAACCCCCTTTGAAAGATCTTATCTTGAGTGAAATCATTCATGTCTAGCTTGGGGGTAGCTTGACTAGACCTCACCTTTCAAATAGTGCATCCCTTGAGTGGACCCCTCTTCTTTTCAAGGGTTCTTGAGGGACCCCTTTGAAAGACTTCCAAATTATCGATGGTCTGCATGACTGTTCGCTTACTTTCCTATATGGCTGCTTCCTGACTCTTTGGAGTCCACTTTCTTGGGTTTCCTCCATGTGAGAGATCTTGGGGGATACCTCTCTATAGGCCTAAGATCCTGTAGGGTGCTTCCTTTGGGTATCCTCCATGCTAGAGTTTTTGGGGGATACCTTTCTTGTAGGTCTGTGGGCCTGTAAGGTGCTTAATTCATAGGGTATCCTCCATGCTAGAGTTTTTGGGGGATACCTTCCTTGTAGGTTTGTGGGCCTATAAGGCACTTTCTATCTTCAACTTCATAGTTCTGAGTAGCTTTGAAGTCCTTCTCTTGTCCTGCACCTTGAAGTTTGCCAGATCGTGGTCTGCTTCCTCGACAATTCAGGTATACATTTCTAACCTTACTCCTTCCTTGATCTACTTTACCGAGCACTCATCAATACTCGTGCTCGCTAAAGTGGGGGAAAAATGTATAGGAGTGAATATTCACCCCTTATGCAAATTCCTCTTTTTTCCCTCTCCACTTTAGCAAACCAAGTTCGGAGGCTTAATTCCACATAAGCCCGCTGCTTGCATCCCACTTGGAACCTATTTTGAGTGTCAATGGAGGTGTTTATGTCAGGAACACCCGCGTGGCACATAGACATCTATGTGGTGTGCTTTCATCCCTAGCAGATTCCTGCGGCTGAACCTGCAAAGGCATTACACTTCTCAGTGGAAGTCAAGTTGTAATGCCCTCTTTGGTGAGCTGACCTGAACATGGCCATTTTTATTCATCTCTCCTTCATATTCACTCCTTCGACAAGCATTTCATCCTCTAAGCATTCAATCCAACTTCTTCACTTCATTCACAAGCTCACTTCCATACTCTTGCACTCACTCTCAAGCTTTCAAGCAACATTCTTGCATTCCATTATAGCAAATACACCACTCCATCACTTCAGTAGAGCAAGTGTGGAAGCAAACACCATTGCAATAGAGGCTCGAGTACTCTCATTTTCTCCCCCAAGCAGCCTTGAGTGCTCTTGGTGGAGGTGGTAAGCTTTTCACTCCTCTCCTCTATTACTTGGTAGAGTAAGCACATTTACTATTTTCTAGTGTTTTTGGTGCTCTTCATTATATTACTTTCTTTATCTCACTTTCTTGGTTTTCTGTGGAGGTGGAAACACCTAAACGAGGGTTTGACTAAGGCAAACCCCTATACAACCACCCAACATTTTCATCTTTCTATGTGTAGGTGCACGTGCTTTGTGGAGCTAGCCAGCGAATAAGCTTCGTCACCCTAGCTTTGGTATATTTGCTTTACCACATTCGTTTATAGTAATTCTAATATTTCATAGTGTTGTTTTGCTCTTTTATAAGTCGCTAGCTAGGTTGCTAGCTTGTTTTCTGATAGTTCATGTTGTACTTTCGATCCTTTAGTCGTACGGATGCCAGCGCACCTGAGAGATGCCTGCATGCCACGCTGTCATCCTGGAGCTGAATTTTTCTCCTCAGACAAAGAGCAATCCAATATATAGTGTTGAGCTCAAAAACTAGCTCACCTAGCCCCATTTAGAATATGAAGATTGTAGAGTGGTTGTAGAACTTCATAGTCCTCATCATTCTCATCCTCATATCCAAACACCTCGTTTAGCTAAGGTAAGTTAGGAAAACCTTCCACATCTTGGCCCTTCATGACATGGGACCTTGCACATGGTGGCCCCCTCTCTTACACTAAGTTAAGGGATAACAAGCTAGTTTATTCCCATTTTTAAGCATAAGAGGGAGAAACAAAACTATCAATACCACCAAGGTTAGTGAAAATGATTAAAATATGAATTTCAATCATACATCAAACCTTAATTATCATGGTTTAATCTTAGCTCAACATCATCATATAGCTATGTGAATCTAACTTATTTTTGATGACCTCATTCCTTTCTCATTTACTACACCCTTTGATATTTATAATGTCTAGCTTATTGAGTCCACCACATGTAAATTAAGCTACTAGTAGATCACTCCATTTTTCACTTTATCCTACACCATTTTTCCATGATTTGTTCTAGATGGTTCCATTCTAAGACATTGATGTAGATAGTTTCAAATTCTCTAAAATTTTCCAAGCCTATGTCCAAATTATTATGTTCTTCACCAAAATTATTAGACTCAAACCTAGAATTAATATATTATCTTAGCATCAACCATCCTTTTTTGTTTTCCTTGAAATGACTCTAGTGATTCAATTTTTTTTCATTTAGAACAAGAATTTGGAGAGACGTCTTCTCCAACTAGTTAAACTTTATGTGTGAGATTAAATCTTTTTGAATCCATGGTTTGTACCTTTTAATCTCTTGAGATAAATCACTAATTTCTATGTTTAATTTTATCATTCTCACATACTTCAAAAGACTTAGGAATATGGAATTGTATTCCACCAATATCATGTCTTGTTGCTTCAAATAGTAGAATTTTCTTATCTAATCAATCGATGTAGTATAAATATATTAAGTAGTATTTTAAAATTATAGGTTCAACAATTTTCTTGAGTCACAATTCCATTGTTGATAGCCACATACTCTCTTGTTGGTCTCAAAAGTTGCAACATCAATAAGGAGATAATATATAGCAATCAATCTTTCTCATTAATAGTTTTCTTTTAGAAATTCAAACACCTTCATGTAACAACAAAATAAACATTGGATTTAGCCCTAAAAATTTATGCATTAAACATATGTAGCATTATTTTCTTGATCTTTTGTGCAAAATACTCACTTATATAGAATTATAATTTGGATCTAGTTTAGGTACTACAAGTGCCTTCTTGATCTTATATAAAATCCATATACTCATTTCCTTTACCTCTCTTTAATGACATTCAATTCTTTAATTCTTCTAAAGTGAGGAGTATCACTTCTACAATTGAATTTTATAATTGTTCTTCTATTCAATGATTCGTCTAGCTTTAGCTACATCGGTCATTCTTTCTTTCTCTTAGAACCTTTTCAATTCTACTATTAATCATCTTTGTATGTCTTCTTTTTAATCAAGATTTCATTTCTTTTATTCTATCTTCTTGCATTTAACACTCTAAGTATCCATATCAATAGAAGAATTGAATGGTCAATTATTAAGTGAATCTTGTTATCAAACCTAAATTTTATCCTTAATGACCATAAACCTTTAGTTTTTGAAGCACACTACAATACCATGATGCTAAACTACTTGTTTGGCATGGTCCATGCTAGTATTTGACTTCCACTTGCTTAATATATATAGCACCATATGAAAATTGATAATAGTGATTAATTTAAAGCAATTTTATAAAGGTTTGGAACCTTGATCTAGAATCATTATCACAAATATGTCATTCATTTTGTTAAAAAGATTATAGATCAATACTCTTTTACTTGAGGTTGTTATTTTTTGTTGCATGTTGGTTACTTTTGCATTATGGTTATGTTATTTGTATCTATTTAGCTTGTAAAAACTGAAGGCCTTTTCAAAAACCTCTATATTCACCTTTAATAACAAAAAATAAAATAATTGTTTCACACATGCTTCTATTGACCTAGTCTAATTAACTATCATTCATTCTCAATCTCTTATTTATTATCAAAACCTATAAAATATAACTAAAATTAAATTAATCTTTGAACTTATGAGATTTTTATCCCCTTATTAATTTTTAGTCAAAATAAAGAACCACAAGATATTTTATGCCGAAGGCGTATCCACTATGAAATGCAGCAATCTATTTTTTTACATCAACGGTTGAAGCCATCTCGAAGACGACTCTCAACACTCCGACCATACATTGCTCTTCATGTCACTCTTTGAGCTTTTGAAGCTAATTTTTACCATCCACGGTTGGAGAGCACGGAGGGCTTCGCAAGGTTCTCCATCTATTCACAACCGTTGATTGTTTCACTAGGCACTGCTATGCAATAACTCTTCGCCTTCCTACCTCTCCATATGGGAGTGTGTCCAAAATATCTGTGTTTAATGTCGCATTAACTCTCCTTCGAAAATATCTACCTTCTGTTAATATCTGCCTTAGTTTCAAGACCACCTTTTTTACCAGCGACATCAACAAGATTTTTCCACATTCTTGAGGTAAGTCCACTCCATATTTTACTGCTTTCCCTACCACTAATGCATTCCGCCTGTGAATAGATTGAAGTAGCAACAGTATAGAACTTGGGTTTCCTGAAAATTTCTTATGCCCTGTGACCATTTTCTCTCACTGGCATCATTCACAGGTCGACACAATTTGTGCAGAACTGTAGGTAAGTCACTTCCCATGATTTCAGTTTATTGTATTTTTTTAACCTATCCATTTGCATCTGCTTCAAATTTTCTAGGGTTTTTTTTAAAGCAAATCCATTTCATACCTATCATGCCATCACTGTAGCTTATGAAACCACACTTCTTCAAGGATTTTGTCAAAAGTTCACGTGCCTATTCTATTATGTTTGATGGATGTCCTCAACCTGGTTTGAAAGCTCCCATTTGGGGCTACGCAGGGAGGATGCTAGCAAGGTTGGGAAGTTGTGTATAACACCCGCTAATTGCATCTGCTTAAAATTTTCTAAAGACTTTTCAACAAACCCATTTGTAATATATCTTGCAATCATTGCTTTGCATGACTTGACATCTCTTTCAGGCATTTTGTCAAACAATTTCTGAGCTTTCTTCATGTTTAGATTCATCATTCAGAGTTAGCAACGAAGAATGTTCACACACAACCTGTCAAATATAACATTGATTGTGAACTTTATAATTAAATATATTTCAATTTTGACCTGAGGAAGACTAGTGCTCATATGCCAACACTTGCTTACTAGGATGATGGAGTTTAGGCTTAGTTGCAGAGAATTTTTTTAGCAGCAGATATAGACTTGTAACTAGGAACAACTGATCCTGTCGACACGAGAGTTTAATCTGATTTTTACCAGGATTTTTGAACTTTTAACATGTGTGATCCTTTTATTTATCCTTAGTTTTCCTACCCTATCTTTGTGGGAAATTCCCATGGAAACTGTGCAAAGCAAAGCAAAAATCTTACGTTTTGATAAGGATTTCCTTAAACTACATTTTAAGTCTATTGAATCAGGCAGTTTTTCTACACATGGGAAAGCTTTTTGGGCTATTAGTATGGCTGATCAGTTTGCTAAACTTGATTGATACTCACTCCAAAGAAGTTACAAACAAATGCTCAATGCTCAAATATGTCAAAAAGGTTGATACTTGAAAAGAATGGTGAGAAAAATGACAAATTTGACTATTTTTTATTGGTGGACTGTCATTTTTTATGCTAGTGAAGTTTTTCTTGTGGACTTGCAAATAATTGGCATGTGTTTTGATGAGCTACTCACCAGGCCAGTACTGCTTGCAAGTACTCACCCGAGTTTTTGTTCTATGCATTCAAATATAAAGATCCAAATACAATTTTTTTTTTTATTCCACTATGTGATATGTGTTTTATTCCAAATATACTTAACAGGCCAATTAAAAAGTTACATTGATAGTACCAAAAGACTAACATAATATATAGAACCTAGAATGTAGAAACAGGTATTAGTGACCTTATTCTAGTTCTATGCAAGGCATAATTTCTGAGTGGTAAGTATTTTTGGATGTAATGTTTTTTTAGTTCTTAAATTTTATAATGTATTGCTTATGTCACATTCTAATTGAGTGCTTAATATTCAGTTTCTTGTAAGATAGATGAATATAATAAGTTCTTCTTGGTCCAGGTGTGAAGAGGAAAGCTAATGAGCTTAGTGCAGAAGACATGCTCATCTCTCAAGAGTTGCCAAATGCTTAGGATGACACTGTTGATGGTAATGATCAAACAATTGAGAAAGAGAATGATGATGATTTAGGGGTGGACTACTCAAAACTCATTGGAAGGAAAAACAAGGTATTTGATCTGAGACTTAAAATGGTTAGGATTTTCATTTTGCACCCCTTTGTTTTGGTTTTGAGTCATTCCCAAGGCTGTAATGATTGTATCTGACAAGAAAAAATGGTTGTAATAAAAAATTCTTATTTCCACTTCAAAGCTTAGTATAATTTGTATATTTATTCTACAGAATGAAGCAAGAAAAGCCAATCAGAAGGACATAATTGTAGAAAAGAAGAGACAAGAGACTGTACATGAATCCCACGGTGTATCAAAACAAAAGTGGATTGAGGAAAAGAAGAAAATTTTGGGAAAGCATTTAGATGCAAATGATCTCGATATTACAAAAGCTCACATGCTAGATACTAAGGAGGCAGCTGAAGCAAAGTACAATAAATGGGACAAGAAGCCTGCTCCATTTGGATGGGATAGTAATACTATGTTTTTTTAAAGGATTTTGTATGTAGTCTTAATGTAGAAATATAAATAATGTTTCAGGAAGATGATTCTTTTCCATTTATTCTTCAGTAATCAAATATGTTCCAGTTTTATGTTGCCATCATCTGTATAGCTTTTTTAATTTTTATTGTTTTTTTTCATTTGAGCAAACATGTAAATGGTGTTCTATTTTTCTTTACACATTTCAGTGTTCAACTAGAAGTCTCTATACAATGTTGTCATGTTGAGTGTTGATACTGCTGAGATGTTCCAAGAGAACTATGACAAATTGTTGGATAAACATAATAGATTGCTTAATGAATACAATAAGTTGAAGGCAACTACTTCTCAGAAGGCCCTTCCACCTTCCACCTCCACACCAGAATTCTCAGCTCAAGATAGAGAGACATTGTCTCTCAGGATTAAAAGACTGAGGGAGGAATTGCAGATAGCTAGAAAAAATGAGGAAAATGGCATCTTAAGAAAGGGAACTAACATCACTAAGAGCATAGGGTATTGCAAAGTACATTCTTGCAGCCCTTTCTCTGTAGAACATAGTTCTCTCCACTGCAACTACAGGCTACACAATTGAACAACTATTGACTCCTAAGAAGATTACAAATCTATATAAGGCACCTGCAACAATAAAAATATTGGTCTTATTGCTCTTGATGTTCAAAAAATGTCTAGTTAGCTAATAAGCTAATCAGAAGCTAGGTATTCACTAGGGCTATAAAATGGTCATTTGATATTTTGGTAATCTGTGCAGCTAATTTTTTTTGGAAAGTGGGATCTCTTGAATTGAACAACATACGATTTTGTGCCAACCTTCCAAAAGATTAAGTAAAGCACAGACAAGTGTGAATAAGTATCTAACACTATTATAGTCAGGGCTCCACCAGTAAGTCCACCATTGCTTCCAGAAACAAGACTTGAATTGTCCAAAGAATGAATGAGAATACTACATTGGAAAGTGAAGTTCTTCTGCTTGTGGGGGTGGAGAATTAGGCTCTTTCACCAATGCTTTGTTTAACCTGAATATTTAAAAAAATGGCTCAATGCCAAATATTAGTTTTAGTTGTATGTTGGATTCTCTTATGTCTGTGTGTCTCTGTGGTTGTAAATTGATGCCAAACATTTGTTTCCTAAACTTGTAGTTATTGGGAAAGGTTCTTCTGGAGAAGTCTATAATGGTTTATGGCTTGGAGTGAAGGTTGTTGTTAAGGAGATCCCCATAAATTGCAAGGATTTTGACTCTCTACTGCAAGTGGAAATTGTCGTGCATGCAAAGCTATAGAACCCTTTCATTGTTCAATTGATAGGTGTGTGTTTGACTGAAAAATATTGGTATCTTGCAATGGAATTCATCAGCTTTGGCTTGGATAAAATACTAGAAGAACGAGTTGGGGGAAGACCACCTTTGCCACTACCTGTTGCAGTTGACACAATGCTTCAAATCTCAAGGGAAATGGAGTACCTTCATAGCCAAAGAATGATGCACATGGATCTCAAGGAATCTAATGTACTCATAGAGCCTTCAGAAGTGCCAGAATTTAAAGCACAAGGGTATGGGCAAGTTAAGCTGTGTGATTTTTAGGAGTCTAGTTTAATGCTTTACAGTTTCCCATCCACTGAAGTCACCAGGGGAACTTGTTACTAGAGGGCGCCAGAAGTCTTCCAATATCCCCAAGAAGGTTTTGAAATAGACGGGGAGATTCTAAAGCAATATACTCTTAAAGTAGATATATAGAACTTTGCCATGACTTGTTATGAGATTCTAACAGGAATGCAGCCCTTTGAGGGAGTGGAATCTGTTCAATCAATGCCTTGTTGGGAGTTTTCATATATTTGTGCTGTATAGTTTGCAATTTAATTTTGTATTGAAGGATGCCAACTAGTGAAATTGAAATATGTGGAAAATCAACGATGTGTTTGACATAGTTTGTGTGTGAAGTAACATTCTTTGTTGTTTACCAACTTTGAATGATGAATCTAACCATCAATAACTTCCAAATCATGAATACTTTGTTTCTTTTGCTTTCAACAGCTGACCTTTGTAATATCCCCAAATCGGGATATCTTCAAATCTTACCACAATGTTAGCTTTGAACCCAAATTTTGATATAACATTGCAAAATTTGAATATGTAGACGAGTACAAACAACAGATATATACAAATTCACCATTCACAATAGCATCTTCATTCATGGATCAAAATGGAAAAAGGAGTCATCTGTTAAAATATTTCCATGTTCATCTCTGATTGTGATCCCTGCACCAGCTTTTCCAGGGTAGCCATTAGAAGCACCATAGAAATTTAGTTTCAGATGACCTGGGGAAGGGGTTCTAGGGGTTCCAAGGGTTCATGCCTTACATTCTTACAATTTTCCTGTTTATCTCTTACCTCATTAATGCGAAGTACAGTGATCCCCTTTTGGGGAAATGCCTAGAAAAATAGGATGGCATGTCCACAAGGAACACTAAGCTATATCACACACACACACATAACCCATGTTAAAGGATTAATAAAATCCTTGATGATAGCTAATTTTCTTTGCATTAAATATAATTGGCTGTTAAAATACAATGAAATGAGACAGACAACTAAAGCTGGATAAGCCATAATTGTTAGACTACCTTTCCTCTACATGCATATACATATGGTGAATAGTAATAAGCACAAGTGTACCTATTTTAATGTCACAACACCTATTGTTAGTATGATAAAGAAAACACGTTCACATAGAAATAAGTAAGATGGAATGGACATTAACATTAATCCAACTCTGATATAGAAAGAAGATGTAAGGAGATAAAGTTATTAAGTTGAGAAGTGGAATATGACTATCACCAATCTATTGTACATGTGTACCCTTTAGCATTCATTATTAGCACCTGGATGGGAATAAAGGGGATCAAACCATGTCTTAAATTTCAACTAGCATGGATATAGCAAGGAAGTTGCAAGTAATTTCTTTAGTATCATATTTAGATAAGCATATTTATGAGAAAGAAATACCAAAGAGTCACATACACAAATAGTTATTGGTTAGAGATGGACGAGTTTTCAAGTTTTGAGCAACAGATGGTCCAAAGCCTTGAGAATGCATATAGCCTTTGCCCAAAATTAATAACAAAAGAATTTTAATTATCAAAAAAGAAATTCACTATAGTCTACTAAGTAGTACTATTAGATATTCATTTTTTCTGTTTGGCATTAGAATTTTCCAAACTCATTTTTGTATATCAATGTTCAATGTTCGATGGCAAAGATGTTATTTATTCCCTTTACAATCTTTAATGTTGTTTAAAATTTAAATACACAATTGAAAAGCTATAATTTATTTGTTTAAAATTTAAATACACAATTGAAAAGTTATAATTTATTTGTATTTTTTCATTATAAATTCTCCATCTACTGTCTCACCTCCCCAACACACCATCATTGCAAAAATCTGGGATAAATCTTTTCTTCTCAGACTTGTCTCCTCATGATGGAACTTAGAGAAACACAAATTTTTAAAGATAAATATATAAACCAGTGCTTGTTAGCCTGTAAGTTGTCAGAATTTTTATTACTCAAACATGATGATAAGCAGAATAAAAATATATAAAATCATGTACCTTATTCTATGATAGGCAAGTTGGAAGTTGCATGTACAAAAATATGGTAACAAGTTTTCTTGGTTCTCCTCAGAATTTTGGGAATTCTGGGAATTCTCAGTTTACTCTGTGCTCCAAATTTCAGATAACCTTCTATATCTTACAATTAGTTATCTTTACAATCTTTTTTATTTTATGCTATACAAAATAATATATGTACTCAAACTAAGTCAAACTTTTAGACAATTTTTAAAGTTAATTTGTTCAACTAAAATAAACATACATAAAACAAACTTGCACAACAACATTGACATAAAATTCAATGCAGTTCATAACAATTATCTGCTTTTCAATACTAAAAACCATAACTTATCACTAATCGACCTTCCACAACTCTTATGTATTTCAATTATAAACCTTTACAAACCATCATTTTCTCTACATCTGGTTTATGAAAAAGAAACAATTCGCTACTCACTATGACTAACAAAGTTGTTTTTTCTGTTTGAGAACAAGAAGGTTTAGGTAGAAGATGGAAATGTGCTAAAAATCAATGGAGAGCGAAAGAGAAATGAGGAGGAGGATGTTAAATACATTCATATGGAACGCAGTGTCGGAAAATTTATGCATAATTTTATCCTACCTGCCGACTGCAATATGGAGGCCACTACTGCCAGCTATCAAGCTGGTCTACTTCAAATTTCCCTGTAAGTATGACTAAATGTGCTCCTTTAAGTATCATTATTAACTTTGATGTGTATATTTCTATGAAAGGAAACTCAGTGCTAAATTTAACACAATTTTGTATCCAAAATTACAAAACAATTCGATACTCAACAAATATGGTGCAAATTAAATAAAGTTGCATTTCAAAATATTTATTTCAAAATGACATAACATAATGCCTTTACAAGTATACAACAAGTGCTCAAGAATTGCAATGAGCACTTGTTGCATATAGCAATTTATTATCAAATTATAATTTTCTATTTTATTAAGGTTGATCCATTTCAAACAATATATCTAAACATAATCCTTTAAGCTATTATCTACCTTTTTTTATTATGACAAATTGTTATCTATTCCAACCAAATATTCGGCGTACCCAATTGCACACAAAAAGTACAATCACTAGTTTATTTATGCCAAAGGCGTTACCTATTTGAAGTAGACCAAGCTTATTTTCTCGATCAATGATTCTGTCACGTCTGGAGACGATTGAGTTGATTTTGACCGTTAGTTTATACAGGGACACAACATGACGGTGGTTGAGGCAGACGGTCACAATATGGAGCCATTTGTGGTGCAAAGTCTCAACATATACTTTGGCGAGACATACTCAGTTCTTATAAAGGCCGGTCAAGACCCTTCTACTGGACAACTCTTAAAGTACGTGGGCGTCAACCCAAAACACCCACAGGGCGTGCAATTTTGTGTTACATTCCAAACTCTGCCACCATGTTTCCTCCTTCCATACCTTCAACTGGCCCCCTCTGGAATGATTCTTCATACACCTTGAACTGTTCCAAACTATACAAGGCCAGAGTAGGATATGTAGGTCCCCCTCCACTTCAATCCAGCAAGCATATCATACCTCTGAATACATAGAATAAAATTGATGGCTATGTGAAGTGGGTAATCAATAACATCTCGTTTGTGCCACCCCAAACACCATATCTGATAGCCCTGAAGTATAATCTAAGTCCTTCGACCAAATCCCGGCCCTAGAAAATTACCAGCCTTATAACATACTCATCCCCCAAACAAACCAGAATGCAACATATGGTAACCTAATCTATAAATTGCAGTTTAATTCCACTATAGATTTGATTTTGCAAAATGCCAACATGCTAGCCAACAATGTAAGTGAGATACATCTGTGGCTTCTTTATGGACATAATTTTTGGGTTCTAGCTCACAGCGAAGGGGCATTTGATCCATTGAAGGACACACAAATTTAACCTAATAAATCCTCCAATGAAGAACACCATGCCTTTGCTTCGATATGGATGGACTGCTATCAGATTCAGAGCTGACAATCCAGGGGTATGGCAGTTCCACTGCCATTTAGAAGCCCATTTCTTCATGGGAATGGGAGTCATGTTTTCAGAGGGAGTGGAGAGAGTCTCAAGGCTTCCCACATCTGTAATGGGCTGTGGTAAAAGCAAACGTTTGTTAATGCATTGAATTGCTTCAATGCTGAATTTAATATTTTCTAATATGATTGTCATAACACATTTTGAAGATTCCAACGGTCCAAAGACAACAAGAATAATACAGGAGGCATTTCTATTTTCCTAGCCTGTGCTACAATAGCCGAGCTTTTGGCCACATGTCTGTCCTCCAACAAAGAAAGCTCCTCACTATAGCCAATATCTTCATCAAGCATTTAAAAACAAAATTAAAATAAGATTCCTTGAATGCAAGAGGCTCAAGATACGATACCTAAACAAAATGTTGATCATAGGTATTAATGAATCATCTGAGCAAAGTTGTAGGAATTTATTAGAAAAGACTCAGGTGTTGTAATAAAAAAGGAGTCCATGAATACCCATGGCTGAAAAATGCCTCGATTATAATTTAGCTATTTGTGATTTCTAAATCTAAATTTCTCTTTTGTTTATTTTTTAAATTCAAGGTTTCATTTTCAAATCATAACTATCCTAGCTACTACAATCCCTACAAACACATCCATTGTTGCAATTTCACACAACTCCTCATCATGGTATACTCCAATGTTAAACCTCACCCAACACTATTCCTCCACCAAAATATGGTAACTTTGCATATATTCCTATGTTTGTGGATGTAATTTGTCTCCACCACCATTTTATGGCCTTCAATTCTGCTAAATCCACAAATCTTTTTATTTCCTTTATCTTTCATCAATCTTATTACCATTTGAACCTCACACCACCTACCCACTTCTCCAAAGATGTTTAAGAAAATAACATCAATCATAGGATCCAAATCAAAATGAAGCATTGTTGTAAATACTCCTAAGCCTATATTCATGTGATTTGTAGGCACCAAGAAAACACATCTACACAACCACCACATGTTTAAATGGTATCTTAATGATAAATTTGTGGGTGTCCCCAAGATAGCAAGCATGGGAAAGAAGGTCAACCATGTACACATAATGATCTATTATAAGTGTAAATGTGATTGAAGTATGTACAATCTCTCCTTCCCCCTCAGCGCCCCCACCCCTCTCTCTCTCTCTCTCTCTCTCTTTCTCTCTTTCTTCACCCTCTATCTCTTCCTGTTTCTATCCCTGCCTATCTGTCTCTCTCCCTCTCTCCCTATTGCAAACATAACATGAGCCTGCTTGTAATGGAATTTGAAGTTTTCTTCTTCTGTCAAAGGTCTTGTTTCAATCATGTTTAGATCCCAATAAGTGGATGCATAGTTGATTTTAAGGCTACCACTTCTCCATTGAGACCTTTGTGGCACAAAAATATCCATTTTCTACATTACCTACCAATTGACCTCGTGTATTGCACAAATCCATGAAATCATTCTGGTAGTAGGGTATGTGCAGGATCATGGTGCGCCAAAAAGTGGCAATATTATGGGGGTATGTGGCTGACGACTTTTTTTTCACCCAAAATTAATGAAACAAAAAGGGTTTTTAGAGGAGATTCTCAGCTTTCCAAAAATATAAATTATGATTTAATTTGAATTTAATAAATAATTATTATTCATTTTCTATTAGAATTACAACTAAAGGATTTATAGGCTGATTGAAAACATCTATAACTTTCAAACGATATCATATTTTTGAATCGAACACACATTCTATGCTTCACATACTATATGATTAAAAAAGAAAAATTAAATTTCATGAAGTTTTGACCAAGTTAAGGTACAGAAGTTTTTATATTTTCTAAAATTTGTAATAAAAATTCATAATTAATTATTTACTAAGAAAAAATTACAAAAAAATATGCATCACATCCGGACATGAGTCCTATAACTATATATAAAATATTACAAAAAAATATTATTAATTTATTATGTTAGGGTGGTCAGACAGACACCTACTTCTTATTTGTTCCCTGAAATTTAAGTACTACTGCATTGAAATTTCAAATTTTCACCAAATAGATTTTATTTATTTTTAAATAAACCTAGTATTTTAGAAACTACATTCAAGTTTCTACAAATTATATTCTTACATATTTTTGAAATAATATAGATAACTTATTCAAATATTTACGTCAAGTTGCCTAACACTGATTTTTCTAAATTTTTTGCCACTTAAGGGCCTTTTTTTGCATGATGATCCTACACATTCCCAATATGAGTATGCCTTAAAAATGGAATCATTTCGACAAGGACCTAAAAGACCTATTAGTCATCAATTTCTATTTTTTTAGTGAAATGCTAATTTGATATATGCTTTAAAAAACTTTTTGTGATCTTTTATTTTGGTAGTTGACGGTGATGCTTTTACACTTTCTAAACTTATATTATTTTTCATATAATTAAATTTACTCTCTTACATTTTTTATTTATATAGGTCTGAATTAAAATTGAAATGATAGATACTGCCTTAACGAGCCTCCCGGGAAGAACTGCCTAATAAGAATTAAAAAATATAACAAAGTAAGATGCAGAAGCATTAAGTAATAATAAAAAATGCTTAATATATGTAGCACTTTGTATCACTCACAGTAATGTTGTTATCATATTCATCTTCCTTTTTATGCATTCCCCACTCTAGAAAGATGAATGCTTGTATCCTCATCTAATTTTTACTCCATAGGAAAAGATGAATGTACAACTTTGACATTTCAAATTTCTTAAACTTATTTTTGAACAAGGATGTGGTGGCTAGAATTTGGTTATGTGGTTTTTGCACATGCATTCCTTTTATTTGGTTGATTATTTGTGTAAATCCTCAATTTTCATGAACTTGTAATGTCATATAGATTTTTCCTTTTTTAAAATATGTTGGGTGGGTTTTCAAACTTCAAAGTGTCTTCTTTTGACAATGTAAAATAAAATAGTCTAGGAGATAAGGGTGATGATAAAAAGGTTAACTTGAACTTCAATAAATAACTAAGATCTTTGTAAATCTTCTAATCCTCCACAAGTGTGGTGGTTTTTTGATCAAATGTGTGTCACAATTTTGTCAAACCTTTTGGATCCTATTACAATTGTGTGGTAGTTTTTGGATCAAATGTGTGTCATAATAGTGCCGACCTCTTGGATCCTAGTAGCTAGATCCATCTTCAAAATCCAAAAATATTGGTCAATGATTTCACAAGAATGTAATTATACAGCAAATCAATATCATTGTGCAATAGTGGTTTATTTGTAAATGAATTATTATTTCTCATAATTCTTAGAATGAATCAAATGCATTTAGGTTCCATTTCGCCTGATTTTTGGTAAAAACAATTAAATTTTAGTTCAAACAACCAAAATTCATTGTTTGTACACTAGAATCAGTTCAAAAAAGACAGCTAATAAGTTGCTTTAGAATACTTGTATGTAATAACATCAACATAAAACTATTTTCTCCTCCAATGATGAGTTTTTTTTCCAATTTAGTTTGTTCTTCATGGATTATGAAATTTCTATGAATTGATCACATAGTGTTCAAATAAGATCATATAGTGGACTCTGTTGTGCAAGTGAGGCCCCAATTTCATTGGTGGGTTCACCAACAATTTACAAGCCTAGCCATGGGTACTAGATTTATAACAAATAGCTTCCAAAAAAAGAACAAAATGTAAGAAGAGAATGTGACTCTTGTAACAAAAAAAATATCATTCTTCTTGGCATCATAGATAATATCAAGCTATATAAACTTCAACATAGATAATATTTAATTAAATATAACTCTGGAAAGTTTATGATTCCAATTCACAATATATTATTAAGTAGTAACATGTTCTACATGTAGCTTTGTACATTTGGGCTTTTGGCAACTGCATTATCGTTCCCATCATCTTGGGAGGCATGGGCAACAAGAGTCCTCTTGTTGTTGTGTTATTCTTTTCCCTCATCACTCTCCCCTTGTGAGGAATCAAACCCATTTCAACATCATCTATGAGAAGCAAAGTGCCAAGCCTTTATTGTGCTACCTTCTATTGCTCAAGGAATTTGTCACATACTATTGTCTCCTCCATAGATCATCACTAGCCCTTGTCAGGGGTAAATTATTACTTGGATATAATAATTTATATTATATGGGCTAAAAGCTACAACAACTGCAACACATCGGCCACAATTGCATCCTACACAACCAAAAATAGGGTGTTCAAGTTCACCAACTCCAACTCCATATTCTAAATAGGTCTTAACCACAACATCCATAGATATATATAAGCCAACCACATAACCAACTACAATACTCAAGCTAAATGTACATGGAGAGGATGGTGTGGTAGTGTGGATGGGTGTGTTCTCACTGAATGCCTCATCAATAGGAAGGACCACAAAAATGAACTTTTGAAAAATAATTAGGAAGTTAAATTTTTGACAAAATGCCTCAAACAAATGTTTCCCTAAGACCTGCCATAAAATATTTTTTTTTTGGACATACCCCCGAGGGGGTCCCCTTTAGCTTAGAGCCAAGGTTTGAGGGGTATAAATTCCACCAAAATCTTCCCAGGGAATGACCCTGACCTCATCCCATTTTTGGCACCAGGGCCTTGCACTCGACAAGACTTGATCCTTAGTGGGCTCATTCAGAACCTTTCAACTTCACCAGCAAGCCAAGGGCCCATTGACAACCTGCCATATAATTTCATAATATGAATTTGTTCAAAAAATTCTTCAAGAAAATACAATCGACAGGTGTAAAGGAAAATCTCATAAATGTTGCTATAATTTTTCTTATGTGTCAAAAAATTGGAGCTTCAGAACAAGATATGGACAGTTATGCAAGAATAAATTTAATAGTGTTTTTTATAGTTAGACATTACTCTGTCTTTGTTTCTTACTTTTTTCATGGCTATGTGTTAGCTCAAATATCGATTACAATATGATGAAACCAAAAACTGAGCCTCCATTTTTATAATCTATTTGGTACCATCATGTTGTTGATTTTTGCTTCGGTGAAATGATTTTTTTACCATCACCCATATTATACCATTCCTATTATTGTTTGGTGTGTTCGAAACATGGTGAGGAATTCTACAAAACTTGTATATATTATATTACTTAGATATTGTATAATATAATATAAATATAAATATAAATATTAATATTAATATATTATTTATATATTATATAGAATGCAATATCAATATAAATATAATATAATTTTAATAGAATAATATACATGTTTTAAATAATATCTAATTTAACTATACAAATAATTAGCATGTATTATATTATTATTTTTATTATATAAATTAAATATAAATTTATAATAAATAATATAGTATAAATATAATAAGTAATATGTATATAATAATATTATTCGATAATGTCTTTTTACTAAATATCAAGTAAAATTGGTTTTCTTGGAACACTGATCATCATCTGGAATTAAGATTAAAGGGTTATTTTGTCAATTGGTTGCATTGCAAAATATTGTAATGCAAGAGATTAGCTCCTAACTTCAAAATGAAAACCCAATGATAGTCTAGAAAAATTAATTTACTAAAATTTTGTTTTGATTAGATATTCTAATACAAACATATTAGAAAACTTTTCATTGGTGAAAGATGTACAAATTAAATTCCAGCTAAGAATATGGTGGTCGTAATAATTTTGTAGGAAGTAATAATAAGTAGTGTGTGTGTATATATATATATATATATATATATATATATATATATATTTGTAATAGTGAAATTAACATAATCATGTCAATATATGTTTATTTTTAACTATCATATATATCTTTAATAAATCTATATAAAAGAAATTGAGATATATCTTTAAACATTAATTTTAGCATTTGATTATCAACACACAAAAGTCATTAGAAGGGTGTGAGGTTGTATGGACATTATCAATAATTGACCTAAAAGAGTATCAACATTCAAGAATATATAATTAAAATACTATTTTCACAATTATCATAATGTTGTATGTGAAACTAAAGCAAAACAAGTATGGTAAAAGGAAAAAAATGACATATTGTAATTGAAGACTCTCAAATGTCATAAAAAAGTGCAAACAAGAGAAATGACAGAGAAGATATACTAGATCAATCTGTCTCTTTTCTCTCTTTCACTCTACCTCTCGTAGTCTATATCTCTCTCTATTTCTATCTCACTCCTCTCTTTATCTCTTCCTATCCATATATTTTTGTACCTCTCTCTATCTATCTATCTCTATCTATCTCTTTCTCTATCCCCCTCTATTTATCTATATCGCCCTCTAACTATAACTCTCCTCTCCCTCTCCCTCTCTATATATTCGGCTATCTCTCCCTCTCTCCCCTTCTCTCTCTCCCTCTTTGATCCCTTGTTCTCTCTCTTTCTCCTCTACTTATCTCTCCCCCTTTCTTTCTCTCCCTTACTCCCTCCTTATGCCCACTATCTATTTGTCTATCTCTACCTCATTCTCCCTTTCTCTTCCAATATATCTATATCTCTCTATTTCTCTTCCCATATATCTCTATCTCTTTCTTTCTCTTCCTATATATCTCTATCTCTCTCGCTTTCTATCTCCCTCTCTCCATCTATATTTTTCTATCTCTACTTCTCCCTATTTGTCCCTCTCCCTCTCTCCTCTCTATATCTCCTTATATCTCTATCTCTCTATCACACTATCGTACCATCTATATCTCTCACTATCTCTCCCTCTCCCTCTTCCTCTTCCTCTATGTCTCTCTATCTCTTCCTCTCGATCTCTCCCTATATATATCCTATCTCTCTCTATCTTTATCTCTCCCTCTACCTCTCTTTATCTATCTATATATTTCACTCCCTCTCCCTCTCTCTATTTATCCATCTCTCTCTCCCTCTCCCTCTCCCTCTCCCTCTTCCTAGGAATCTATATCTATATATCTCTTTGTCTCTCTATCTCTATCTCAAGCCATATTTATTCTTCCATTTGTTCCTCTATATCTATTTCATTATCTCTCCATCACTCTACACCTATATCTCTCCTCTCTCCACATATCTCTCTATATATCACTTCCTATCTCTATCTTATTATTGTCTTTAGCTCTATCTCTATCTCCTTACCCCTCTATCTCTCGTTCTCCCCCCCTCTATCTATCCCTCTCTCCCTATTGCAAATATAACATGATACTATTGGTAATGGAGAAAAAAAAATAATTGACCTACCACACCTCTTTGAAATACCCATTGCATTCCAAAGTGTGATTGTTATCTCTCTATCTCTCTATCTCTCCCTTTCTCTTCCTCTCCCTATCACTCACACTTTATATATCTCTCTACTTATTCTCTCTCCTTTCTCTATTTCTCTTCCCTCCTCTCCCTCCTCTCCCTCCCTCTCTATCTATTTAGATATCTATCTCCATCTCCATCTATCTCCATATCTCTCTCTCTCACTCATATACACACACTCCTTGTTTCTCTCTCCCTATATCTATATCTATCTCTCTATCTTCCCCCTCTTCATCTCTCTCCCTCTCTCTCTATACCTCTCTCTCTATCTCTTATCTCTATCACCTTATCTCTCACTCTTTCCCCCTTTAACTTTATCTCCTCATCTCTCCTTCCCCCTCTTTATCTATATCTCATTATCTCTACCTCTCCCTCTATACCCATCTCTCTCCATGTCTCCCCCTCTTTTGTCTCTCCCTCCTCTACATATCTCTCTCCCTTTCTCTTCCTTTATCTATATCTCATTATCTCTACCTCTCCCCCTCTTTATATTGACTTATCTCTCCCTCTATACCCATCTCTCTCCATGCCCCCCCTCTTCTCTCTCTCCCTTCTCTACATATCACTCTCCCTTTCTCTCCCTCACTCTCTCAATATATCCCTCTTTATCTCCCTTCATCTCTCCCTCCCTCACTCCCTACCTATCCCCTATCTATCTCTCTATCTAGATACCTCTCCCTTTCTCTTCACATATATCTCTATCTCTCTCTTTTTATTCACATGTATCTTTGTCTCTCTCTCTCTCTCTCTCTCTCTCTCATTTCTCTCTTCCTCTCTCTATTTTTGTTTTTGTCTCTCCCTCCCCCCCTCTCTCTATATCTCCTTATATCTCTATCTCTTCCTCTATATCTCTATATCTCTTCCTCTCTAATTCTCCATCTCTATCTCCTTAACTCTATATCTTTATCTCTCTCTACCTCTATCTCTCTATCTATTTCTCTCCCTCTTCCTCTCTCCCTCTATATTCATCTCTACCTCTATCTTCCTCTCTCCCCTCTATCTCTAGACATGTCTCCCTCTCTCTATCCATTCATCTCTCTCCCCCTCTCCCTCTTCCTAGACCTCCATATATATATATATATATATATATATATATATTTACCTCTGCATCTCTATCTCTCCATCTCTCTAACCATGTATCTATCCCTCTCTATATATTTTCTTGTTCTTGTAGACATGGAAAATATACCAATCACACATGATCCTGATCTTACTAACACTAGTTCATCCTGAATCATCTCCTCTGCTTGTCATTTAATTAAATAATATTTATTTAATTAAATAAATAATTTTTTATTTGATTAAGTCATCATCTCCTATTAATTAAATAAATCACTTTGTTTAATTAATCCTATAGTTCCTCTTTTAACTAAATAATTCATTTTATTTAATTAATCTCTAAAGTCATATCATTTAAATTAAATAAATTAATCTTTATTTGATTTAAAGCTAACACCATCCTCTTTAATTAAATAAATCAAATCTTATTTAATTAAGTCTAAAATCATATTCCTCTCATTTTGATTTATTTAAATCCAAAAATCTAAATCAAATGGTCAAATAAGCTAATCTCCTTTAAATTAATCAAATCTTGATTAATCTTAGTCTTAATCCATCAAATCCTCTAGATTTTGCAACTTGCACATGAAAATCAAATTAATTGATTTATAAATAATCTATTTTCATTCAAAAAGGCATCAAAGATGGAATATTCCCCAAATTTGAAAAATCCCTCCAAAAGGGTTTGTACATCCAACAAAGCATTTAAAATCTCTTACATGTCCTTTTCTTGAGCCAAGTAATATTAATTTCACCTTTCATCTCATCCTTCAAGCCATCTTTTGAATTTGAATCTCCCCCCTCTTTGCACATTCTCCAAAATGTGCTCAAGCTTCATCCATTCATATTCTTGACAAGTGGCAATTTCCCATTGGATGTTGAATGATCCCACATTCATCCAATTTTCTCATTCCTTCATCTTGTTCTTCTATTTATAAAAGGCTTCTCTTTGTATTTTGCATCCACAACTTAGAGAAAAGTTACTCTCTTCACACTGAGAGCTAATTTTATCCATTTCATAGCAAAGTTTATCATTTTCATGTTTTCATAGCAAGGTTATGTCAAAATTTCACCAAGGAGCTTCAATCATCCACCAATCTTCATCAAAGCTTACATAGGAGTTAGGAAAGGGCCAATTTCCACATCAAATTGGTACCAATTCCCCCATGGGATTGAGAGTTTGTATCTTAAAATAGGATTTAATTGCTTTCTTGGTTCATTTCTTCATTGTCTTTCCTATTTGAGCATTGCAAATGAATTTCATGGGTAATCCTTGTTCTTTCTTGCATTTGATCTAATATTTTGTTTGTTTCTTGTATTTGTGTAGGTATAGGATCGGGGTTCACATTTTGGCGCTAGAAGGAGGGCATACTAGAAATTTAAATCATGTTTTTTCATCAAATTTTTGTGCTTTTTCTATTTTTTGTGTGTCAATAGGAAACTCCACTGCTAGCAAGCCAGCGTCGCAATACAAAACCACTGAAACTCTAGCGTCTCCATATAGCACCATTTCAAACTCCAAACAACATCGTTTTTGTTCCAGAGTCGTTGTTTGAACCCAAACAACGTCGTTGTTTGCATATGCGTCGTTGTTTGAACCCAAACGGGGTCGTTGTTTGCATATGCATTGTTGTTTGAACCCAAACAACGTTTTTGTTTGCATGTGCATCATTGTTTGGACCCAAACAGCGTCACTACAAAGGGTGTCACTTTTGATTTCTTTCCTTTTCACTTAAACTTAAAATGGTCGTATCTTGGTCCTTTTTTAGTCTTTTTCAGAGTTTTTTTTTTTTTGAAATGGGGTAGAATTTCCTAAGCTATCCAATGGTGTAGGTTTCTATCAACTTTGATAAAGTTAAAATTTTAAAATTTTCACTTAATGTCAAATCACAATGAAACTTGGTCTAAATTTTAGGGTTTTTATGCTTAATCATTTATCTAACACTCATATATTCTTGTTTCTTGATTTCATTTAACATTTGGAGCTTGTATTGTAGGTTTTAAAGGATCATGGAGCATGGAAATGAAAGAAAAGCTGATCACATGATTGGAACAAGTGTTTTTAAACACTTTGAGGAGAAATTATAATCCCTCTTCTAAGGATTTTCTATCTTTCATATTTTTAGGACTCAATAAATTTCATTTGGGCTCTAAAAAGAAAAAACACAAAAGGATTAAAAATAACTTTAGACAAACTCACTAGATTTTGTTTGAGCCTAACAATTGAACAAGGCAAGCTCCACATTTGATTTGGTTCTATAAAAAGAAGTCATTATTGCTTTGTGGACTTAAAATGAACAAGTGCTACTTTGTCTTGTAATTGCTTACTCAAAGTAATACCATCGAAAAGACGTATGCCCTTCTCTTGCACTTCACAACGATCTTGAGAATCAAAAGACTTTTTGGTGGTCTTAAGTTGGGTAAAGTAATTACCTCCATATTTCATTTTAGGATTAAAATTGAACACATCTTGCGAGTGTGAGTGGAACATATTGCATGTGTTCTGTCTTTGTTTCTCAACAAAGATTGATCAAAATACGAATATTGTTTCTGGCTTTTTTTATCTTAGAGGGCCTATCTTGTGGGAAAAATTACTCACCCAAGGGAACGACTCAACCGGTAACACACTAAAGCCAAATGTATTTCCAGTCGGGATACAAAAGTGGATATTGGAACAAAAGACAATATCACGTGGTTGGTTCCAATGAGAAGGGAAACAATGGTCTCTCGGCTCGATGGATCAATCCCTATGAATGGAAAGTCTAAATTAAAACCATTGTTGTAGAAAGGCCAAAATCCCTATCTATTTGTTGGTGCAAGAACGGTCGTTCTGAAGCCGCTCCACACTTTTACGATTTTTTGTAGAAATGGAAAGTATGCCATAGGAGTTTCATGGGTGTTGATGCTTGGCTTCCCCATATAAGTGAGTGTCATGGAGGGGAGCTAGTGGGGTCAAGCATCTAACCATTCGCTAAAAATAAGCATAGCTGGACTTGTCCAAGTGGGGATTCAACAAATACAGTCTTTCATATCCATAGGATTGTACATTTTCTTGGAATCAAAAACACTTTGTTGATCGTAAACATTGGGAAAACAAAGATTGAACATGAACATCAAATTTCAAACCCTTTAGAGGAGAAAATACATTTGACAAAATCCAAGTGGTATTGCTTGCCCTAGGAATTCTATCCTTAGAGGCATCTAAGTACTTGGGCTTATATCTCAATTTTCTCTCACTAAAGTCAACATTAGGGAACTATCACCTTGATTCTCTTGATTTCCACATAATGGACCTTGTGGGATGAAAATAAATTGAGACATAGACATTCAGTTTGAAACTTAATCATGAGAGTGTTTGTTGTAAAATTAATTCATTAATCAAGATGAAATCAATTGAACCCCACACATGTGCTTGTTTATCTTTTGTATGATTGTATTTTTGAGCAAACATTGATCTTTTGGTTTGAACTACTTTTTTGGGAAAAACATGTTCTTCAATATCTTGGTCTTGTAAACAAGGTCCCTCTTAGGTTCATTTAGGATCAAAAGAAACCAATCATTTCATCCATCTCAAATATCAATAAAAACCCATCTCACAAACAACTTTTGAACCATTGGAAAATTCATTCATACTATACTTTTGGTAAAATCCTTCAAATCAACATCAAAATATCCTTGTTTGGCTAAGTGTTTGTGGATAGATCCTTCCTCATACACCTAGTTAAATTATCATCCTTGTGAACAAGTTTATTCCAAGATAACATCCAACATCTTGGGGTTTATAAGTCCATTATCCAAATCAAATCCAAAATCCAAAATCCAAAAGTCCTAAAGTCTAGTATCCCTCCAAGGTTCCTAAAAGTTCAACACCCATATCATTCACCCCTTTCATCCTTCATCTCATCATTGGTCCCAAATCCATTAGAGGTCAACAAGGTCAAAACACAAGAGGAATATGGAGTATAAACTTGATTCATACATCATGAGTGGTCTAAATCAACCAAACTATCCAAGCCTTACAATGCCAATTGATTATCAAAACTCACATTTATACAATCCATACATGGGATCATTATCTCCTGCAAACCTCAATGGTACAACAAATGTGAGTATGCCCAGTCAAAATTTTGGAACACCTTTCCTGATGGTAGATTTAAATCCAAGACCAAACCTAAAAATTTATCAACCTAACAATCAATGCATGAGTCTTCAAACGAACAACATTATCCCACCAAATCCATACATGCCAAATGTGAATATACCAAGTACAATTTTACCAAGCATGAACATTTCAAATTCACACTTGGGAAACCTTGGCATAGATATGTTTGCAAATCATACAAATGTTGTTCATAGTCCAAACAATATGTTAACGACTCCATACATTGATCCAAGTCAAGGTAATACCATGCAAAATCAAAGTTACCTAAATCAAGGAATTATGTTTTCCAACCACAACGATGTTAAAATTCCAAATCTAAGCATAATCCCAAAATAGAACATTGTCCAATATCAATTTTTCCATGATCCCATAGGGTAAACTCACAATAGTGGGTTACAATTTTTCAAATGAAGAAAAATTAGAAATTTCCATCAAAAAATTTAAAATGCTTTACCCCTTCTAATGAAGGGGGTTCGAATAAACCACCCCCCTTCTAATGAACCCCCCTTTGAATGAACCCCTCCCCCCTTCTAATGAACCCCCTCTTGCACAATAGAAGGGGGGTTCAAATGAACCCCCCTTCTAATGAACCCCTTTTTTTCACCTTCCCCTCCACCATTTCAAAATTTATGCATTTTTTTGACTATCGAAGCTTGGGAAGGAGGTGAAAATGTAGTCAACTTGATAAACCAATTTGGATGATTGTAGGATGATTGTAGTGATCGAGACATACTTTCCAATGACTATAAATTTAATATATTTTGTTTTTATTTTATTTTTTATTTTTTAGTTTTACTGTACATAGGTTTTTCACCGAATGTCAAGTTTGATGAAAAATCATTGTGGAAAAATAGTAAATTTGAGGAATTTTTTTTTGAAAAATATATATCCACTAGATATTGATGTCCTCGTCTAACAAAAAAAGAAAAATTGAATTTCAATACATACCAAAAAAGTTATGCGAGCCGAAGTGCACCTATGTCTAAATTATAAATGTTTTGACTTCAAAACTTAATTAAAAGAAAAATATTCAAAAAAATGCTATGAAACAAAATGAAAGAACTAGATACTTGTGTTACCAACCTAAATTCAAAAGAATTATAATTTTATCCTTTGTAGAAAAAAAGTTATGTGAGCCAAAGTACACACCACTTTTTAAAAATGTTGTTTACTATTAAAAACTAGTTATCAAAGGAGACACAAAAAAAATACAATTTAATTTCAATTTTTTTTTAAAAAAATACATTTAAAATCTACAGACAAAATCTCACAAATCACTAGTTTACATCATTTTCAAATTCCTAATAGTTTACCTACTATAAGTGTCAGAAAGTGAAGTTTTCTCTGAAAATGTTGATTCCAATGTCAAGTTTGGCCAAAAAGTGTAACCCATTATTGTGGGATAAGCCCATACAAACACCACAAGTACACATTTCAAATTTGCTTGAACAAAAAGGGAGTCAAAATCAAAATCAAGATCAAATTTCATTAGATCAACTTGCTTCACTTGCCAAACTAATTGAATTATTGAGCAAAGAGACATCTTCACTCCAAAATCAATACACTCCTCCATTGGTTAAACCATGTCATCAAAGCATTGAGTTATGTCCACAACCACATCAAGAACAATATCTCTAATGTCAAGAGGTTGGATATCAAGATCAATAACATCAACAACAAACCCAATCACCCCATCTCGAAGATCAATCACCACATCTCAAAAATCAATCACCACATCTCCAAAATCAATCACTACAAGGTCAATTTAAAGTACAAGTCTTACAAGGTAACAAAAAATAATACACACCACTTTAATACACGATTAAAATCAAGGGACACACAACATCAGATTGTATTCAACTCAAAAATCTCATCCAAGACTTGATTGATCAAAAAATAATAATTAGTAGGGACAATGATTAGGATTCAACCACTAGCAATGGCATTGAAAATCTCTCCACCACAATTGTTGAAAACAATGATCAAGATCTATCCATCAATGAGCACCTTGTAGATGTTTCTACCCCATCCAATGACCAACTCACCATACATCAAGAGCCACTTTTTAGTCATCTATTTCAAGGAGTGTTAGAATTATTTGATCCCATTGACATAATCTACAATCCATTGACCAATGATCATATTGAAAATGTCTCTACATCGCCTTATGAGTTAGAGGACATATCTCAAGAATTTATCTCAAAGCATGATCAACATCTTTCACCAAAGTCTAGCGATGGTCCTTTCCAAGACATATTGACATCCTTTGACCTCATGGTTACAGATATTGAAGGAATCCTCAACTCAACATTTGATCCAAGTCCACTCAAAGATCAAGAGGATATTGAATCATTTCCCATGCCTAATGAAGACATCCAAGAACCCTTTATAAGAAATCCATCCTTTGAAAATGACCCATGTCAAGAACTTGATCCAAAGCATGTCAAAAGCAATTTTGAAATCATTCAAGATCAACAATTTGTATGTCCAAGCTACTACAATGATCTAATGGACACTCTCCTATCTATACAATATGTAGCAAATGATGATCATATCCACATAACTCATACTCCATCTACACATGAGATACTTTCTTTGGATGGACATGTAGATGGTCTTCATTCAGAACAGGGTTCCTTTACTCTTGACATTATTACACAAAAAGAGCAGGTTATCAATTCCTATAGTCAAACTGAGTTGTCAACATCAGGATTAGATATATCCCAAATTCAAATTGATTACATAATGTATGAAGATATTCAACATTATCCACTCAAGGAAACCATTCAGACAGAACAGGATATTCCAGAGTCAGCAGAGCAGCAAATTGAAATAACATCATCTGTAATGGTCATTTATCAGAGAAGGCTTATTGAACAAGACATTTTAAAATAAGCATAATCAAATAACAAAGATGCTACTACCAACATACTGGGGGCAACTATGTCTCAAGAAAATGTCAACATAGGGAGCATGAGGAGTCCTTATGGTGAAACTAATGTCAATACTACAACCAGCCACATCATGAATCTTCATCCACCCATCACCCCATCCACAAATTGGGACCAACATCAAAAGAAAGATTTGAATCAAAGAACAAAGAACCTCATCAAAGGAAAATAAGTAGCGAAGCATGAAGGACAAATCAAATACACATGGATACCAAAAAGTACAAGGAAAGTTTATCCCTATCAAACTCCATCAGTCAAAGAAACTATGGGGAAAAATAAAAAAGGGAAAAGTATCCATCAAAGACACCCACAAAGGAAAAAGCAGGCTTCTCAAGAAATGTACAAAGTATATCAAGCAATTGGTCCTAATTCCATGCACACTTCTATAACTACCCATCATTGTTCATCTTCCCAAGCTTGGAGAGTCAAAGGTTCCAAACTATCAACCAATCCATCTTTTATCCCTAAACACACTCCATCCACGCTTCCACGCATGATATCCAATTCTCACATTGACAATGTATTGGCAGTGACCCTTCATCATAAGGATTCAGAAGGCACTCTATCGCGATGTGCACACAAAGACAACGCTAACTCTGGTATCAACAAAGTAGATCAAGAATCTCAAAAGTTGTATTCAAGTGCATGTATCTTGGAAAAACAGTGTCTTCAAGTAGGATATCGATGACACATTATGACAGGGGCATCTACATCAACACCACAAAGTGGTTTAGCATGAGCTTAATTTTTTTTAGAAAGATACAAAAAAATCAACAAATATGAAAATCCAAAAAAATTAGAAAAAGGATTGAAAATGGTAAAGAGAAAAATCATCCTTAAGTGAAAACCACTTCAGTGACGCTTTGGACAGGTACCATGGTGAAAACCTGGCAAACAGGCATCATGTGTAGAATCGAGCATCTGTGTGCGCTAATTCAGATGAAAGCATCTCATCTCATCCATAATAAATCTGGCATTCCATCCATCTTATCCATAATAAATCCATTCATCCATGAACCATTTATCCAATCCATTTTCATCCATGTACATACATAGCCCAAATTATCTTGACCTTGATGAAAGTTTGGTGCACACTTTACACTTGCTTATGGTAGACATCTTGACATGAGTCATTTTCATTGATCCTATCCTACCTAGTGTTATCTGAGCCATGAAGCACTATCCAAATGGAATTTCTTTATCCGAACACCCTATCTTATTGCAAGATAATCCATATCCCTCCATCCACACACCTATCGAAGCATCCATCCATGACATTCCATACATTGCAAGACACTAGGGGAAGATATAATTTACATCTTGCTTCATGAATACATCTTGATCTATATCCTCCAACTTATGTGGTGATCCAAACATTGGTAAACATGAAATCAAATTGGTCAAAACATTTGTGAGAAAAAATCCAAATCACTAGCCCATGGTGTATTTTGACAAGAAGGCATTCCTTATCAAGCTTTATCTTTCATCGAACATCAATCCAAATAATCAATATCAGTTGCATCTAATTTGCACGTCAATGCCACATCAAATCATTCAAACAATTTTTTCCCCAAGCCAAGCTTCATCAATCTTGATCAAATAAAATCCAATCAATCCATCATCATCTTGGGATATCCTTCCCAATCCTCGTGTTGCTTCACACTATCCATGCATTGTTGTGCATCCTCAACAATGTCATCATCATCAATCCATCAATCCGATCAATCAACCTTAGCTTGGTTTTCAACAAAATCCCAAAACAGATCACTGTTATCATCATGCACGTCCATATCCAAATCATCAAAATCATACAAAAAATCCAAAAACATTCAGAAAACTAAGAAAATAAAAAAAACATCCAAAACATATCAAAAATTCAAAAACATTCAAAAAACCAAGAAAATCCAAAAAACATTCAAAACATATCAAAATCCAAAAATACTCAAAAAGTTAGAAAATGTCAAAAACATGCTATCCAAACTATGTTGTCTCTGAGCTTAAACATAGGCAAGGCTAATCCTTGATCAGCCCCCGAGACATCAAAATCCAAAAACATTCAAATAACCCTAAAATAACAAAAAACACCCTCAAAACATTTCAAAACATCCAAATGTTTGGAAAACCCCATCCATCCCATCTCGTTTCACCTGAAATAATCTCATCCATAATAAAACAATCGTCACCTTCATCCTCTAGCAATACAAACGGAAACAAGCACAATAATCGGTAAAAGAAAACTTCATATGCAAAATCAAACTCTTGATCATTTTCAAACATGTCAGTCAACTTTATATCAAAAGCCTATCAAACAACTTATCAACCCATCATCATCCAATACAATGCATGTCCTAGGATATATCGTTCTGACAATGGGCATCATTTTGGATATCACTTTGGATTCTTATCCTAACCAAAACACATCCCCTTGGCTTGCGGTATGAAGAACATTGGCTTGTTTGTTTGCTTGATCTTTTCTTTTGATTTATCTTATTGTGCCCATTTTGATGACCTCTCGATGATGTCTAAGCAAAATGATTTAGAGAGAAAGGAATGGGGCAACGATCATTATTTTTTTTCTGCTGTGCTTGTTGGATGTTCTTGTAATATAACTTGGTGAATACTTGCTTTGTTAGGTATGTATGAAGGGTGTTTTGGGTAGTTTGTTGACTATTGCATTGATAGGTTATACCTTTCTGTGTTTTGGTCTGAGATGTTTGAAACTTCTGAAGTGCATGCTAGCAAGGTTTCCATATATCAAGTGTGAACAAGAATACTCCTATCTGTTTGTTGAGTCAAAGTCCATCGCACTAGGTGCAATGCCATCCTGGTTCTTTATACCCTGATGCATCGTGCCTACGTGTGTTATCAAACATAAGGTAATTGGCCCTTTTAAACTCCCAACTCCTCAGTAAGCAACTAATCATCATCATCATCATCATTATCATCATCTCTAATAAAGTTGGCTTGTTGGTGTCTCTTGTCATCATTTTATTTTCTTCTTACTTCTCTTCATGCTAACATGGTACCATGATAGTTAATCATAAATAATTGCTAATGCATCCATCCTACATCCACAAACCATATGCATATCTTATCATATCATATAAGAAACATTGATCATCTCACATGCATTGCATTTCATCATTACATAATATAGATTGGTTATTTTAAGCATCTCATAAACTATGCATTTATCATCCATTTGCATAATCATAAAAGCATCATCATATCATATCATGTGCATCCATTACATATAAACATCATAATCATCTCATATATATATCATCAATAATGTAACTTTCATGGTATAGATCAAGATCAAGTGTGTATAATATATCAAAGTAGACATGAGGTTACCCATGGCCGATGAACTGTATACATCATCAAATTTGTCTACATCAAACATTCGAGTTGAACTAACCTTGAATCTCTTTGTCGCGAGATTGGCCCTCAAATTGAACTTTTCACTCGATCTCTCGAGGGGGCATTGTACTAGCATAATTCTTTTCCTAGGGCAGTAGTGGGGCATCCAAAAAAATTAGAGAATTTTTGAATTTTTATCACTTGAGACAATTTATTCTTTGAACCAATGCAGTGAGTACTTTGCTTGAAAGAGGGGCGAAATGTAGACATGGAAAATATACCAATCACACTTGATCCTGATCTTACTAACACTAGTTCATCCTGAATCATCTCCTTTGCTTGTCATTTAATTAAATAATATTTATTTAATTAAATTCATCACATTTCATCTCTTAATTAAATAAATCATTTTTTATCTGATTAAGTCATCATCTCCTATTAATTAAATAAATCACTTTGTTTAATTAATCCTATAGTCCCTCTTTTAACTAAATAATTCATTTTATTTAATTAATCTCTAAAGTAATCTCATTTAAATTAAATAAATTAATCTTTATTTGATTTAAAGCTAACACCATCGTCTTTAATTAAATAAATCAAATCTTATTTAATTAAGTCTAAAATCAATATTCCTCTCATTTTGATTTATTTAAATCCAAAAATCTAAATCAAATGGTCAAATCAGCTAATCTCCTTTAAATTAATCAAATCCTGATTAATCTTAGTCTTAATCCATCAAATCCTCTAGATTTTGCAACTTGCACATGAAAATCAATTTAATTAATTTATAAATAATCTATTTTCATTCAAAAAGGCATCAAAGATGGAATATTCCCCAAATTTGAAAAATCCCTCCAAAAGGGTTTGTACATCCAACAAAGCACTTAAAATCTCTTACATGTCGTTTTCTTGAGCCAAGTGATATTAACTTCACCTTTTATCTCATCCTTCAAGCCATCTTTCAAATTTGAATCTCCCCCCTCTTTGTACATTCTCCAAAATGTACTCAAGCTTCCTCCATTCACATCTTGACAAGTGGCACTTGCCCATTGGATGTTGAATGATCCCACATTCATCCATTTTGCTCATTCCTTCATCTTTTTCTTCTATTTATAGAAGGCTTCTCTTTGTATTTTGCATCCACAACTTAGAGCGAAGTTACTCTCTTCACATTGAGAGATAATTTTATCCATTTCATAGCAAAGTTTATCATTTTCATGGTTTCATAGCAAGGTTATGTCAAAATTTCACCAAGGTGCTTCAATCATCCACCAATATCCATCAAAGCATACATAGGAGTTGGGAAAGGGCCAATTTCCACATCAAATTGGTACTAATTCCCCCATGGGATTGAGAGTTTGCATATTAAAATAGGATTTCATTGCTTTCTTGGTTCATTTCTTCATTGTCTTTCCTATTTGAGCATTGCAAATGAATTTCATGGGGAATCCTTGTTCTTGCTTGCATTTGATCTATTATTGTGTTTGTTTCTTGTATTTGTGCGGGTATAGGATCGGGGTTCACAGTTCCATCTGTATCTATCTTTATCTCTCCCTCTCTCTCTTAATATCCATCTTTCCATATGCATCTCCATCTCCATCTCCATATCTATCTTCCTCTCTATATCTATCTCCTTACGCCCGCCCCACCCCCGCCTCTCTCTCTCACACACACTCTTTCCCCCTCTATTTCCCCCCTCTCTCTCTATTGCAAACATAACATGACTATGTTGGTAATAGAGATTGATTATCTTCCTATTTAGAGGTTTTGATTTAGTCATGTTTGAATCCATTTAAGTGGATGCATAGTTAATTTGAAGCTATCACTTCTCCATTGAAACCTTTTTTGCACAAACAACATCAGTTTCTAAATGACCTACCAACTGACCTCATGTACTACAAAATATATGCAAAAAAGTATACCAAAATTTTCCCTAATTGACCTTCCACACCTCTTTGACGTACCCATTACAAACCAAGGTGCAATTGCTAGTTTATATAAATATAGATAAAGAAACAATTATCCAATAAATATATACCCTTACTTAAAAAAAAAAACATTTATAAAAACATTTTAAAATTCTTGAAAAAACCCTTCAGAAAGACCATATGTAAAGTGAAAAGGAATATGTGTAAGGTATGCGCTATCTCCTCTAATTTTTTTTTAAGATTTTCAACTCATGAAATGGTTTCTGCTTTTCTAAAGCATGCGTTCCGAAATTCATTCCTTATCCCAGAAGGGATCTGACCAAGTTGGGATAAGCCCTCAATCTCTTCTTTTATTTTTTAAGCTTTCTCTTTGTCTATCCCCAGATAGAAAGATACAACTTACAAAAGTAGCCAAAATAGTTGACGGCCTGCACACGACAGATGTATCTGATCGAATGCATCCGGACCTCACAGTCGATTGTCTGTAACCATCGAAATTATTCAGCGTGCAGAGCCAACAAGATGTGGTCAACGGGCCGCCTGTCTATGTTGAAGTATGTGGTCATGGAAAACGACTTCACAAGCAGACTTCTTTGCTAAACATGAGCATATGATCAATTATTTGCCTCCACAGTCGCATCAATGAACGGACTTTAAGCCGAAGCAGGCATGCTTCAACTTGCGTAAATAAACGTGAGTGGATGGAAGCAATGAACTCACGGGTGGAGAAGAATTTCGGTGGAGAACGTAAAATTAACCCACAACATGAATTTATCTTCATATCCCTGTTGATTTAAGCCCGAAAACAATATAGCTAGTGTCAGTTTTTGGAGTTCAGTAGTGCCGCTAGGATGGTGGGTATTATCAGGCGATGGCAGAAACTGAGGAGTAAATCCAAAGACAATGTTCCGGCAGATGTACCAGAAGGTCACCTGGCTGTCTATGCCGGATCTGGATGTGAAAGACAGCGCTTTATCGTCCCTGCAATATATTTCAATCATTCCCTGTTCCGTCCATTACTGGACAAGGCAGAAGAGAAGTTTGGATTCAATCACAGTGGCCCAATTCTCATTCCTTGCAAGCCTTTTCTGTTTCAACAAATCCTCGGCCTTCTGAGCGGAAATTGTACTAAAATTCTCAACGTTGAGGAACTGGTAGCGAGAATTTGTGACAAGGATATGGAAACGGAGTGGGCGCTTTCATCTGTTATTGGAAGCCATCTTGCCCAACATATCTGAATTATGCTTTTGAAGTGTAGTGAAATCTATAAAAGCTCCTTTCCTGTAATTTGATTCTGTATTATTTGATTTTCTCACATTATATTTCTAGTATCTCGTTAATCATTTTCGAAACCATTTTGTCTTGTTTTCAGAGATTGTGAGTAATTTGAGTGTCAACGTTGAAGAACGTTTGTTTATGACTAATTAGAGCGGTTCTACTTTTGATTCGACCTTTAATTCGCTAATTGATGTAGACATTTTTTCCTAGAAAATTCAGATTGAATGTTTTAAAGCAATGCAATATTTTTAATCGTGTATTAATGTAATATTGATTTATTATCCTTGGAAATGTCTACTTTAGAAAGAAATTAAATATTTTCTTTATTATTATTATTTTTTTTAGCCAAACCCTCCCATCCCCTCCCTCTATCCACCTGCCTACCACTCCCTGTCCTCCCCTCTCTCTCTTCTTCTCTTTTGAAAATGGATGAAAATTAGAGATGCTTGGATTTGGATTCTACTTGAGAATAGAATTGATAGAGGATTAGATTTCTAGCTTTCGTTTTGAAGGTGGATTCACAACTTCTCCTCTTCTCCATTATTTCAACTTGAATTAGAAAGGTATTTTCCTTATGATTCAAGGGATTCTTTCTTCATTGGTACACATATTAGGTGTAGATATAAGGTTTCTTAAATTATTTTTAATTTAAGAAATAAATAAATAAAATTAAGGTTAAGGAATTTTTTTTTTTCCCTATTATTTAATTGTGTGTTGAAAAAAGTGATGATGTGTATTTTCTACACCTAAGGGTATGCTTATAATTTTAAAGTTTTGATTAATTTGGAACTAAAAATATATGATTAACGGTGATTCCATCAATAAGAAAAAATAAGAAATACATAGACAAACCCTAGACAAGCTCACACAAGACACTATGCATGATTTTCTAGATTAATACATAAAGAATGGAGGAAAAAGAGAAAGGAATAACATGCTAAAAATATTGGAAACACAAAGTTCCCTAGTTCATGTTTACAAAATCAATAGGAGAAATAAATATTTAGTGTTTTATCTTTCAATAGACAAAAATGTATTTGGAGTTCATCATGCAATGGGTGTACAGACAGTATGCAATAATCAAAGAATAAATGAAACAAAATTTAAAAATATTCTTATAATTCTTCGAAAGAATTAAAGTACAATGTTTCATTGTCTCTATATCAATTAAATGATTGGAAAATATATGAATAAATGATTAAAAACTAGCACACAAAAGCTTACATTCATTGAAAACCATAAATGACACAAAATTCAAAAATATTCATCACGCATCTTTCATAATTTAAAGCAAAAAGTTTCTTTTCATTATTTATTTACTACTATGCTAAGAGGAGAAAAAAGAAAGAAGAGAAGCCTTGTAAAATTGAAATAAAATTATATATAGTTTTTTCCTCTTTCCAATTAACGTTAGATACTTTCTAACTTACTTGCCTTCTTAAAATAATAATAATAATTAGTTGATAGGATACATATAGTATGAGATTTGAGCCCGAATCTCACTGCCACAAACCATGTTGAGTCATCGGAAAATAAGTTCCAACTATCGTTTAATGGTAAACCAGCTATCGTTTAATGGTAAAAGCCTCCAAAATCTCACTTATAACATAAAAGCCAAATAAATATTGATTTGATAGATGATGAGAATATTTTATTTCCATTTGCAATATTTTTTTATCTATTTGATGGCAATTTCCTTTTTTCATTTGCATTGCTTTATGTTTTAAATCTATATGCAAATATTTCATAATCAGATAATACTTAATTTCTTTAAAAAAAAATCTAGATTTTAAATTTTACTTCATTCCATTATTTAGCACTTATTACTAATTGTTTAATCCAGCTACATGCAACTAGAATTTGTAGCACATCCATGCACAAACACATACTCTCTAACATATTAATATACATATAATTTTCTATCGATATAATCCTTTAACCTCTTTTAAATACAAGTGCTAGTTTATAAGTTTTTTTAAAATTTATAATTTTAAAAAAGTGCAATATAGATAGATCACACGCAAAAATAAACTTTTGTCTAACACTTATAGATAGGAATAACAAATTGTTTCATCCTTGAAACTATGACAACCTACCTTTGTTTCAAGGATTCTCTTAAGCTCTTCTAACACTTCAATTTCATTGGTATCAATATTAGGAACATGGTCCTTAAATTGTAATATCCACCAAAATCCTACTTTTAGCTAGTGGCAACTATGAAATATACTAGCATTTCTCCCTGTAGACGTGCACAAACTCATAACAATAATTCCTTGAAAAGAACAAATCACACTTACAAGCAGACAACATGCTATATCACATGTGAATATTTTATTTGCCTAATACTTCCTTTGTGTTGTCTGATGTATAAGACCACATTTTTCTATAACGAGTTTTAAAAGGTGGTAGTCCTCTCTAGGCACATAGTTAGGACCCATGATAATAACCTTCATGCCCTTAGCAACTCTCTCTTAAAGACTTAACCAAAGGTAAATAACCTACTTTTTTTATTAGAGGCTAGAATTATCTTGGAAACATTTAGCATCAAGGATTGTCTTGGCATGGACATCACCCAGAGGCCCTATCTACGAACTATTGACATGGTATCTCTGGGCTGGGCTATTTAAGAGGGCAGTATTTGTTGGTAGTCGACTTTCCATAACATGCCTTATGAGGACTTTCAAAACTAAATCATTCCCTGCATTCTTAATTGCAATTTTAATCTTTTGCAAAATAGGATAAAGCTCATCCTTCTCATTACTTACACATCCATTGATCTTTAACATATTGACCAAAGCTTCTATTATAGGTTCATGAGCCAGTATTTCTTCCAGCCTATTTTCTTGTGGCTATACTCACCATACAGCGTCTCCATCATCTTCAATTCATTGACATGGATTTCTTAGCATACAGTTTTGCACAATTTGTCATTCTAAAAGCCAATTTATGTACACCAGTTAAGAGTGCTTAAGTAGATTTCTTTGGATAAACTCAGAACATCACCAAGAAGAGCATCCTCATAAGTAGCCATTTGATCATATTTGCATTTTTTTATGTCCCTGAATATATTTTGATAAGCCTCCTCTCCTTTAGTTTGAAGCTCAAGGAAACGCTTATCAATCCTGCATTGTAAGGATTGGTTTAATCTTTGCTACGAGAGCTTGATGAAGAACATTTTCAATCTAAACATAGACCTTGACACAATCTACTGCAACCAATGCATCTTTTGTAATATCGAGAGCTATGTGTACTTTTGATGACACCAAAATGTGACTTGGACAATAATTTAGATTTGTTGAATACTAATTTACACATTCTCTCCTTTAAACGCCTTTTCAACAAATCCATTTTATATTATCATCAGCAAGTTGTACTATTCCAAGTTCTCGCTTTGGTGTCGAAGAGAATCCTGGAACTGGCTTGGGGGCTGATGGGTTGTTGGGAACCATTTAATTAGATGATGCAGATATGCTGAGCTTTAGCAAGTTAGCCGATCGGCTCAACTATCAGATAGAATACTCGACAAAATGTGTCGAATTTGTCTTTCTCCTGAGCAATTTCTTGGGAAAGAACAAACAGTGTTGACAAAATTATCCTACTTTTACATAAATCTCTGTTCACTTTCATCTAATTTAAGATACACTGTCCCACCATGCATTGTTTCATCGATATTTAGTAAAATTTAATAATCACTAACTCCTGCACCAATTTTATAGCCATTAAATGAGTGTGGGGTGAAAGTTGAACACAAAGAGAAGAGAACCATGCTCATTTACACTGACCTTAGCTGAAGTATTTATTTGATGTATCTTTGTAGGCCTTCTTTCCCGAGTTCGTTCCTTACTCTTTTTTTGGCTTCCATACACGCGAGCTCATATCATAGCGTGAAGCTTAATCTATTGCCAAATATGTGAAGAGTCATCTTTGATGGGTTCATGCGATGATCTACAAAACTACACCCTTTGATTCACCATAACACTGCATAAGGTTTGTTAACATTTTATGAGTTTGGAGCATAGCATTAAGGTTTGTTAACATTTTATGAGTTTGGAGCATAGCATTCTATAGTACATTCTAAGCATTGATTTGTTTAGATGGTTTATCTAAAAGCACACTTGTTTCTTCAGCAAGGTCCATCTATTCGTGTTATATAAGATGGACCATCTTATATAAGATATCTTTTATGCAATTGACCAAAATACAACCTGCTCTTACATTAAACCTAAAAATATTATTGTTATACCATTCAACAAAAGAATAGATATTTCGACACAAAAATTAATAAATTGCTCTTATTCTTCCTCAATTAATGTACAATACCACTCATTCTTATTCAAAAACCCTAACTTAGCTCAGGCTATGGGTGCTGCCATGGGTTTCTGATTTACACCTGCCAATTGCATTTGCTTGAATGTCTCTGAAACATTATTAATAAATCCATTTTGTGCACATCTTATAATCATTCCAATCCATAGAATGTCCTCCCTTTGTGGTGTTTCACAATCTAGATTTCATCGAGAACTAATACGGTTCATGGACGACGTTTCTAGGAACTAGCAGAACGCCAAAACATTGGCTTAAGAATTGCATTGTCAAGCAAACCATTTGGTGCTATCCATCCTTTTCTGATATATCGGGCCTTGGCAGGGTACTTGGAACTGACTTGTCGGCTAATGGGAAGGAACCAAGAACATAGTAAAATCTCGTGTGAGTATCATTTTGCACGATACGATAATCATGTTTCATGATATCCATTTTCTTCTTTATCAATATTAAAGATACCAAGGCTTATGTTGTTATGGTCATTATTATTTGAATTTAATCTAGATGATCGAAGATCCAATAAATAAGAACTAGTTGCATCGAGCCACTATTCACTATCATGTCATTTCCAATAATTAAAATAGGATTGATCAATTTCCAGAGTAATATATTATTTGTATTATTAAAATATTTGTAATGTTTTTGAGTATGTTTTGGGTGTTTGATTGATTTTGATATTATATGTTGTATTGAGCATTTTAGTAATGTATTGTGAGATACATGTGTCATGATCTATTATACCAAATCTTTTTGACAAGGTTCTATTTTGACATTGAGATATTTTCTATTGGAATCTGTAATTTCTCCCACCATCAATCATTAAATGAGAAAAAATAAAATTAAATGGAATGTTCTAGAATATATAAGAGATAAGGATAAAAGAAGAAAAATATTAAATATTTGTTATTTTGGGCAACTCGGTCTAGGATCTAGAATTGTCTCAAGACCTCTTTATATTGAGGCATTTGTAATGGTTTATGGATCACGTGTTTAGTTGTTCAAGGTAATTTGTATGATCAAATGATCATGTAGTCAACAATGGAGAGTGAGTTGAATGTTGTAGCATTCCGAGCATTTATAATGTTTGTATCAAGATAGTGATCAATGAATACTTCAATGTTGTAGCACTTTCAATAGTTTAACAAGGTTATAAGGTTATATATTTGATTTTTTTGTAAGTTGTATTTCATGTAGTGTAAGCGTAAGTGTCTCTTAAGGCAGATTTAGACATACTTCAAGTAGGGGACATCAAAATTATATATTAATTATATATACATTTAATTCCATACCAGTTACTTATTATATCACTAGCTGCTATTTTTTCTGAGTGTAGATATATATTGTGTCTTCTAATTCGTCCATGTCCATCCACAACCATCAAAGTGATATCAAAGCTGCACCGTAGAAAAAAAGGACCCTTTGCTTGACATGAGATTAATTCAAGATAAAATGGACTTAATGAGGCCTTGATTTAGGTGTTGTGAGACATTTTATGCATCCACACTAGGTCTTGGACCCTTGCAAATCAAATAACATGTGCATTTAACAATGTCTTGTAAAGCTATTGTAGAGTCTTGTAAAGGACTTTCACGCTTTTCTAGACTTAATAAACTCATTTCTCCCTAATTCAACATGATAAAATGTGTTTAATAATATTATTAAATCAATATAGAAGGTTTTTGAAATCAACTTAATGATAAACTAGTGTTGTAATGTGTCTTGCACATTCACATTGATTATTTTGCTTTCCTAGGCTAAGTGGACCTAATTTTTGTGTTGTAAAGTGTATTTAATTACACTTTCACATGGAATTTTGTGTCAAAATCCCTATTTGACATTCACATCACCACTAATAGTCCCATATTAACCCATATTGTGCATCTTGAGGCCCAAATTGATCAAATACCTAACAAGGTTGCATTTTAGACCTTATTTCCTTATCTCTTGGCATCTGAGTTATCAAATTGGCCCTTGTGGGACCCATTCGCCATGCATGGAGAATCAGTCCCATCCAGGTGGGACCCATTTTCCATGTGTGGTGAATGAGTCCTATTTGGCTCAATTTTGACCTTTGAGTGGAAAAAAAGTGAAATTTGAGTTCAATTTTAGTTCATGTCAGCCTATGATGAGGTATTAATGGGTAAAATAGGTGAATTTCCTATAAAAGCACCTCTCTAAACTCATTTTTACATCCATTAAATTAATTTAGATATTCATCCATGAATCTTTCATCTCAAGTCAAGCAACTTAGGGTTTTGTCATTGCAAGACATCAATAAAGCTCCTAAAGATATTCAAGGGTTGAATCTTCCTCCATTGCTATAAAAATCCAAGATCAACATCAGGGAAAGGTAATCTATTCCATTATTGCATGTTTCATTCTATCCTTTCATCATTTTGGTTTAATTACCTAAAAGGGGTTTGACCAAGGCAAACCCCCATGCCCTAACATTAATCATCTCTCTCTCTTGACTTGTGTGTTTGTAGATTTAGGACTTTCAGAAGCTTGGAAATCATTGAAGATCAAGTTACAAGATTTCTCAAGTCTCCTCATTCAACAAGTGAAAATATCAACAAAAACTCATTTTTAGACCCGTTAATCAAAGTTTCAGAAGCAGACACCTATAGGAAGTTAAAGTGTACATCAAAAGCTTCATAATCCACCTTTCAAAATACAAATATTCAAAAGTGGACTCATTCTCCATGGGTGGAGAATGAGTCCCATTTTCAAGTAATTTTTATGTTTTCTGCATTTTTTGACACCCTTTTGACAGTAACAGGTTTCGACTCAGTTTACCAAAACTAGGACTGATTCGTCCAGAATGGCGAATGAGTCCCTCCAGGCCTGAAAATCAGTATCAATAGTGTTTCAGAAGCAATTTCCAGTCTCCTTCAAGCCTCCAGGTGCACACTTCAAGTTTCATTCATTTTTGTTTCTAGTACATTGTTGCATTACATAATGTGTTTTCAAACATCACTTATTTCTTAAGTTTTGCATTAACAATAAATCTACTTCATCATTCAATTTCACTTAGATAATTCCATTTACTCTAATAAAATCACACATAATATAATTTGAATGAACCCCTTAACTTTTTTGGCCCTACTTTCTCCTTTTAGGTGAAAAACCCTAGAAGAGTTAGAGAGTCCTAGGATGCTAAAAATCTACGGTTCAAGAGCCAATTGAGCATGGGATAGATATCTATTGAAAATAGCAGTTGATTGTGTTTGCAGAGTGTAGATTGTAGATGATGGAGGTGGATAGAGATATAACAAATGAACACACAAAAATATTAACACATCAAACATATAAACATTCAATCCTTAACATGCTACTACACTCCATTGCTATTACTTCATAACATTATTACAAAACAATATAATGAATCCTACAACATTCCCATGGTCGATAAGTAGGAGGTATTTTTCCACAGCGTGTCAAATTATGATATTGCTATCAGGATTCAACTGTGTAGTTTTGAGTCAAACTCATTGACCCATGTTTCATGAGTAGTGGTTCAACAAGAACCCATATCTCATGATATCAAATGGTCCACTCGATATCATGAGAGATGGGTTCTTGTTGAACCACTACTCATGAAACATGGGTCAATGAGTTTGACTCGAAACTACACGGTTGAATCTTGATAGCAATATCATAATTCCCATGGTCACTTGATCATACAACCATTTTTATGCCTTGATTTGATACATAAGAAATTACATCTACCTCTTTTATAGAGGTCTTTAACCATTAAAAGGATCTTTCTAGATCTTAGGCTAACATGAATAGATTATTGGCCGACTTAGATATATTTAATCTTTTTCAAGTCACATCCTTATCTAAAACATCATTCTAGAACATTACATTTAATATTTGTGGTTTGTGGGACAAATTACATATCCCAACACTCCCCCATAATTTCAACCACACATTCTTTATCTATTTCAAATTTTATTTTCCATGTCTACTGACTTATTCAAATTCTTTTCTTTAACATTAATCAATTCAATTTCAAGATCATACTTTTTTTGTCAAAAGTCCAGTCTTTTCTATTGAAACTTGACTAAATTTCTGAAGTTCTTTGAGCTCTTCTAAACCATCTCTTTCTCTCTTTACCTTTTTGCCTTCTTTTCCCATTGAATTGAATAATTAAACTCACCTTAACTTGATAGTTGACTATGATTTTGCTATCGATTTATCTTGTTCAAAAGCTTCACGTGCCTTCACTCTTTGATTTTCACTTGCAAATCTAAATCTTGTCTTCTACAAATATCTTTAAGAAAAAATGATAGACCATTGATCTCTTTTTCTGTAGCTTCCTTTTGATGGTTACATAAAATGCAACAATTCTCTTCAAAAATTGTGATTTACCTTTAGCAATTAAAACTGATCATATCTCTTTATTTTCTATACGGCTTTCCTCTAATACAAATTACCTCAAAGATCTCTGCAAATCTTTTTGCCCAACACAAACAAGCTTTTAAAAAAAAAAGTCATTAACTTTACCTCTTGAAACATAGATTTTTGGGACCCTATGGACTACTCTTGCACTTCTAGGGTTTTTCACCTAAAAGGAGAGAGATAGGGCCAAAAAATGCTTATGATTCACTCAAATCAAAATGTATGAAATGTTGTTTAATGCAAATGAACTTAACTAAATGCAATTGACTAATCTAAATGAATGCAAATTAATGTAAAAGTGCAATTACAATTATGTTTGAAAACACATTATGATATGAAAACTATGAAGAAAATGAATAAAATGTGCATAACAGAAAGAGATGGGTTAAATCAAAGTGCACTTGGGTAAAGTATGATGAACCTGGAATGTATTCGATGCTAAATGAGATCACTAATTTTTCATAGTGGGACTCATTCACCCAGGGTGGCAAATTAGTCCTCCTCCTGGTGAAAAAGTGTCAGGAGTTGGTTTTTCTCTTTCAGGATTCAAAATCTGACAAAATTCAAATTTGTAATCCTAAGGTGGGACTCATTTGCCATAGGTGGTGAATCATTCCTCTCCCAAATTTCTAAAAAATTAGGAGACAACTCTACAATACCAGATCTGGAAATGTCTACTTCTTGGGTTGCTAAAATAACTTTCTAAAAAAAATGGACAAATAACTCTCTTCAAGCTTGAAATTGACTCAAGTTGACTTGAAGAACCTAGTTGACTTGGAAATCAATCTTCAACACCTAATAACCTATCAAATATTCACACAAAGGGATACAAACAAACATGCAATAGGGGAAAAATGATTGAGGGTTAGTAAATAGGGGTTTGCCTTAGTCAAACCCCACTTCTAGTAATTAAACCCTTGAAAAGATAATGAAATGAAAGAGAAAGATAAACTAATAACATGCAAGTGCTATCAACTTACCTAACCCTTGATGATGCAAGTCTGAAGTAATATCAATAGTCGCTTCAAAGTGCTTGAATAGTGCTTGAATTGATGATGTAAAATGCTTGAATGATATGTGAATGTTTGAATGCAATGAGGAGATTGCTTGAATGAATTAGGAGATGCATTAAATAGAGTCTAGAAGAATGTGGAAATGTCTTACAACACTTCACAACACCTCCACAAGACATCATTCTTTGAATTTTAGTACCTAAATAAGCATGTTCAAGCCATGTTACAACATAAAATCAGAGCAACATAGTTCCAACACCATGAAACAAGCCCTAAAAGGCCACGAAAATGACAAGGGGCCATTTTTCTACAACACATTTAGTCCCCATTTTAGTGAGAAGATGAACCTGCTTCAAAATCACATTAAAGTAGCTATGACCATAGAGGGGAGGGTTCAAATACACTTACATTAAGATGGAATGAAAATGATCAAGAGGGATGATCAAGCCCCTAGGATGAAGATCCCATGGCAAACTAGACATAAGAACAAAGGAACACACAAGTGTTGAAAAGAATTGGATGAAGCTTCAATCATCAATCCAACTAGTTATGGAAGGAGACCTAGGATGATTGTGTGAAAAAGAGAATGTGTACTCACTCTAGGGCCATGCAACTTTAGGCTATCCATGGGGTGAGAAAGCCCAACTGTATACTCACTCTGAGGCCACAGAACTAGTTGTTCGTGGGGTGAGAAAACCCAAAAAGATAAGATACATATGCTAGTTGGTATGCACTCACAAAAACAAAGGTGGCTATGGGGAAAAGTCATGTTGCTAGGTGGGATTCCTGCTCAACCATGTCAAAGTTATACCGCCTGATAACTTTAACAAGGCGCCACAAAGAATAAGAAATGTTCATGAACAAAAAGACAAATGTACCATAGCCATGCAAGCTACATTATGCAAGGTGGCAAAAAAGAATGAAAATGTAAAAATGTAAAAATGTAAAATGTAGAATGCAAAATGTGGAAAGATGTTCAAAGGAGTCTTGTTTAGTTTATGCAAGGTCAGTCACTTAGGGAACATTGTGTCTAATGGCTCCAAGAGAGGACCAATCAAAGAATAGTATATTCACAACTTAGGGGATGCAATGCATCGTATCAAGCCACCAAGAGGAATGCAATATGCTAAGATAGATCACACTTGTGAAGGACATCGCACCCAATGACATCCACAAAGTGACAAACACATCACGTAAATGACAAGGCTACACTAGAAACCAAGAATGTAAATGAATTATGGTAATGTATGCCCCCACTTTAAAGGAATTACTACACATTATTCTATGAGAAATTACTTTAAATTAGATAAGGAAAGAAAAATAAAACAAGACATGAGAGCCAACTAGGAAAGCCCTATGTCAAGTCATATGTTTCGAAGTTAGGCTGCGTCATGTCAAGGAAAAATGAAAAAAAAAAGAAAGGGAGTTTCCCCCAGAAAAGAAAGCACACCAAACACATAAGGGATCTATGGATTTGGGGTCAGTATGTGGGTATGTGCAGGATCATCATGGAAAAAACAAGCCCTTAAGTGGCAAAAAATTCAGAAAAATCAGAGTTAGGCAACTTGATGTAAAAATTTGAAAAGTTATCTATATTATTTCAAAAATATGTAAGAATAGAATATGTAGAAAATTGAATGTAGTTTCTAAACTACTAGGTTTATTTAAAAAAAAAAATTCTATTTGGTGAAAATTCGAAATTTCAATACTATTTAAATTTTAGGGAAAAAATAAGAAGTAGGTATCCTGTCTAGCCACCTAACCACAATAAAATGATCATATTTTTTTATAAGATTTTAGATATAAGTAGATGACTCATGTCTCGATGTGATGCATATTTTTTGTAATTTTTTCTAAGTAAATAATTAATTATGAATTTTTATTACAACTTTTAAAAATATAAAACTGTGATAAACCACCTTAACTTGGTCAAAAATTCATGAAATTCATTATTTATTTTTAATCCTATAGTATGCAAAGCATAGAATGTGACACATTTTTAGATTCAAAAAATTGATACCGCTTTGAAAGCTATAGATGTTTTCAATCACCTATCAATCAAGACTTTAGTCGTAATTCAAATAGAAAATGAATAATAATTATTTATTAAATTCAAAGTAAAGTATAATTTATATTAATAGAAATTTGAGAATCTCCTTTTAAAACCCTTTTTGTTTCATCAATTTTGGGTAAAAAAGTCGTCACCACACCCATCATATCGCCACTTTTGGCCCATCATGATCCTACACATACCCATGTTCTTTGTCACACTATTTTTATGAAAGATCTTAGAACTGTCATCATTCACCAAAGAACATAGAACATGAAGAATGACACAAAGAGAGTGAAAACAAAGGAAAGTCCATTTAGGGTCAACATGGAAGAGACATTGTGGTCTCAACGCCTTGCATCGTCCCCAAAAGGAAAATACAAGCGAAAAGAAAATGAAAAAGGAAAAAGAAAATGAAAAAACTTTTGGATCAAAATGAAGGATATATTTTGGTCTAAATGATTTGCATCATCCCCGAAAGGAGAACACAAAACAAAAAGAGAAAAAGACAAAGACCTTGTGGGTCAACATGGAAGAGACATAGGGCGTCTCTACACTTTGTGTCATTCCCAAAAGGAGAGCACAAAACAAAAAGAGAAAAAGACAAGGACCGTTTGGGTCAACATGGAAGAGACATACGATGTCTCTATGCTTTGTGTCATCCCCAAAAGGAGAACACAAAAAAGAGAGAAAAAGACAAGGGTCATTTGGGTAAACATGGAAGAGACATAGGGCATCTCTACGCTTTGCATCATCCCCAAACGGAAAACACAAAACAAAAAGGACAATGCACAACATATAGAAGAAAAGAGATACGAATAGAAGAAGTGTACAAAGAGAGAGAACATCAAAAACACGATATGGGGAAACATGATACACATATGAAAAGGAAAAGAAAAAGAGAAAAGAAAAAATGATAGTTAGGCCAATGTAATTCAACCATCTAACAGGTCATTCGCTTCCCAATCATGTTCAGTTTAATGCGAGGGCGATTGACTGTCCAAAGGAATAATTGCAAGCACCAAACCAATAGTCGTACTAGGTTCTTCACTTGGTGGAGAGGATACATATCATTTAAGATCATTGTGGATGAAAATAAATAATTTAAATCATTATTCCCTTCTTCATCTATTTTGGAAATCTCTGCATTGTCATCACCAAAATCATCATCATCATCAAGATTAATGACAATAGGAGGATAGAGGGTGATTTATAAAGATGGATGTATCAAAAGCTGAGGTTGTTGGATTGGTGCAATTTGTTGTGATTGTTGCATTGGACTATCTTCTGGTAGGTCAAGAGAAGGAGGGTGGTTATCTATTACTTTTGTCAAAGGTGAATGTTGATTTTCTTTATCTTCTTCTACGTGAGATATACTAGCAAGGAGACGAAAACGACACCTACATGCCCTAGCACCATGGTTCTGTTTAATTATGTTCTGGAGTTGTGAAGGTGTAAGAGTGGATTGAGTCATCATAGGTTCTTCTACTTTCGAAGGGGGAAGAACAAAAGAAACCGAAGAGGATGGATCAACCACTTTCTCTTTGGCTTTATATACTTGTTTAAGGCGAGGAGGCATGACAAGAGTGGTTTCATTTTCCCTTGGCCATTTAAACGATGGCAAGGAAGTATCAAGGGGTGGTTGTTTAGGAGGTTGTATGGTTTTCTCAATGTTAGACTCAGGTTGAAGCATGGTTTCGTCTATGATAGGATGTGTGGAAGTGGATAGGGATGTGTTCTGATGAGATAATTCGACTATCTTCTTGGCTTTAAACTTTTGATAAGCTATGAAAAAGAATCCCTTGCGAGGGGTGATAGGTTCCATGGGTTCAAACCAAAAGGCTGGGTGCTGTCACAATAGTGGTTTACAATTCCCGAGAGGAACGAATTTTAGCTGAAATCACATATTTTTAGAAAATATAATGATTTAAGCCTTAAAAAGTTCCATTTTAAGGATTCCAATTGAAGAGGGCTTGATCAAATCACCTTAGATCAAACCCCCTTGGATAGAACCTCGCTAGTTTTAAACCATACCTATAAATGCGTCTCCTTTACACCTATCAAAATGCTGATAAAAAATCACTTTTGATTTAGCTTTTGGGGGATCAAATGAATTCATTTAAAATTTATTTGAAATTATTATGGTATTCCTTAGAACAAGCCTATCAAATTAATATAATTTTAATATGTTTTGGTTTTGTTATGTATTTGTTTTTTAAGTTTTATTAAACATAGGTTTTTCATCGAAAATGAATTTATTTGTTTTTCACATGTGGAAAAATAGAAGATTATCAAAAAATTTGAAAAATATGAGTGCACTAGATATTGAAGTCCTTGATCCAACAAAAATTAAATTAGATTTTGACATATACAAAAATGTTAAGCGTTATACAGTTACTGTGTTCAATTGTAATTCGTTTGACTTTGAAACTTGATTAAGGAAAAATATTCAATAAAAAATATCTAACCAAGTGGAAGCACTAGATATCAGAGTTAAAATCTAAATTTGAAAGAATTAGAATTTTATCCTTCATGGAAAAAAGTTATGCATTATACGGTCCACACCTTTTAAAAATGTTGTTTTCTAAAAAAATCAATTTTCGTGGGAGATGGAAAAAGAAGCACAATTTGATTCCAAAATTTTGAAAAATATTTTTAGAATCTACAAAAAAAATTTGATGAGACTCTAGTTTGCACCATCTTCAAATTCCTCATGGTTTAGCCACTATAGGTGCCCGAATGTGAAGATTTAGTTAAAAATAATAATTTCAGTGTCTAGTTTGGCCAAAAATTGTAAACCACTATTATGGGATCACCCTTCTAATGAGAAGTTACCTTTGGAAGATAAAGGATTAAATCCACTATGGTGTATGGTGACTATCTCATTGTCATGTGGAAATGTCAAACACTTATGAACAACTGATGGGACAACTTTCATTGAGTGAAGCTAAGGGAGGCCTAGCTGCAAACAAAATTGGTCAAATTATGGAACAATGGAAAATGTCACATCCAAAGTCTTAGGTCCTATTTGTAGAGGGAGTACAGTCGATCAAATCACAGGGAATTTAAAACCAATATGTATCTTAATCCATGTAGTGGGTTTGTTATAATCATCTTGATATAGTTCATGTAATACCAAAAACTCCTCTATGATCACATTCTCACCACAAGTGGGATCTATTAATATCCCATTAGTGGGCTTATTATAGATTCTGATAGCTATGTAGAGAGGACCATCGGGAATCTTTTTTAGTATGTCTTTAGCATAAAAGGTAATATCAAGTGATTTAGTGGTTTGGCCCTTATGAGGGATAACGTCTATTGTAGCCACAAATTTATCCATAGGACTAACTTGTGTAACCATAGGAGTTGTATCATGTTGTTCACTATTTGTATCAACAGTCATTACACCAAGATTTGAAGGTTCACTATCCTTGATAAATGAGGTAGTATATTTAGGCATAGGATTGGTGAAAAATTGTAAATTCTGGTTAGGAGGTGCAACAAACTTATTTCCTTGATCATTAACACCCTCAATGGACAAATGGCCTAACTCAATGAGCTCTTGAACTAAGTGTTTTAGACGCTTGCAATGTTCAATGTCATGTCTATTTTGGCGATGAAAGTGACAATAAGCATTAGGCTTGAAATTGGGTGGTAACGGTTGGTTTGGATCAAGTGGTCTAACAGGCGGCAAAGTGAGCATGCATTTTTAAATTAATTGGTTCATTGTATTATGGAGAGTATCAGGTAAAGGAGTGAAGTGTCTCTTCAAATCCCCATAATGATAAGGTACAACTGCCTTAACAACGTCCATTGAATTTTCAACTTGTTGGGTTGGTGGCGATGTGGTTGAGGAGGTGGATTAAACTGTAAAAAGCCTCTATTAGGTTTGCAGAAGTTTTGTGTGTTATTTTTGGTTTTGATTGGTGTGTTCAGGTTTTTCAACTTGGCTAGAAGTGGATTTTGAATCACGACTTGAAACCGAATTTTGGTAGTCACATAAGGTTGGACATAAATGCATGAATGAAGGCAATTTCATCATGGTTAGTTTATCCTTAAGATTGGTGTGTAAGTATTCGATAAACATGTTTTGTAGATGTGCATCTAGAATCTTGACATCAATTTGAGCATATAAGGATTGGTAACGGGTATGTGCAAGATCATGATGGGCCAAAAAGTGGCAATATGATGGGTATGTGGCTGACGACTACTTTTTAACCTAAAATTGATGAAACGAAAAGGGTTTTTAAAGGAGATTCTCATATTTCTAGCAATATAAATTATGCTTTACTTTGAATTTAATAAGTAATTATTATTCATTTTCTATTCAAATTATGACTAAAGTCCTAATTGATAGGTTGATTGAAAAATATTTATAGCTTTCAAACGGTATCAAATTTTTTGAATCCAAAACATGTGTCACATTCTATGCTTCACATACTATAGGATTAAAAAAAATAAAAATTGAATTTCATGAAGTTTTGACCAAGTTAAGGTGGTGAGACATAGGAGTTGTAATAAAACTCATAATTAATTATTTACTTGGAAAAAAATTACAAAAAAATATGCATCACATCGGGGCATGAGTCCTCTACTTATATCTAAAATCTTATAAAAAAAATACTATCATTTTATTGTGGTTAGGGTGGTTAGACATACACCTACTTATTTTTTCCTTGAAATTTAAGTACTACATTGAAATTTCAAATTTTCACCAATTTCTTTTTTTTAAACATACCTAGTAGTTTAGAAACTACATTTAATTTGCTACATATTCTATTCTTACACATTTTTGAAATAATATAGATAACTTATTCAAAATTTTACATCAAGTTGCCAAACTCTGATTTGTCTAATTTTTTTGCATCTTAAGGGCCTATTTTTTTCATGATGATCCTACACATACCCTAACATGAGATTTTTTTTTTCACTTTTTCATCTGTGTTTTGTCTACATCTCATAAGGTCTTCCATTGTCTTTTTAGGTGTCATGTGAACTTGGAAGTGACTAATGAAAGCATCCACCAATTTATTGAATGAACGGATGGAATGATTGGGCAAGTTGGAAAACCATTGCAATGCAGTATCTTTCAAGGTCCTTGGAAAAAGTTTTGCTAAAATTTTATCATCAAGGACAAAGTCACTACACAAAGCTGTATAAACATTAACATGGTTGATAGGATCTCCTTTTTCTTCGTATTTCTCAAACCAAGGAATTTCTATCCCTTGTGGCATCGGGGTACGTAATATTTATAAGGATAAGGGGTTGTTGTAGACATGATATGTGGGTGGAGTGGTTTGACCTTAACTAATGGTGGAAAGCTTATGTTGCATAGATGAAACAGTGTTAAGGAGTTGTGTAAGAAGGGGATCGGGGTATGTGGGTTGAGGTGGAAGGGAAAATGGTGATGGAGTGTAAGTGATGTTAGGGGAAGTGAAAGGAATGCTAAGGGCTGTGAAAGTGGTGGAAGGGACTTGTGATGACACAAAAGAAGTAGGAATGCTAGTGGAAATTGGGAAAGAAGTAGCCTGATGCATAGTTGTATGGATGTGCAGATTGGTATAAGCTAGTATGGATGCTATGGTTGAAGGGGGACGAACTTGAGGTGTTGCTTGGTTTACAAGAATATTTGCAGATGGGTGATTTGAAGAGGCATGTTTATTGTAAATCTCAAAAAAATTCTTCATCACTTGCAAGCCATCATCACTTTCAATCAAATGATGAAGATTCTCAATAGCAGGTTTGGAAGTGGTGGAAATGTTTTCAAGTGACAATTCTTGTTGTAAATGTGCAAAGTCCTCATGAATATTAATGACCTTTTCTTGTGAAAGGGAATTGTTTTGGTTGTCAACATTCATTGGATGGAAAGGTGAAGGAATGGAAGTGGTATTGTTAGGGCCTAATGCACCATTGCCCATATTAGGAGTAGGACCCCGTGAGATCCCAAGGTCCACAACGAAGGTGCTATTGTGGGATGCCATGAGTCTAGAACTTCTTCTCACTAAAGTATTATCAATGGGGCACCAAACACTCATAAAAGTACCACAAAGGAGGGGTGAATGCAAATGCAAACTAATCTAAAAGTTTGAAATGCAAATAACAAAAATGCTACTAACTGTAAATGAGATCTAACATCTGAAAACAAAAATGTAGACAAATGCCAGAAAAATGGTCAAAATGTTGTCTAAAAAGTGCATAGGGGTTGATTCGCCTTGGGTTGTGAATGAGTCCTAGTATGATGTTTTCTATTGTTTTTCAAAAATTTAAAGATGATTGAAATGCTCTACAGAATGCAATAACAGATAAAAAATGTAGATTTTGAATTTTTTCAATGAGATGTAATGCAAAAATGAAATCTAAATGAAGTTTTCACTAATGTAAAATGAAAAGTCCTAGAAGATCTTGAGGAAGGTGTATGAGCTTTGCTAGGGTTTTGTGATTCCTGCGGTCATTCTTGGCCCCTCTTGTGTCATACTGTGGTCGACGTTAGTGCAAGAAACTCCTCTTTTCCTGTGTGTACGACCACATTTAGTGCAATTTTTGTGTTTTCATATGCCTTCAACTGGCTCTAACTCAGCAGTTCATGCTGGTGTTAGCAGTTCATTGGCTTTGCTCAATGGCTCCTCCTCCAAACAAACATCCCCAAAAATTTGTTTCGAAAATATTTCATGAGGTAAGTTCTCTGATTCACTAGCTGATGTAGTTTTTCCTTTACCAGATTTTGATATTTCTTTTTGATGGCTTGAGCAACACACCCTTGTCAGGTTTTTTTTGGGAGAACTCCCCCTAAAAGTGTGCCTAAAGAATGGGTCAATAAGGCTTGGGTCCCTCATGGGGTCCACCTTGACATGGTGCAAAATTTAACCAAGGGTTTCTTTTTGTTTCGCTTTGTGGAAGTCAATCATGTCTAGGCTATATTAGCCCATGGTCCCTGGTATGTCTAGTTTTCTTTGTTAGTTTTCCAGGCATGGACTCAAGACTCTATTGTCTCGGATGACAACAAGTTGCAGGTTCTGATCTGGATTGAATTTCTTGGTTTACCCTTTCCTTGTGTGCCTTTTTTGAATCATATAGCTTCCTCGCTAGGGAGGGTTATTTTCAATGACCTAGATAGGTTCTTTCAGGCCCGACCCCAGAAAAGGGTTTGTGTAGAAGTGGACCTTTCCAAAGGTTTGAGAGACTCCATTGATATCCAAATTGGAGCTCTCCGGCATACCTAGAAGGTCACATATTTTCATCTTCCCAACACATGTTATAGGTGTCAGTCCATAGACCACAAGATCAAGGACTGCCGCTTGGTAGTGCCTCGTACACCTTCTCTGCCATGAGATGTTAAAAAACCTTTTTTGATAGATGCCTCTGTTGCCAAACCTGATGCGAAATGGACTACGATTATGAACTGCAAGAATAAGTACACTGGTTGTGGGTTGGCCCCCAAGGCCTCCGAACCAACAAAAGTTGTTTCAAACCCCTCAAAGAAGGGGAAGGAAGCCCTGTTGGAGCTGATTATGTTTTACCACAGCCTAGGCCACAGGAAACTCCTCAGCTTGATGTTGTCATGTTATCGTAGCCAAATGTTTCCCCTCGAGTGACAGGAGCTCAAAGGCAATCTCACAACCCTTCTCCTCCTAGGGAAGAAGGGGAATATGATCAAGAAAAGTGGAGGCTATCCTCTCCTTCCATCCACATTGGGTTAGTTCTACCAAAAATTTTGCAGAATCGTTTCTCTTCTTCGAATGAAGAGAAACTGGGCTTAAAAAATATGGAGGAGTTTCATTCATGAATTTCCTCTCATGGAATGTTCGGGGTTTGACAGACCTCTCCATAAAGTATTCTATCAAGGATACCTTGTGTAAGTATTTAGGTATTAAAGTGCTTTGTCTTCAAGAAGTTAATTTTGTTGGTTTTTTGCTTGCTACCGCTTGTCGCTCTATTTGGCTAGCTAGTAAAATGTTTTGTACTGCTCATGATGTTGGGCATGATAGAGCTGTCACCCTTTTGTCCCCATGGTGGCACTCTTGTGTGGTCAAACATGGTTCTGATCCCACTCATCGGCTCATCTAGATCCTTATCAACATTTATAATCATTCCTTTGGGATTATTAATGTCTATGCTTCTAATGATGTTGTGGAATGTTCCTTGCTCTAGCGGTAGATTGTTGATTCATTTTTAGTTGCTACCTAGTTACTATGTGGAGATTTCAATATGGTTGAGATGGTGTATGAAAAATATGGAACCTTACCATTCAGATGGACAGTTGGCGAAAGGGAGGTGTGGTTTTACATGCGCAATAAGTTGGGGCTCTTTGATCCCAATATTGGTTGCCGCCATTCTCATTCTCTATGGAATACTTGGTGTAATTTCAGAGCTGGGTCTGATAGAATATTTAAACGTCTTGATCATGCCATGATCTTGGCTCAATCTTTTTTCTCTTTTGACAACTATTCTCTCTCAGTTAAGCTGCTAGTGGATGTGACTTTGTCAGACCACTTCCCCATTTTTTTTGCATTGAATGGGAGACTCAACAACCTCGCACATGTAAAAATATTTTTTTTTAAACACATCTTTACTCTACCACAAGCCTATCCTGACCCACATTTATAGAGTTTGAAATCTGGTGTGCAGGCCAGCTCATCATACAAGCTAGATTACTTGGTGGAATGATGCTATCACTCGTACGGCTAGATTTTTGTACATTTATGGGTGTTAATTGGCTATCTTTCTTCGGTGGTCTTATGAGGCTACCACCGTTGACCTCTGCTCAGCTACTAAGGCTTTGGAGGCCAGCCCTTTTTCTCCATCATTGCAAGTCAAGGTGGTGGAATTAAGGCACAAAAATTAAGTTGCAGACAATTATGCTGCCAGAGGTGTGCAAATCAAAGCCCAGTTACATCTGGTGATCGTTCTGACAAAGAATTTTTTTTGGCTCTGTGTACCAGGCACTTATCCCCTAGCATTAAAAAAAATAAAAATGGCATTCATTTGCTTTCTGAGCTTCTTGACATTCTCCAGGCCTTTGTGCATCATTATGATGAAGTTTTCACTACACAAGAACCCATGCCTATGCGACAACAAGCCCTTTAGGATTTCCTTGCTGTGGTGCCAAATAGGCTTTCTTCAACCCAAATTTTTTTTTGTGATCAATTGTTAACAATTGATGAACTCAAAGAGGTTGTTCATTCCATGGCTGATGACAGAGCCCTAAGGGTTGATGGGTTCCCTTGCAAATTCTACAAGGTCCTATGGGACTGTATTGGGCAAGATCTGCATCATGTTTACTTAGAGGCTTTTCATGCTAATTCTCTAGGTAACTTAATTAACAAAGGTAATATAAAATTCATACCTAAGTCTGGTGACCTAGAAGACATTTGCAACTAGAGACCTATCACACTTCTCAATATCTCCTATAAGATCATCGCCAAGGCTTTAGCTCTGAAGATCCACCATCTTTTACCTTAGATTGTGTGCCCAGAGAAAATTGGGTTTATCAAATCCATGTTTATTCTAGATAATATTATTGATGTTTGGGAAGGCATGGAATGGGCCAAGCGTTCAAACTAGAAAGCCATGTTTTATCAAAATCAACTTTTCCAAGGCCTATGACCATATTGAGTGGCCTTTTATTCTTGCTATGCTACAAGCTTTGGGTTTTGGCCCAAACTTCATTCAGTCAGTTTGAATACTCTTTACGGATGCCTCGACATGCATCACCATTAATGGTCGTCAATCCTCTGCCTTTAGACTCTTTCATTCCATTAAAAAATGGTGCCCACTTTCCCCCTCTTTGTATGTGCTTTTTGTTGAAGGATTTAGCTACCTCCTGGATAATGCGGTTTCCTAGAAGCATGTCAAGGGCATCTCTCTACCCAACTCTTAGGCTCAGCTGGTTAATGGCCATTTTGTAGATAACTCTTTCCTCACTCTTCTGGAAGAAGAAGATACTATTGATGTAGCCCTGGAGTTCCTTAATATCTTTTGTCTTACTTTTGGTTCTGCCATTCAGTGGCACAAAACTTTGTGCTATAGACAATCTATCTTTCCTTCTCCTCCTTGGTTGCAGCAATATGGTTGGAAGTGGATTGGGCCAAGACAAAATTTTTAGTTTCTGAGCATTCCCTTTGCTTTCCAAGCGTCCCTGGCCAAATTGTGGTAGGTTGTTCTCTCCAGGGTCAAGTAGAAGCTTGCTTAATGGTTTACCAAGCCCCTCTCTTTGGCAGGGAAATTTAAGGTGTGCTCTAAAGTTTTGGCGCCCACCAATGTCTACTATTCTTCCTATTGGGCCCCTTCCAAAGCTGCCTATAGAAAGCTTGAAAAATTGCTTCAAGACTTTCTTTGGGCCTCCTCTGAGTCCCCTAGAGGGTTTCACCATGTGGCTTGGGAATTTGTCTACCTTCCCATAGATTCTAAAGGACTTCGGTTTGTTGGTTACTTTTTATGCTATTAACCAGGTTGGTCTTCTAATCTACCTATGGAATTGCCAATTCCAATAGAGGGCAGCTCGAAGGACCTGGACCAACTGACAAGGACTTTAAAATAACCTCCTACACTTTGGGCTCTGCAAGACCCGGGAGGGGAATCCCATAATGTGTTTACAACCTCTGCACCATTATCATAAACAACATTAATAATAACAGATACTCCCACTTAATAGCTCAACACAATAAGATAATATTGAATAGAATCACCTATTCTTCAATAATATCAACTATATGAAGGATGGTATGACTACAACACAATCCATAATATATAAAATAGTCATCAATTTTCAATCTGTAGTAAGCTCCAGGAAAAGACACACTAATACTAAATCACACGAATGAATGCAACCTAGATCAGTGCCATATATCCATTGGGGAGTCAAATTTATAAGCATTTAAAGGTTTATAGTAGATGAAATACATGACATATAAGGTCCTTGACAATATTGCATTACAATTTCATCAATATGTATTCTAACTCAATACTGCCTATCAAATCCCTATACAGAACATATCTACCTATAATCCTATTGAAGCATTTTAACTAATTCCTTGAATTAATAGCTACAATAGAATAATACACACCACAACAGTTAGATGAATGAAACAAACCTTAGTTATTTTATTCAAAGTTTAGATATGTGCGTACAATGGAGAGACATGAGCTTGAATTTGTCATTTTCATTCAAATGCTACTACTGTTATGCAACATTAAATCCTCACGAACTCAAAACCTATTACAGAATGACTCAGAATCCTAAATTGCATTTCTCTCTAGAAACATATGATTTTACAATCTACTCTGCAACTTCACCTAGACTCGATCAAAATTCTCTAACTTGCTAACCCATACTTCTAGCATTGAAATCCTTCTTATAGAAAAATGAAGGAGAAAATAAGCATCGGGCCAGAAAGTACACATGTCACCAGCCGATTTGGACACCTGATGATATTCCAAAAATCATTATAACAACAATCATCCTGGAGCATATTCTCATTCATCATGTTGATGGAGGAAGGTTGATGCAATAACAAAAAACCATGCAAAGTGCATGCCAAGAAAACCATCAACACAAAACTGGAATTGTTGTAACTACAACATCTGATTTGCCACCTATCAGTAGCCCACTCTTTTTACTCATCATTCAAATACTTAGCTACCCACCTCTGGTATTATTCATTAGTTGGCCAGTCAAAATTAATAACCTCATTTACCTTTGTACTATAAGGCATATACTTTACCGCTACCTAATTAGCATCTCTTTCAAAAGACTCCAAAAATGATCTGGTACTAATAATCTTATTCATACAATTTACCAATAAATCATAATCTAAGTCATCACAAATTATTTTAATTTGATTATTGATGATGTTATTTTCTTGATCCTACCATTGTTGAAGTGTTTTGATTTCCCCCTGCTTATCAATTATATCAGGTAACAGTGTGTTACCCCAATCATTACATTTTTTTACCAACTCCCTAATCTTCCTACTTAAATCATCTGGTAAGGTTTGAAAACCTTGCAATGATTTTACTAATATATGAGTAGGCTTCAATGATTGGGGCCTGTTATTTATATCAAACCTTGAGGCTTTATTCATGATATCCAGATCATTTTCCCTGGGGATCCAATTTTCAATTATTGGAATCACTATCTCTTGATCCCTATCAATATTCTTTATTGCTTCCAATAGCAAATAATACAAAGAATTTATAGAGGGAAATTTATTATCTACCCTTTCATTCAAGTACTCCAAAACAACAGTAACAATTTCTTTTTCCTTTGAAATAAAACCCTCCTCTTTTACCTTTAATGATGTTTGTAATTCATCAATTTTTTGTATGTGCTGCCTCTTTGTTGGATCAATAGAGCACTCTATTTCTTCATCAATTTTTTCTAGAGGAGGGGTGAGAGCAGGATTTTGAATGGGAGACCCTGGTGTAGAAACATTTGGAGGAGCAGGAGGCATTGACCCTATTGTGGGAGGAAATGTGTTGGTTGCTGGAGCACTAGATGTTTCCCCAATATGTCTATACTTGAACCTTTCCACTTCAGTTTGTAGCTCAACATTCCTCTGTTGCATTTTACTATATTCATCAATCAAAATGTTATACTTCTCTGTTTACCTCTTCCTTTCAGCCTCCTCCCTTTCAGCAATTTTTTGGGCCAACTTGGCCACATTCATAGTTAAATTAGTGGCTTTGGTGGTTGAAGTCTCTGAAGCCCTCTTTATTATTAATCCTCCTTTGAAATTTGGATTAATATCAATAATGTATGGCTTTCTTCCTTGTGGAACCAATGCCCAAATTGCCAAAGTCTCATATTCTTCACTGAAGGCAGAGTTTTGCAATGCTGCCTTAAATTCTTTTTTAGAATCTTGAAAAGGATTCTTGGACTTCATAATGGCATTGAAAGCCACTGCATCTATGATGTCCCATTTAGGAAAAATCAAAATACCAGCCTGACTCACTAGTTGTCTTCCTTCTTCAAGAGTGATATTTTTGAACTCTTCCATTAGTTCAGCTTTTACTTCTTCATCATTCTCTTGATCTGACCTGTCAAGCCTTAGTTCTCTTCTTTCCTTGTATTTATTTTGATATTCCTCAAATTTAATCCTCCATGCCAATTGCAAGAATACAAGAGTCTTTACAAATGCATTGTCATCTAAGAACTCCTTGTGACCTTCCATCCTTGTATCTTGCACACTTTTACCCTTCATATCCAAATCGGATAGAACCAATTTAGATAACCTAGGAGGGGAAGGCATACCAACCTACATGTATTGATTAGTAAAAATAATTTCATCTGTCAAATCCTGAAGTGGGTGATCAATTATTTTCCTCTTAGGGCATGGCTCAGATGGTGGTGACGGGGGATTACACTCTGGTGAAGATTGTAATTCAATGATCTTGACTGCCCTGGGTACCTTGAATTTTGGGCCTAGTTGTGGAGGTGCCTTCATTATTTGCTACCCCTTTCTGTCAACTTCTTCCTCATCACTACTACTATCCCTTTTCCTCCTATAGATAGGCCACCTTTCTGTAGGTTGATATACTCACCTTGTTTCAATTGGCCTATCACTTTGTCCTTGCATATCCAAACTTAGCCTTAAATTTATCTTTTTCGTTGTCAAGGTGTCCATAATATCCTTGAAGTTCTTAATTAGAAAATCAATTTTCTTATGGTATGGAGTGAATTCCATCAGTAGATTATAGTTCAGATCCATTTCATGCACAATATCCAGTAGCTTACTATAAGCTATCCATTTCTCCTTGTTCAATTCTTGCTTATTTAAATCAAATTCATTTATGATCGGGTCCTTAGGGAAATTTAACTCATGTGAAAACTTGCCACCTTTCATTCTTTTTCTGAAAAGAGAAAAGAAACCTTTAGGATCATGTTGTCACCTTAGACCAAATATCAAATGGTAATCAACAAAGAATTTATCAAAATGTGTCTAGCCTCCTTTTGAAAATGTAATGTCGGACACTACTATATAATCAGGGAATAATATTCCCTTCCCCTTTTTAGTAAGGTTGTCTTCATGAATACAACCCATTTGCCACATGACTTTTGCAAACCCTATTCTTAGTGGCACATTGTATGGCAGTATGTGAGGGGCTCCCTGAAATCCATATATTCTCAAGATAGTGCTGATAGGGTACGGGATAATGTCACCCGAATTATGTAAAACCCTCAATTATGGCTTCCTCTCCTTCGGCCTGAGGAAATCATGTACTTCCTTAGGGATCCTAGGCATATTTCCCATCAATCTAGCCCTTAATCTAGAAGCAAAACAATTATCAAATTCCACATAACTGGTGTTTTCCTTATTACAAGACAAATTTGCAGCCCATATTTGTACTGACAATCTTTCTCCATCAATTGATTTCCTTAAGTTCATCTTCTCAGCAAAGAAATCAGCATTCCTAAACAGGAACATATGCATCAACATGGAATATCAAAAGAATTGAGTACAAGTATCATCTTTCTGCAGCTTCAACAACCCTTCATCTATCCTCTCCGCCAAAAAAGAAGTAAAGTCATATGTTACAAAGAAGTTAGGGTGTTGTATTTGCACCCCCATGAAAATGTATGCAATTGGAATACTGCACCAGGACTGAAACCCAAAATTTGACATAGTGAATAGAAAGTAGACAGGAAAGGATTTGCAAAACAATTCAATCTGAAGGGTTCCTGATCACTAGGGCTGATGTGAAATTGTGAACTTCCTACCTTAACCAGATGAGGTGGAAGCAGCTTACCCCTAAAAAGAAATTTTTGTTTTGTATACTCTTGCTTCATTTCCTCAAGATTAATAGGAACCAAGTCATCACTTGGCTCACACAAATCAAAAGTCTGTTGGATAACATCTCTGTTAATTTCTAATAGAACCCCTCCATCATTATCTCTGATTACTTGTGTGATAGGGTCATATCTCTTGGCCAGTGCTCTAAGTAAGTCCACATCAAAGAACACATTTGGTACAACTAGCTTTCCCATGTCGTACATCCATCCATTTGAAAAAGGATGAGGCAAGTTCTTCTATCCATACCATAAACTAAACATTTGTAAGCCGGTGACTGGAACCCTAGCATCAACAATGTTGTAACTATTGCACACCAAACCCTCCCCTAGGATTTTCCCTCACATCAACACTACACCTTTGGCTTTGAAAATATTTTCACAAAATACTTGGATGCCTTGTGATACAAATGAGACAAGTAAATTGATTTTATGTCGATCAAATTTCACTAGTAGATGTCTCATCCACCATTAAAGCTCACTCGTTGGCTACACGAACGACTCCAACCATATTTAATACATATTTAAATGAGTTGTTGATCCTTTAGTTTGATCAAATCATCAACGACCATCTTCAAAACAAGCTGACATAATCCCCAACATAGCAATAAGGGGCCCACTATGTCATATGCCGTGAAGGAATACCATGTGGTGGTTGCCCGCAATATTGCAATCCTTTGATTTACCATCGCACGATGGTGGGCATCGTCGATCTTTCTTATCAGAAATCCTACTCCTTCAAAAATGGTCGTCATCCTTGCCTTTAATTGTCGAGCATCTTTTCCCTTAAAATCATAACATCTGCATTGAAATAAAACTCGTGCATCTTACAAGTGCATTAGTAATCCACCCCTTAATACATTTAAAATCGGAAAATGCTTTCTTCACTCCTTAGGATTCATTGGATGAGACACGTGGTAGGCGCCCGCGATATTGTGATCCCAAAATTCTTGATCACGGGATGTCAAGCACCGTCGATCTTGAAAAGATAGCACATTAATGGTCACACAGATTTCATCCTTTAGGAAGGGCACGTGGCACCCACCTGCAATATCATGATCCATTTAATCCTAATCGCAGGATAGTGGGCATCGTTGATATATGCAGCAAATGGATCAATGGTAGCGTTAAAATCAACCCTTTGCAAAACAAAACATTTATTAAAAAGCAAGGAGACACCACTAGGCAGGTGACAAACAACAACATAAGTTGTTTTAAAATGACAAAGCATGGGGTCAGCCTAGACTTAGGAAAAAATAAAAACTTATGAAAGGCTGCAAAAATTAGAAACCGAAGGGGCCAACGTCTAGATGGAATGATTGGGCACAAGTCATTTTAAGACCCTTCAAAAAGGTAACATCCAAATAGAACCTCAACGAGGGCAAAAAACAAACACTAGGGTTTATGATGAAGACAGGGCTAAACCCCTAGCCCCTCAAAATTTTCAACACCAAGAAAGACCAGCGACATAAGGGAGGTCATGAGTGACAAACAAGGAGCAAAATTTGAAAGCTCCATCAGTGGCTCCAGTTGGGGATATTCATTCCATAGGAATGAAGCGAGAATTCAGAATCTTAGGAATAGCAAACCAAGAGGCAGAGATGACCAAAAAGGAATTGTTTGGACAAAACAACCCGACCAATATATAAGACATACAAAATATACAAACTTAAACTATTATTCATGGAAATAAAACATAAAGTAAAGTATAAATTCAAGAACTGTCCATGAACTGGCAGTTCAAGAATATCTCCCATCATCTCTTGAAGGAAGAACGAATCTTCAGCCCACTTATCATCAATCAGGAATGGTCCTAACCAAATTGCATCAAATTTCCCATGTTTCCCTTTATCTTCTAGTCTGGCATTCCACATTAAGACCAAATCTCCATTTTTAAAGCTCCTTATAGTTGCTCTCTTGTCATACAAGTTCTTTACTTGCAACTGCAACTTAGCATTTTTCTTTTGTGCTTCCAACCTGGCTTCATCCAATTCTATAAGAGCTTCCACTCTCAATTGCATTTCATCATCTATTTCATTATCATATATCTGGAAAAACTTATACATTTACATTAAGTTGTTTTGGGGAAACCTAACATTTATCCCATAAACCAAGTTGAATGGGGCACAACCTATTGCCTTCTTCACAGTTACCCTATTTTCCCAAACTGCTAATCTCAGCTTAGAATCCCAAGCTCTTTTATTTTGATCTAGGATTCTTTTAATAATCTTCATCAAGCTTTTATTGCTTGATTCTGCTTGTCCATTCCCCTGTGGATGGTATGGTGATGAATAAGAAATCTAGATGCCATGCTTTTCACAAAATTCTATGTATTCTTCATATCTAAAGCACATTGCATTGTCTGACACAATCCTTTCTGGACATCCAAATCTAGTCAATATATTGCTCATCAGGAAATCAATTACCACTTTACTAGTGGCTTTCTTTGTTGGAATTTCTTCCACCCACTTGGTAAAATAATCAATGGCCACCAATATCCAGGAATGACCTCCACTACATTTACATGCTATCTCCCCTACAAAATCAATACCCCATTGCTAGAATGGGGCTTGTACTATAACTAGTTTTAAAGGAAAGTTACCAGAAAACTTTAACTTACCAGAGAAACGTTGACAAGCATCACATGTCCTCACTACTTGGTGTGCATCCTTAAAAATTGAAGGCCACCAAAACCCAGCCCTCATTATCTTATGTGCAGTTGTTTTAGCCATATAATGTCCTCCACAAACTCCATTGTGCATTCTACTAAGAAGTTCTTTTGCTTGATCTTGATCAACACATTTCAGCATGACACCCTCTCCATTTCTCCACCAGAGATTTCCATCTACAATAACATACTTGATAGCATGTAATTTCAATGTCCTTTTCTCATTTTCACTCAAGTTATCAGGACATTTCAGTTTTTGCAAGTAATATATCACATCTCTATACCATTCTAAATGCTCCATATCACATAGATGTGACCTATTCTCCTCTTCTAGCAAATTTATTTGATTTTCTTCCAAATTACTCTAGGCCATGAGCTTGGCCAATCCCTATCCTCTTACCAATTTAGTAATCTCTTGCTGTGTGAAAATGTCCTTAACAATAGCACTAAGCACATAAGCAATTACAGTAGCTCCCATCAAATAAGGTCTAAAATCCTTCACCGCTTTTACCAATGCATATGCCTATTTTTTATTTATATCATACTTAAGTTCTGCAACTTGTAAAAATTTACTGAAAAAGGCTATAGGTTGTTCAAAACCTTCTGCATTCTTTTGTAACAACATAGCTGCAATTGTGTGGAAAGAAGCAAATGAGAAAATCTGTAAAGATTTGGAAAAATCAGGGGTTCTTAACACATGAGACTCCTTTATTGCTTGCTTAATGGCCTGGAAAGCCTGCACAGGTTCCTCATCCTATTCAACATTGGCTCCTTTCTTGATAATTTTGGAAATAGGGCAAACTATCTCAGCAAAATTTGTCACAAACCTCCTCAAGAAATTTATTTTCCCAAAGAAAGATTGGATTCCTTTGACAGTTCGGGGTTGTGGCACTTTATTAATTGTAATAACTCTATCTGGATCAATTTTTACTCCATCCTTAGAAACTATATGTCCCAATAGTTTTCCTTCTTGTACTCCAAACACACATTTCTTTAGATTCAAAGAAATGCCATACTCCAAGGTTCTAATGAATACTTTCCCCAGATTCTCACAATGATCCTCTTCCTTTTTAGAATATGCTATCAGATCATCTTGATAAATTACCAAAAATAAGTTAATGAAATCTAAAAATGCCACATCCATGGCTCTTTGAAAAGTAGCCCCTGTAGCTGTTAGACCAAATGGCATTCTTACATAAACATATGTTCCCCATGGTGTAGTGAAAGTTGTCTTAAACTGTTCAGACTCTTTGACCATGAGCTGATTATATCCAAAGAAACCATCCATCATAGACATTAATTCACATCCTGTCACGTGTTGTAACATAGCTTCCATATTAGGTAATGGATAATTGTCTTTTAACGAAGACATATTCAGATTTCTTAAATCTACACATAACCTAATGTCTCCATTTTTCTTTCTTACCGATACCAAGTTTGATACCCAAGATGAATGTCTGATTGGCTTGATGATCCCTGCATCCCTTAGTTTTATTAATTCTTCTTGCATTTTGGGGGCCAAAGTGGGATTAATAGGCCTTTTCTTTTGTCTGAATGGCTTAGAATCATCACATAAAGGAATCTCATGTTGAAAAAAATCCTCCCTATATGCCTTAAGGTCATCATAAGACCATGCAAACACATGCCTAAACTTCCTCAATAAATCAATTAACATCCTTCTCACTTTTGGTGACATTCTCTTTACAATATACACTTTCTTTGGGGATGCTTCTATTCCAAGATTTATCTCCTCCAGGTCATCAGGATGGGAAACAGTATGATTAGCCTATGTCTTGTCTTGATTTTCAAACACTCTTTCTAATACAACTAGACCCTTGGGAATTGTGTTTGTCTTTAACTGAATGACTTAATTTCCGAATACAGTATCCTTACCATCAATATTTTCAACAAAAGCTCCAAAGTCAATTTCCTGATTTTCATATTCTCCCACACAATTCAAAAAATTTAATATATCTTCATCATTATCAAAAAATTTCCAATTTTTAATATTATCAGGGATAGATGGCCTAGTTTGCACCTCAACCTTTGAAATTCCAACATAAGTCATGTCATCTGGTTTTAATGCAATGTTAGCTAAAAATTTTTCCACTTTGTTTTGACCTCTCTCCATCCACCCTATACCAAATGCATCAAAGTTATCCAATTCATCCCAAACATCATTCCTATACTATTTTAACCTCTTGTTCTTTGATACATATTTGGATCTAACTTGAGAGACCACCAGCTCAGAATCCCCAATTGCTTTGATCCTTTTAATACCATGTTTTTAGCCAATCTTAACCCTAATAACAAGGCTTCATACTCTGCCACATTATTTGTGCATTCAAATAACAGAGTGAATGAGAATTTGAATGTCTTTCCACTTGGTGATTGTAACAAAACACCTACACAGACCCTTCTTTTTAACAAGCACCATCAAAATACATAATCCACAAATCATCAAATTCTAACAATTGTTTCATTTCCATATCAATCAATGCAACAGGTTTATCACAACTGCTAGGGAATTCCTCAACCCTAAATTCATTTATACCACTGTCAATAAAACATGTCATATTCTCAACCAGACCATGCTCAATCATATGAGGTACTTTTGTTGACATCCTTACCATCAATAGAGAAAGTAGAAAATGAAAAATCACATTGCATGTTACCCCCCATAGATGCACTCCATTTTCTTGACAAAAGCATCCCAAAGTGCGGTGGGATGTCTGCAACTAAGACAGTCATGACTAAATCCTTGTGAGGGTACTGATTCAACTTATAAGGCAATGCTTTGATAGTTCCAATAACTGGGACTTCTCTTGAATCCATAGCATAACATTTTCCTTGAGTAGTATCTATTGTCAAGCCCATTGCCTCCATTATTTTGACTGGCATAACATTATTTGAGGCCCCTGAATCTATCATACAGTTTCTTAGAGTTTTCCCATTTATATCCACACTCAAGAAAAAGGGGTTTATGTTTTCAAGGCACATGTTAATAGAATTACCTAAATACACAGGGGGAATTTGTGACACTATTCCCTCCACTTGCTTTTCTTTCTAGTTATCTTTCACTTCTTTACTAGTTCCATGTTTAGTCTTATTACCAACGACATCTTTGATTAGAGTTATTACCTTTTCATTGTGTTCATCTATTCTCATCATTTCTAGTAAAGGTACAATTACTTTAACCTGAGAAAGAACATGAAACATATCCAAAGGTTTATATTTAGGAAAATTAAACATCATACCTTCATTATTTTCCTTTCTTTCTGGCTGACTACATCCTCCTAGCTCCTTTTGCTGGTCATTCTTTGCAGCAGGTTTAGTCACCTTTGCAATCACCTTTTTCTTCACCACTAGTACAATTACACCTTCTTGAAGCTTTGACGTCTCATTTCTTTTTGCCCAAATCTTATCACCCTTAACTTCTTTGACTTTTACAGTATCCCTTTTGTTTTCAATCTTAAGATCTTTGTTTTTATCCTTTTTCTCTTTGATAAATAAGCCAGCAGGTTTACCTTGTTCACCAACAATAGTTCTACTTCTCAATTGGAGTGAACCTCTCATTTGGGAAGCCATTTCTTTAGTCAACCTTGCAATTTCCTCTTTTGACAGTCTCCTTAAAGACACTGAATCTTCAACCTTCTCCATATTGCAAGCATTATGATCAAAATCATCTTCCTCATCAGAAAAGACCTGTTGATGGTACATCTCATTTCTCTGTCTCTAATTATCCAAATTAGCTTCTTGTATTTCACCATCAGAAGAGTATTTTGCTTCATCAATGTATGATCTATCCATATAAACATCAACATTCGTAATAATTTTGGAAATAGGGCAAACTATCTCAGCAAAATTCGTCACAAACCTCCTCAAGAAATTTATTTTCCCAAAGAAAGATTGGATTCCTTTGACAGTTCGGGGTTGTGGCACTTTATTAATTGTAATAACTCTATCTGGATCAATTTTTACTCCATCCTTAGAAACTATATGTCCCAATAGTTTTCCTTCTTGTACTCCAAACACACATTTCTTTAGATTCAAAGAAATGCCATACTCCAAGGTTCTAATGAATACTTTCCCCAGATTCTCACAATGATCCTCTTCCTTTTTAGAATATGCTATCAGATCATCTTGATAAATTACCAAAAATAAGTTAATGAAATCTAAAAATGCCACATCCATGGCTCTTTGAAAAGTAGCCCCTGTAGCTGTTAGACCAAATGGCATTCTTACATAAACATATGTTCCCCATGGTGTAGTGAAAGTTGTCTTAAACTGTTCAGACTCTTTGACCATGAGCTGATTATATCCAAAGAAACCATCCATCATAGACATTAATTCACATCCTGTCACGTGTTGTAACATAGCTTCCATATTAGGTAATGGATAATTGTCTTTTAACGAAGACATATTCAGATTTCTTAAATCTACACATAACCTAATGTCTCCATTTTTCTTTCTTACCGATACCAAGTTTGATACCCAAGATGAATGTCTGATTGGCTTGATGATCCCTGCATCCCTTAGTTTTATTAATTCTTCTTGCATTTTGGGGGCCAAAGTGGGATTAATAGGCCTTTTCTTTTGTCTGAATGGCTTAGAATCATCACATAAAGGAATCTCATGTTGAAAAAAATCCTCCCTATATGCCTTAAGGTCATCATAAGACCATGCAAACACATGCCTAAACTTCCTCAATAAATCAATTAACATCCTTCTCACTTTTGGTGACATTCTCTTTACAATATACACTTTCTTTGGGGATGCTTCTATTCCAAGATTTATCTCCTCCAGGTCATCAGGATGGGAAACAGTATGATTAGCCTATGTCTTGTCTTGATTGTCAAACACTCTTTCTAATACAACTAGACCCTTGGGAATTGTGTTTGTCTTTAACTGAATGACTTAATTTCCGAATACAGTATCCTTACCATCAATATTTTCAACAAAAGCTCCAAAGTCAATTTCCTGATTTTCATATTCTCCCACACAATTCAAAAAATTTAATATATCTTCATCATTATCAAAAAATTTCCAATTTTTAATATTATCAGGGATAGATGGCCTAGTTTGCACCTCAACCTTTGAAATTCCAACATAAGTCATGTCATCTGGTTTTAATGCAATGTTAGCTAAAAATTTTTCCACTTTGTTTTGACCTCTCTCCATCCACCCTATACCAAATGCATCAAAGTTATCCAATTCATCCCAAACATCATTCCTATACTATTTTAACCTCTTGTTCTTTGATACATATTTGGATCTAACTTGAGAGACCACCAGCTCAGAATCCCCAATTGCTTTGATCCTTTTAATACCATGTTTTTCAGCCAATCTTAACCCTAATAACAAGGCTTCATACTCTGCCACATTATTTGTGCATTCAAATAACAGAGTGAATGAGAATTTGAATGTCTTTCCACTTGGTGATTGTAACAAAACACCTACACTAGACCCTTCTTTTTAACAAGCACCATCAAAATACATAATCCACAAATCATCAAATTCTAACAATTGTTTCATTTCCATATCAATCAATGCAACAGGTTTATCACAACTACTAGGGAATTCCTCAACCCTAAATTCATTTATACCACTGTCAATAAAACATGTCATATTCTCAACCAGACCATGCTCAATCATATGAGGTACTGTTGACATCCTTACCATCAATAGAGAAAGTAGAAAATGACAAATCACATTGCATGTTACCCCCCATAGATGCACTCCATTTTCTTGACAAAAGCATCCCAAAGTGCGGTGGGATGTCTGCAACTAAGACAGTCATGACTAAATCCTTGTGAGGGTACTGATTCAACTTATAAGGCAATGCTTTGATAGTTCCAATAACTGGGACTTCTCTTGAATCCATAGCATAACATTTTCCTTGAGTAGTATCTATTGTCAAGCCCATTGCCTCCATTATTTTGACTGGCATAACATTATTTGAGGCCCCTGAATCTATCATACAGTTTCTTAGAGTTTTCCCATTTATATCCACACTCAAGAAAAAGGGGTTTATGTTTTCAAGGCACATGTTAATAGAATTACCTAAATACACAGGGGGAATTTGTGACACTATTCCCTCCACTTGCTTTTCTTTCTAGTTATCTTTCACTTCTTTACTAGTTCCATGTTTAGTCTTATTACCAACGACATCTTTGATTAGAGTTATTACCTTTTCATTGTGTTCATCTATTCTCATCATTTCTAGTAAAGGTACAATTACTTTAACCTGAGAAAGAACATGAAACATATCCAAAGGTTTATATTTAGGAAAATTAAACATCATACCTTCATTATTTTCCTTTCTTTCTGGCTGACTACATCCTCCTAGCTCCTTTTGCTGGTCATTCTTTGCAGCAGGTTTAGTCACCTTTGCAATCACCTTTTTCTTCACCACTAGTACAATTACACCTTCTTGAAGCTTTGACGTCTCATTTCTTTTTGCCCAAATCTTATCACCCTTAACTTCTTTGACTTTTACAGTATCCCTTTTGTTTTCAATCTTAAGATCTTTGTTTTTATCCTTTTTCTCTTTGATAAATAAGCCAGCAGGTTTACCTTGTTCACCAACAATAGTTCTACTTCTCAATTGGAGTGAACCTCTCATTTGGGAAGCCATTTCTTTAGTCAACCTTGCAATTTCCTCTTTTGACAGTCTCCTTAAAGACACTGAATCTTCAACCTTCTCCATATTGCAAGCATTATGATCAAAATCATCTTCCTCATCAGAAAAGACCTGTTGATGGTACATCTCATTTCTCTGTCTCTAATTATCCAAATTAGCTTCTTGTATTTCACCATCAGAAGAGTATTTTGCTTCATCAATGTATGATCTATCCATATAAACATTTACATCATCTTGCTCACACTTTGGTGTCTGCTCATGAGTGTCCTCAATTTCCTCAGCAACAATCAATTGAGCAACCCCACAGTAATTTTGATCATGAGGATGTTGACACATTTCACACCATGGTTGGTCTACTACCATATTCATTGAATTTTTCTGTAAGGGGTCTGGTGTATGCTGATCAATTCTAGGCTTCTGACTAGGTAAGATTGGCTTTCCATCTTCTAATTTGTATTCTAAGGGTAATTTTGCAATCTAGGCGGCCTATAATTTTTATTATAGGGCTGCCTTTCATTTCCTACACCCTTTTCTTGCTTAGCAATAGTTTGCTTTATTTCTTTCAGAGTATTGTAAACCTTTTCCCACTTTTCATCATCCCTAGGCTTTGCAGCAGGAACTTTCTCAGTCTTATTTCTAGGATTTTTCAAAAGTGCAGGTTCTTCTCTCCTACCATACTTCCCGGAAGCCTTTTTGTTACTTTCAATATTTATAGACACTCTAAATTCATCCCTCATGGTTTGAGGATCTTTATCTCTAAGGGGATATGCCATTTTAGCATCAAAAGCATTGAAGTATGTAGTTAAGCAAACATTTTCATCAAGCCTCAAAACCTGGAACAACTTATACATTTCCTTTTGAAATCTCAAATTAAACTCTATCACAGGCTCATTCAATGACTTATTGATGTTATTAAATTCGTTCAATATGAAACTAGCATTAGTATTATCACCATACTGCTCTTTAAAACACTTTTCAAACTCATCCCATGACCCAATACTAGCATTAGTTAAACCTCTATACCAATCCCTTGCATCTTCTACCAAGGATTGTACAAACAATTTTATTACAACATCTTCATGTTCTACCTCATAATCATTTAACATGTCCATGAAAGCTTTCAAGTGTTCCTCTGTTGTTACAACATTATTACTAGCAAACTTATTCATCTTTTCTCTCAAGTCAGCAGGGATAGGATTTGGATAACCAGGAATTCCATCAAAGAACAATGGCCTATACCTTTCCAACTGTATAGGTCGTCATTGAAATAATACCTCATTTCTCTAAGAGTCCACACCAGACCCTTTATCTTGTACTCTTAAACCATCCTGATTTGGATTTGCAAACCCAGTTACATGATCCTTCGGGTTAGAACTATTTATAGTGGGGCCTGGATTAATTTTAGAACCACCCTTTAAGGCATCTTGGTGGTTTGATGAGGTTGCAGCTTGTATAACCTCATCTATAGTTGTCATCTTTAGGAAACTTATCTTCCTCTTCATTTTTGCATTTGTAGCCTTGATCTCTATTCTTTCCAACTCTTCTGCCAAAGCTTCACTCTCCTTCTTATCTTTTTCTAAAGCATATTCTATTTGAAATGACACATGTTGTTTGGGATCTCGTTTAGTAGGATAGGGAGTCACATTCTCATTTATTTTAATCCCCTCAACCTTTTGCTTTCCTTTGTCCAATGTCAGTTTAGGATTTTTATTACTTGGTTAAGACCTATCATGAGTTATGGGTTGTGGGTTTGCAGGTTTAGGTTGGGCATCAACGTGGGCTACTGGGGTTTCTTTAGGAACATGCCTTACTTCCTTATTAGCAATCTTCTATAGAACCAGACCCTCAACATTTGGTTTAGGTTCATCTCAGTTCAGAAGCTTCATTGTTGCCAACTGTCTCATTAACCTATCCCTTTCAATCATAACACTCCTCAATGTTACTTCCTTCTCTTTTTCTCTCTTCACTCTAAGCTCAGCTTGTGCTTGGATTTCCCATCTCAATGAATTTATGTCTCCAAAAATATCATCAGGGTCGGGCAAAGTCACATCAGAATTTTGATGTATCATCTAGATCTATTAAATTTACCCCTTCCAATACATGTTCAAAAAACAAAGGATTTACATCATTTTTAGCAGGTGGAGGCACATCACTAGTGCATTCTCTGTGATGGCTTCAAATTCTACTCCTACCTCTTCTCTTTTTAGCATATTTAACACTAACAAGCCCCTTATTCTAACATGTCACATTATCTTGAATCGGTGTATTAAATAATGAATCAAAAAATCCACCACTATCTGACTTTGAATTTCTAGACATCTCATCAAGATTCTCGGGGATAGGATGTAAAAGCTTATGTGTACCTTGGTGTACAGGGTCCTATGACACGAGAGCAACATTACTAGATTCTGGTTTCTTCTTTACTTTGGGAAGTTCACCTTCCAATTTGTGTTCTGGATGATTCTTCATGAATGACCTTGTGTTCTTCATTCCTCACACTTTTCCAAAAGTTCTTTCTATGTATAATAAACTTTTCAAAATAAAACACACACTGGTGTAGAGACTTCAGAGTCGCCACCCAATTTTCTTGGGAATATCAAAAACCTAAAGAAACATGGTTGAATATAAGAACCTTCAAAACCTCAAATTGACAACACACAAAAGTGCTTTACAACATAACTCTTGACACTTATGAAAATAGAAGAACTGGAAAAACTTAACACAGAACTATAGGCTCAACCTTCAAATCACATAAATACTATGAAAACTCTATGCAAAATGGAAAACCGACACACTAGTAAGAAACCTTTTAAAATTAGTTCCCCAGTAGAGTCGCCATTTTGTTGGTTACTTTTTATGCTGTTAACCAAGTTGGTATTCTAATCTACCTATGGAATTGCCAATTCCAATAGAGGGCAGCTCGAAGGACCTGGACCAACTGACGAGGACTTTAAAATAACCTCCTACACTTTGGGCTCTGCAAGACCTGGGAGGGGAATCCTTTAATGTGTTTAGAACCTCTGCACCATTATCATAAACAACATTAATAATAACAGATAATCCCACTTAATAGCTCAACACAATAAGATAATATTGAATAGAATCGGCTATTCTTCAACAATATCAACTATATGAAGCATGGGATGACTACAACACAATCCATAATATATAAAATAGTCATTGATTTACAATCTGTAGCAAGCTCCAGGAAAAGACACACTAATACTGAATCACACGAATGAATGCAACCTAGATCAGTTCCATATATCCATTGGGGAGTCAAATTTATAAGCATTTAAAGGTTTATAATAGATGAAATACATGACATATAAAGTCCCTGACAATATTGCATTACAATTGCATCAGTATGTATTCTAACTCAATACTACTTATCAAATCGCTATATAGAACATATCATCCTATAATCCTATTGAAGCATTTTAACTAATTCTTTGAATTAATAGCTACAATAGAATCATACACACCACAACAATGAGATGAATGAAACAACCCTTAATTATTTTATTCAAAGTTCAGATATGTGCGTACAATGGAGATACATGAGCTTAAATTTATCATTTTAATTCAAATGCTAGTACTGTTATGCAACATTAAATCCTCATAAACTCAAAACCTATTACAAAATGACTCAGAATCCTAAATTGTATTTCTCTCTAGAAACATATGATTTTACAATCTACTCTGTAACTTCACCTAGACTCAATCAAAATTCTCTAACTTGCTAACCCTTACTTCTGGCCTTGAAATCCTTCTTATAGAAAAATGAAGAAGCAAACAAGCATCAGGCCAGAAAGTACACATGTCACTAGCCGATTTGGACACCTGATGATATTCCAAAAATCGTTACAACAAAAATCCTGGAGCATATTCTCATTCATCATGTCGATAGAGGAAGGTTGATGCAATAACAAAAAACCATGCGAAATCCACGCCAAGAAAACCATCAACACAAAACTGGAATCGTTGTAACTGCAGCATCTGATTTGTCGCCTGTTAGTAGCCCACTCTTTTTACTCATCATCATTCAAATACTTAGGTACCCACCTCTAGTATTCTTCATTAGTTGGCCAGTCAAAATTGATAACCTCATTTACCTTTGTACTATAAGGCATATACTTTACTGCTACCTGATTAGCATCTCTTTCAAAAGACTCAAAAAATGAGCCAGTACCAATAATATTATCCATACAATTTACCAAAAAATCATAATCCGAGTCATCACAAATTACTTTAATTTGATTATTGATGACCTTACTTGCTTGATCCTGCCATTGTTGGAGTGTTCTGATTTCCCCTGCTTATCAATTATATCAGGTAATAGTGTGTTACCCCAATCATTGAATTTTTTTACCAACTCCCTAATCTTCCTACTTAAATCATCTAGTAAGGTCTAAAAACCTTGAAATGATTTTACTAATATATGAGTAGGCTTCAATGATTGGGGCCTATTATTTATATCAAACCTTGAGGCTTTATTCATGATATCCAGATCATTTGCCCTAGGGATCCAATTTTCAATTATTGGAATCACTATCTCCTATTCCCTATCAATATTCTTTATTTCTTCCAATAGTAAAGAATACAAGGAATGTATAGAGGGAAATTTATTATCTACCCTTTCATTCAAGTGCTCCAAAATAGGAGTAACAATTTCTTTTTCCTTTGAAATAAAACCCTCCTCTTTAACCCTTAATGATGTCTGTAATTCATCAATTTTTTGTATGAGCTACCTCTTTGTTGGATCAGTAGAACACTATGTTTCTTTATCAATTTGTTCTAGAGGAGGGGTGAGAACAGGATTTTGAATGGGAGACCCTGGTGTAGAAACATTTGGAGGAGCAGGAGGCATTGACCCTGTTGTGGGAGGAAATGTGTTGGTTCTTGGAGCACTAGATGTTTCCCTAATATGTCTATACTTGAATCTTTCCACTTCAATTTGTAGCTCAACATTCCTCTATTGCATTTTACTATATTCATCAATCAAAATGTTATACTTCTCTATTAGGCTCTTCCTTTCAACCTCCTCCCTTTTAGCAGTTTTTTGGGCCAACTTGGCCACATTCACAGTTAAATTAGTGGTTTTGGTGGTTGAAGTCTCTCAAGCCCTCTTTATTATTAATCCTCCTTTGAAATTTGGATTAATATCAGCAATGTATGGCTTTCTTCCTTGTGGAGCCAATGCCCAAATTGCCAAAGTCTCATATTCTTCACTAAAGGTAGAGTTTTGCAATGTTGCCTTAAATTATTTTTCAGAATCTTGAAAAGGATTCTTGGACTTCATAATGGCATTGAAAGCCACTGCATCTGTGATGTCCCATTCAGGAAAAATAAAAACACCAGCTTAACTCACTAGTTGTCTCCCTTCTTCAAGAGTGATGTTTTTGAACTCTTCCATTAGTTCAGCTTTTACTTCTTCATCATTCTCCTGATTTGACCTGTCAGGCCTTATTTCTCTTCTTTCCTTGCATTTATTTTGATATTCCTCAAATTTAATCCTCCATGCAAATTTCAAGAATACAAGAGTCTTTACAAATGCATTGTCATCTAAGAACTCCTTGCAACCTTCCATCCTTGCATCTTGCACACTTTTACCCTTCATATCCAAATCGGATAGAACCAATTCAGCTGACCTAGGAGGGGAAGGCATAATGACTTGCATGTCTTGATTAGTAACAATAATTTCATCTTTCAAATCCTCAAGTGGGTGATTAGTTCTTTGCCTCTTAGGGCATGCCTCAGATGGTGGTGATGGGGGACTGTGCTCTGGTGAAGATTGTAATTCAATGATCTTGACTACCCTGGGTACCTTGAATTTTGGGCCTAGTTGTGGAGGCGCCTTGATTATTTGCTTCCCCTTTCTGTCAACTTCTTCGTCATCACTACTACTATCTCTTTTCCTCCTATAGATAGGACACCTTTCTGTAGGTTGATATACTGACCTTGTTTCAATTGGCCTATCACTTTGTCCTTGTATACGCAGACTTAGCCTTAAATTTATCTTTTTGGTTGTCAAGGTGTCCATAATATCCTTGAAGTTCTTCATTGCAGAATCAATTTTCTTATGGTATGGAGTGAATTTCATCAATGGATCATAGTTCGGATCCACTTCATGTACAATATCCAATAGTTTACTATAAGCTATCTATTTATCCTTGTTCAATTCATGCTTATTTATATCATATTCATTTCTGATCAGGTCCCTAAGGAAGTTGAACTCATGTGAAAACTTGCCACATGACTTCTGTAAACCCTAGTCTTGGTGGCACATTGTCTAGCAGTATGTGAGGGGCTCCCTGAAATCCATATATTCTAAAGATAGTGCTGACTGGGTAGGAGATAATGTCACCTTAGTTATGTAAAACCCCCAATTTTGGATTCCTCTCCTTCGGCCTAAGGAAATAATGTACTTCCTTAGGGATCCTAGGTACATTTACCATTAATCTAGCCCTTAATCTAGAAGCAAAACAATTATCAAATTACACATAATTGGTGTTTTCCTTATTATAGGACAAATCTGTAGCCCATATCTGTACTAGCAATCTTTCTCCATCAACTGATTGCCTTAAGTTCATCTTCTCAGCAAAGAAATTAGCATTCATAAATAGGAACATATGCATCAACATGGAATACCAAAAGAATTGAGTACCAGTATCACCTTTCTATAGTTTCGACAACCCTTCATCTATCCTCTCTGCCAAAAAAGAAGCAAAGTCATACGTTACAGAGAAGTTAGGGTGTTGTATTTGCACCCCCATGAACATGTATGCAATTGGCATTACTATACTAGGACTGAAACCCAAAATTTGACATAGTGAATAGAAAGTAGCCAGGAAAGGCTTTGCAAAACAATTCAATCTGATGGGTTCCTAATCACTAGGGCTGATGTGAAATTGTGAACCTCTTGCCTTAACCAAATGAGGTGGAAGCAGCTTAACCCTAAAAAGGAGATTTTAGTTTTGTATACTCCTGCTTCATTTCCTCAAGATTAATAGAAACTAGGTCATTACTCGACTCACTCAAATCAAAAGTCTGTTGGATAACATCTCTATTAATTTCTAATAGAACCCCTCCATCATTATCTCTGATTACCTGTGTGATAGGGTCATATCTCTTGGCCAATTCTCTAGTAAGTCCACATTAGGGAACACATTTGGTACAACCAGCTTTCCCATGTCGTACATCCATCCATTTGAAAAAGTATGAGGCAACTTCCTCTGTCCATACCATAATCTGAACATTTCTAAGTCGGTGAGTGGAACCCTAGCATCATCAATGTTGTAACTATTACAAACCAAACCCTCCCCTATGATTTTCCCTCGCATCAACACTAAACCTTTCCTTCTATCATTTGTTGACAACAGAAATTGATCTAGGAAATGATTGTACAAGTTTCTTTTCAAATACTCAATGTGGCTAGAGTGCTGCTTGGGTGGCGCCATTTTAGACAAACTAGGGCTTCACTACAATATTACATTTCAAGTGGCTATGACTAAGCAGAGATAGGAAATTGCAGACTAAAAATACCATAATTCCTCATAATTTATGATTAAAATATTGCCCTAACAAAAGATTTCAATGAGCTCAGTGACAAGCACAGTGAACCCCCCTTCCAAAATTTAGGTGCAGAATGATTAGGAAACAGAGAAAATAAACTTACGACTCTTTTCACACAAACTCCAAATTCTGGCTACAATTGCTCACAATTTCACCTTTGGCTCTGAAACTGTTTTCACAAAATACTTGGATACCTTGTGATACAAATGAGACAAGTAAATTGATTTTATGTTGATAAAATTTTTCCAATAGATGTCTCATCCACCATTAAAGCTCACTCACGGGCTGCACGAATGGCTCCAACCTTATTTGATACATATTTAAATTTGAGTTGTTGATCCTCTAGTTTGATCAAATCATTGACAACCATCTTCAAAATAGGCTGACATAATCACCAACATGGCAATAAGGGGCCCACTATGTCATATGCTGTGAAGGAATACCACGTGGCAGTTGCCCGCGATATCGCAATCCTTTGATTTAACATCACAGGATGGTGGGCACCATCGATCTTTCTTATGAGAAATCTTGCTCCTTCAAAAATGGTTGCCATCCTTGCCTTTAATTGTCGAGCAGCTTTTCCCTTAAAATCATAACATCTGCGTTGAAATAAAACATGTGCATCTTACAAGCACATTATTAATCTACCCCTTAATACATTTTAAACTGGCGAATGCTTTCTTCAGCCCTTAGGCTTCATTGGATGAGACACGTAGCAGGTGCCCGTGATATCGTTATCCCAGAATTCCTGATCGTGGGATGGCGGGCACCGTCGATCTTGAAAAGATAGCACATCAATGGTCGCACAGATTTCATCCTTTAGGAAGGGCACGTGGCACTTGCCCGTGATATCGCAATCCCTTTAATCCTGATCGCAGGATAGCGGGTGCCATTGATATATGCAGCAAATGGTTCAACGGTAGCACTAAAATCAACCCTCTGCAAAATATAACATTTATTAAAAGGTAAGGGGACACCACTACATGGATGGAAAACAACAACATAAGTTGTTTTAAAATGACAAAGCATGGGGTCAACCTAGACTTAGGAGAAAATAAAAACTTATGGAAGGCTACAAAAATTAGAAACTGAAGGGGCCAATGTTTAGATGGAACGATGGGGCACAAGTCATTTTAAGACCCTTAAAAAAGGTAACATCCTAATAGAACTTCAACCAAGGCAAAAAACAAACACTAGGGTTTAAGATGAAGACAAGGCTAAAACCCTAGCCTGTCAAAATTTTCAACACCTAGAAAGACCAGTGACATAAGGGAGGTCATGAGTGACAAACAAGGAGAAAAATTTGAAAGCTCCATCATGGTTGTTGTCCACTCAACGGAAATGGACTGCTTTATGTGTTAAATGGATTATCTATGCCATTACTGGGGGCGAGACCTGAAAATTCTTCTCAGGCATGGTATTTAATTAGGCTTCCCTATCCATAGACCAGCTTGGAAGGGATTGGATTTCAAACCCTTATGGTTATGGAAGAACCAGTTCAGATTATTGGGACTTTTGTGGCCAAAAGTATCTAGCTATCAAACCCTGGCTCTATTGGGCTAGCTCTAGTTTTCAAGATGGGATTTCTCTCAACCAACAAAATATTTGGTGGTCACCTCTTTCTGCTTGTAATGGTCAGCTATTGGCTAAGTTTCCTTGGCTTAAGGTGCTCAAATTCCTCAAGAAGGGTATCCAAACCTTGCAACAATTATTTCATAGACCCACCATGTGTATCATGTCATGGGAATATTTTTCGTGCCCAGAATAGGCTTCATAACTAGAACCATGCTACTTATGATAGTCTGGTGAATGCTATTCCTGCAGAAATGCTTCATAAGGTTAGAATTCATGGGACCAAACCTTGGTGGAAAGAATGGAAGTGGTATCTAGACACCCCTTTTAGGAACTACAAGCCTTGGCTTGGTTACCGGTGGCTTTCACCACAAATTCCTATGATTCAAAGTTTGAACTAGATGTGGCTTCTTCAATATCCCACTCATGCCTAGCGTAAAATATTTGTTGCCACTTGGTCTACAAGTGTTGAGCTGAAACTTGCCCACTTTGCTTAGTGTATTCTTTTCCAAGGCTTGCTTGTGGGTTCTTAGCTTGTTCACTTGGGGCTCCAAGACCCTCATTGCCCTTTTTATGGTAAAGCTAAGAATTTTAAGCATCTTTTCTAGTTTTTCCCTAGAGATCAACAACATTTGACTTGGATTCATGAATTTTTTCAACCCTTTAGGCCAAAGCCTTTCTCCTAGCACATGGTTTTGCTAGGAGATTCTCCCAGATTTCCTACAAAGTTCACCCAGCTTTGGCACACTTTCAGGGTGGAGTTCTCTTCAATATCTGGAAAGACAAATATTCTTGCATATTTTCACATACTCAATTGGATGTTCATGTATCTTTGTATGCTAAAGCTATTATTTGTTCTAATATTCTTCTACAAGTTCAGGTGCAAGCTAACAAAGTTGCACTTGAACTTGCTCACTTTCAAGTTTTGTTGGATCACTGGGGTAATGCCCCTCGTACTATTGCTCGGGTCCTCACTTTGTCCACCTCTTCTCATGGTCGGTCACCCTCAAGGGGCTAGTAGCATTGTGGCTTTGTGCATCCCCGCTCCCAGCCTCTATTTCAGTAGGATTCTCGCACTCCTTAGCGAGGCCGTTCTCCTCCACTGCGAGCTAGCTAGGGGTGGCATTCTGGTGGTGCTTTGGGGAGTGGCGATGGAGGTTCCAGGTGGCCCTTTGATGACCCTCCTGCTTCTGGCTCTACTTGGCCAGATACTGGTAAAAGCTTTCCATGTCTGGCGCTTGCAATCTCACCCTGACATGAGGATAAAGATAAAGAGAAGGAAAAAGATGCTGATGATAGTTGGGGTCCTCCTCCTAACATCACTCCAGACTCTATTGATGTATGGGGGAAGAATATGGATGACAGAGACCCTCTTGGCCCTCTTGGCATTGCTCTAGCCGCTTAATGGCCATTTTTATTTGTTTTGTAATCTTCAACTTCTAAGCTCGACCCATGTGATCTTTTGGTTTTTCTGGGTGCTTCCCATATGACTATTGGGGTGTGCCTTTTTACCACACATCTTTTTTTGTGAATATGTATATTTATCTTAATTTAATATAGATAACTGCCTATTCATCAAAAAAAATCCTAGAATTCAATAACAAATCAATGTCCTAATTTAATGCTAATGCGAATGGAAACTAAGATGCAATATGTGAATGCAATCAGAAATTCAAAGTTTTAAAAAGTCAGGTTCACCAAAATGAAACATAGATTTTTGGGACCCTATGGACTACTCTTGCACTTCTAAGGTTTTTCACCTAAAAGGAGAGAGATAGGGCCAAAAATGCTTATGATTCACTCAAATCAAAATCTATGCAATGTTGTTTAATGCAAATGAACTTAACTAAATGCAAATGAATGTAAAAGTGCAATTACAATTATGTTTGAAAAAACATTGTGATATGCAAACTATGAAGAAAATGAATGAAATGTGTAGAACAAAAAGAGATGGATTAAATTAGAGTGCACCTAGGAAATGTATGATGAACCTGGAATATTTTGGATGTTGGCTGAGATCACTAATTTTTCACATGGGACTCATTCGCCCAGGGTGGTGAATCAGTCCTCCTCCTGGTGAAAAACTGTTGAGAGCTAGTTTCTATCTATCGGGATCTAGAATCTGACAAAATTCAAATTTTTAGTCCTAACATGGGACTCCTTAGCCATAGGTGGTGAATCAGTCCTCTCCCAAATTTTTCAAAAATCAAGAGACAACTCTACAACACCAGATCTAGAAATGTCTACTTGTTGGGTTGTCGAAGTCAGTTCTGTAGAAAATGGACAAATAACTCTCTCCAAGCTTGAAATTGACTCAAGTTGACTTGAAGCACCTAGTTGACTTGGAAATCAATCTTCAACACCTAATAACCTGTCAAATCTTCACACAAAGGGTTGCAAACAAACATGCAATAGGGAAAATATGATTGAGGGTTAGTAAATAGGGGTTTGCCTTGGTCAAACCCCACTTTTGGTAATTAAACCCTTAAAAAGATAATGAAATGAAAGAGAAAGATAAACTAATAACATGCAAGTTCTATCAACTTACTCAACCCTTGATGATGCAAGTCTGAAGTAATATAAATGGATGCTTCAAAGTGCTTGAATAGTGCTTGAATTGATGATGTAAAATGCTTGAATGATATGTGAATGTTTGAATGAAATGAGGAGATTGCTTGAATGACTTAGGAGATGCAAAACGAGGTGAAAATCATTTATTTATACAATTATTGTGCCTTAGTATTTGTTCATACCTAATAATAGGCTGAAATCAAGTGATTTTGAATAAAATATGAAAAGGAAATTTAAAATATTTTGAATTTGCGACCAAGGGGGACTCATTTTCCACCCATGGTGAATGGGTCCCACCTAGGACCTAAAAATGTGTGTTAGGAAAAATGTTGTATTTAATGTTATTTGTCAGGATAACATTCAAAAATACACTTAATTACAACTTATGAAGGCATAAAGAGACCAAATAAAGGATGAGAAGGGTGTAAATAGTGAAAACATGCCTAGAAAAGCATGAAATCTTGTTACAAGACTTTACAACACTTCAAAATAGGACTTGTTCATGAGTAAAAAGATGGTTGTTAGGTAAATTGCATTAAATAGAGTCTAGAAGAATGTAGAAATGTCTTACAACACTTCATAACTCCTTCACAAGATGTCATTCTTTAAATTTTAGTACCTAAATGAGCATGTTCAAGCCATGCTACAACATAAAATCAGAGCAACATAGTTCCAACAACATGAAACAAGACCTACAAGGCCATGAAAATGACAAGGGGCCATTTTTCTATGGAACACCTCTTTGAATTCACTTTGTTGTGATCTGCTATGACTGATTAGATATTCCAAGCACCTCTTCTTTTCTTGGAAACAATTGGTGGCAGCTTAACAATGCTACATCTAGCTTCTTCAAATGTTGGCAACCTTTAAATATGAAAACTTTTAAACCAACATCTCCTATTCTCATAAATTGGCAGCATCTATTAATTTTTAGCAATGATTATTAAAACAACGATCTATGAAAAACTAACATGGGTGATCCTCCTGATGACTTCATATGATGAGATATTTTCCTACAACTCATTCTCCTTATCTCTGTAGACACAATGATGCAATCTTCTTTAATCTTATGATTTCTTTGTGATCAATTGTAGCTGGTTCAATGCTAAGAGCCTTTGATCTTTTCTTTGACTACGATATGCAAAATACAAAACCATGATATTCTTTCCTTCAATGACTTTAGGTCTTATAAACAATCAACCTTTCTCTAATACCACTATGATGGAGGTGAATGGAGATATAACAAATCAACACACAAAAATACTAACACATCAAACACATAAACATTCAATCCTTAATGTGTTGTTACACTCCATTGCTATTACTTCATAACAAGATTACAAAATAGTATAATGAATGCTATTTAACATTCCCATTATCACTTTATCATACAACCATCTTGATGTCTTGATTTGATACATAAGAAATTGCATCTACCTCTTTTATAAAGGTTTTTAACCATTACAAAGATCTTTCTAGATCTTAGGCTAACATGAATGGATTATAGGACAACTTACATATATTTAATCTTTTTCAATTCTTATCCTTATCTCAAATATCATTCTAGAACATTACATTTAATATTAGTGCCTTATTTAATGATTGTGGTTTTTGGGAGAAATTACATATCCCAACAATAGAGATTGCTAGTGTGCCATAGAAAAAAGTACCCTTTGCTTGACATGGGATTAATTCATGATAAAATGGAGTTAATAAGGCATTAATATAGAATATGAGGAATTTTATGCATCCACATTAGGTCTTGGACCCTTTTAAATTGAATAACATGATTTTAATTATGTCTTGTAAAGGTGTTATAAAGTGTTGTAAGATACTTTAATGCTTTTCTAGACTCAATAAACTCATTTCTCCCTAACGCAACATTATAAAATGTGTTTAATAATATTATTACATCAATCTAGAAGGCTTGTAAAATAAATTTAATGTTAAACTAGTGTTGTAATGTGTCTTGCACATTCGCATTGGTTATTATGCCTTCCTAGGTTGTGTGGACCTCATTTTAGTGTTGTTAAGTGTACTTAATCACATTTTAACATTGAATTTTGTGTCCCAAGCCCTAATTACTCTTTACATCATCACTAATAGGCCCCTATAAACCCATATTGTGTATCCTGAGGCATAATTTGATCAAATAACCAACATAGTCATCATATAAACCTAATTTTCTTACTTCTCAACATTCCAGCTAACAAAAATGGCCCATGCAGGACCCATTCACTATTAGTAGTGAATTAGTCCCATCTAGGTTGGACCCATTCACCATTAGTGGTGAATGAGTCCCATTTGAGCCATTTTCATATGAGCAAGAAAAATTAGGGTTTTTATTCAATTTTTCTTCATGTCGCCCTTGGGGGTCAAATTTATGAGAAAATAAGGTGAATTTCCTATAAATACAACCTTCTAAATACTAATTCATCATAACTTAACTTCATTCTTCATTCATCTTCCATCTCAAGTCAAGCAAGCTAGGGTTTTGTCATTCTAAGTCACCAAGGTAGAACTTTTCAGACATTCAAGGACAGAAACTTCATGTTTTGATGTAGAAATTCAAATTAAATCATCATGGTAAGGTAAAAACTCCATTGTTTCATGCTTAATTACATATTTTCATCATTTTTTTAATTACCTAAAAAGGGGTTTGACCAAGGAAAACCCCTATCCCCTAACATTCAACATTTCTTTCTCTTTCATTGTGTGTTTACAGATTTAGGTGCTTGGATGGCTTGGAAATTATTGAAGATTAGTTTTAAAACTTTCTAAAGTCATCTCCACTTTTTCTAGGCCAAAACTTACACAAAAATTCATTTACAACTTTTGAAATCAAGGTTTCAGATCGGGACACCTGGAGGTGCAAATTGAGCAAACTGAAAGCTACATATTCCATTTTTTAGTTTTTCAGAAAAGCTAGAATGGAATAATTCACTCAGAGTAGTGAATGAGTCCCAATATACTAGTTTCCTGAAGATTTTTAGAGTTTCGGATACCCATTTGGCTAAAACGGTCCCCAATATAGTTTCCAAAACTAGGACTGATTCACCCAGAATGCAGAATGAGTCCCACCAAGCCAAAGATTTAGCATCAATAGTATTCCAGAAGTCATTTCCAGTCCTCATCCATATCTTAGTTGCACACTTTTAGTTTGGTTCATTTCTGTTAAGTTTTGCATTCATTTCTAGTTCATTGTTGCATTACACAATGTGTTTTCAAACATTACTTGTTTCTTGGGTTTTGCATTCATATTCAATGAATTTCATAGCTTAGTTAAACTTATATCATTTCATTTAGTCTAAATAACCTCATACATAACATAATTGTAATGAACCCTTTAGCATTTTTGGCCCTACCTCTCTCCTTTTAGGTGAAAAACCCTAGATGAGTTAGAGAGTGCATTGGACTCAAAAATATACAGTTCATTTTGGTGAACTTTCTTTTTGAACATCTTATTTTCTGATTTTGAGTCCATTTTCATCCTAATCCTAGCTTGCATTGAAGTTTCATTAGATTTGCATTGGTTCATTTGCATCTAGGGTTTCAAATTTTTGTATTAGAAAAAAGTGCATTTAGCTTGCATTTTTGCATACAATTTCCTTTAAAAATATCTGAAACTCTGCATCTCCATCTTAGGTCTGCATCATACAACTTCAAACACATTAAAAACACTTCAAATTTTTTGAAAATTTTGCAAAGAAACTAGTACCGGGACTCATTCGCCACATTGGGCGAATCAGTCCATGTCTAGATTTTTGACTATCTGTTCCTGCACCAGAAGCCTCATTTCTATACTTCCTAAGCCTCCTAGTATCATATAGTATAATTCTAGAAAAAAATTGGAACATTTTATTTATGCATTTATCTCACAAACATCATTTTAGATTACTCATTCTTCAAATCACTTCAATTGCAAACATTTTTACATCTAAAAATGCTTCCATTTTTGCAATTTTGCATAACATTGATAAAAGTAATTTTCACTTTTGCATATGCAATATTTCTATTCATAAAACTTTGCATAAGTTTGTTAAAAGTTCTTTTCATTCTTATATGTACACATTTTTTCATTTTTCAAATCTTGCATATATTAGATAAGAGTGTTTTGTATCTTTGCATATACATTGTTCATATTGTTGAAACATTGCATGAAATGGCTACATTTTCTTTTCATTCTTATTCAAACAATCCTAGTACCTTGCATATGTAGACATGTTAAGAAACACTTCCTATCCCCTCCCTATGAGATTTTTTTAGTGAAAGAGACCACAACTTAGGCCATTCCTAATGATCATACTTGTTCTTCTCATAATATCTCTCCTCTTAGTGATGAAGATATTTTAGTAGAAGAATCAATTAATGAGAGTTTTGAGAATCCTAGTTGTTTCTCTCCTTTTACCTCTTTTAGTGGAAAACACATCCACAACCAGCATTTAACACAACCTTAGATGATCATGACAACAATATTTCTTCTTCTTCTAGTATCTCTCCTAGTTTTTAAGTAGATACTTTGATATTAGACAATACAATCAATGAAGGTCATGATTATCTTAGTTGTCCCCCTTCACCTAGGGAAACCTCTCTTGAAAACAATCTTCAACTATTTATTATTACCCTACTTGCAATGAAGTCCTTTTAGAAGAACCAACCTATGAATGCCACAAAAATTTGGCTTGTTGTTCTTCTAAAAACTCTCCTCCTAGGGATAATCTCATGGTGCACAACCATATGAACATTGACACATATCCTTCAACCACTAAATGTTCCTTTGATGAGGATACTCAAGTGGCATTAGAATCCCCTTCACCAACACATCATGCCCATAAATATACAATTCTTGATGTTATGACAACACAAGTGGGATCTCCTTTAATTAGTGATCTTCCTAAGTCACCTTCCATTATTGAAAAACACAAAAAAACAGAAATGTCTTGAAATCCATAATGCAGTCTACACATAATAATGTTTTCCAGCCCCTAAGTTGTAATTTAGTGGCCCAAACATCTAGAGGACCACACGATACTCCTACACCATTACCTTTTCCTCAAAAAGTTCCTAGTGTTGAAGATCTCAAAAAGATTCCTGCTAATATATCTATATGGGAGCTCATTCAACTTCACCAATAGTCAAACTTCTCTTTCATGAAATGTTGGAAATACAAAAGGAAGAGATACAATCTTACATAAAACTGAATCATGTCACATCCTCCTCTCGTCCCATGCAAACCACCCAATCGGAAATCACATTCCCTAAACATGAATTACCCCCACTTGAGATTCAAAACAAAAATGATCCCTTGATGATAAAGGTGATCATTAATGAAACTATAGTTAGGCACACTCTCATCAACAATGGATCGGAAATTAATGTTTGTAGCATGGACCTCCTACAAAAACTTGGCATGGAAAAAAATTTCATTCAACTTAATGATGTTCATAGGAAAACACTTGGGATGATCACATTACCTATTGAGGTCAGACCTGTAGTGTTTCCTACCTCTATTCATATCATGCAAGAACCCCTTCCATACAGTCTAATCCTAGGGAAACCATGGATTCATGCTATGAAAGGAGTCACATCTACCCTTCACCATGTCATGAAGTTTGAATATAACAAAAAGATATACACTATTGATGCAGATGAGTGAAGTTATGTGTCAATTGATCACAACACTTCCAACTCCCCTAATTCTTTCATTCCTAGATCAAAACTTCAACCTATACAAGTTAGTCCTCACTTTTCACCCACAAAAAAACTCTCTCATGATAATTGGGGGTCATTAGATTCTACACCTCCTTTCCATAATAATTCCAAAATCTCACCCTTATGGTCCAAAGAGTCATATACAAATGATTCATTTTCAGACACAAGTTCTAATAGTGATTGGAGTTTCACATCTACCTTTCAGGGAGGGTGTGCAATATCCCACTCTCAGCCCACACAAATTTTCATTTTGTTCGCTCAACTTAGTTCTACCAAATTACCCCATGGTGGTGATGGGGGAAATATAACTTCCATCTATCATGAAGCAATGATGTGTAATATTTAAAATAATTTGTGTTCTTATCAAGCAACCAATCCATCTCATAAACACATACCCCCTTCATCTAACTTGGAAGACTGTTATGGTATCAGTTATATCCTTCCTCCTACACATGGATGCAATGAACACATAAACAAATCCAAAATATCATACTTATCACCACTCTTATCAAAGACTTTGCACAATAATAACATTCAAACTCTTAAGCATTGTGGTGCCTTTCCTTTTGTGGAAACACCTAATTCCTCTACCTGATACTTCCTTTCATCCATTCCAGGCTCACCTTTGTCCTACACTAAGTGGGGGCAAGGGCTCATGCAACCTTATCCTCATATGTCACTTGTGGCTGCCTCCTTTGGCTAGTCATTAACCTTTCATGAATACATAAGAGCAAGCTTGGAATGTGGATGAAATTCCTTCAGTTGGCTTGCATGTGACATACTACCTTCCTTCATGACATAGCTTAAAGAAAACATATGACTTGGCATAGGTATTTTCAGATAAGCTCTCATACCCTCTTCTAATTTGAAGCAATTGCTCATAGACAGGTGTGTAGTAACCACTTTAAAGTGGGGGCATACATAGACAAGATCTTTTTGCAAATTTTAGGGTGTGATTTACTTTTTCTTGTGTTGTGTACTCTCTTTGGTGGTGTCATTTGGTTTGATGCCTTCCAAGAGTGTATGATCAACTAAAGTGGCATGATGTGAATGAGGCATCCCATGGATAATGATTTGACAACCCTGATTTTTCCTCTCTTGGAGACATTAAGCATAATTATCCCTAAGAAGAAGACCTTGCATGAACAGAGTAAAATCCCCTTTAACAAAATTTTGACATGACATTCAAAACATTTACAAAAAAACCATTTTTCTTTGTGGCACCTTGTTAAATTTATCAGTAGGTATAACTTTGATATGGTTGAGCAGGAATACCATCTAGTGGCATGACTTTCCCCATAGCCACCTTTGTGTTTTTGACTGCATACCAACTAGCATATGTTTCTCACCGGGTATGTGCAGGATCATGGTGGGCCAAAAAGTGGTGATATGATGGGTATGTGTAGGGTATGTGGCTGACGACTTTTTTTTTACCCAAAATTGATGAAATGAAAAGGGTTTTAAAGGAGATTCTCAGCTTTCCACCAATATAAATTATGCTATAATTTGAATTTAATAAATAATTATTGTTCATTTTCTATTTGAATTATGACTAAAGTCTGATTGATAGGCTGATTGAAAAACATCTATAGCTTTCAAATGGTATCACATTTTTTGAATCCGAAACATGCATCACATTCTATGCTTCGCATACTATAGGATTAAAAAGAAAAATTGAATTTTATGAAGTTTTGACCAAGTTAAGGTGGTTAGACATACAATTTTTCATATATTTTTAAAGTTGTAATAAAAATTCATAATTAATTATTTACTTGGAAAAAAATTACAAAAAAATATGCATCACATCTAGACATGAGTCCTCTATGTATATATAAAATATTATAAAAAAATATTATCATTTTATTGTGGTTAGGGTGGTTAGATAGACATCTACTTCTTATCTTTTTCCTGAAATTTAAGTTCTACTACATTGAAATTTCAAAATTTTACCAAACAGATTTTTTCTTTTTTTAAATAAACCTAGTAGTTTAGAAACTAGATTCAATTTTCTATAGATTCTATTCTTACATATTTTTGAAATAATATAGATAACTTATTCAAATTTTTACGTCAAGTTTCCTAGATGTTATTTTTTTGAATTTTTTGCCACTTAAGGGCCTATTTTTTCCATGATGATCCTACACATACCCCACCCCACAGACAACCAGAAGTTCTGTGGTCCTAGAGTGAGTATACTTTTTGGTTTTCTCACCTGGTGGATAGCCAAGATTTTTGTAGCCCCAGAGTGAGTACACATTTTCTTTCTAAAACAAACAAGTCTAAATCTAATCCACAACTAGCTAGACAAATGATCGAAGCTTGATCCACCTCACTTTCATTTCTCTTAGTTCTTTCCATTGCATGATTTTTTATCTTGATGGTTTGACTTAGGATCTTGGATCTCAGGGGATTGCGCAACCTCCTTTGATCTTTTTCAATCTTTTTCATCTACATCTGAATACTTGGATCTCTCTTGAATGTCTACTTTAGTGTGAGTTTGAAGCAAGTTCATCCTCTCACTAAAATTGGGGCTAAATGTGTCATAGAAAAAAGTACCCTTTACTTGACATGGGATTAATTCATGATAAAATGGACTTAATAAGGCCTTAATCTAGTGTTGTGAGGCATTTTATGCATCCACATTATCTCTTGGACCCTTGCAAATCGAATAACTTTCTTTTAACAATGTCTTGTAAAGGTGTTGTAAAGTGTTGTAAGATACTTTCACGCTTTTATAGATTTAATAAACTCATTTCTCCCAAACTCAACATTATAAAATGTGTTTAATAATATTATTACATCAATCTAGAAGGCTTGTAAAATAAATTTAATGTTAAACTAGTGTTGTAATGTGTCTTGGACATTCACATTGGTTCTTATGCCTTCCTAGGCTATGTGCACCATATTTTAGTATTGTAAAGTGTACTTAATCACACTTTCACATTGAATTTTGTGTCCCAAGCCCTAATTAGTCTTTACATCATCACTAATATGCTCCTATTAACCCATATTGTGCATCCCAAGGCATAATTTGATCAAATAACCAACATAGTCATCATCTAAACCTGATTTTCTTAATTCTTGACATTCCAGCAAGCAAAAATGGCCCCTATGGGACCCATTCACCATTAGTGCCAAATTAGTCTAATCTAGGTGGGTCCCATCCATCATTAGTGGCAAGTGAGTCCCTTTTGAGCCATTTTCAAGGTATGAGCGTGAAAAATTAGGGTTTATTCAATTTTTCTTGATGTCAGCCTTGGGGGTCAAATTTATGATAAAATAAGATGAATTTCCTATAAATACAACCTTATAAACCCTAATTCATCATAACTTAACTTCATTCATCATTTTTCTTCCATCTCAAGTCAAAAAAGTTAGGGTTTTGCCATTCTAAGTCACCAAGGTAGAACTTTTCAAACATTAAAGAGCAGAATCTTCATGTTTTGATGCAAACATTCAAGTTCAATCATCATGGTAAGGTAACAACTCTATTTTTTCATGATTCATTACATATTTTCATCATTTTGGTTTAATTATTTAAAAAGGGGTTTGACCAAGGCAAACACCTATCCCCTAACATTCACCATTTCTTTCTCTTTCATTGTGTGTTTGCAGATTTAGGTGCTTGGATGGCTTGGACATTATTGAAGATTATTTTGCAAAATTTTTGAAGTCATCTCCATTTTTTCAAGGCCAAAACTTACACAAAAAGTCATTTACAACTTTAGAATTCAAGGTTTCAGATTGAGACACCTGGAGGTGCAAATTGAGTAGACCGAAAGCTACATATTCCATTTTTTAGTTTTTCAGAAAAAGATAGAATGGACTAATTCACCTAGAGTGGTGAATGAGTCCCACTATACATGTTTCCTGAATATTTTTAGAGATTCAAACACCCATTTAGCTAAAATAGGCCCTGCTATAGTTTTCCAAAATTGGGACTGATTTTCCCACAATGGCGAATGAGTCCCACCAAGCATAAATTTTAGCATCAGTAGCATTCCAGAAGTCATTTCTAGTTCTCATCCATATCTCAGTGGCACACTTTTAGTTTGGTTCATTTCTGTTAGGTTTTGCATTCATTTCTAGTTCATTGTTGCATTAGATAATGCGTTTTCAAACATTACTTGTTTCTTGGGTTTCACATTCATATTTGATCAACTTCATAGCTTAGTTGCACTTAGATTATTTCATTTAGTCTAAATAACCTCATACATAACATAATTGGAATGAACCCTTTATCATTTTTGGCCCTACCTCTCTCCTTTTAGGTGAAAAACCCTAGAAGAGTTAGAGAGTGCATTGGAGCCAAAAATCTATAGTTCGGCTAGATCACTATTTTTGTAGGTAAAGGATGTTGCAAGAATGGAAATATTGAAGGTGTTGTCATTTATGTCAACTAGTCAATTGATTATAAATTGATTTTTTTTGTCATTAGTTTCATGGATACATGTTATTGGTTGTATATGTTGAGGATATTGAGAAAATTGTAATGAAGACATGTTGCAAGTGTTCAATAGTTGCTCTGGGTTTTTCTTTGGATTTTCTCTTATATTTGTATGGTCCATAGATGTTGATCTTGGTTGTTGGAAGCTGCTATATCCTAATTTTTGGCTATCCATTCATTATACAGTGCGAGTTGTGTTCACCAATTGTGAAGTTCTATTGTTTTCTGTGTTTTTGGTTGAGGTCTAGGAGAAATGTTGTGGGTCCATATTTCTCTTTGATGAAGTCTTATGGCTTACGGTTCTAGATTTGATTTTTTTTATTGTATTGAAGATATTTTTAGTATCTAGAAAGTTCGTGCTTAATTGTTCTATGTGTTTTACACTAGTTTGGCCGACCTTGTGTGAAATACTACTTTTGAAGTTAGTGAAATGTGTTGGATCTATTTGGGTCACCCTCATTCTAATTCCACCCTAGGATGTTTTGGCACCAAACTAATTTGAATTTTAATGTGATGGATGACTTTGGAAATGTTTCAAAGTTGAAGATGGTATAAATATAGAATGAGTTAGGGAAAAAGAAGAGAAGTGATAAAAGGAAATAAAGAAAAGAGGACAAAGAGAATATAGATAAGTGTGAATTAGTGTGTGTGTATGATGTGAGTATGGCAGATCAAGGTGAAGCCTAAATGTTGAGTTTTTGGAAGTAGCGATCTGAAGGTTCACTCTATCATTTGTGCATGTCTACAAGTGGATTGAGAAAATTGTGGTGGAATATTTTGTTGCATTGAGATTATCTTCTCTCTATAACAAGTCTTCTTTATCTTTTGTATATCTCTGTGGTAGTGAGCCCTCTATGTTATTAGCCTTGTTGGATGGTGAGTCCTTTTTCTAGAAAACAAGTCTTTATTTTGGCAGTGAGCCTTGTTTTATAGGTAGTGAGGCCCTTGTAATCAGTTTTGATATTCTCTATAGTGTGAGTTAATCCTCACCGTGGTTTTTCCCTTATTGGGTTTTCCATGTAAATCTGGTGTTATTGTGTTTATGTGATGGTTTTAAGTTTCTACACTAGTATTCATTATTTAATCTGTTAAGTAGTGTTAAGGATTAGTTCTGGTGAATGAATTAAAGTTAAATGTGTGAAAAATTATTCACCCCCTCTCTGAGTTTTCTTCAACAATTGGTATCAAAGCTTGTTTCCTTGGTGAAGAGCTTAACCACTTGAGGGAGGTCTAGGATGCTAGAAAGATGACCTATTATTGTCCAAGGTTTGATGGAACTAACTATACTATCTGGAAAATAGTGATGGAAGCAGATTTAGAGTATTGTAGATATGATGTGGAGAAAGCTTATAAGAATCCTTACACTCCTCCTGCTAATGGTCTGAGTATGGTTGATGAAATCAAAGCACATGAAGTGAACAATAAGGTAAAGTACATTTTGAAGAACAGTCTGGTACATTCCAAGTTGATTAAAGTTCATAATTTGAAGACTACTAAGGAAGTCTAGGATTCTTTCGAAAGGGAACATGAAGGTGATGAGAGAGCTAAAGAGGAAAAATTACAAAATTTGGAGACACAATTTGAGCTTTTTCATATGTCTAAAGATGAGAATGTAAAGCTTATGTAGAGAGATTGGATGAGATAGTGGCCAAAATGTGAGGACTTGGTGCTACTATAGATGAAACCAGAATTATAAAGAAGATTCATAGAACTCTCTCTGATGCTTATAGTGAGGTGTGTGCTATTGAACAAAGTATAGACTATAAGACCTACACTAAAGATCTATTGTTGGGATTTTTGACATCTTATGAGATGAGGAAGCTGAGTCTAAGGAATGGATGCAAATAAAAAACTTCTTCTAAGGTTACAAAAGCTGAAGATCTAGATGAATAATTTTTTTATGAAATAGAAGCTAACTTTGTGAGAAGAATGAGGAAAGGCTCCAGTAAGTATGAAGGTAATTTACCCTTTAAATTCTTTAGTTGTGGAGAAATAGGTCATTATGTTGCAAAGTGTCTTGAAAGAGCTAAGAGGAATAAACAAAGATATGAGAAAGAAAAGAAAGGAATGAAAAATTAACAGAGCATATTATGTGATTGAGAATACTAGTATATCTGATGAAGATTCTCAACATGAAGATCCTGATGATAATGAATGCTTGTTCTTGGCTATAAAGGATGAACCTACTTCTACTAATTCTAAAAACCAATCGAAGTAAAGCCCTCCAGAGGAGAAAAATGAAGGTACTATTGTCTCCGCCCTACATGGTAAACAAGAAAAGAACTATTGGGTTGTTGAAAGTGGTTGTTCACATCATGACTAGTGATAAAATTAAGTTTGTTAAACTTGAAAAATATGATGGAGGCTTGGTTATGTTTGGAGATGATAGTGGTGCTAAAATTCGTGGGATAGGTTTAGTAAGTTTTGATGGTAAGCATAATACTGATTATGTCTACTATGTTAAGGGATTAAGGCATAATCTTTTGAGGGTTGGTCAGATGTGTAGTAAAGGATATGATCTTGTGTTTAAGGATGAGAGACTTGTGAGATACATAAAGGATCCAAAACATTGATTGTTGTAGGAAAAAAATATGAAGGAAACATTTATCAACTTAAAGGTGTTGATGGATGATGCTTTATGAATCAGATTAATGACAGTTGGTTATGGAATAGAAGAATGTGTCACATGGATTTTGATAACTTGGCAAAGATTAGTGTAATTGACGTTGTGAGAGACTTACCGAGAATTACAAAGCATGTTAATACTATTTGTTGGAATTGTTAGTTTGGAAAGAAAACAAGAAGTCACTATAGATCAAAGGAAAAATCTACTACTAGTCTACTAGATTTAGTTCATATAGATCTCTATGGTTTGACGAGAATGAGAATTATACAAGGTAAAAGGTACTTTATGCTTTTGATTGATGATTATTCTAAATATACATGGGTTACATTTGTTAGAGAGAAATTAGATACATTAGATAGGTTCAAGAAATTCAAAGCTATAGTTGAAAATAAAGTGAACTTGAAGATAAAATTCTTAAGGTTTGACAAAGGTGGAGAATTCACTTCCCATGAGTTTAATATGTTTTGTGAAGTGCATAGAAAAAAGAGACAATTATCTACTCTCAGAACTCCTTAGTAGAATGGAGTTGTTGAAAGGAAAAAAAATAGTTCAAGAGGCTGCTAGATCAATGATTATTGAGGTTGGTTTACCGAAATTTTACTAGAATGAAGATATTCATACTATTTTTTATGTATTCAATCTAGTTCAAACAAGAGAAAACAATACAAAGACTCCCTATGAGCTATGGTTTGGAAGAATTCCTAGTGTTAAGTATCTCAAGGTATTCAGAATCAAATGTTATATCAGAAGAGATGAAGAAACCTTTGGTAAGTTTGATGCAAGAAGTGATGAAGGCATTTTTCTTGGATTTACACTAAAATAAAAGCATACAAATGTTTCAATAAAAGGTTGAGAAATATTGTAGAAAGTGTAAATGTCAAGGTTAATGAGATGGCGAAGAATTCAATTCACATTAATGGATATGAATTTGATGAACTTGATCACATAAGAATTGAAGAGATTGTGGAAGAACAAAGAAAGGATGAGCAAGAGAAGCAGAATGAGAAAAATGAAAGAGAAGAAGATGCTCCAGTGATGTAACCTAAGACATCTAGATATGTATAGAAGAATCATTCAGGAAGTCAGATTATTGGAGATAAGACTAAAGGAGTATTAACTAGAAGAAAAGTTGCTACTAAAGTTAATCTATGTTTACAAACTAAGATTGAACCAAAGACTGTAAGTGAAGCATGTAAAGATGAACATTGGATGGAAACTATGAAAGAAGAACTTATGCAAATTGAGAAGAATCAAACTTGGGAATTTGTCCCAAGACCGGCGGATAAAAAAAATATTGGATCAAAGTGGGTATTCAGAAATAAGTTGAATGAAAATGGAGAAGTTGTTAGAAACAAAGAAAGGATTTGTGTAAAGGTTACTCACAAATAGAAGGCATAGATTTCAGGAAAAATTTTCCTCGGTAGCAAGAATGGAAGTTATAAGGATGTTCTTAGCATTTTTTTCTCATAACTATTTTAAAGTCTATCAGATGGATGTCATGTAAATATTTTTGAATGGTGAACTAGAAGAAGAGGTCTATATGGAACAACTAGAAGGATTTTAGTTGTTAGAGAAATCAGATATGATGTGCAGATTGAAGAAAGGTTTATATGGATTGAAGCAATCTCCTAGACTTGGTATGCAAGGTTGGATAGGTATTTGATTCAGCAAGGTACGACAGATAGTAATCTATATTTTAAGATTGAAAATGAAAAAATCTTGATTGTAGTTGTATATTTTGATGACATTATCTTTGAAGGAAATGAAAGTATGTAAAAGAGATGTTGAAGAAGTTTGGGATGGAGGGTTCCAAACTACTATGTACTCCTATAGTGATTAGTTGCAAATTGGGTAAAGATGATGATTCACCTAAGGATGATCAGAGAAAGTATAGATCTATGGTTGGTGGATTACTATATTTGATTGCTATAGACTAGATATTATGTATGTTGTCTATCTTGTGGCTATATTTCAATAAGATCCCAAGGAATCATATGTTTCTGATGTTAAAAGAATATTCAGATATTGGAATGGCACTCTAGATTATGGGTTATGGTATCCTAGAGATATTGACTTTACTCTGAATGCTTATATAGATGTAGATTGGGTTGGATGTGTAGATGACATAAATAGTACAAGTGGTGGTGCATTCTTTCTTGATTGTAGATTGGTGGCATGGTTGAGTAAAAAGCAAGATTCAGTCTCATTATCTACTGCTGATGTTGAATATATTGTTGTTGCATCTTGTTGTACACAAGTTCCATGGATGAAACATACATTGAAAGTTATCACAATGGTCTCATTATGATCCTATTTCTATCTTCTATGATAATACAAGTGCAATTAACATTTCAAAGAATCTTGTGATGCACTCGAGGACGAAGCATATATCTACCAGGTAGCATTTCTTAAGAGAGAAGGTCATGGAGAACAAAGTAAAGCTTGAGTATGTTCTGAAAAAGGATTAAGTGGCTGATATATTTATGAAGGCTCTTCCTAAAGATACTCTAGAGTATCATTGGGAGAAGTTAGGGGTCATTTCCCCTCCTTTCTTGAACTAGATGCATATGGAGATCTATCAGTCTGGTGGATCTATGGGTCTATCTTTCTTTTGAACTGATGTTTTTGTGGCTACCTATTAGGGGGAGTAGGTAGTATCAGCTATTGTAATGTTGTGAGTATTTTGTTTCCTATGTCAAATGGGAAATCAATGTAAAATATCTTTTTCCTTTGTCATTGATGTCAAAGGGGGAGAGAAAGCGTGTAAAAAAAGGAGAGAAAGTATGTGAAAAAAAGAGAGAAAGCATGAAAAGAAAGAGGAAGAATATAAAAGATGATCTACTAAGGGGTAGAAATAGAAAGGAACAGGAAGAAAATTCTTGAGAAGTGTATTCATAGTTGTATGGTTTCTTTGATGTTTTTTCACATCATGTGTTGCCATCAATGAAAAAGGGGGATATTGTTGCAAGAATGGAAAGATTGAAGGTGTTGTCATTGATGTCAACTAGTAAAATGGTTATCAACCGATTGTTTTTTTCATTAGTGTCATCGATATAGGTTATTGGTTGTATATGTCGAGGATATTGAGAAAATTGTTATGAAGACATGTTGCAAGTGTTCAGTAGTTTCTCTGAGTTTTTCTCTAAATTTTTTCCTATATTTGTTTGTGTTCTGGAGAAAAATGGCCCTTTGTCATTTTAATTTCCTTTTAGGTCTTATTCCATGGTGTTGGAACTATGTTGCTTTGATTTTATGATGTAACATGGCTTTAACATGCTTATTTAGCAACTAAAACTCAAATAACGACGTATTGTGAAGGTGTTGTGAAGTGTTGTAAGACATTTCTACATTTTTCTAGACTCTATTTATTGCAATTCACCTAAAAACCACCTTTTTATTCATCAACAAGTGCTATTTTGAAGTGTTGTAAAGTCTTGTAACAAGCTTTCATGCTTTTCTAGGCACATCTTCACTATTTATCCTTTTCTCATGCTTTATTTGACCCCTTTATGCTCTCATGTGCTTAATTAAGTGTATTTTTTAGTATTACCCCAACAAAAAACATTAAACACAACGTATTTCCCAACACTTGCTTTCAGGTCCTAGGTGGGACCCATCACCATGGGTGGCGAATGAGTCCCCCTTAGCCCCAAATTCAAAATATTTTAAGTTTCCTTTTAGGATTTTATTAAACATCACTTGATGTCAGCCTATGATGAGGTATGAATGGGTTACTAAGGCACAAGTGTGTATAAATAAGTGATTTTCACCTCATTTTACATCTCCTACAATCCACATTCATCAAGTTCACTTATTCACCTATTCACTCAAGCATTCAAGAATTTTACAACATCAATTCAAGCACTCTTCAAGCACTTTGAAGTAGCCATGGCATTACTTCAGAATTGCATCGTCAAGGGTTTGGTAAGTTAATAGAAATTTCATGTTGTTAGTTTATCATTCCTTTGCATTCCATTATTTTATTGAAGGTTTGATTACCAAGAGTGGGGTTTGACCAAGGCAAGCCCCTATTCACTAGCCTTAAACCATTTTCCCATATTGCATGTTTGTTTGCAAACCTAGGTATGTAGATTTGACAATATTTTTAGTGTTGAAGATTGGTTTACAATTCAACTAGGTGCTTCAAGTCAACTTAAGTCTATTTCAAGCTTGGAGAAGGTTTTCTATCCATTTTTTGCAGAATTGACTTTGGCAACCTGACAAGCATACTTTTCCAGATTTGGCATTGTAGAGTTGTCTCATGACTTTTTCAAAATTTGGGAGATGACTAATTCACTACCTATGGTGAATGAGTCCCACCTTAGGACTAAAAATCTCAATTTTTTCAAATTCCAGATCCCGACAGACAAAAACTTGTTTCCGACACTTTTTCACCAGGAGGAGAACTAATTCGCCACCCTGGGAAAATGAGTCCCATTGTGAAAAATTAATAATTTCCATCAACATTCAAAACACTCTAGAATCATCACATTTCATCTAGGTGCACTCAGATTCATCCCTTCCCTTTCTGTTTTGCATAATTTCTTCATTTACTTAGTTTTTTTCATATCATAGTGTTTTTTTCAAACATAGATTTATTTACACTTTTGCACTGATTTTCATTCATTTAGATCATTCAATTTCATTTAGTTAGCCTCATTTAGGTTAGAGAACATCACACATAACATTAAATTGAATGAACCATTAAATTGTTTTGCCTACTTCTCTCCTTTTAGGTGAAAAACCCTAGAAGAGTTAGAGTAGCCCTAGGAACCAAAAATCAACGATTCATTTTGGTGAACCTGACATTTGAGCACTTTGCATTTCTGATTTCATATTGCATCCTAGTTTTCCTATGCATTAACATTCAATTAGTACATTGTTTTGTTTTTTCATTTTAGGACATTTTGTCTTGCATTAGTGAAAGCTTCATTTATATTTCATTTTTGCATTGCATCTTATTGAAAAAATAGAAATTATGCATTCTACATCATTGTTTTCATTCTGTAGGATATTAAAATCATCTTCAAATTTCTAAAATCATTAGACATAAACTTGTTTCTGACACTTTTTCACCAGGAGGAGGACTACTTCGCCACCCTAGGTGAATGAGTCCCACTATGAAAAATAAGTAAGTTCCATCAACATTCAGAACACTCCTTAATCATCACATTTCATCCAAGTGCACTCAAATTCATCCCTTCCCTTTTTGTTCTACATAATTTCTTCATTTACTTAGTTGTTTGCATATCATAGTGTGTTTTCAAACATAGCTTTATTTACACTTTTGCATTCATTTTCATTCATTTAGATCATTCAATTGAATTTAGTTAGCTTCATTTAGGTTAGAATACATCACACATATCATTAAATTGAATGAGCCATTAGCATTTTTGGCCTACTTCTCTCCTTTTAGGTGAAAAACCCTAGAAGAGTTAGAGAAGCCCTATGAACCAATAATCAACGGTTCATTTTGGTGAGCTTGACATTTGAGCACTTTGCATTTCTGATTTCATATTGCATCCTAGTTTCCATGTGCATTAACATTCAATTATTACCTTGTTTTGTTTTTGCATTTTAGGACATTTTGTCTTGCATTAGTGAAAGCTTCATTTAGATTTTATTTTTGCATTGCATCTTATTGAAAAAATAGAAATTTTGCATTCTACATCATTGTTTGCATTCTATAGGATATTAAAATCATCTTCAAATTTCTAAAAAATACAAAAAAATTGCATACTGGGACTCATTCGCCACCTAGGGCGAATCAGTCCCTCTGCACTTGTTAAACAACACTTTTAGCACTTTTTTGGCATTTTTCTACATTTCTATTTTCTATAATTAGATCTCTATTACAGTTAGCAACAATTTTGTTATTTGCATTTCAAACTCTTAGATTAGTTTGCATTTGCATTCACCCCTCCTTAGTGGTACTTGCATGAGTGTTTGGTGCCCCATTGATAATACTTTGGTGAGAAGGAGTTCTAGACTCATGGCTTCCCACGATAACATTTTCAATGTGGACCTTGGGATCTCAAGAGATCCTACTCCTAGTATGGACAATGGTGCATTAGGCATTGATCATACCACTTCCATCCCTTCACCTTTCCATCCAATGAATGTTGACAACCAATACAACTCTCTCCCTCAAGACAAGGTCATTAGTATTCATGAAGAATTTGCACATTTACAAAAAGACTTTCCCTTGAAAACATTTCCCAAACTTCCATACCTGCCATTGAAAATCTTCATCATTTGATTGAAAGTGATGATGGCTTGCAAGTGATGAAGATAATTGCCAAGATTTACAATAAACATGCCTCTTCTAATACCCAATCTACAACCATTCCTATAATCCAAGGATGACCTCAGGTTCCTCCCCCTTCAACCATAGCTTCCATCCCCACTTATACCAATCCACAAGTCCCTAAAACTATGCATTAGGCTACTTATTTCCTGATTTCCACTAGCATTCCTACTTCTTTTGTGGCATTGCAAGTCCCTTCCACCACCTTCACACCTCATAGTATTCTTTTCACTTCACCTAACATCTCTTACACTCCATCACCATTTTCCCTTCCATCTCAACCCACATATGTACTGATCCCCTTCTTACACAACTCCTTACCACTGTTTCATCTATGCAACATCAACTTTCCACCATTAGCCAAGGTCAATCCGCTCCACCTACATATCGTGTCCATAGTAGCTCCTTATCCTTAGAAATCTTACATACCCTGATGCCACAAGGGATAGAAATGCCTCATTTTGAGAAATATGGAGGGAAAGGAGACCCTATCAACCATGTTAATGCCTATACAATTTTGTGTAGTGACTTCGTCCTTGATGATAAATTGTTACCCAAACTGTTTCTAGGGACATTGAAAGACATTTCCTTAGAATGGTTTTCTAGCTTGCCTAATCATTCCATCCGTTCATTCAATGAATTGGTGGATTATTTCATAAGTCACTTTCAAGTTCACATGACACCTAAAAAGATAATGTCTAACCTTATGCAATGTAGACAAAAAATGGATGAAAATGTCACATATTTTATCTCATGATACCAATCTATGTATGCTCAAATTGATGTCAAGATTCCTGATGCACATCTACAAAAGCTGTTTATCAAAAACTTACACACACACCTTCAGGATAAATTAACAATTATGATATTCCCTTCACTTATGCATTTATGCACAACATTGTGTGAATACCATAATTCAGTTTCAAGCTGTGATTCAAAATCCACTTCTAGCCAAGTTGACAAACCTGAACACAACAATCAAAACCAAAATAACCAACAAAACTTATACAAACGAAATAGACAGTTGTTAAAACAACCAACCCAATCCATTCCAAATCAAGTGGCAGTTGTTAAAACAATGGTGCCTTATACCTATGGGTACCCAAAGAGACAGTTTACTCTCCTACCCAATACCCTTCATAATAAAATGAACCACTTAATTCAACAATTCATGCTCACTTTTCCACCCATCCGATCGCTTGATCCAAACCATCCTTTACCACCCACCTTCAAATCTAATGCTTATTGTCATTTACATCACCAGAATGGTCATGCCACTAAACATTGCAAGCATCTCAAACATTTAGTTCAAGACCTCTTTGATTCAGGCCAACTATCCATTATGGGTGTTAATGATAATGGCAATAAGTTTTTTGCACCCCCTAACCAGAATTTGCAGATTTTCACTAATCCCATGCCTAAACATACTAACTCATTTTTCAAGGCTACTGAACCTTCAACCACTGATGTAATGACTGTTGATACTTGAATAATGAACAACATGATGTACCTCACCCTGTTACTCTAGAAATTCCTCTGGATGCGCTAGTAGCTATGATAGATGTTATCCCTCATAAGGGCCAAACCACTAAATCTCTTGATATCACTTTTTCTTCTAAAGACATACTACAAAAAATTCCTAATGGTCCTCTTTACAAAGCAGGAAGAATCTATAATAATCCCACTAATGGGATATTAATAGATCTCACTTGTGGTGAGAATGTGATCACAGAGGATTTTCTAGTATTACATGAGCTCTATCAAGATGAATATAATAAACCAACTGCATGGATTAAGACACATACTATTTTATCAGATCGATTGTGCTACCCTTATAGATAGGACCTAAAACTTTGAAGGTAACATTTTCAATTATTCCATAATCTGACCAATTTTGTTTGTGGCTAGGCCACCCTTGGCTTCACTCAATGAAAGCGGTCTCATTAGTTGTTCATAAGTGTTTGAAGTTCCACATGACAATGAGATAGTCACCATACATCATAGTGGCTTTAATCCTTTATCTTCCAAAGGTAATTTTTCATTAAAATCCTTTTGGCCTACACCTTTGGAACCTATCACACCTCAAAAGGACTTCTTTTTCATAACCTATCAAAAGTTTAAAGCCAAAGAGATAGCCGAATTGTCTCTTCATAACACGTCCCCATCCGCTTCCACACCTCCTATCATAGATGAAAGCATGCTTCAACCTGAGTCTAAAATTGAGAAACCCATACAACCTCCCAAACAACCACCCCTTGATACTTCCCTACCATCATTTAAATGACCAAGGGAAAGTGAAACCACTCCTGTCATGCTTCCTCGCCTTTAACAAGTGTATAAAGCCAAAGAGAAAGTGGTTGATCCATCTTGTTCGGTCTCTTCTATTATTCCCTCTTCGGAAGTGGAAGAACCTATGATGCCTTAATCCTCTCTTACACCTCAACAACTCCAAAATAGAATTAAACGAAAACACGGTGCTAGGGAACGAAGGCGTCGTCATCGTCTCCTTTCTCATCAATCTTTCCTAGAAGAAGATAAAGAAAGTCAACCTTTACCTTTGACTGAAGTAATAGATGACTACCCTCCTTCTCTTGACCTACCACACGATAGTTCAGTGCAACCTTCGCAACAAATTAAACCAATCCAACAACCTCCACTTTTGATTCATCCATCCTTAGAAATCACCCTTCGTCCTCCTATTGTCATTAATCTTGATTATGATGATGATGATGCGACGGTAGAAAAAATAGATGAAGAAGTGCATAAATATTTAAATTCTTTATTTTCATCTACAGTGGGCTTAAATGATACATCCTCCTCACCAAGTGAAGAACCTAGTTAAACTCCTGTTTCGACACTTGCAATTCTTCCTTTGGATAGTCAACTACCCTTGCATTACACTAAAGATGATTGGGAGGCAGATGACCTGTTAGATGGTTGACTTGCATTCTCCTAACTAGCCTTTCTACTTTTCTCTTTTTATTTTCCTTTTCATGTGCGTATCATGTTCCCCTATATTGTGTTTGATATTCCTTCTCTTCATACACTTCTATTTGTATCTCTCTTCTTCTATATGTCATACTTTGTCTTTTTCTCCTTTTGTTTTGCATTTTCCTTTTGGGGATGATGCAAAGTGTAGAGATGCACTATGTATCTTCCATGTTGACCCAAAAGGTCCTTTTCTTTTTTGATTTTTTTTTGTGTTCTCCTTTTGGGGACAATGCAAGGCATCAAGACCACGATGTCTCTTCCATGTTGATACAATACAAACTTTCTTTTTCCTTCATTTTCGCTCTCTTTGTATCATTCTTCTAGTTCTATGTGCTTTGGGAAATGATGATAGTTTCACGCTCTTACATAAACATATTATAGCAACGAACATACTGACCCAAAATCCATAGATCCCTTATGTGTTTGGTGTGCTCTTTTTTGGGGGGAAACACACTTTCTTTGTTATTCATTTTTCCTTGGCATGACACAGCCTAACATTGAAACATATGACTTGGCATAGGGCTTTCTAAGTTGGCTCTCATGTCTTGTTTTATTTTTGCACTTTCTTTCCTTCTCTACTTTAAAGTAATTGCTCATAGAATGATGTGTAGCAATTCCTTTAAAGTGGGGGGCATACATTACCATTATTTCATTTGCATTCTTGGTTCCTAGTGCAACTTTGTCATTTATGTGATGCATTCGTCACATTGTGGATGACATTGGGTGTGATGTCCTTCATAAGTGTGATCTTTCTAAGCATATTACATTCCTCTTGGTAGCCTGATGCGATGCACTACATCCCCTAAGTTGTGAATATACTATTCTTTGATTGGTCCTCTCTTGGAGACATTAGACACAATGTTCCCTAAGTGACTAACCTTGCATGAACTGAGCAAGACTCCTTCGAACATTTTACACTTTTACACTTTACATTTTTGCACTTTAATTTTTTGCATTTTTACCACCTTGCATAATGCAACTTGCATGATTGTGGTAACTTTTTCTTTTCATTCATAGCATTTGTTTCCTTGTGACACCTTGGTAAAGTATCAATTGGTATAACTTTAATATGGTTGAGCAGGAAGCCGACCTAGTGGCATGACTTTTCCCCATAGCCACTTTTGTGTTTGTGAGTGCATACCAACTAGCATATGCATCTTACCTTTTTGGGATTTCTCACCCCACAGACAACTAGTTATGTGGCCCTAGAGTGAGTACATTTGGGCTTTCTCACCTGGTGGACCGTCATGTATTTTGTCACTCCATAGTGAGTACACATTCTCTTTTTCATTCGATTCATCTCAACACTTGTGTGTTCGTTTGTTCTCATGTCTAGTTTTCCATGGGATCTTAATCCTGGGGGCTTGATCATCACTCTTCACTTTTGCATTTCATCTTACTAGTGTAAGTACATTTGAACCCTCCTCTCGATGTTCATGGCTACTTTAGTGTGAGTTTGAAGCAAGGTCATCCTCGTACTAAATTGGGGGCTAAATGTGCCATAGAAAAATGGCCCCTTGTCATTTTCATGGTGTTGGAACTATGTTTCTTTGATTTTATGATGTAACATGGCTTGAACATGCTTATTTAGGTATTAAAACTCAAAGAACATCTTTTGAAGATGTTGTGAAGTGTTGTAAGACATTTCTACATTCTTCTAAACTCTATTTATTACAATTCACCTAAAAATCACCTTTTTATTCATCAAAAAGTCCTATTTTGAATTGTTGTAAAATCTTGCAACAAGCTTTCACGCTTTTCTAGGAAAATCTTCACTATATATCCTTTTGTCATGCTTTATTTGACCCCTTATGCTCTGATATACTTAATTAAGTGTATTTTTGAGTATTATCCCGTCAAACAACATTAAACACAACATATTTCCTGACACTTGTTTTTAGGTCATAAGTGGGACCCATGACCCATTCGCCATGGGTGGCGAATGAGTCTCGGGTATGTGCAGGATTATGATGGGCCAAAAAGTGGCAATGTGATGGGTATGTGGCTGACGAATTTTTTTCTACCCAAAATCGATGAAATGAAAAGGGTTTTTAAAGGAGATTCTCAACTTTCCACCAATATAAATTATGCTTGACTTTGAATTTAATAAGTAATTATTATTCATTTTCTATTTGAATTATGACTAAAGTCCTGATTTATAGGTTGATTTAAAATCATCTATAGCTTTCAAACGATATCACATTTTTTGAATCCAAAACATGCATCACATTCTATGCTTCGCATACTATACGACTAAAAAAAGAAAAATTGAATCTCATAAAGATTTGACCAAGTTAAGGTGGTCAGACATACGAGTTTTTATATTTTTAAAATTTGTAATAAAAAATTCATAATTAATTATTTACTTGGAAAAAAATTACAAAAAATATGCATCACATCGGGACATGAGTCCTTTACTTATATCTAAAATCTTATAAAAAAATATTATCATTTTATTGTGGTTAGGGTGGTCAAACAAACAACTACTTCTTATTTTTCCCCCAAAATTTAAGTACTACTACATTGAAATTTCAAATTTTCACCAAATAGATTATTATTTTTAAACAAACCTAGTAGTTTAGAAACTACATTCAATTTGCTACAGATTCTATTTTTACATATTTTTGAAATATTATAGATAACTTATTCAAATTTTTATGTCAAGTTGCCTAACTTTGATTTTTTTGAACTTTTTGCCACTTAAGGGCCTGTTTTTTCCATGATGGTCCTACACATACCCTCCCCCTTGGCCCCAAATTCAAAATATTTTAAATTTTCTTTTAGTATTTTATTAAAAATACTTGATGTCGGACTATGATGAGGTATGAACGGGTTACTAAGGCACAAGTGTGTATAAATAAGTGATTTTCACCTCATTTTACATCTCCTACAATCCCCATTCATCAAGTTCACTTATTCACCTATTCACTCAAGCATTCAAGCAATATTCAAGCACTTTGAAGCAGCCATTGACATTACTTTAGAATTGCATCATCAAGGGTTTGGTAAGTTAATATAAATTGCATGTTGTTAGTTTATCATTCCTTTGCATTCCATTACTTTATTGAAGGTTTGATTACCAAGAGTGAGGTTTGACCAAGGCAAACACCTATTAACAAACCTTAAACCATTTTTCCCTATTACATGTTTTTTTGCAGACCTAGGTATGCAGATTTGACAAGATTTTTGGTTTTGAAGATTGGTTTACAAGTCAACTAGGTGCTTGAAGTCAACTTAAGTATATTTCAAGCTTGGAGAAGGTTTTTTGTCCATTTTTCTGTAGAATTGACTTCAACAACTTGACAAGCAAACTTTTCTAGATTTGGTGTTGTAGAGTTGTCTCTTGAATTTTTAGAAATTTGGGAGAGGACTAATTCACCACTTGTGGTGAATGAGTCCCACCTTAGGACTGAAAATCTGAATTTTGTCAGATTTTGAATCCTAATAGATAGAAACTTGTTTCCAAGACTTTTTCACCAGGAGGAGGACAAATTCATCACCCTAAGAAAATGAGTCCCACTGTGAAAAATTAGTAATTTCCATCAACATTCAGAACACTGCAGAATCATCACATTTCTTCTAGGTGCACTCAAATTCAACCCTTCCCTTTCTGTTTTGCATAATTTCTTCATTTACTTAGTTTTTTGCATATCACAATGTGTTTTCAAATATAGCTTTAATTACACTTTTGCATTCATTTTCATTCATTTAGATCAGTCAATTGCATTTAGTTAACTTCATTTAGGTTAGACAACATCATGAATAACATTAAATGGAATGAACCATTAGCATTTTTGGCCTACTTCTCTCCTTTTAGGTGAAAAACCCTAGAAGAGTTAGAGAAGCCCTAGGAACCAAAAACAATAGTTTAGTATAGGTCATATATGTTTTTCTTGGTTGTGTGGAAGTTTCTATATCCTAGTTTTTGGTTGTTGATTCATTGTATAGTGTGAGTTGTGTTAACCAGTTGTGAACTGTGGTTTTCTGTGTTTCTGGTTGAGGTCCTCGAGAAATGTTTCTAGTTTAGATTTCTCTTTGATGAAGTATTATGACTTACAACTCTAGAGTTGAGTTGTTTTTATTTTATTGAAGATAATTTTGGTATTTAGAAATTTCATGTGCTTAACTTTTCTATGTGTTTTACACTAGTTTGGCCGACCTTGTGTGAAATACTACTTTAAGATTTAGTGAAGCATGTGTTTGGGTCACCTTCATTCTAATTCCACCCTAGGATGTTTTGGTGCCAACCTAATTTAAATTTGAATTTTATTGTCAACTTTGGATATGTTTCAAAGTTGAAGATGGTATAAATATAGAATGAGTTAGGGAAGAAGAAGTGAAGAAGAGAACAAAGGAAATAAAGAAAAGAGTGCAAAGAGAATAGATAGAAGTGTGAATCAATGTGTGTGTGTATAATGTGAGTATGGCAGATTAATGCAAAGCCTAAATTTTGAGTTTCTAAAAGTAGTGAGTTGAAGGTTCACTCTATCATTCGTGCATGTCTCCAAGTGGATTGAGTGAATTGTGGTGAAATGTTTTAATGCATTGAGATTGTCTTCTCTCTGTAACAAGTCTTCTTTCTCTTCTTTGTATCTCTGTGATAGTAAGCCCTTTGGGTTGTTAGCCATGTTGGGTAGTGAGTCCTTGTTTTGGCAGTGAGCCTTGTTTTTCAGGTAGTGAGCATCTTGTAATCAGTTTTTATATTCTCTATAGGGTGAGTTAATCCTCACCGTGGTTTTTCCCTTATTGGGTTTTCCACATAAATTTGGTGTTATTGTGTTTATGTGATGGTTTTTCAGTTTTTACAGTAGTATTCATTGTTGAATTTGTTAAGAAGTGTTAAGGATTAGTTCTAGTGGTTGAATTAAAGTTAAATCTATGATAACTGATTTACCTCCCCTCTCAGTTGTCTTGTTCAAAAAAGGATCATTCATGCATGCTGCTCAAAGGAAGCTTGTTTATTAACAATATAAAATCAAGTGCTCCCTATAGTCATAATAGATAAAATATGTCACAAATTTGATGTGGAATGGTACCAAGACAAGATATTAAGAACTCATAGATCTGTCATGCTAGCCAAATGAATTTTGTAGCTTGAGCAATTATTAAAGAGGTAAGGTTGCCAATTTTGTTAAGATATAAACTGTTGGTTGTAAGTAGAAGTTGAAACTATTTTAATGAGATTAAGGCACCAATTAGAGGAGGAAAATTATACATGTCAAGAAGTTGTAGGCATCAGATAAAGAAGAATCAATGTATGTTAAATAGTAGCTACTAGTTAGAGAAAAGAGAAAATCACAGACTGGCCTAGAAAAAGAGATCGCAACAAAGTGGACTTTGCATTAGTAAAGGTAATTGCTATTTTATTTATGAAAATATTGATTCTTTGTTTGTAAGTTGTAGTCAAAGGAAAAGAGATTTGCAGAGGTCTTCAAGGAAATGTGTATTAGAGGAAAGTTGTTGTGAATCCCTAAAAATTTGATCATAGATATGGAGGTGGACACCAATCCAAATAAAAGAAATTAGTATTCATTAATTCAATTTATCCTTTTTTAGACATTACACAAGGTCATAATTTCCAAAGGCGATTTATAGGTTACATCAAGGGTTTCATCTAACAAATTTTCCACCATTTCAAAATCTACCAAGGAGTGGAAGCGGAAGTGATATAGGTGCAAGAAAATAAAATATCATCTAAAGAAAGAATTGATATACATTGAGGTTGAAGTCAACAATAAGACAAGTTTGAAGATATCACAAAAAAGTGTGAAGAATATGCTACCAGGCAATCATTGTTTTTGTTGATAAAATTTAATTGTAGTACTTGGGTTGGATGGAAATGGGAGAGAGAAAAATATAACCTGCAAGAAATTTTAAGCTAGTTATAACTTTAAGAAACCACCCTCAAAAAAATATATAAAATTCTGGGGAATCATTCATTTTTTTGGGAAAAAATATTAATTTCTATTGCTGAATCTTTCATTTTGTAGTGTCGAAAAAATATCCTTTGACATTTTTCACACTCATTTGGGTCCTCCTTGTGGATTTTGGATTAATGTTGTCTTTATTTAGCATTGTAATGTGGATAATACATTCACATTAGGTCTTGGGCCCTTGTGAACTAATGGAATTTAATGGTGCCTTGCAAAAGTATTGTGAAGTGTTGTAACACACTTTCACACTTTTCTAGGCTTTTATCAATTAACTAGGCATAATAAAATTAATTTAAATCATAATTAAACTTAACCATGCCTTATTTAGAGTGTTGTAAAGTAGTGTAACACACTTTTAGATTCCTCTAGGCTTGTCATTAATAATTTGGATTTATTATGCTTTAATTGGCCCCATTTATTGCATCTTTTTGAGGATAATCCTAGCACCAACCGGTAACCAATCATAATTCAAGTGTTCCTAGCTTGTGTGGCCCAGATTTAGTGTATGGGACTCATTCACCACCTAGGGTGAATGAGTCCCACCTAGGTATTTTTGGCCCCAATGCAGGTTTCACACATTTCTACACACTTTTGATTTTTGGTCCCATAGATTATGTGTGATGGGACTCATTCACCACCTTGGGCGAATGAGTCCCATGTGACCAAAATTCAAATTTAATTCAAATTTTTTACAGGATTTCATTCTCCTAGATCCTATGTTGGCTTGTAGTGTTGTAATTTTGGGAATTCTTGCATAATTAAGTAAAAATACAAGGTTCTTTCTCTCATTTTCACCCCAAGCATTCAAGTATTCATGTCCTAGCATTCAAGAGTTCACAAGAGAATTTGAGCATTCCCAAGAGCATTCAAGGAGTTTCAAGTGTAAATTATCAAGCATTTGAGAGCATTCTTCAAGTGTCATTCATCATGTCAAAGGTTGTTTGCATCATGTTGTTTTAGAGCTAATAATTATGGTGTAAGGTTTTGTGATTCAAGCAAGTATTGCATTCAAGATCTATCAACATCAAGCAAGATTCAAGAAACACATCCATTGGAGCCATCACTTAAATGTTTACAACCTCTTATTGCAAGGGTTTGGTTAGTTCCAATATTGTCTTTTGTTCATTCTATGGACAATGAGTTTGGATTGCACAACTACTTTAAGCTCCTTCTAGGTTTCTTTACCTAAAAGGAGAAAGGAATGGGGTCCAAAATGCAAATTTCTACACTCAAGATTAATGTGAAATGGATGCAATGTATCTAAAGATGATGTACTAATGCAATAAACTAAAAAAAAGGAATGATTTAATGATGCTAAATTAGAGAAATGCAAAGTGCTAGAAAACACACTATGATATGCAGAAATATGAAATGAATGCAATAAAGAACAAAATTAAGATGCAAAACTGGAACTATGCACTTGGAAACTGATGAAGAGTTGACTAAAGACTGTAGACACCTCTGAAATTCTAGAAATTTTGATTTTTAAGCCAACTGGGACACTTATGCCAAACCGGGCGACTTAGTCCCAGATTAGGGAAATTGCCCAAAAAGTTGTTTTTGCCAAATGGGTATCCAAATCTATAAAAACCTCCAAAAAATAGGTTTAGTGGGACTAAGTCGCCACTATTGGTGACTTATTCCACTTATCAATTTTTGAAAATTTGAAAGTGGAAGTGGAAGCCCTCAATCTGTACTTCAATTCCTAATAGGTGTCTGGTTCTGAAACTCAGATTTTTGGGCTTGAAAGTGACTTTTAGTGAATATTTTGGCTTTCCAAACAAGGAGATGTCTTCAATGAGTCTTTAACCTGATCTTCAATGATTTCCAAGTCTTTAAGATACCTAAATCTACAAACACACCAAAAAAGAGAAAGAAATGTTTGAATGTTAAGGCATGGGGGTTTTCCTTGGTCAAACCCCTTTTAGGTAATTCAACCAAAATGAAGAAATAATGTAATGAAGCATGAAATAATGGAATTAGTACCTTTCCATGATGATTGATCTTGATTTTCTACAACAATGGTTGAAAAATCTTGCTCTTGAATGCCTTAGAAGTGAGCTTGAATGCTTAATGGTGATTGAATGAATGATTGAATTATGAAGGAATGGATAATGAATTAGGGTTTAAAGGTCTCCTTTTATAGAAAAGAGTTAAGTTAATGGCTAGAATAAGGGTCATGATCAAGGGCCAAGATTAAATTAGAAAATAATTTAATCAAGGGTGGAGGTTAATTGAGAGAGAAAAGATATGGATAGATAAAGACTTGAGGTGGAAGATAAGATTGGAACAGACAAAGAGGTGATAGGAGAAATTAAATAATAAAGATTATTTAATTTAGGTGGCCAAGATAGGAGAAATAAATAAAATATTAATTTTATTTATTTAAAAGGAAAGGCGAGAAAAAATTATATAATTAAATAATTAAAAATAATTATTTAACTGGGGAGATAAAGAAAGGATAAATAATTAAATAAATATAAAATTTATTTAATTATAGAGAGAAAAGGCTAATGAATAACTAAATAATTAAAATAATTATTTAATTATATAAGAAGAAGGAAAATCTAATAATATTAGACTTAAATGCTTAATAAAAGTCAAGGAAAGTGTGAAAGTCATTTACAATTCTTTACAATGGTTCACCTTTTAAAGACATGCATTTTACTCAATTTGTGAGGGACCAACACCTAATGTGGATGTTTAAAACACCTCACAACACTAAACCAAGGCCTCATTAAGTCCAATTTATCATCAATTATTCCCATATCAAGCAAGGTATACACTTTTTGGTGACACATTAAGCCCCCACTTTAGCGAGAAGATGAACTTCCTTAAAACTCACACTGAAGTAGACATCCAAGAGGGGTCCAATCGTACTAATGTGGATGACAAAGAATGACAAAGATCAAGGCACCGGTCAAGACCCCATGATCCAATATCCTAAGTCATACCAACATAAGCACAAGAAGACATGCACAAGGTGAATGATTTGCAACAAAACAAGATACACAATCATGCAATGAAAAGAACTAAAGGAAAGAAAAATGAGGTGAATCAAAGATGCACTCACTCTAGGGCCACAGAACATTAGGTCGTCTGTGGGGTGAGTTGTCCCAAAGAAGTGGTTTAGTGAGAAATTCATGCCAGTGTGTCGGCTTCCCATTGTATAATGAGAAAGTCATGCCAATGTGTCAGCTTCCCATTATACAAACCATACCAAAGTTATGCTCCTGATAACTTTGATAAGACACCACAATGTAAATGCTTTTGTAAATGTTTTTGAATTTTATGTAAAAAAATTGTTTAAAAGAGATTTTTCTTTGTTAATGTAAGGTCTTCTTAGGGAGCATTGTTCCTAATCTCTCCAAGAGAGGACAAGTGAGGGTGTCAAATCGTTATCCATGGGATGTCTCATTCACATTAGGCCACTTTAGTTGATCATACACTCTTGGAAGGCATCAAACCTAATGAAACCACCAAGAAGAGGACACATCACAAGAAAAAAAAAAAAAATCATGCCATGAAATTTTCCAAAAGATGTCATCTATGTATGCCCCCACTTTAAAGTGGTTGCTACACCATCACTATGGGAAATTGCTTTAAAGTAGCCAATGATAAATGAAAGAAGACATGAGAGACAACTTGGAAAGCCCTATGCCAAATCATATGTTTCCAAATTGAGCTACATCATGAATAGATATGTCACATGCGAGTCAATCTTAAGACATGTCATCCACATCCCAAGCTTTCTCTTATATGTTCATGAAAGGTTAATGATTGACCAAAAGAGACAACGACAAGTAACATATGAGGATAAGTCTTCCTAACCCCTTGCCCCCACTTGATGCAGGACAAAGGTGAGCCTGCAATGGAAGATGATATGCTGCTCCTTGAAATGAATGTAAAACATGCAACTATGGCAAGGATCAACAACTAATGTTATTCATGTTGATAAGTAAACAAAGTTTTTGCTTGATACATATTTAATGAGATATCTATCAGTTTAGGATGTACCAAGTTTAGAGTTTTCATGGAAGAATTGTTTGTGACGGTGTTGACATTGATTGAAGGCTTTTTCTTTGAAGGATAATAACCAAGATCATTAGGCTATATAGGGACATGGGTACCTTATTCTATAGCATCACATCCTTTCCCAAGTTTTCTTCCAAAAAATTTTGTCACTTGTTTTGGATTGGATGGTTCAATTTCCTCAAAGTTTGTCTTGGATGTTGGTTTTGATTTTAAGGTGGGTGAAGTGGATGCTATTGAATGTTGTATGATCTTGTATTCTCCCATGGATATAGGTATGAAATAAAAGGTTTTTAAAGCTTCTTCCAATAACTTTGTGGCTTCTTCAATGTTCTTTTGTCTTTCTATATTTGTTTGCATCAAGGTTTCATGATTTTCAAAGCATTCCCATGATGGTGGTAAATCTATATCAGACAATTCAAGATGCTTCAGAGTGAGGTTGATTTTTGGTTTGCATGTGATATTCTTCCTAGCATGAGATTTTTTAGGAAAGAAGCAAACAAGATGATCGTATTCCATTAATAGGTTTTGTAGAGTAACTTCATCACAAGGAGAGGAGGTAGCAAGAGAAGAAAAAGAATCACATTCTTGTTTTTTGATGATTGGATCATTTTGCGTAATTATGTATTCTTGGATGAGGGAAACATTAGGAAAGGGATATAGAAGATTCTCATGACATTCAATGAATAGTTCATCTAATCCTAAAATATCTTCTTCACTAGTAGAATAGACATTAGGATAAGAACAATTATGATTATCATGATTATCTATGATTACATCCCTTTTTCCAATAATGTCTTCCAAAATAGGGGAAGAAAAATAAAGAGAATTGTCATGGGTCTTAAAGGTTTTATCATGAGTCTCAATGAGGATATCTTCTAACACCAAACTATCTTCTTCATGTATGGAGAAGATATTAGGAGAAGAAAAGGTTTGATTATCATTATTATCTACATTTACATCCTCATGTCCTAGAATGTCTTCTTGAATGGGAGATGTAGGATTTTCATAGCTCTCAATCATATCATCCACACAAAAAAAAAATTCATGATCATTCAGGATTGTATCCTTATGCACTAAAGAATTTTCACAAGTAGGGGAGGTGTTAAGAGATGAATGGAGACAAGGTAAGGTAGTGGCCATGATTTCTTTGCAAGGGGGAGGAGAAGGAAGACAAGCAATATTTTCATAATCTTCAATTATTATGTCTTCTTTCATCAAGATACCTTCATCACCAATGGGAGAGATATCGAGAGGAGAACAATTATGATTATTATGATTATCGATTCTTCAATCCTTTTGTGTCAAATATTTAGTGGATGATCTAGGAGAGATGAATTCATCAAGGGCTTCATATAACATTGTAATTTCATCACTAATAAAGGGTTTGGATGATATGCTTTCTCTAAGGTTAACCATTTTTTCATATGTTTCATTTGATGTTTTTAGTTTTTTGTTGTCGTTTTCTAATGAATATTGAATGTAATCTGATCTAAGTGAACTAGGAACTAATGCTAAAAAGGAAAAGTGCAAAAATATAATGCTATCTACAATTGCCATGAATGTAAATAATGTTATGTCTAATGATTTAAATGTAATAGAATCTATGCAAACTTAAAATGTAATGTAAAGACATAAGACAAAATGCAATTTTTTTAGATTTCAAACAAGGTAATTTACTAATTACACTATGCAATGATCTAAAAATGAAATATTGTGAATGCAAATTTGAAATTAATCAATGCATGAAATGAGATATTTTAAGCTAGATATAATGAAATGCATGTTACAAAAACTCATCCAATTGATATAGAAATGTAATGGCACCAAACATAAGCTTAAAAATAGGGTTTTTTCAGTTTTGTAAAGGCAATTTTAGGGCTAAACAATGACTAAGTCGCCCAAGGTGGCGAATTAGTCCTAGTAGGGATTTTCTTGAGAATTTTCAATTTTTTTTATGGATTTTAATGTTTGCTGTGATGTATGATACAGACCTAAGATGCAAATTCAAAATTGCAAAAGTTTTCAATGATTTAAGATGCAAAAAATTCTCGTAATTGAAATGATTTCAAAAATGACTACCCTAAATTGATGTTTTTGACCTAAATGCATAAAAAAATGTTCCCAAAAGTTTCCAAAATTATAGTATATGGTACTAGGAGGCTTAGGAAGCATGGGAATGAGGTTTCTAATGCTATAATAGACAGTGAAAAATCTAGATTGGGACTAAGTCGCCCAGAATGGTGAATTAGTCCTAGTTATGGTTTTTTCAAAATTTTCAAAAAATTTCAAGTGGTTTTAATGATTTTTAGTATGTATGACCTGAATACTAAAAGAAAATGCAGTTTTCAGATGTTTTTCAATGATTTAAAATGAAAAAATGCAAACTATAAGCACTTTTACTAATGCAAAATTTTAAAACCCTAGAATTGGAAACAATGCAAAACCTAATACAATGTTGATGGAAGCTATATCTAGGATGATGGAATCCAAATAAAAAAAAAAGTATTCAAAAGTTGGATTGACCAAAATGTAAACAATGATTTTGGATTGCCAAACTACTTTAACCTCCTTCTAGGGTTTTTCACCTAAAAGTAGAAAGGAATGGGGTCCAAAATGCAAATGTATACATTCAAGATTAATGTGAAATGGATGAAATGTATCTAAATATGATTTACTAATGCAATGAAATGAAGAAAGGAATTATTTAATGATGCTAAACTAGAGAAATGCAAAGTGCTAGAAAACACACTATGATATGCAAAAAGATGAAATGAATGCAATAAACATGCAAAATAGGAACTATGCACCTGGAAACTGATGAAGACTTGGATGAAGACTGTAGACACCTCTGATATTCTAGAAATTTTGATTTTTATGCTAATTGGGACACTTACGCCAGGCTGGGCGACTTAGTCCTAGATCAAGAAAACTACCTAGAAAGTTGTTTCTACCAAATGTGTATCCAAATCTACAAAAATCTCTAAAAAATGGGTTTAGTGGGACTAAGTCGCCACTATTGGTGACTTAGTCCACTTTTGATTTTTTGAAAATTTGAAAGTGGAAGCAGAAGCCCTTGGTCTGCACTTTAGTTCTTGATAGGTGTTTAGTTTTGAAACTTTGATTTTAGGGCCTAAAATTGACTTTTAGTGAGTATTTTGGCTTTGTAAACAAGAAGATGTCTTCAATGGGTCTTCAACCTAATCTTCAATGATTTCCAAGTTTTTAAGATACCTAAATCTACAAACACACAAGAAAAGAAAAAGAAATGGTGTATGTTAAGGCATGGGGGTTTGCCTTGGTCAAACCCCTTTTAGGTAATTAAACCAAAATGAAGAAATAATGTAATGAAGCATGAAATAATGGAATTAGTACCTTTCCATGATGATTGATCTTGATTTTCTACAACAATGGTTGAAGAATCTTGCTCTTGAATGCCTTAAAAGTGAGCTTGAATGCTATCTTGAATGCTTAATGGTGATTGAATGAGTGATTGAACTATGAAAAAATGAATAATTAATTAGGGTTTAAATGTCTCCTTTTATAGAAAAGAGTTAAGTGAATGGATAAAATAAGGATCATGATCAAGGGCCAAGATTAAATTCGAAAATAATTTAATCTAGGGTGGAGGTTAATTGAGAGAGAAAAGACATGGATAGATAAAGACTTGAGGTGGAAGATAAGATTGGCATAGATAAAGAGGTGATAGGAGAAATTAAATAATAAAGATTATTTAATTTAGGTGGCCAAAATTGGAGAAATAAATAAAATATTAATTTATTTATTTAAAAGGAAAGGTGACAACAAATTATATAATTAAATAATTAAAAATAATTATTCAATTGGGGAGATAAAGAAAGGATAAATAATTAAATAAATATAACATTTATTTAATTATAGAGAGAAAAGGCTAATGAATAATTAAATAATTAAAATAATTATTTAATTATAGAAGAAGAGGGAAAAGCTAATAATTTTATACTTCAATGCTCAATAAAAGCCAAGAAAAGTGTGAAAGTCATTTACAATTCTTTACAACACCTTTGCAAGACATACATTTTATTCAATTTTCGAGGGCCCAAGACCTAACATGGATGTGTAAAACACCTCACAACACTAAGTCAAGGCCTCATTAAGTCCAATTTATCATCAATTATTCACATATCAAGCAAGGTATACACTTTTTGGCAACACACATTCATCATTCTCTTTCCATATTTCATTTTATTTCAAGGTTTAATTACGAACAAGGGGTTTGACAAAGGAAAACCCCTATTCAATAATCCCACAACATTTTCCCCTCTTCTTGTATGTGATTTGCATAGCTAAGTTGAAAATTTACCAAGGAGAAAAGGTGGAAAAAAAGTTTCAAGTTGTTAAAGTTGCCATTACACCTAAGAGAAGGTTGGAGAAGGTCTACATGTGGTATTTTGTAGATTTAGACTCAAAAATCAATCAAATAGAGTAGAGTAGACCAAGAGGCGTAGGATCTAGTCCAGAACTTCCTAAAAAGTAGAAGTGGACTGATTCGCTACTATTGGTGAATGAGTCCCACTGTACATGTCTGAAGAATGTTTTTGTAGATCTGGATACCCTTTTGGCAGAAAACTGTTTTGACACATTTTCTAGAAAAATAGACTGATTTACCCAACTTGACATATGAGTCCCAATCAACTTCAATAGTGGAATATTTAGGATTCCATACCTCCATTGTTCCTCCTTTAGTCTCCCAGGTGCACATTTCCAATTTCATATTTTTTGTTGCATTTTTTTTATCTTTCTAGGTCATTTAGTATTTGCTTGCTTATCACAATATGTTTTCCAACATTTTCTTTTCCAAGTTTACACTTGGTGGTGAACCCCTCATTAGACATTATCTAATCCCTAGAACCTTCACTTTGTCAGATTTCAATCTCCTTTGCATTAAAATCTCAAGGGTTTGTTCTTGAGTGAAAGGTTGAAAATTGGTCTTTCTCCTTTTAGGTCCAAAACCCTAGAAGCGAAAGAAAGCCCCCCCAGTTTTTCCACATTTCACATTTAAAAAAATATATATTAATTTTATTGGAAAATTTTTTTACATCACTAAAATTTTGTAGAAAATATTGGTGAATATTAGAAGATAATAGGAAAAATCATTAATTATGATGGTGAAACCTTTCAATCTAAAAAACTAATTCTTATGGAAAATTAGGGACCCAAGGTTGGAAAATATTAATGGGTTTAAGGGTAGACTATAATATTCACTTACCACCATTGATTTAAAATATAATCTAATAGACCTCATTATATTCCACAAGGTAAAATTTATCCATAATCTATAATTCTCATTGGGCCCAAAATTACTTTTGGATCATTGATCTTCTAAGATCAACAATCCAAAAGAAATTTTGGGCCCCATGAGCAGTATAGATTATGAGTACATTTTACCTTGTAAAATACAATGAGGGCCATTAGATTATATTGTAGATCAATGGTGGAAAGTAAAGATTGGAAATATCGCCCTAAAGAAACTAATAACTATGACATACAATTGGTGAATTAATATAGATTTATGGTCTAACCTATAAAATTTAGGCAAATCTGATCTAATCATGTATTGAATATTGTGACAAATTTTTGAAATAATTTTTTTATAAAATACATTCTTTGGGGATTTAAATAGGAGTAAAATAATTTTTTTTATAAATTTGGTGATTCATGCCACGTTACAACTCGAATTATTAGCCAATTAGCAAATATTAGCCACTAAAAAAATCACTAGTTTAAGCTACTAGTTTATGAAGAGATTAATTGTCCTTGTGAAGAAGGTAGTCGCGAATCAAAGTAGATCAAAAGTACTTTGTTGAAGTCAAAGAAATATAAATCCAGTGTAGCAATGAAATTGCATCTAGGATAATAGATCAAAGCAAAGGAGAAATCATAGTCAAATGCTAAGGCAGGAAGTTGTAGCCCTCTGAAAACATTAAAGTCAAATAGATGACTATGGTTCTTGTAGGAGACAGTTTATAAAGATTGAAGCAATTACGATCAAAGAAGTTAGATTATAGATTAAATTGCATGTTTGAAAGAAGAGTTCACTAAAGAAGTTAAGGAAGCCACAAAAATATAGGCCAATTGGAAAATTTGGTAAAAAAGAAAGAAAAAGATGTTTTGAAAGAAGAATTTATGGAAATTACGAAATCTAATTTAAAAATGGTAGCAAGTTTAAAGGATTTTGGAAAACATAAATATGAATATTTTTATGAAATTGATAACTTTGAAAAAGAATTGGAGAAAGGAAAAGAAAAAAAATGAATAATTAGAAGATTGAAGTTGTTTGATGAGGTCAAGAAGAAGAATGAATATTTGGAAGAAAAGTTAAAGTTGTTGGAAAAGGAAAATGAGTGTTTGAAATCAAAGCCATTAGTTTGTGAGATCTCATGTGCCGCAAAAGACTTGTGTTGTTCCTTTAATCAATCAGTTGGTTTGTTTGATAATGCTGAAAATTGTTTCAAATGATAAAGAATGTAAGGATAAAGACAATAATGTGTTTAAATCTACAAATATTATTAGTTGTAATGAGAAGAATATTGGTTTTAAAATGATGAAAAAAATGAGATATAGAGGTCAAATATTAGGAAAGAATGGGAAATGAATCAGAGAACTTATTGAGCCAATTATGATGCCAAAGTATGAAGGTCTTGAATATGTCATAGGTAAAGGAAATGAAGTTTCATGGTTATAGGTTCAAGAAAATCATATCAAGAAATCTAGTATATTCAGTGTTCTCATTAAAAAATGAAATGGCATACAAAGGATATGTGTTGGGATATTAATCCTTGTAGAATATGTGGATTGAAGAATCACTGTGAAAATATGTGTTACAACAAAGTACAAAAAATGAATCTATGGTAGAATGCATGCAACTGAATTATAGATGGAGTTATTGATTAAATTGGAAAAATATTATAGGTATATTCAAAATATTGTTCAAGTATAAATTTTCATATGTGAAAAATGGTAGTGAGGTTGTAGGAAAAGTACTTCCTGATTGAAGTTATGAAGATTGAAAAAATTAATGGTTTGAAAGACTATCGTAACAGTTGGAGGAAGTTGCAAGGAATAAGTAGATAATTGTTGAGAAAACAAAGCTATATATATTACAGTCCCTTGAAGGGTTCATTGTGATTAAAGAAAGGCTCCCAAAAGAAAATCATCATTATTGAGAAAATATTTAAGGATCTTAGAGATTTTTTGCAAGTATCATGTAAGAAAAGGATTTGAGTGATTCTAAAGACTTAGTTGCAACCACTAGAGAAGAAAAAGAAGAGATAATTTTCAAAAACAAAATTTAGGAATGCTAGATGTTGAAGCATATGTGGTATAAACTAAGGGGGAGTGTTGCAATATGTAATTTCTCCCACCACAAATCATTAAATAAGAAACAAAAAAATAAGTGGAATGTTATAGAATATAGAATAGATATAGAATAGAGAAGGGATAATTTTTTTTTTTTTTAAACTGTAGGAATTGGAATCAGGTAGCCACCACCTAAAAAACTGCAGTGCACCTGGTAAACCTTTTTCACATGACCTGTGATGCTGGCATGACATGCCCTCCAGTACCATGGGGATGGTGAGGAGACTAGACCTCATGACCTCTAGCTTGCAATAGGGTGCTTTAGCCAATTGAGCTAGGCCCACCACCCCATAGAAGAGATAAAGATAAAAGAGGGAAAATATTAAATATTATTATTTTGGGAAAGTGAGCCTATGATCTAGAATTGTCTCAAGACCTCTATATATTGAAGCAATTTGTAATGTTTTATGGATCATGTGTTTAGTTGATCAAGGTGATTTGTACAATCAAATGATCATGTAGTCAAGAGATGGAGAGTGAGTTTAATGTTGTAACCTTCCAAGAATTTATAATGTTTGTATCAAAAGAGTGATAAATGAATACTTTAGTGTTGTAGCAATTTAGTAGTTTAACAAGGTTATGCATTTGATATTTTTTGTAAGTTATATTTCATGTGTTCTATGTATTGTGTCTTCTTATTTATCCATCTCCATCCACCACCATCGTTTTCATTGTGTACTTTGGATACTTTTATTATAATGTTATATGTTTACTATTATATGTGGAATTTTGTATAACCATTGATGTGCTCTCAATAAATATTTGTTGTGGCATTTTAATTTCTATCATGATATCTATATGTTGCATGTATTTATATGTTATATTATGATAATATTTTATCTTCACTGTTTTCACTAAATTTGATATAGGAATTATTATGATGTATAATTCATCATGTTATGAATTGATGTTAATTATACATGACAATGCATTTCTAACATGATACTTGACTAAAATAATGCTATAATAATACTGCTAATTCTACCCTTGACTATTTTTCAGATGCTCAATTTTTATCTTGATTTCCTTAGATTGGTCTAGATACTCAAATGGTTAAAAATAATTTATATTTATATGCATCTATTCATTTCCCACAAAATTAATTATGAAGAGTCAATAGATAAATTTAAATTTATAAATATAAAAATATCGATAATAAAATATTGAAATTTGGGAAAAAATAGGCTAGTTAAGGGCATGGGCACCCTAGACGAGACCTATTTTGGGGCATTTGATTTTTTTAAATGAATATTTAATATTAATTTCTTATTTTAATTTGATTTCCCAAAAAATAAATTTTAAATAGAAAAATAATTAACATGATTACGTCCATGCATCAAAGGGTGAGCCAAACATAATGTGTGAAATTGTTGGGGTTGAAAATTTATGATAGTAAATTTAGCCCCAAGTTTAGTGAGACTATGAACTTATACTCATGCTCACAATAAAGTAAGGAGAAGCCAAGAAGGGTTAATTTATCAAGTTATTGAAGAAGTAAGATGGCAATGAGTCTAGGGGATATGCTAGAAAAAAGGCTTGAGATCTTACTACACAAGAATGAGAAGACAAAGGAACACACATGCATAGTATGCAAACAAGATGATCAAGCACAAAGAATACACAAAAAACATATAAAGAAAAACATACACAAATGTAATGCAAAATAATTGTTCAAACTTAACGCAAGAATGATCTAAAAATAGTGCATACATAATGTAAACATGATGCAAACAAAATGCAAACATTAAAAGTGAGTATGACATCACAGAATAACAATATTCATAGATACTTGCAACTAAGATCCATACCCAAGATATCCATAAATCATAGGCTAGCAAAGTCCAATATTTACTAGGTAACCATGAGTATATAAAGGCATCATAGCATAGTGAAGTTTGGTATTCACTAGGTGATTTTGATAATAAACAACACAAGGCTAGTGAAGTTTGATATTCACTAGGTGAGTTCCTAGAAAATGATATCAAATGAAAACACATAAGGTCTAGTGAATTCTAATATTCACTACATGATTTCTCATGTCAATCATACCAAAAATTATACTGTGCAGGAATAGGTTTTTTCCAAAAGGGTATCCAAATCTACAAATTCCTAAGAAATGACTAGAACTGGGACTCATTCACTAGAAGTGATTTGAATCATTCTAATTAGGCTTTTCTACAACTTCAAAAGCTGATCTTTCTCTTCTCTATCTGCTCTATCCTTCCCGAGTGATTTCTAAATACAAATCTCTTAATTACAAACTGTGGGTCTTCTCCAAGGTTCTCCAAGGATTGATGACAACTTTGAATGACTTGCAACTTTTCTCCAATCTTGCTCCTTAGGAAATATGCAACCTAGACCTACAAATCACACACAAGAGAGAGGGAAAAAAAATTTGGGGTTAGAGGATAGGGGTTTTCCTTGGTCAAACCCCATTTTGGGAAATTAATCCTTGAAATGAAATCAAATAAGAATGGAGGATGATGAATGAAGAAAAAACAATATTGCAACTCACCAAACGTAGCAATAAGGTGCTACCAATTTGCTTGTAATGGCTGCAATGGATGTAGACTTTGATTCTTGCTTGAATTATGTTGATCTTGAATGAAATACTTTCTTGAATCACACAATCCTACACCACAATTGTTAGCTCTAAAACAACATGATGCATGAAATATTTGACATGATGATTGATGCTTGAAGAATTTTCTCTAGAATGCTTAAAAATTTTCTCTTGAAGACACTTGAATGCTCTTGAATACTCTTGTGAACAATTGATTGCTTATTATATTGCTAGGTGAAAATATGAGAGAAAGAACCTTGTATTTATACTCAATTACGCAATAATTCTCGAAATTACAACACTACAAGCTGACACCAGATCTAGGAGAATAAAATCCTACTAGAAATTTGAATTATTTTAATTTTGGGCCACACGGGACTCATTCACCCAAGATGGTGAATAAGTCCCATCTAGCATAATGTATGGGACCAAAGATCAAAAGTGCTTAGGAATGTGTGAAATCTAGTTCGGGACCAAAAGACCTAGGTGGGATCCATTCGCCCAAGGTGGCAGATGAGTCCTAGATCACTAAATCTAGGCCACATGAGCCAAAAACACCTGAATTATGATTGGATATTGATTGGTGTTGGGATTATCCTTGAAAAGATGCAATAAATGAGGCTTGTGGATGCAAAATAGGGCCCATTAAAGTGTAAGAAATCCCAATTATTAATGACAAGCCTAGAGAAGTGTGAAAATGTGTTACAACACTTTACAACACTTCACACAAGACAAGGTTATTGTTAAAAAGAGGTTTATTAGGTGTATTTGATTAATAAAACCTTAGAAAAATGTGAAAGTGTGTTACAACACTTGATAACACTTTAGCAAGGTACAATTTAAATCCATTGGTTCACAAGGGCCCAAGAACTAATCTAAATTTTTCAACCACATGGCAACACTAAATCAAGGAAACATTAAGCCTAACTTGCAACGAGGGGCCAAACAAGCCAGGAAGAGTAAAAGGGATACTTTTTCTGCGACACCATTATCTAACCTCTCTCCTTCCCTCCTTCCCTCCTTCCTTCTAATTTTCTCTGTCTCCCCCTCTCTATCTCTATTCCTTCCTCACACCCACGTTCCCTCTATACTTCACTCTATCTAACATATCCCTCTCTACCTAT